>JARBWK010000013.1:20197293-20797293 GCA_030556195.1 Anolis apletophallus
CATATTGGTGACACTCTAGCCCAAAGCTACATACCAGTTGAGCAAGTGGTCGCATATAGATGTTAAATGACAGAGGGAAGAGGATTGCTCCCTGGGGGACCCCACAATGTAAGGGGGAACCCCCGGAGACAACCTCGCCCCTACTCACTCGCTGTGACCGGTTCTGGAGGAAAGAAGACAGCCATGTCAGGACTGTCCTTCTCACCCCAGCTCCGGCAAGGCGGTGAGTCCAAAGATCATAATCGGCTGTATCAAACGCTGCTGTAAGGTCCAATAACACAAGCAGCACCGATCCGCCCTGATCGAGCTAGCACCGTAGCTGATATGTGATGGAGACCAGAACCGTCTCCGTCTCATGCCCCGAATGGAAGCCGGACTGGAAGGGGTCTAACCAAGCTGTGTCGTCTAGGAAGGACTGCAACTGCTCCATTGCTGCCCTCTCAATCACCTTGCCCAGAAACGATAGATTTGAAACTGGGCAGTAATTGGAAGGGACCGTAGGATCTAAACCCGGTTTCTTCAGCAATGGAGAGACCACAGCCTCTTTTAGCATATATGTCAATGTGATTGCTGGTTGTTCCATGCTGCAATGGGGAAGGCACAGTATTGCTGTTCTGCAATGCCAGTGAATGAAAGACACTGGTGAATAGGTTCATGAGAAATTATCAATTGCAGGTGAAACAGTTATACTTGGAGATAACTCCTGTGCCTGGTTTTGTTCAACATCTTGATTAATGACTGAGATGAAGGGTTAGATGGCAGGATCATCAAGTTTGCAGACAACATCAAGTTGGGAGGAATAGCTAATACCCCAGAAGACAGGAGCAGAATTCAAAACGATCTCAACAGATTAGAGAGATGATTGGCCAAAACTAACAAAATGAAGTTCAACAGGGACAAATGCAAGATATTGCACTTAGGCAGAAAAAAATGAAATGCAAAGAGACAGAATGGAGGACGATGCCTGGCTAGACAGCAGGACGTGTGAAAAAGATCTTGGAGTCCTCTTGGGGAGGAAGATGAACATGAGCCAACAATGTGGCAGCTAAAAAAGCCAATGGGATTTTGGCCTGCATCAATAGGAGTCTAGTGCCTAGATCCAGGGAAGTCATGCTACTCATGCTCTATTCTGCCTTGGTTAGACCACACCTGGAATACTGTGTCCAATTCTGGGCATCACAACTGAAGGGAGATGTTGACAAGATGGAATGTGTCCAAAGGAGGGCAACTAAAATGATCACGAGTCTGGAGAACAAGCCCTATGAGGAGCGGCTTAAAGAGCGGGGCATGTTTAGCCTGCAGAAGAGAAGGCAGAGAAGAGACATGAGGAGGGCCATGTATAAATATGCGAGGGGAATTCACAGGGAGGAGGGAGCAGACTTCCTTTCTGCTGCCCTCGAGACTAGGACACGGAACAATGGATTCAAACTACAGGAATGGGCTTGGCCAACTTACCGGCCAAGCAGGTTGCGGGGCAGCGTGCCCTCGCGCCATCTCCTTCACGTGAGGGGGGCTTCTTCTCCCCAGAAGCCCCTGGGGTGGCAGGAAAGCTTCTCGCCACCCACGCCGGCCGGCCAATGAGGGGGTGGCCCCACCCCGCCCCCCTCACTGTTTCTGGCCGGCCCGCACTTCCGCCCGGGCAGCTTACTTAAGGCTGCCTGGGGGAGTGCCTGGCCACGTGTGGAGGCAGTCTTGTTTTTCCTCCCACCCTCCCTACTTGTTGCATTGCTTGTTGGTGTCATTTGTTTCTCTGCACTTTACTGCTGCTCTGTTCATGGTTGTTACGTTTTATTAAGTTCTTTGTCGCAACTCCGTGTTTGGCGTGTGGCATGTGGCATGGCCCCTGGATCAGGCTGGCTTATCGCGCCTTGGTTGTAAGGGGGATAACGCCCAGACCTCCTGGGGTACTGAGTTTCTGTGGACAGGCATTGGGCCGCTCGCACCCCAAGCTTGAAGACGCTTTGGACATTCGTGGGGCCCGTTCGACCCTGATCCAGGACCCATGCGTGGCCGCCAACCCTTTGTTCCTGTTTTCAATAAATGAGTTGTGGCCATTTTTATCCAACCAATGGTGTCTGCATTTGTTCTTGGCGCGAGGTGTGTCACCCTTGCACACGCAAAGGAAATTCCACCTGAACACGAGGAAAAACTTACTAATTGTGAGAATTGTTCAGCAGTGGAACTCTCTGCCCCAGAGTGTGGTGGAGGCTCCTTCTTTGGAGGCTTTTAAACAGAGCCTGAATGGCCATCTGTTGAGGGTGTTTTGAATGCGACTTTCCTGCTTCTTGGTGGGGATTGGACTGGATGGCCCATGAGGTCTCTTCCGACTCTATGAGTCTAGGTCTACCATGAAACAGGCAAAAAGGTATAACCAAGGGGTAAAGGAACCGATAGATATAAACAAGTGTAAGCAGTGTAGTCCATTCATTGACATTTGCAGAGATTTTCAGGCACCCCATCAGCCAGCTGTTTAGTACAACTCCAGACACAGAGGTATATCTAATAAAGCAACTTAATGGAGCTGTATTGATACTGTCATTTTTTAAAAGGTGCAAATGAAAATTTAATGCATTAAGATCTATATCAGTCCTTCTCAGTGCGGCAGTAATTGAAACTGGAAATGCCTGGAGGAATCGATGGTTAGAGAGAGTTTGGACATTGGCCCTGATGGGGGAAAGAGGGATTTCTGTGGCTTGTTAGGCAAGAAAAGAGGTTGTAGAAGACACTTTTGAAAATGTGTCTGGCAAACAAAAGGATTTTGGCCATGGATACAGAAACTCAGTATGGTATAGTGATGATGACACTATTGGGCTGGGATTTGGGTAGACCCAGTTTTCCATATGCACAAGCATTGGGTTTCAGCTCCTGTTTCCAGTTATATATCACTCTGTGAGTCCCTTCTTATGAGTTCTCCTAATGCAGCAATTCTCAACCTGGGGGTCGGAACCCATGAGCGGGTTGGGAGGGGGTGTAAGAAGGCTCACCAAAGACCATTAGAAAACACAGTGTTTTCTGTTGGTCATAGAGGTTCTGTGTGGGAATTTTGGCCCAATTCTATCATTGGTGGAGTTCAGAATGCTCTTTGATTATATATCCCAGCAACTACAACTCCCAAATGTCAAGGTCTATTTTCCCCAAACTCCACCAGTGTTCACATTTGGGCATATTGAGTATCTGTGCCAAGTTTGGTCCAAATCCATAATAATAATAATAATAATAACTGTTTATTTATATTCCACTCTTCTCACCCCAAAGGGGACTCAGTGCGGATTACATTACACATACGACAGACAGTCCCTGTCGGAAGACATACAAATAACAGTACACAGTACACAGTTTGAGTCCGCAGTGCTCTATGGATGTAGGCAAACTACAACTCCAAAACTCAAGATCAATGTCCACCAAACCCTTCCAGTATTTTCTGTTGATCATGTGAGTTCTGTGTGTCAAGTTTGGATCAATTCCATTGCTGGTGGAATTCAGAATGTTCTTTGATTGTAGGTGAGCTATAAATCCCAGCAACTACAACTCCCAAATGTCAAGGGCTATTTTCCCCATACTCCACCAGTGTTCACATTTGGGCATATTGAGTATCCATGCCAAGTTTGGTCCAGATCCATCATTGTTTGAATCCACAGTGCTCTCTGGATGTAGGTGAACTACAACTCCAAAACTCAAGGTCAATGTCCACCAAACCCTTCCAGTATTTTCTATTGATCATTGCTGGTGTTCTTTGATTGTATGAGCTATAACTCCCAGCAACTACAACTAAAATGTTTTGAAACAATTTAATCGCTGGTGGAGTTTGGTCCAGATGCATCATTGTTTGAGTTGTTGGATGTGAACTATAAAAAACTCAAGGTCAATGCCCAAAACCCTTCCAGTATTTTCAACTCCTGTATGCAAATGATAATGGAGTTCAGAATGCTCTTTGATTGTTGGTGAACTATAAATCCCAGCGACTACAACTCCCAAATGATTATTCAAATTTGGGAGTATTCAAATTTGGGAGTATCGAGTATCTGTGCCAAATTTGGTCAAGTGAATAAAAATACAGACTGCATATCAGATATTTACATTACAGTAGGAAAATGACAGTTATGAAGTAGCATCGAAAATAATGTTATGGTTGGGGGTCAATAAAACATGAGGAACTGTATTAAGGGGTCGCAGCATTAGGAAGGTTGAGAAACACTCTCCTAATACCTACTTGAATTTGCTTCTTTCTCATCACCATATTATTGTGGCCAATACATTTGGACACAACATTTGGCTTACGTGTAACCTTCCTTTCACAAAAGGCCATTTCGAGCTTCTTGGATGCAGAGCTTCCATCAGCTTGGTAGGGGGCTTGGATGCTTGAGAGCTGGCTCCTAATCGAATCCATTAAAAGTGAACCATGTGGTCTTCGTCTTGAGATTTTTCTCTATCACGAGAGTATAAATGGAAATGCCCAAATCAATTCCTCATTTAGTTCTTTCATTGATGGAGACAATCACGGCAAAGGGGTGAAGGCCAGGGAGCTGGATGTCTGGCTTAATCATGGAGAAAGCAAGAAGCGGAGGAAGAAGTCCTTGAGTAGTAATCTTGTTGCAGCCAACTTGGCATGCCCTGTCTTCTTGGAAGCTATCACCACTGTTTCACTGGCCAAAAGCAAAGTCTTGCTGGTGATGTCACTTCCGATGGGATCACAACAGGATGTCCAACCATGGGATCAGCACAAGTTTCTGCTTCGGATCTACTTCGAGCTCCTTGTTTATTTATTTACAGTAATTATATTCCACCCTTCTCACCCCGCAGAGGACTCAGGGCGGATTACAATGTACATATACATGGCAAACATTCAATGCCATAGACACACAACATATATAGACAGACACTCAGAGGCTATTTAACATTCCAGCTTCTGGCCATCAGGGGAGCTGTCGCTTTCTCATTCTTTGCATACTTTCTGGAGATTCTGTGGGAGGGTTCTCTCATGCCCCCGCATTGGGAGCTGGAGCTGACAGAGGGACCTCATCTGTGCTCTCCCTTGATTTGAACCTGCGACCTGTCAGTCTTCAGTCCTGCCAGCACAAGGGTTTAACGCACTGTGCCACCGGGGTTAAACTGGAAACGTACTAATAGCACATAGGAGCCCCCGGGGGCGCAGTGGGTTAAGCTCTTGTGCCGGCAGGACTGCTTATCAAAAGGTTGGTGGTGCAAAACCTGGGAGCAGGGTGAGCCCCCATTTGTCAGCTCCAACTTCTCACACAGGGGCATGAGAGAAGCTTCCCACAGAATGGTAAAACACCCGAGCATCCCCTGAGCAACATTCTTACAGACAGTCAACTATCTTACACTAGAAGCTCCAGATACAAACAAAAGTAAGTTTCCACAGGATGTTATTGCATGCAGCCACTTTGTGCTTGGTGTTTGCACAGTGTTTCCTAAATGTTAGTGTTCGATCTAAGGTGACGCCGAGACAATGCTGATGTGCGGACAC
Organism: Anolis apletophallus; assembly: GCA_030556195.1. Lineage (NCBI taxonomy): Eukaryota > Metazoa > Chordata > Lepidosauria > Squamata > Anolidae > Anolis > Anolis apletophallus. Next base: position 20,202,779 of record JARBWK010000013.1, read on the forward strand.
TGGATCACCTATGATCCAGGCTGATCCAGCAGTCTGAAATCCAAAAACACAATGGGTCACTTTGGAGTTCCTTGGAAGCTCTGGAGCAGGGGTGCCCACACTTTTTTAGCATGCGAGCTACTTATAATAAAAACAAGTCAGAAAGATCTACCTACCTCCTCTAGGCTGGAGAGTAAGGGGCGGGGGCGGGACTTGGCACGGCCTGGCTCTGCCCCCTCTGGCTTCAGCTCTACCAGCAGCTTCTCTAGGCTTGAGCATGGCAGTGTCGAGACAGCCTTGTGCTAGCTAGGCCACCACTGGCTTAGCATTGCCATCCTCAAGCCTGGAGAAGCTGCTGGTAGAGCGGAAGCCAGAGGGGGCGGAGCAAGGCTGCGCCAAGCTCTGCCCCCTCCTCTCTGGCTTTGGAGCTCCCAGCAGCTTGTCCAGGCTTGAGGATGGCAATGCCAAGCCAGTGGTGACATAGCTAGCACAAGGCTGGCTTGGCCCTGCCTTCCTCAAGGCTAGAACAGCTGCTGGGAGTGCCAAAGCTGGGGCGGGGGCGGGGCTTGGTGCGGCCTGGCTCTTCCCCCTCTGACTTCAGCTCTACCAGCAGCTTCTCTAGGCTTGAGGATGGCAGTGCCGAGCCAGCCTTGTGCTAGCTATGCCACCACTGGCTTAGCATTGCCATCCTCAAGCCTGGAGAAGCTGCTGGTAGAGCTGAAACCAGAAGGGGGCAAAGCCAGGCTGCACCAAGCCCTGCCCCCTCCCCTCTGGCTTTGGAGCTCCCAGCAGCTTCTCCAGGCTTGAGGATGGCAGTGCCAAGCCAGTGGTGGCATAGCTAGCACAAGGCTGGCTTGGCCCTGCCTTCCTCAAGGCTGGAGCAGCTGCTGGGAGTGCCGAAGCTGGAGAGGGGCGGGGCTTGGCACGGCCTGGCTCCACCCCCTCTGAGAAGCGCCCCATCCAGCTGGGATCGACCTCCTTCGGTCCCGGGATTGACTGGTCGATCGCGATCGACTTCCTGCTCTGGAGTAACCTGTGGTTCTTCTTGTGCCATATTAACATTTAGAAGCAGAGCTTCTCTGAATTGGACATGTATCACAAAGAGTTCTTGATGTGGGTCTGACATGAGTATATTTTCTTTGGCCCATATATGAGCATGGGGTGGGTCTTAGTCAATCATATCCATTTATTCAAGTGATCACCCAATTGTATTGAGAGTTGGCAAGCATTTCCATGATTGTTTCCTTATTCCAATCTGCTTGTTTTTTAAATAACGCAGAGCCTGGGTTTATTAGACCCTTCCAGCTGAGCTCGGTCTGGATTTCAATCCTGATGGCCTTTCTTTAATTTTCATTTCAATTTTGCAACAGGGTCTGAAATAAAGACAGTCAATTTGTCGGTTCCATTTCCAAAGATACCACGAAAAGAACATGCAAGGTCATTTAAATCATCCATTTTTAATTTCCTCAAGTTTCAGTCTGTTGCATTTATGGGATGCGGAGGGAAATGGAAGAGCAATTGGCAGCCGCGTTTCCAAATTTTGCTACAGATGTTAATGTGTCTGGAATACTCCCCCTCCCCCTCCATATTTCTGCTTGTATAATCTTGGCAATAAGGAGGAAAGATTAGCAACTCCAACTTGCTAGATTTGTTTTCTAATAGAGTAGGCTTTGCCTGTCATTAATGAAATAATAAAGAATTATGCAAAAGAAGAGACAGTCGGCAGGGAAAAGTGATGTGAGAGTCCCCAGACTGGAAAAGAAATAAAAATAACAGAGTGAAAGAAAATGAGTCGAAATGGAAATGTGGGTGTGTATAACAAAAGCATTCTTTAAACATAATTAAACATATTATTACTTTCAATGAGACATGAAAGCAACCGCTTCTTCATTTGCAAAGATGCCGAAACTGTTGGGTTTCTTGACAAGACGGGTCTGCACTGAACAGGGTTTCAAACGTGTTGTCTCTAAGTCTCTTTTTAAATCACTGTTTTCAGTACTCATTATTTCATAATGTTTCCCCAATTGTACTGATACCAATCCAATGGAAATCCCATAAACCTTATGAACCGAGTTAAAATGAAAAGCAGGTGATTCAATGGAGAGTACGCCTCAGAGGGAGCAAAATTGTGGTGAAGTGTGACATTTGTTGCTATCATTCACAGGATATGTATTTAAATAACTCAAAACAATATTTCTGTTGTCCTGGCAATATATGATACAGCTACACCATTTTATTCTTACCTTCAGAGGAGTTTCTTTTAAATTTTGATACACATTTCCTTCTTTCCCTCCCTCCTTCCCTCCCTCTCTCCTTTCCTTTCTTCCTCCCTTCCCTCCTTCCTTCCTGCCTTCCCTCCCCCTTCCTTCCCTCTCTCCCTTCCCATTTCTTCCCTTTCTCCCACTCTCCTTTTTTCGTTTCTTCCTCCCTTTCCTCCTTCCTTTCCTTCCTCTTTCCCTCCTTCCCTTCCTCCCTTTTTCCTTCCTTCCTTTCCTCCGTCCTTCTTTCCCTCCCTCCTTCTTTCCTTCCTTCCTTCTCTCCTTCCCTCCCTCCCTCTCTCCTTCCTTCCCTCTCTTCCTTCCCCTTTCTTCCCTTCCTCTCCCTCTCCTTCTTTCTTTTCTTTCTCCCTTCCCTCCTTCTTTCCTTCCTCCCTCCCTTCCCTCGTTCCGCCCTTCCTTCCCTCCCTCCCTCCTTCCTTCCCTTTGTCCTTCTTTCCCTGCCTCCCTCCCTCCCTCCTTCCATCCTTCCTGCCTTCCCTCCTTCCTTCCCTCCTCCCTTCCCTCCCTCTTTCCTTCTTTCCTTCCCTCTCTCCCTCCTTCCCTCCCTTCTTCCTTCCTTCCCTCCGTTCTTCTTTCCCTCCTTCCTTCCTTCTCTCCTCCCTCCCTCCTTCCTTCCCTCTCTCCCTTCCCCTTTCTTCCCTTCCTCCCCTCCTTCTTTCCTTCCTTCCTTCCCTCCTTCCTTCTTTTCTTTCTTTCTTCCCTCCTTCCCTCTTTCCCTCCTTTCTTTCCATCCTTCCCTCCCTCCTTCCTTCCCTCCTTCCCTCCCTCCCTCCGTCCTTCTTTCTTTCCTTCCTTCCTTCCCTGTTCCTTCCCTCTCTCCCTTCCCCTTTCTTCCCTTTCTCCCCCTCTCTCCTTCTTTCCTTTCTTCCTCCCTTCCATTCCCTCCCTCCCTCCTCCTTCCTTCCCTTCCTTCCTAGTCTTAGTGAAACTACTTTTTTGCACTGTTCGTCTTAAAAAAATAAGAAAACTAGAAGACACTGTTTGCTCATCAATCCGCAATGGTGCCTATGTATGTGCCTTTATGTGCGACCCATGGAAATTCATGGCAGTGACTTGAAGAAAGAACCACAATTTCAGAGTCTTTGGGGGCTCCCCTCTGCTGGGATTAACCACCTTCTCCTCCCTGCATGACATTGTGTGCGGAGCAGCACTGGAGCAACAGAATTATCCTGATGAATTGTTTATCGCTTCATCGGAAGAAATTAATTTCCATCAAGGAAGTCATACATCTTTCATGAAGCCGCTCAAGTGCAAGTATCTTTTGCCGCTTCCATTCGCTTTGCCTGAGTTGGGCTCTCCATTGGGAGTTGCTGCCAATCCTTCAGGTGGGCTTCCATTAATGATCAAGGGCTCGTTAATTGCAGAGTTATAATAATAACTTCATTTTTCTACCCCAACTCCATCTCCCCGAAGGGACTCAGGGCAGCTTACATGCGGCACAATGTGCCTGGAACAACGCAAAAAATAAACACACAATACAGTAAAAAATAAAACCACAAGCATATAAAACAATTATTTAAATTCAAAACAGTGATTCCGGGTATATAAAAGCCTTCGACAACACAATAATAGCTACGCCTACACTGTGGAACTAAAGCAGTTTGGCACCACTTTAACTGTCATGGATCAATGCTATAGAATAGCATTAAACCACGGCAGTCAAAGTCCTGTGCATTTGCATTAATTCTGCAATATAGATGCTCCCACAGACAAGTTCTCTCTCTCTCAGATGGCAATGGTAAATCTAAACGTTCTGCTCGTTGGAGGCTGGAAATGAGCAACTGAAGTGGGACGAAAGGGAGCCATCCGATTGGAAGACAGATTTCCAAATTGAAATTGTTGTCCATGTACTTGGATGGACATTGGCTTCTCAAGACCCTAAAAAAGAATGTCTTGTTCTCTATTTGGGAGAAGGAAATGAGTTCTGAATATTCTGTTGGCCAACCAAGACCAACTAGGTGGCCCTCCTGTGGTTACTGGAATACAAGGAAACTTTCAAGAGGGGTACAACGTTGAGGAGCACCATCACCCCAAAATTTAAAGTAAGTGCATCTTCATTGTTAGGCCAAGTCAGTATCAAGGCCAGGAGACCTTGATGGTGCAATGGGTTAGACCAGTGTTTCCCAACCAGTGTGCCGTGGCACACTAGTGTGCCATGAGCGATCATCAGGTGTGCCGTGGGAAATTGGAACCTCCAATACCCTTTCTTCCCCTTCCTGCCGAACACTTGTTCTTCTCCACTCGGGCTCCCTTTTTCCCAGCCTTGCTCTGCTCGTTTTGCCTCGCTTTGCTCACGCTGTCGCCATTTTGATCCGAGGGGGCAGCATGAGCATGTTCAAGAGGGGAGGGGGGAGGGAGGAAGACGTGGGGTGAGTCTGTGCAGTAGTGCCTGCATGGGTCACGTCTTCCTCCCTCCCCCCTCCCCTCCTGAAGAAGGGAGCCCAAGTGGAGAAGTAAAAGTAAGTGTTCGGCAGGAGGGGGGAAGAAAGGGCACGGAGGCGAACGGGGAGGAAGAGGTCTCTGTCGAAAGCTGTCATGGGCAAACTTGGACCTTCCAGGTGTTTTGGACTCCAACTCCCACCATTCCTAGCAGTCTCAGGCCCTTTTCCTTTTTCCACCTCAGCCACTTAAGCAAGAAAGAGCCTCAGGCTGTTAGGAATGGTGAGAGTTGAAGTCCAAAGCACCCAGAGGGCCGAAGTTTTCCCATGCCTGTTTTAGGGACCTTAAAGTGGTGAGCCTCCTTCCAACATTGTGATTCTGGATAGAAAACAAACAACAACATAATACAACATTATTTGAGTCCACAGTGCTCTCTGGGTGTAGGTGAACGACAACTTCCAAACTGAAGGTCAATTCCCAAGCAAACCCTTTCAGTACTTTCTGTTGGTAATGAGACTTCAATATGCTAAGTTTGGTTCAATTCCATTGTTGCAAGAGTTCAGGATGCTCTTTGATTGTGTGTAAACTATAAATCCCAGAAACTGTAACTCCCAAATGTCAAGGTCTATTTCCCCCAAACTCCATCTGTGTTCACATTTGGGCATATTGAGTATTCATGCCAAGTTTGGTTCTGATCCAACATTGTTTGAGTCCACAGTGCTCTCTGGATGTCGGTGGACTACAACTCCAAAACTCAAGGTTAATGCCCACCAAACCCTTCCAGTATTTTCTGTTGGTCTATTTTGACATTGCTCCCATTTTCAACCACATATCTGTGTGAGATGAGCGTCTCTAGCTTGACTGCGATAAAAACTAATCACAGAGAGAGACTGACAGCTGTTGAGCGAGACCTTCATGTGTGTCTTTCTGCCATTCCTGCCAGAATATCTATGTTGTGTTCATCGAAACAGGCCCAGGTTTCACACTGAGTGTATAAATACATTTTAAAACAGATTAACTATATGTATTACTGTGTTGGTTGGTGGTGTGACCCAGGATTTTGTAATTGTAAAAAAAAGGCCACGGCTCAAAAAGGTTGAAAAACACTGGGTTAGACCTTTATTTATGTATCATGTCAGGAGCGAAACAAACAGTTGTATTGCATTAAAAACAAATAAACAAAACACAAAGTTTGCAGGCTTGGTATTCTATTAAATGTCATTTGAACTGTAGCTGGCCACTTGGAGTGCCTCTAGTGTTGTCATAAGAAGGTCCTCCATTGTGCATGTAGCATTGCTCAGGTTGCATGTAGTAGGTGGTCTGTGGTTTGCTCTTCTCCTCACTCCCTTGTGCTGGCAGGACTACTGACTGAAGGATTGGCAATTTGAATTTGGGGAGTGGGGTGAGCACCCACCTGTCAGCTCCAGGTCTTCATGTGGGGACATGATAGAAGCCTCTCACAGGATGGTAAAACATCGGACATCCCCTCCCTTGTGCTGGCAGGACTACTGACTGAAGGATTGGCGATTTGAATTTGGGGAGTGGGGTGAGCACCCACCTGTCAGCTCCAGCTCTTCATGTGGGGACATGATAGAAGCCTCTCACAGGATGGTAAAACATCGGACATCCCCTCCCTTGTGCTGGCAGGACTACTGACTGAAGGATTGGCGATTTGAATTTGGGGAGTGGGGTGAGCACCCACCTGTCAGCTCCAGCTCTTCATGTGGGGACATGATAGAAGCCTCTCACAGGATGGTAAAACATCGGACATCCCCTCCCTTGTGCTGGCAGGACTACTGACTGAAGGATTGGCGATTTGAATTTGGGGAGTGGGGTGAGCACCCTCCTGTCAGCTCCAGCTCTTCATGTGGGGACATGATAGAAGCCTCTCACAGGATGGTAAAACATCGGACATCCCCTGGCAACGTCCTTGCAGATGGCCAATTCTCTCACACCAGAAGTGACTTGCAATTTCTCAAGTCACTCCTGAATTTTTTTTAAAAAGCATCAAGGCCAATGTTAGCTGCATATCAATGGTATACAAATGATCTTTACGTATTTAGTATTCACTTGGTGGAGAGCAGAGGAGGAGATTGAGTTTTCCCAGTAGGCTCATACAAAAGCAAACTGTTGCAGTCTCACTCAGCTTGTGCATGATTTCTCATGATTTGTGCCATCTTGAACCATGCTCAGATGTTGCTTGGCCACATATTTGTGAAGTGTTGGAGAGTATGCATTTGATTATTCAGATTTCAGAGGATGAGAGCTAACCTCTGTTTTACTGGGTAATATGGAGCATGAACATATCTATTCCCATTGCACACTGGAACAAAACTTGGAGGCAGGAATGCATAACCGCAGGCCAGTTCTGCGTCTCCGAGTCCTTGTTCCTGGCCAAGCGCAGCCCTATTACAGCTGAGTAAATAACTCCCCCCAGATCCTTGCGCTAAACTGGCTTCATGACCCGTGCCAAAGTGCTCAAACACAAGACAGGATCATTGTGTTAATTGCAATTCTCTTGTTATGCAAAGTCATAAGCGGACTAATGTCCCATGTTATTACCAGAAATCACAGACGTCGCAATTCAAACAGAAAACCGGGAGCGTGCAAGAAGAACAAGCACAGTTACCTTCGGGAGTTAGCAAAGCAAATGCCAGTTATGGGGTGGGTTACAAGCAGGCCCGGATTACTCATAAGGACAACCTAGGCCATGGCCTAGGGGCGCAAGCCGAGGGGGGCACAATTCACGAACACCCCCCCCCCCGAAAAAAACCTCTGCAGCCAGCCCTTGGGAATGGCGGGAGTTGAAGCACAAAGGCTCCGGAGGGAGGGCCGAGCCTGGTCTCAAGGCAGGACACGCAGGGTGAGAAGCAGCAGCAGTGACTTCCCTCCCTTCCTCCCTCCCTCCTCCTCCTCGCTACTCAGCCAGGGGCGGGGCCTCCCAGGGTGACATCACTCCCTCCCTCATCCTCCGCCAAGCTCGCCTTCCTTGTTTGCTCCGTCATTTCCCAGGGTGACGTCACACCTTCCCTCCCTCCCTCCCTCCCTCCCTCCCTCCCTCCCTCCCTCCCTCCCTGGGAGGCGGGGAGTGAGCAGGGCCAGGAGTGAGTCCTCCGAGCTCGCCTCCTGGCCCTGCCTCCCGCCTTGTGACACCCATCGATCAAAGCTGAAGAGTGGCACCCGGCCAATCGGGGAGCCTCCCTCCCTCCTGGGCGGGCGTGGCTCCGTGGACTCGGCCAATAGGAAGGCGAGAGGCTGCTTGGATGCGGAAGTCCACAGAGGGGGGTTCTCTCTTTGAGCCATGGATTGCAACCGAGAAGGAGGAGGAGCAGCGGCCCTGAAGGAGACGGAGATGGGTGGGTGTCTCTCTCTCTCTATCTCCAGGGAGCCCCCCCTGAAGGAAGGAAGCCCCCCAGGACTCTCCCCACTACTCTCCCTCCCTGGGGTGCGGGGATCCTAATCAACCCTGGCAGATGGCCACCCCGCCACGGCCCCTAAGCCTCCAGGCGAGGAAGGAAGGAAAGTCAGGTGCAGCTTGGGCCCCACCCTCCCTTCCCGGATCCCAAACAACAACTTTCAGTGCCGGTAGTAGAGGGGGCGTAATTCCAAAGTGTGGCCTAGGGCGCAAAAAGTTGTTAATCCGGGCCTGGTTACAAGCATAGGGAGAATGGGATGGATGGTGTATGGGTTTTGTAAAATGGGAGGAACATCGACTATAGTAAATCCTCATTGCGTTGTTGGAATGAGACAATTACTGCGGATATTGTCCCTTGTTGGAATCCAGGCAAAGAAGAAATGTATGTGGACTACTAGCCAGACCCAACAGGGCTGTCTGAATCTTTTTTTTGGAAGAAAAACGGTTGTGTGGATGCAAAACTGTAAGCACAGCTTGGCTGTGTGTTTTAGAATAATTACCAAGGCTGTTTACGCCAGACTTGGAATTGAAATTCAGTCACCTGTGAGGAACAACATTGCCTCTGTGAGTAAAACCAAAGCTTGGCGTCATCTGACAACAGAGAGGAAAGATGGCTAGTATAAATGTGTTTACATTTGATGTGGCTGAGCAAGTGATAAATACTATTAACTGATCTTGATTTCATTATGTATCCAGACATGCAAATATGCATGCTATATATAGCCTTGACTCTTGCTGATGTCATAAACATGCATTTAGATCATAGATGAATATATTCCCTTATATATCGACGGCTGTTTTTTTTGGTTTTTTTACTATTATGCAATGGATATACAGTATGACTCCCATTTCCACTGGGAGAGCAGTGGTTCTCAGGCTGTGAATCCCCAGATATATTGGCCTTCACCTCCCAGAAATCTTAACATCTGGCAAACTGGCTGGGATTTTGGGGAGTTGTAGGCCAAAGTAGCTGGGGACTCACAACTTGAGAACTACTTCATTGGAGGATTTCCCTTGGGTGTGCAAAACTGTAGATAATAGCAAACACTATGGAGTGAATAGAGCTGTGCTTGAGGACTTCTCTACAGACATTACTAGGGGTACATATAGACCAGGGGTGGGCAATTATTTTTTCCAAGCGGCCACACAAGAACCAAAAAATATTATGGAGGGCCGCACCTAAAGGCTGAACTACATTCTACATAATATCAATTGAATTTCTTTAATAATAATAATAATAAAGGCACTACATTGTGTTTTTAATATATTAATAAGACTAATAAGAGTATATGTTGTGAGCAATGAAAAGGAGAGATTGTCATAGGAAAAATGACATTTATTCACTAAAATTTTACAAAACAATGGTTAACAAAATGTGAACATTTGTATCATTTGTGATTCATTATATTAATGATCATTTTCAGTCACATTCGCTTAAAAGCACATTTTGAGTTTCACGTATTCCTGGAAAGAGGTTCTTGGTTTTCTACAGACATATAAAAAACATTGCCTACATTTTTGGTTTAATCACCTCATTTGGTGCTATTCAGTTATTTTTTTCTTATTCAGTGAGAGAAATCAAGTCTCTGTTGGTCTTTAACAGGACACTCCTCATGGGTAGTATTGTGCCACAAAGATTTTTTTGAAGCTTACAAACTACAGGATAAATGCATAACCAACAGTGAGCAATGGAAAACCATGGTTAAAAATGACATACATGGAATACATACCATATACTCTCCCCATAAACAGGGGCCCAACCACCCTACCCACAGACCCCAACCCACCTTCACTTCTTCCTCCTCTTCCTCACACTTCCTCTGTTGCCTCCATAGGAAACTTCCTCCTTCTCTCACTTTTGCCTTTCACAAACATGGCGGCCGTAGGCAGGAGACCCTCAGAGAGGCGGGGCTTCTTGCGGAAGTTCATCTTGAGCCGCAGAGAGGGACAGCAACAGAGACACTATCCTCCCTCCCTTCCTTTCCCCCATAACGCCCGGGATCCGCCAATGGGAGTTCGCCTCCCTCTCTGGCGTCACCGGTCTCCGGGCAGAATCTGCCTTTCGGAACGAAGCCTTGAGGGAGGGAGGGTGTTCCTTTCCGGGATCCGCGGGTTGGTCAGAATCGGCTGGCAGGCCACATGTGGCCCACAGGCCGTGAGATGCCCAGGTCTGTTATAGACTGTAGAATTGATTCAGCTTAACAGTACTTTAATGGCCATGGCTCAATACTATGGGACTATGAGAGTTGTAGTTTTACAAAAGCCTTGCCTTCTCTGACAAAGAGTGTTGGTGCCTCACCAAACTACACATCCCAGGATTCCATAACATTTAGCCATGGCAGTTCAAGTGCTGTGAAATTGCATTCATTTGACATTGTAGATGCACCTTTAGTCTTTGGTCTGAACCCCATTATGAATCCCAACCGGAGTAGTGCCATTGAATCAATGGGATTAACCTACATTTTGACATGTCTGTTGACAATTGATCTATGGGGTCCTTTTAATCCATGGGATTTACCTACATGTTGACCAGTCAATAGTTGATCCAATGTCACGTGTAAGTCAATCAGAAGTTGACTTTTGGGTCAACGGAAAGAGTTTTGTGTGGACCTAAGATAGCCCTAGGTTTGCCCTAAACAATGGCAAACTTGCAGAGGTAACAACAACAACACATGTAATATGCATGGAGGGGGAGAAGGGAGGGCAATGTAGCTCTCCAACGGTTGCCCTTTAGTCTACTGAGGCTAGTCAAAGAGATTCAAGCCTATGTATCCAAGTGGCTGTCGATCTGAAAACAGGAATACATTAAAAGAACCGATTACAATAAAACACAGTAAAATCACTGTAAAAATAAATAAAACATTACCTGAATAAGAATATGATAAAATGTAATGAACAAGTGAGTAAAGCACCGTAAATCAAATGCTATAAATTGCAATAAAATGCAATAAAAGTGTAGTGATGAAGAGGGCTGCAGCCCATGGAAGCATCTAGTGAAGGAAACTCATTAGTCTTGAAGGTAGCACATGGACTTCTTAATTACCATGGCTGAATGCTATGGAAACTTTAGGACGGAAGTATTATAAGAGCTTTAACATTCTCTGCCAAAGGGTGCTGGTGCCTCACCAAATTACAAATCCCAGGATTTCATAACTTTGAGTCATGACAGTTTAATTGGGTCAAACTGCTTTCATTCTCCAGATCTCTCGCAGTTTGGTTTTAAACCTGGTCACAGAATAGAGATAGCTTGGGTCGCCTTGGTGGATGACCTTCACAGAGAACTAGACAGTGGGAATATGTCCCTGCTGGTTCTCTTGGATATCTCAGTGGCTTTCGATACCATTGGCCATGGCATCCTTCTGGATCAGCTCTCTGGAATGGGTCTTGGGGGCACTGCACTGCAGTGGTTCCGCTCCTTCCTGGAAGATCATACCCATGGTGATGCTGGGGGAAACCTGCTTGGACCCCTGGACTTTGACCTGTGGGGTCCCACAAGGCTCCATTCTGTCCCCCATGCTTTTCAACATTTACATGAAACCACCGGGTGAGGCCATGCACACAACTCTACTACTCTTTCCCACTCCATTCCAAGGAAGCTCCCCAGATCATGGACCGGTTCCTGGCAGCTGTGATGGACTGAATGAGTACCAACAAGTTGAGGCTTAATCCAAACAACTTGGATTAAGTTGAGGTCCTCCTGGTCAGTCATGAGGCCAATCGGGGTATAGGGTGGCAACCTGTGCTCAATGGCTTTACTCTCCCCCTGAGGACACAGGTCCGTAGTTTGGGGATTCTCCTGGGTTCTTTGCTGATGTTTGAGGCTCAGGTGTCGTTGGCGGGTGTGAGGGCCTTCACACAGTTAAAACATGTGTGCCAGCTGTGACCATACCTCAAAAAGCCTGACTTGGCCATGGTGGTCCACACCTTAGTTACATCTAGAATGGACTACTGCAATGCACTGTACATAGGGCTGCCTTTGAAGACAGCTTGGAAGCTGCAGTTAGTGCAAGGTTGGCAGCCAGAATACTAACTGGGGGTAGCTATAGGGAGCATACCATGTCCCTATTGAAGCAGTTTCCGGACCCAATTCAAAGTGCAGGTTATTTCCTATGAAACCTTATATGCTTCGGGTCCAACCTATCTTCGAGACTGCATCTCCTTCTTTGAACCGGTGCAGGCTCTAAGATCTGCCAGGAAGGCCCTCCTCTCGGTCCCACTTCCATTTCAAGTGTGGTCGGTGGGGACGAAAGAGAGGGCCTTCTTGGTTGTGGCCCCCCAGCTCTGGAATGCCCTCCCTAGAGGGATCAGACTAGCCCCCATGGCTTTTCAAATAGGCCTTTGACTATGTGTAGAATCCCTATATGTTATATTTGAGGACCTAGAGATTTGTTTCACTCTTGAACTTTATGGGACTGATAGTAATTACAGTTCATTTTAGATCTGCAGCCGCTGCTGCGTTTTATTGAATCTTTTACATTGGTAGGGGTTTTATACAATGCTTTATGTAATTTGTTTATGTGGACTTTGTTGTTGTTGTGTTGTTTTGCTTATGTACTTTGTTGTATTTATATGTTGCACTACGGAATGCTTTTGTGAGCCACACCAAGTCTCTTCGGGGAGATGGTGGCAGGATATAAATAAAGATGATGATGATTTATTATTATTATAGATACACCCCTGGTCTCTGATCTGAAATCCTATTTTAGTTCTAACCACACTAGTACTTACAATCAATAGGATTAACCTACAATTTGGCATGGCTGTTTACAATTGATCTATGTGGATCATCGAAGCATTGGGATTTATCTACGTGGTGATCAATCAATACCTGATCCAATGTCTAGTTTAGATGTAGACTCGGTCCGTATATTCTCAATATAGTAATGGTAAAGGTTGCCCCTTGACATTAAGTTTAGATGTGTCCAACTGTCGCTCATCTCCATTTCTAAGCCAGGAAGACAGTTCCATCTTTCCTCCTGTGACATCAGAGCCCCTCCCCCCAGCAACAATATATTATGACGTGTGTATTAGTACTATGCTAATAATGTAGTATGCTGTATGTACATATGACTTGTAAGCCGCTCTGAGTCCCCTTTGGGGTGAGCAGGGCGGCAGAACACTGCCGCCCGGCTCCTGTCTGGCACGCCAGCAGGTTGCCGTATAACACCCGTCTTGCAGGATCTGCACTGGCTGCCTATTGAGCACCGGATCGCCTTCAAAGTGTTGGTTCTTATCTTCAAGGCTCTGTACGGCCTGGGGCCAGCGTATCTGAGGGACCGCCTCACTCCCTATTGCCCATCGAGATCACTACGGTCTGAGGATGCCAACTTCCTGGAAATACCATCAGCAAAGTCGGCACACCTGACATCTACCCGCCGGAGGGCGTTCTCCGTCATAGCCCCCACGCTGTGGAACGCCCTCCCGGCCGAAACCAGAGCCCTGAGGTATTTACTCCCATTCAGGCGGGCCTGCAAAACCCATCTGTATAGGCAGGCCTTCGGAGAGTAGGCCCGCATGCTCTGGGTACTGTGTTGTGGCTCCTGTTGCTGCTCCATTTGTTTTATTGCCTGTTCTGCTATTGCTCTAATTGTTCAATTGTTTTATGTTTTTAATCTTTGTTTTTATGCCCCTGGCTCTTGTGAGCCGCCGCGAGCCCCGGGAGTCGGCGGCATAGAAGCCTCAATAATAAATAAATAAATAAATATAAATGCCGTAAATAAATAAATAAATACCGTAAATAAATGATCCGAAGAGCCGGTGTTGTCCATAGATGCCTCCAAGGTCATGTGGCCAGCATGACTGCATGGGGCACCGTTACCTTCCTGCCATAGTGGTACCTATTGATCTACTCACATTTGCACATTTTCAAATTGTTAGGTTGGCAGGAGCTGGGGCTAACAGCGGGAGCTCACCCTGTTTCCCGGATTCGAACAGCTCAGTGGTTTAACCCACTGCGCCACCAGGGGCTCCTATTTATGTGTATATGCATATGTTTTCCCTTGTTTCTATTCTGTCTTCTTCCTTCTTTTCTTTTTTAATGTTAATTACAATATGACTCCCATATATTTAGGACTGATGACAAGAGTTTCATTTATCCTGTCCTTGCTTGGTATTTTGTAGGACCTCCGATGCAACTCTACGGCATTCTTGGACCAGAAGATGTTAATTTCAATCGGATTTTGTGTTTATCTATGTGAAGCCCAGGCGTGTATCCTCTACAGGAGTGTTTCCAACCTTTTTTGAGCCATGGCACACTTTTTACATTTACAAAATCCTGGGGCACACCACCAACCAAAATGACACAACTTGGCATGAATACTCAATATGCCCAAATGTGTACACAGATGGAGTTTGGGAAAAATAGACCTTGACATTTAGGAGTTACAGTTTCTGGGATTTATAGCTAACACACAAACAAAGAGCATCCTGAACTCTTGCAACAATGAAATTGAACCAAACTTGGCATATTGAACTCTCATCACCAACAGAAAGTACTGAAAGGGTTTGCTTGGGAATTGACCTTGAGTTTTGGAGTTGTAGTTCACCTATATCCAGAGAGCACTCTGGACTCAAACAATGTTGGATCAGGACCAAACTTGGCATGAATACTCAATATGACCAAATGTGAACACAGATGGAGTTTGGGGAAAATAGACCTTGACATTGGCGATAGGAGCTGGCGTTGTTCCTGCGTGCGGTCTCCCTCCCAGGCTTCCAGAGGCTGCCACAATTGAGGGAAAACAGGGAGGGGAGGGAGGGAGGCTGTGGCGTGTGCCAGCCTGCCTGCCTGCCGGTATGTGATGGAGGGGCTGAGTGATCGTGTGCGCATGCGTGAGGAAGCGTGCGAGGGGGGGGCTAGCTTCGGCACGAGGCGAGGGCCATGGGGGCGTGCGCTAGCTGCCTCCTAGCAGAGGAGAGGGGGGAAGGGGCTGGGACACATCCGCCGTGCCACCCAGGTAAACGGGCACTCCACTCAAGGAGGAAGGACGAAGAGGATCCCTCCACCAGGAGGAGCGCTCAGGTCGGGAGGGAGGGAGGCGTGGCCTTTCCTTGTGCATGTGGCACACCTGATGATCGCCCATGGCACACTAGTGTGCCGCAGAACACCAGTTGGGAAACACTGCTCTACAGATACACGACCTGTACTTTGGTTGTATTTACTCAGAATACAAGTAGGAGAAATTCAAAATTACCCTGCGAATGGAACAGGAAAATATGAGAAAGAATATTTTTCAAAAAGGAATAACATTTTGGGGAAAGGATTTTACAGCATCCCCACCAGTAGGTTCTTGCTATCACCCTCCTGGAAAGAAGGGGGAAGAATGAACGTTAAAAGATGAAACATTAGAAGAGAGAAACTGAGACATGGTAAAGGATGAGCAGGTGAGCATTGTCAACATCAGGGATCTTGGGAAACGAAGACGGGAAGAAAAGAGGGATGGAAACCGACTCCGCACTGCACATGAAGTTGAGTTAATATTGGGATGCCCTGTGCTCGGATCATCCCTGTCAGAAGTCTAATATTTGCTGTTATGCTTGATTTCTAAACACAAAGGTGGATTATTGTTCCTTCGGGAGGATTGGCCTTGCTGTAAGCCTTCGTTCATAGAAAAGCCAACAAATCTGAAGGAAAGCATCCAACGGATGTGCTTGCCAAAAGGAAGAACAAGAGCAATGCATTCTAACATCCCAGTCCAATGGCTCCAGATCAGTGGTTCCCAAACTTTTTTGACCTACTGCCCCCTTTACAGAAAAAAGTTTACTCACTGCCCCCCGAGAATTTTTTAATTTTTTAAAATAGCAATTAAACAGAAGGATATATGTATTAATGCAGTGGTTCTCAACCTTTACAATGCCATGACCCCTAAAATAAGGTTCCTCGTGTTGTGATGACCATACATCAACCATATTTTCGTTGCTACTTCATAACTAATTTTGCTACTCTTACGAATTCTAATGCAAATATCTAATATGCAGGATGTTTTCATTGTTACAAATTGAACATAATTTAAGGCATAGTGATTAATCACAAAAACAATATGTTTGGGGGAGTATGGACAACGGATGATGGGATTTGCAGTACCTTCAATTGATTCTGACTTCCACAGACCACTGAGACACCCACAAATTACAGAACTGGACAAAACTTGGCACACATAACCCCCATGACCAACAGAAAATATAGGAGGGGTTTGGAATGAATTGACTGATTTAGGGGACATGTAGTTCACCTACATTTGGAGAGAACTAGGAACCCAAACAACTATGGATTTGGATGAAACTTGGCACAAATACTCAATACGCCCAAATTTGAACACTGGTGGAGGTTTGAGAAAATAGCCCTTCTCATTTGGGAGTTGTAGGTACTGGGATTTGTGGTTTACCTACAATCAAAGAGCATTTTGAATTCCACCAACAATGGAATTGAGCCAAACTTGGCACACAGAACCCCCATGACCAACAGAAAATACTGGAGGGGTTTGGAATGAATTGCCTCCACTGGGGAAGGCCACACTTTCTTCTGCGGTGGTGGGGAGGCTGCACCGGAGGACGCAGAGGCCTTTGCACTGCAGCCTTTGCACTGCACTGCATGTGAGGGTCAAAGCGAAGGGGACGGAGCCAAAGAAGAGGGCCGCGCGACCCTTCCTAAATGGCCTATCGTTCACTGCCCCCTTAAAGGAGTTCACCGCCCCCCAAATTCCCCTGAGCCTCCCACTGCTCCTTGGATCACCTCACTGCCCACCAGGGGGTGGTACCACCCACTTTGAGAATCAGTGCTCTAGATCAGGGGTGCTCACACTTTTCAGCATGTGAGCTACTTATAAAACAAACAAGTTAAAATGATCTACCTACCCACTACAAAAATGTGAAACATATAACTCAATATCTGATTTGAACTTGGGTTTCTGAGTCCACACTGCCATATCATCTGTTTCAAAGCAGATAACATGGGATTTTATTCAACTGTGTGGAAAGGACCTCCGATAACCCAGGGCCGGCAGCACTTGGGCGGCGTCGGGAGCCTGCGGGGCGGGACTGAGCCTTCCTCCCGCCCTGCCTGCAATCTACCAGGATGCCCTACGCAATCTACCAGTAGATTGCGATCTACCTAATGAGCACCCCTGCTCTAGATAAACCTGGATCTAAAATCAAGATACTTGCAGATACCTAGGTGATAATAATAGTAATATTAATAAACTTTATTTATACCCTGCCACTATCTCCCCAATGTGGACTCAGGGCAGCTTACATGAGGCCAAGCCCAACAGTGCATTGGTAGAGGTGAAAGAAGGGCAGCGTCCGAGGATCGAATAGATCGGGCCGGTACATGGAAGGAGATGCGGTCACTAAGGTAGACAGGTCCCAAACTGTTTAGGGCTTTGTAGGTGATGACCTGCACCTTGAATTGGGACCGGAAAATACACGGCAGCCAATGGAGCTCCTTAAATAGGGAGGTTGACTGCTCCCTGTAATTCGCCCCAGTTATTAATCTGACTGCCAAACGTTGTACCAGTTGTAGTTTCTGGACCATCTTCAAGGGTAGCACCATGTAGAGTGCATTGCAGTAATCCAATCTAGAGGTAACTAAGGCATTGACCACTGTATTCAAGTCAGCCTTCATGAGGTATGGTCGCAGTTGGCACACAAATTTTAATTGTG
The DNA here is from genome assembly GCA_030556195.1 of Anolis apletophallus. NCBI lineage: Eukaryota > Metazoa > Chordata > Lepidosauria > Squamata > Anolidae > Anolis > Anolis apletophallus. Next base: position 20,220,491 of record JARBWK010000013.1, read on the forward strand.
CAGAAGCCCTCCCGGCCACCGCTGACACCTCAGCATCCAGCGTCAGCGCTGATTTCAGGAGGACCCCCAAACTGTGGACCTGTGACTTCAGGTGAAGTGCAACCCCGTCCAGCACAGGTTGCTACCCAATACCCCAGTCAGGCAGGTGACTGAGCTGGAGGACCTCTGTCTTGTCAGGATTGATCTTCAACTTATTCGTCCTCAACCAGATCGTCACAGCAGCCAGGCACTGGTCCAGTATCCAGGGAGCTTCCTTGGATTCTGGTGGAAATGAATAGTGGAGTTGGGTGTCATCTGCGTAGAGATGGCAGCATACTCCAAAACTCATCAAAACATTTTTTAAAAAAGCTCTGAAAGAAATGCCAGAAGATGCAGGTAGTATTTTGATGCATTGCTCTCCACAAAGCTGTAGCTCACTTAGTTAACTAAACAGGTGGTTAGGAAGATCCCTAAATGCGATGCAATCTGTCGATGGCTTGAGTTCCCTCTTGCCTGCAAGAAAGAAACACTGAAGGAATGGAGGGATCCTGGTGTATCAATCATGCTTTAATGAAACAACTGGCTCTGCTCTCCCCTTCTTTTCGGTTGCCTCCAGCTGGAGCTTTCCTTTGAGCTGTCGCAGAAACAACATGTGTTTAGATTGCGCCAGATAATTGCCACTTCCCTCACTCCTCAGCTTTCCCATAATATACCTGGTGAGTATTTCAAATGGTGTGGAAGACAGAGGAGGCTCTTTCTGAAGATGCTAGGGGAAAAAGGTGTGCGCCATAAGGAATGTAGTAAGATGGGACCAGAGAAGATACATGTTCTTACTGTCCAATAAGTATGGCAAGCACATGAGACCCAGTAACCCACATTTCTGGTTTTCAGGGAAAAGTGGGTCTCTACGGATTTACTAGTGTTGGGTTTCATCCCTGCACTGCACACTACTAACAGGAGCAGGTTACAGGAGGCGTACAAGTCCCTTGTTGCACCAGCTCCACTGGCTTCCAATTAGCTTCTGAGCACAATTCAAAGTGCTGGTCTTAACCTACAAAACCCTATAACAGGGGTGCACACACTTTTTCAGCATGCGAGCTATTTATATTAAGACCAAGTCAGAAAGATCTATCTACCTCCTCAAGGCTGGAGAGGGGAGGGGGCGGGGCTTGGCCAGAGGGGGGCGGAGCCAGGCCGCACCAAGTCCCACCCCTCCCCTCTGGCTTTGGAGCTCCCAGAAGCTTCTCCAGGCTTGAAGATGGCAATGCCAAGCCAGTGGTGGCACAGCTAGCACAAGGCTGACCTGGCATTGCCATCCTCAAGACTGGAGAAGCTGCTGGTAGAGTGGAAGCCAGAGGGGGCGGAGCCTGGCCGTGCCAAGCCCCTCCCCTCCTCTCTGGCTCTGGAGCTTCCAAGCAGCTTCTCCAAGCTTGAGGATGGCAATGCCAAGCCAGTGGTGGCATAGCTAGCACAAGGCTGGCTTGGCCCTGCCCTCCTCAAACCTGGAGCAGCTGCTGGGAGTGCCAAAGCCGGGGGGGGCTTGATGTGGCCTGGCTCTGCCCCCTCTGAGAAGTGATCCGGCTGGGAACGACCTCTTTCAGTCCCTGGATCGACTGGTCGATCACAATCGACTTCCTGGGCAGCCCTGCCCTATATGGTTCCGGTCCAGTTTACCTGTCTGAACGTATTCTCCCCTATGAACCATCAAGAGTGTTAAGATCATCTGGAGAGGCCCTGCTCTCAGTCCCACCACACTCGCAGGCACGTCTGGTGGGAACGAGAGACAGGGCCTTTTCTGTGGTGCCCCCGGCTGTGGAATTCCCTCCCAAATGAAATTAGATCTGCCCCCTCTCTCCTGACCTTTAGGAAGCTAGTGAAAACCCGGCTGTGGAATGAGGCTTTTGCAGAACAATAGCGGAGACCGGTAATCGACTAAAGTTATTGACCACAATATATGGACTGAATATATGGACTGAGTTGGACATGATTTTACCTTGGCGAACGGCTTTTATGTAATTTATTCTACATGTATCTGGTAATTTATTGTCGATGTATGATGTTTTAGACTTTTAGTGTTAGCATTGAATTCCTGCTGTCAGCCGGTCTGAGTCCCTCTACGGAGGCCGAGAAGATCGGGATATAAAAGTTTTAAATAAATAATAACCTGTAAAGGGAAAATCTGTAGACACATACAATGTAACACATGGGTGAATGGACACCTAGTGAGCCTTGTCCATGGGCCAGGTGTTACTCCCTCTGACCACCTCCAAGGATATGTGTGCACCAAGTATCCCAAAGGCCAACCAAAATTCTTTGGCTGCACCTGTCGGCCGATCATAGTTGGAAGGCCATCCTGAGGGTGCTACTTTTGAGAAGGAACATGGTAAAGAATGGCATATCTGCTATCTGACAATTCTCGCTTGGAAAGAGCAGAAATTGTAGTTCAAAAGGAACTTTACCTTAGTTCTGGATGTGGATGTGAGGACTGTAGTGCCAGAGCTTAGGTAAAGGTAAATGTTTTCCCCTGACATTAAGTCTAGTCGTGTTCTACTCTGGGGATTGGTGCTCATTTCAATTTCTAAGCCGAAGAGCCAGCATTGGCCGTAGACACCTCCTAGGTCATGTGGCTGCCATGAACGCATGGAGCACCATTACCTTCCCATAGAAGTGGTACCCAGGCCCGGATTAACACCTTTTTGCGCCCTAGGCCACATTTTGTAATTATGCCTCCTTTAAGCCAACCTCTACCGCACCCCCCCCACACACACACATCACTCAGACCCACACTAAAAATAAATCATATCATACAACTTACCTCAAATTCACTCAGGTAGCCCAATACATCTCAGTTGATCAGTAATATCCAAATAAATCAACAACAACCTGCACCAATCAGCGCAGGTGTATCCGCGGGGTTCGCGGGGCGCCTGGGTCGGACCCACCTGCAGCAGCGCTGTGCTCGGGGCCCTTTTTTAAAAATGCCATCCCAATGCAGTGGCAGGAAGTTCCACAGTCACACTTTCTGCCAGAAGCGGGACTCGAACTCAGGACGCTAAGGCAGAAGCACCGCCCCCGAAGAGGAGTCAAGGGAAGCAGGAGCCAATTACAGAAGCACTTTCCCAAGGGCGGGAATTCAAATGGGAGAGTGACACCCGGCAGGGCCAATGAGGGGACGGGATGGTACCGAGGGGGCGGGGCCACCTGAGGCAAGCGATGCGGGATCCCTGAGGGAGAGACTCCATCTCCGGCAGAGCCTTCCCGGTCCCCGTCGCGCGGCACCCCGATGCTTACCTGCTCGAAACACGGCCTGCCCAGCTGGAAGGGCGGACCCTCCTCGGCGCCCTCCGCCATTCCCACAAGTCCGCTCTCTCTCTCTCTGCTGCCCGGCCACGCCCCCTGGCTCCGCCTTTGCCGCCTCCCACTGGCCCGGCCCCACCGCAGCCCTGCGGGGTATGCCAGGAGACATATTCTTTCTCCTGCAGGGAGGGAGGCAGAAGCGGAGAGAGGTGCACGATGGGAAGTGTAGTCTTCAGGACAGGGCCAGCTCTCATAGACATTTATGGGCGAGGCCGAGGGAAGGTGGGAAAAACGCGTTGCATTTTTATTTGTTTCAACTTTTTTTTGGGTCCATGATCTGCGCCCCTTTTGGCTTGTGCCCCTAGGGCATGGCCTAGGTTGGCCTTATGGGTAATCCGGGCCTGGTGGTACCTATTGATCCGCAGAAGCAGTATCTATTGATGTTTTCAAACTACTAGGATGGCAGAAGCTGGGGCTAACAGTGGGGGCTAACCTCGCTCTCCAGATTCGAACTGCCAACCTATTGATCAGCAAGTTAAGCAGCTCAGGCGGTTTAACCTGCTGTGCCACCAGGGACTCTGGAAACATTTTAGTAGTGGTGGGAAAGTTACTTTTGGAATGAATGAATAATCATGACAAGACCAAAGCTATCTACAAGACAGCCATAATAGGACAGATTTCTCTTGCCCAGAATGTGATCCTAGTGTCACTCAGAAGGGTTTTGTTTTGTCATTCGTTTTCAAAGACATAATCATTTCAGTGTATCTCAGCGTAAGATGGAAAGAATATGTTAGGAAGGATCTAGCAGCATTTATGAGATACACTAATATTTTTCTTACATGAAGGCTTAAGTTCATTCTTCTCACTCTTTCTCTAGCATTCTACCTCTTTCTGGCAACAACATCAGCAACAAAAAAGATTTCCCATTTGTCAAATTGTTCTCCAGTGGCAACCACTAAGGAGATAGGCACTGCCATTTGGAGCACTGGGGCCAATCCATCAAGGCATGATTGTGGCTGAAACTGCCGACGGAAATCATATTTCACGTTATTTATGTTTACAAACATCCAGCTCCTTAGTTCTCATTTCTCTCCCCTATTTCATTGTTCTCCTCTGTCTCTCTTTCCAGACCGCCAAAATACTCCAGAGGAGCTGGGCTGGAATCGCAGCCATAAGTATGCAATAAAATATCACTTTGGTTGGGGCGCCCAATGCATCATGCTATAATTGCAGGGAAAGTGGAGGGGGGTCATCTGCAAGTAGCTCATCTTCCTATCAATCTTCTGGAGTGAGTGGTGGGGGAGCGGGCACGCATCCCATTCTCCCAGCTTTTTCGGAGCCATCAGGTCAAAGATGATTGCTTTCCTCTCCTCAGACAGTCATGGTGACCTACCGATTTATGTTTCTCTGGCTTCCTTTTATTTTAAAAGACATTTTCCAAAGCACGTCAACAGATGCAAATGACAGGAAACCTTTGCTTCTCTATTCAGGGTGCGACGGCACCATCATTTTCTGTACTTCCATAATTAGGGGGATTTTAAGTAAACTATCCGGGTTGGGCGGTGACTGTTGGGTACATTTCTTTTCTCTCAAAAGAGGAGGAGGAGGGTGTGAGAGAAGAGGAAGGATGCCTTTGGAAGACTTGTGGATGTGCCATGTTTACAGGGCAGCTTGCCCGTCCCATCACCATCTGCCTTTTCTTTCTGTGCACCCCATGGCAAGCTTTGAAATCTGCTGTTGCTTGATCACTACATGTGGTGTGAAGTCTTTTGTGAAAAATCACAGCTAAAAAGATCTGGTTTATGACAGACGCTCTTGGATAAAGCAGAGGCAAGCAACTTGCGATGTTCTACATATTGTTTGACTGCATCCCTGTGACTTGTTGTTATTTTCAGTTTCGCAGTCTACCAGGTGGCACCAAGTTTTTGCTCCATCTGTGAGTCAGCTCTATCCAGGAATTGAGTAACCAAATTAAGAATGGCTGGTTAATGTAACCCATCCAGCCTTGAGTCTGCAAGACCCAAGAAGGTCTATGGCAGTGGTTCTCAACCTTCCCAATGCCGCGACCTCTTATACAATTCCTCGTGTTGTGATGACCCCAACCATAAAATTATTTTCGTTGCTACTTCACAACTTTAAATTTGCTACTATTATGAATCAGAATGTAAATATCTGATATGCAGGATGTATTTTCATTCACTGGACCAAATTTGGCACAAATACCCAATATGCCTAAATTTGAATACTGGTGGGGTCGGGGGTTGGTTATTGATTTTGTCATTTGGGAGTTGTAGTTACCGGGTGTAAGGGGTCAGGGTTGGCCCGTTCGTCAGTCACCACTGACCATTCCTTTTTCAGTGTGGCAGGGCAGGTTATTCCACCATGCCACCAAATATGTCAGGACTCGGACCCCTTGACCCTTACAGTAAATACACTGCCACCAGGGCCGTAGCCAGGATTTTGGTGGGGGGCTGAGTTTGGTTCGGGGGGCTGAGACTGGGTGAAAGAGGATCTACCCTCCCTTTTGTATTGTTATAGCCCCATTAATGTGGGATATAATGTGCCTGGTGATAAGATCATGATATGAATAAACATAACAGTTTAAATAATTTACCAATAAGGCCTTCTCGCAGACCACCCTAAGAATTTCGGGGGGCTGAAGCCCCCCCCCCCTGACTACATGCCTGACTGCCACCAAATAATGTAATGAAGTATATAAAGAAGGCTTCCAGGCTCCTTATGTTAACCGTGGCAGGGCAGGTCTACTTTGCAAATCTTACCACTGCCACTAACATGTAAGGAACGAACCCTTTTATAACTCTGGGCAGTAAGGCTTTCTGTGGTAGGGTGGGTACTTTCTCTTTGAGCCCCACCAACAGATGTTCAAACTGCCACCAGTTAATATATTTGCTGCCACCAATTGTATCAGATCAGCCACCGATGTGAGGGTTTGTTCTTTTAAGGCTTGTGTTTTAAAAAGAACAACATTGAGAGGTGTTGTAATAAAGATGTTCAACGGTTTATTTTTTAACAGAGTTCAGAGCTTAGTTGGTTGCAAACAAGTCTCCTAAGAGGTACAAATCTTGCGGTTACAACATTTCAACAATAGGATACAGTTTCAACTGTACTTCCTAACACAGAACCAAGCAGTCGTAATAACTAACCGCTCCAGCAGGTAAATAGCCAACTATAGGCTTTACCTATCTATTAAGTTAGTTTTCTACTCTAACTTGGACAAAGTCTGTCTTTCACCTGGGTTTCTCAAACCCCTAGCCGAATTGCTTTCTAAAAGCTCCGAAAGACAGCTTCCCTCCCACCAACCGACAAAACCAACTGACTTATTTTAAAAATCTGAAAGTTCTAAAACAGGTGCAGCTCTAACTTTCGCCTCCACGGCAACAGCCTTCACAGGGGCCTGCTGCTCCAACATTCCCCGCCAACCCTCTGTGGCTTGTTAAACATTTTACCATCAAATGTACAGGCAAATAAGCAATAACAAACTATACATTTATCTTGCAACAAAACAACACGACTTCATCACACCGGGATTTATAGTTACCTTACAATCAAAGAGTATTCTGAACAATGGAATTGAACCAAATTTGGCACACAGAGTTTTTGAGTTGCAGTTCACCTATATCCAGAGAGCCCTGTGGACTCTAACAATGATTGTTCTGGACCAACCCTGGTATGAATACTCAATATGCCCAAATGTGAACACTGCTAGAATTTGGGAAAAATATACCTTGACATTTGGGAGTTGTATTTGCTGGGATCTATAGCTCACCTACAATCAAAGAGCATTCAGAACCTCACCAATGATAGAATTGGGCCAAACATCCCACACAGAATTCCCATGACCAACGGAAAATACTATGTTGTCTGATTGTCTTTGGTGACCCAAAAAACAAACACACCACAGGGTCCTTAGACAAAGGTTAACAGAGTGGTATAGGAAAAATATGCAATGTAATACGAATAATATAAAGTAATCCAGATCATGTATTACAAAAATATGCAACAATGCAATAATGAATATATTTGCACAATACTAATTAATGGGCACCAATAACAAAATAATCAAGAACAAACCCCTGTGTAATATACAATATTATATATATATATATATGTATGTATGTATGTATATGTATATGTATATGGATATGTATCACAGTTCCTGAGACATGTTAGGTAAATATACAATACACGTATGTTGGAATAAATATGCAATAGCACATCCCAAATGGTTCCTGACTCCGTCAGAGAGAAAGTAATACAGCCGATAATATATGCTGGTGCTCAAGAAACAAAGAAAACAATGTTTCCCGGAGGTAGCAAAACACTGAGAGGAGTTAAAGCAACTGGAGCTGCTATCAGTATTACATTGCATATTTTTCCTATACCACTCTGTTATCCTTTGTCTAAGGACCCTGTGGTGTGTTTGTTTTTTGTTGAGTAGGTAGTTTTCCCAGTGTTTTTGGTTGTCTTTGGCGCTCCCTCTGACACCCCCTCATGACCCCCCCCCCCAGGGGTCCCGACCCCCAGGTTGAGAAACACTGGTCTGTGGTTATTATCACAAGTGGCTTTTTGAACCATCAACTGGGCTTTTTGAACCATCACTGATTCAATCTCCAACCCAAAATTTAGGAATAAGAACATAAGAACATAAGAAGAGCCATGCTGAATCGGGCCTCAGCCCATCTAGTCCAGCATTCTGTGTCACACAGTGGCCCACCAGTTGTACACAGGGTTCTCTAGCAGAAAGGAGGGCAAAACCCTCACCTGCTCCCGACCCCCCACAACCAGTACCCGGGGAAAATCCTGCCTGCCTCCATCAACACAGAGGTGGCACTTGGATGTCCATTTCAGTAACTACTGATTCCCTTGGTATCCATGAATCTGTCTAATCCTGCCTTGAAGCTGTCCAGGCTGACAGCTGTCACAACCTCCTCTGGAAGTGAGTTCCATAACCCAATGACCCTCTGGGTGAAGAAATATTTCCCTTTATTAGTCCTAACTTTCCTGCCTTGGAGCTTTAGGGAGTGCCCCCTAGTCCTAGTGTTTTGTGACAGAGAAAATATTTTTTCTTTATTCACCTTTTCTATCCCATGCATGATTTTATACAGTTAAATATTGTTGGATAATGTAACACATTCCAAGCAGCCATAGGTCTGTTGTTATGAATTTCAGGGTCTACAAAATGGAGCATGAAACTATGTTTTTTAAAACAGTGTTTTTCAACCTTTTTTGTGCCGTGGCACATTTTTTACATTTACAAAATCCTGGGGCACACCACCAACCAAAATGACACTCGAACACAGTAATACATATAGGTAATATGTTTTTAAATGTATTTATACACTCAGTGTGAAACCTGGCCCTGTTTCGATGAACACAACATAGATATCCCGCCTTATGTGCTTCGGACATAGATATCCCACCTTGTGTGCTTCGGACTGGGTCGCCTGGGCTGACGCTGTCCTATCATCACCACCCGGTGCTTCAAGGCCGCTGCACACCTGGGTTTCCAGGCAGGTAGGAAGGGAGGCTCAGGATTAGGCTGCTCCTTTCCGAAGCTGAGAGGCAGGCCACGAAGGAAGGAAGGAAGGAAGTAGGCCTGAGAGCAGGAGAGGCCGAGGCAGAGCCCAGGCCAGGAGAGGAAGAAGGAAGGAGACCCCGGAGCCGCCTCAGCCCCAAAGCCCAAAGGAATCCTGAGCAAGCTGAGAGGAAAACAAAGCCCAACACTCCTCTCCGGAAGCTCTCCACCTCCTCCAGAAGTGACCTCACAGGGAAAGGTGCCCCCCGGCTCCTCCCCTCCTCAGCCTCTAACCAACCGCTTCTCCAGGAAGCTGAGGCCCCGTCCCCTCCCCTCTCTCGGGACTTTCGCCCTGAACAAACATGGTGGTGCCGAGCGGGAGACCCTTAGAGAGACAGGGCTTGCTTTTTGGCCGGCGTTGATTGGCCCTGCTGGCACCCCAGAGAGAAAGGGAGAGAGAGACAGAGAGAGGGAGAGACAGAGCGAGAGGCAGGCTGCCCAGATGACTCCTGGCGGGGTGGTCGGTTCTTCCACGGCACATCTGATAATCACTCATGGAACACTAGTGTGCTGTGGCACAGCGGTTGGGAAACACTGTTTTAAAACATCAATGATTCAGGCTCTAACCCAAAATTTAGGAATTAATGAAATCTTGTTGGATACTGTAACACACTTTAAGCAGCCTTGAGTCTGTCGATAGCAGAGTGACTTGGAGGTCTCTTCCTCATAAGGTCGACATCAGTCAAAGTTGACTTAATGACAGTTCACTACAACAACATCTCTGCTATCTGGCAATGGGGAATTAAATGGCCCCAGGGTGGCTGGACAATTCTAAATGCTGTAGTCCAAAAATAAACTATTCCAAGCACCCATAAATCATCGTGATAATGTCTGCTAAAGATGGAGGCATCTGCCAGTTTTGCTTTCTCCCACATTCTGTCCCCGCCCCCAAATATCTCAAGTTCTTTCCAAGTTACGAAAAGGAAGTGTGAATTTTGAAGAGCTCTGACCAAAAACAAATGGGTAGAAATTATCCACCATCAGCACTTGGCAGATTCAAGAGGGACATGCTATTCCCATCACGAAGAGGGCCATGTTGTACCTATCAGCTATGTAACTGTGGAAGACAAAAAAGACTCTCAGGGAGAGAAGAATGTAACTATCTTAATTTAACACCACAAACACTCTGGGATATAAGTGCTGCATTTGAGAGGTCTGGGTCTGCGTGGATCAATCTCTAGTGTTTTTACCCATTTGCATTTTTTCATTCTCAAGCTCTTTCCGTTATATTGATAAGAGATTTTGCAAATGTTGGAAAATTCACAAAAAAATGCATAGTGTGAAATACTTAGCCATCCTTCCTATGTCCACCCCACTAACTATTTATTTATTATTTATTTACTTACTTTATTTATATCCCGCTCTTCTCACCCCGAAGGGGACTCAGAGCAGATTACAGATACACATACTTAGCAGACAATCCCTGCCGTTTCCAACATACACACATATAGACGAACAGAGGCAAACTCTGGCCACCAGGGGGAGCTGACGTCCTCCTCATCTCTCAACTTTCCCAGCGTCCCTTGTTGTTCCTTCCGCATTCCTCAGCGTTCCTGGAGTTCTTTAATGGCCTCATAATTCAGTCAAAATTGGCCTCCCCACTTAATGTGGTACCTTAATCTCCTACTTGACAGATGCAATTGTCTTTCGGGCTGCAAAGGTCAACAGCAGGCTACCCTTAAAGGTCAAGCACCCACCTCGACCCGGGCAGGTCTCAAACTCATGACCTACTGGTCAGAGAGATCTTATGCAGCTGACACTTAGCCAGCTGCGCCACATTCCTGGTGCACAGCTGGCTAAGTGTCCACTACATCCACATCCAAGTATAGCAGTACAATCTGGATGTTCACTACATCCACATCCAAGAATAGCAGTACATAGCACAGTACTGAACTTTTTAGGATCAGCATACCTGCAATCCTATTTGCAATTACTTCTATTAAATGTGATGCACTCTGTGCATTCCAGGAATTTAACTACAAGACTGTGGAATGAGCCATTAAGAGAGAAGATCTGAAGGGGTGACGCTGTGAATGACCATACTGGATGGCACCAACCCTTGTGATGCCATGGATGCCCTCCCAACTATTTTAGGCCCAGGAGAGGTCTGTTTTTCTAACAGGGAGTCAACTCGCTCCTGGAGATGTAGAGAAGGGATACCATCCTCCGAGGTCCAAATTGGAGAATAATGGAACTCCTGGGCCTTTCAAATTGCCCACCATTGCTTTCTGAACCTTAGATGAGAAAATGGACCTTGAAGGAGGTGACGTTGGAAAGGAGAGGTCTTCCTCACTGCGGCCCTGTCTGTGATGTTCCATCTCGACTGACATCCCATGCAATGGGAAGTCTAGTTTGTTGCATTTGTTGTGCACAGCTATTTCTCTGCAGTTGGGCACTGCCAGTTCTTCAGACTGGCCTTGTTGTGATGGGAGCGGGTGCTTAATAAATGAGCTCAGATTAGAACCGTCTGGGGATTATTTACGCCAGAAGAGACCAGCAAGGGCACGGTGTTTCTGTGTGGAGGAAATCTAAAAACAGAGCCAAGAACCCTCCGTTTTCTGAGCTCAAAAATAAGTTATGCAAATCTGGAAATTCTATGCAAATTGACTCTTTAGGAGAAAATTCTATTCTATGTGTCTGCTTTATTGGGCACCCGATATTGGCATGAAATAGGTAATTTGAAGCAATAAGCCCAGAAGAGGTGATATTAATACAGAAATCAAGCTGCTGGGATTAGTTTGTTGATGGGTTTCTTTTGAAGATGCAGCAGGGGCCTTTTTTGGACCACAATTCCCAGAATTCTCCAGGCTGCACATCCATTGACCATGCTAGCTGGGGATTCTGGGATTTGTAGTCCAAAAGTGACACGTTGCTTTCAAGGGTTATGAATGCCAATGTTTTTTTGTTTTTTAAAAAAATATATAATTTTTATTATTATTTTCCTTAAAGTGATAATTACAGTGAAAGTGGGGGAAACCATACAGGTGCATAGTATAGTAGGAAAATTTAGAGTTACCTGAAAAAAACCAGGTAAGAGAAAAGAAGAAAAGAGGAGAGGAAAAAAATTGAAAGAGAAAAAATTGTGAAAAATAAAAATAAAAATGCTGCATAAAAAAAAAATAAAGAGAAGGTTCTTCTAGGGCCGGATAAAAATCTAGTCGGAAAGATATATAGACTACTTTTCCAAAATGATCCTAAAATAGAGGACCATGTGAAAAAATGGTCATGCAACATTGGAGTTAAGATAAAACGGAATACTTGGCAATCCATCTGGGGAAAAAACGCAAACTCCTCCGTTTGCTACAAATATAAGGAAAATTGGATTAAAATCCTATACAGATGGTATCTCACCCCCGACAAATTGGCCAAAATATACAAAAATGTCAAAATGGAACGTTGAAACTGCAGAGCCCGGAACGGAACCTTCTTCCACCTATGGTGGTTGTGCCCGAAAGCCCAAAAATATTGGAATACAATAAACACGGAAGTTAATAAAATTCTCTCAAAAAAGATAGAGAGAAAGCCAGACACATTCCTTTTAGGGATTATGGATCCAAGCTTCGACCCAAACGAAAAGCGTATATTCTTGGCCATAACCACCGCTGCCAAACTGGTTTATGCCAGGTATTGGAAATCTGCCAGCGAACCAAGGAAAGAGGAATGGCTGTACAAAATGATGGAAATGGTCCAGATGGAATGGCTGACTCAAGAGTTAAAAAGTATGGATAGGAACCCTACCAAAAAGATCGATTGGACAATCGTACAAAACTATTATACGAGGGAGCACAAGATAGAGCTAACATTGAATTGGTATCTTTAGGGAAAAGCTCTCGACAGATTGGTAGGACATATAAGTGTCTGGGCAAACCACGATAGAAGGGTATATAAGTTGTCTTAAGCCAAACCAATTACGGTCTGGGTGCTAATAAGATCATCGATCCTCATGTTTGTATATTTTTCCATAGGCATAAATAGTCATTCCGAAAAGCAGAAGATGAAGATTCATATTGCAACCACAAGTTGTAAAACCAAAAAATGGACTGTTTTACCCCCCAATCCCCTACGTAATGTTACGCTTTTCACCATCTCCCCCCCCCATTTTTCCCTCCCTTACCCTTCCCTGCACCCCCTGTTACTCTTCCCTTTCCCCACTTCCCCTTTTCAACCCCTGATTTTGTGTTTTATGTTACTTTTAATATTTGAAACTGCAATAAAGAACATTTATTTATAAAAAAAGAAGATAAAAATAAATAAAAAAATAAATAAGGAAAATGCAGTGACTTCCCGTGGTCTTAAAGAGATTTTTAGTTTCTCGTCGGGGGTCATAAAACAAGACCCCGAGTATTGTTGCTTGAGTATTCAATGTTCACTGGTGACCTTTACAGTCTATTATATCCTTGAATGCAGATCTTGTAGGAGCCGTGGTGGAGCAATACGTTAAACCCTTGTGCCGGCTGAACTGCTGACCTGAAAGTCAATGGTTCAAATTCATGAGATGGGGTGAGCTCCCATTGTCAGCTCCAGCTTCCCGTGCAGTGACATGTGACACTGTATCTGCAGATGGCCAATTCTCTCACACCAGAAGCAACCTGCAGTTTCTCAAGTAACTTCTGACACGATAAAAAAAATGTGTAGTGTGGGAGATGCAATGCATTCAGTATGCACTGCTGAATTTCCTTAGCCTTGAATTGACTATAGATGGATTCAACTCATCAGCTGTTTCCATAAGTAAACTTAGACATTCATAAGATTTCCACCCATGACATAAAATGAGTAGAAACCCTAAGGATGAATTCACATTATTTTTTTTCCCTCAGGGCCAGTCTCCTAGCTTTCCATTTTATGTTGTAAACCATAAGAACCAAAGTGAGCTCCGATCTCTTTCAAGGTATTTTGGGAAGGCATAAACTATTTCAAAGCTCCCTTTTAGAGGAGTTCTCCCAACTCTTGTTCAAAGGGATGGATCATCTGTCCTCGAAAAATGTAGCAACATGAGCTTGGTATGATCTTTGGACCCCTTTCAAAGAGTTCGGTGACCACAACAAAATGAAAGCCAACCCAGATTTCAGGTCTTGCATGGAGGACAGGTCATTCAAAACCTTTCAGTACACAAGACAGAAGATGGAAACGACTGTTCTTTCCTCCATAGTAAATTTAGATGCTATAAGGGGCAAGTTGGTGTCAGTGACATACATTTATGTTTTGTTTCCGATGTTTTACAAGGAATACAATGAGATCCGTATATATACACAAAACTGGTATCTGCAGTTTCGTTTACCAGCCTCTGACAAAATTCTTCCAACGTGATTTCAGATGCACCATTGAAATAAACCAGATACAGCCTGTGTAGATCATAATAAATTGTGGCAAGTTCTTGGTGGTCTGGGGATATCAACGCATCTCTTCCTATGAACCTTCAAGATGCTTATGATCATCCGGACAGGCCCTGCTCTCGGTCCCGCCTGCTTTGCAGGCGCGATTGGTGGGGACGAGAGACAGGGCCTTTTCAGTGGTGGCTCCTCGGCTTTGGAACGCCCTTCCTAATGACATCAGATCAGCCCCCTCCCTCCTGACATTTCGCAAGAAGGTCAAGACCTGGCTATTTGACCGGGCATTTGCAGATGTAGTATGATTGTCAAATTGAGACCTAAGGAACGACGACGATGCAATTGGAAGTCAATTTAATTAATGAGACGCTGATATTGTGTTTTTAACGTTGAATTCTAATTTGTATATGTTGGAATTGTATTGTATTGATAATTGTTGATATGTTTGTCTTGAGCAGTTTTTGCTGTTGTACACCGCCTCAAGTCGCCTTTCGGGCTGAGAGAGGCGGTCTAGAAGCAAAGTAAATAAATAAATAAATAAATCAAGCCACCTTGTCTGTCTCCTGAGAAATCTGTAGAACGACCAAGTAGCAACAGGAAGAACAGACCAGAGAACAACAGACTGCTTCAAGACTGGGAAAGGAGTATGGCAGGGTTGTATACTCTCACCCGACCTATTCAACTTGTATGCAAAACACATTTAACATTTAACATTAACGTTAAATGTTCAATTGTATATGTTGAAATTGTATTGATAATTGTTGATTTGTTTGTCTTGAGCAGTTCCTGCTATTTGTACACCGCATCGAGTCGCCTTCGGGCTGAGAGAGGCGGTCTAGAAGCAAAGTAAGTAAGTAAATAAATAAATAAATAAATAAATTATGTGAAGTGCGGGGCTTGGTAAATCCAAGGTTGAAATTAAAATTGCTGGACGAAACATGAACAACCTTAGATATGCAGATGATACCACTGTGATGGATGAAAGCAAGGAGGAGCTGAGGAGCCGGATCACCAAAGTGAAAGAAGAAAGTGCCAAAGCTGGGTTGCAGTTAAATATCACAAAAACCAAGGTGATGGCAACCAGACTGATTGACAACTGTGTCTTAGAAGACTTTTACGGTCACTGAGCAGAATTTGCAATGAAGAAAAATTGAGTATTAATTATTCCAAAACCAAAGTTATAGTATTTTGCAAAAGGAAGCAATTCCACAAATGGCAACTAAATGGCCATCAAATAGAACAGGGCCATAGCTTTAAATATCTGGGAATACATTTTTCTTATAATGGTAGCTGGAAGAGCCATATAGAGGCAGCCAAGATAGCAGCAGGGAGGGCAGCAAAATCAATCCTAACCTTTGGGAAGACAAAAGGGGGTGATTTGGTATGCCCTTCAATCAAGATCTTTAATGACAAAATCTTACCCCAGCTGTTATATGGTGCAGAACTATGGGGTCAGGGAACTATAAAAGGTATGGAGGGGATACAGAATAAGTTTGTCAGAGCCCTTTTAGCACTTTCCTCTGGGACACCATCCACATTGTTAAGATTAGAAACAGACATGCCTTCAATAAATAAATAATAATAATAATAAACTTTATTTATAAGCCGCTTCCCTCTCCCCACAGGGGACTCGGAGCGGCTTACATGGGACCATGCCCAAACCACAAATTACACAATATCAGACATCAAGAAAAACAATAAACACAATAAAAACAGTAAACACAGTAAAATGAATACGTCTAACAAAAACACAATAAGAAATGCATCTAAAACAAAAGGAAAAAAGAAGACGAGAGGGCGGGCCACATGTACAATTAAGGCCAGAATCCACAAACTCAGTATCCTATATGGCAGGGGTGCTCATTAGGTAGCTCGGGAGCTACTATTAGATCTTCGGCCCTCTTCCAGGTGATCTTCGGGCCTCACCAGCCGGATGGGGCGCTCCTGCCATGCGCGAGCACACACTGCGTGCACGCGCGCTCCTGCTGCTGGCTTCCGCTCTTGTGGTGCTTCTTTCACCTGCGGTGCATTGCAGGAAAAAGGAAGCATGAGGCGGGGCCTCTGGAGGGAGCGCCCTGCCTCTCTCTTGTCCCGAAGCAGCTGTGCAACCTCCGTTGCCGGCGAGACAGGCAGGGTGGAGCGCTCCCTCTGGATGCTCCGCCTCGTGTTTTCTCCTTCCTGCAATGCCCCGCAGGCAGAAGAAGTGCTGCGCGGGCGGAAAACAGCAGCAGGAGCACGTCCGGTGGCAAGAGCGCACGGCGGCAGGAGCCACAGGAGCACACGGCGGCGGGGGGCAGGTAGATCTTTTGGACTTGGTTGCTTTAAGAGTAGCTCGCATGCTGAAAAAGTGTGAGCACCCCTGCTATAGGGGAAAAGAGTTATGGGAATGGAGGAAGAGAGCATGACTAAGCAATGTATGATAGAACAACAAAAGTGGGGCGCCTGGACCCAATATTGCTCGTCTTTGCTACACCAGTATTTTGACGGCTCGATAACAACACTAATGAAACTGGATAAGAAGACCATTGGGGATAAAATAATGGATGTGGATGTGATCGAGAACATGAGGGATAGTCTAAAGCAGAAATTTTCCACCTGGTATCCCCTATTTAAGAGTGATCAATACCGTCAAGATTACTTGCAAGAATCAACCGTGGTGACCCTCAGGAAAGCCTTTACAACCTTGCGGTTTCAGACAACGCCTTCAGCCTAGCTGGAGGGAAGATATAGAGGAACACCTTATTCCCAAAGATTATGTATCTGTGGTTCAGGAGCGACTGAGGATCTAACACATTACTTACTGCATTGCCCTCTGTATAAGGATCCCAGAAAGAAGATTCTAGGAGGGCTTCTGGAGGATAGGGTGGCTTGGCAGCAGACAGCAATGATTAAGGATTTGCTAGCAGACTACTCTAAAGATATAACAATAAAGGTTGCCACTGGCAGCTCAAAATATCAGTGCGAAACTAGTAAAATCCTTAGTGAAGGATGGGAAATAGCACAGGATGATACAGTGCATTGTAGACATGACTGGAATTTAAAGAGTCAGTTTTAATGAGTTTTAATATTTGTACTGAAGTTTTATATTGTGTACTTTGGATGTCACTAATATGTGTGCTTAATTTGTCATGGCCTATGGCTAGAACAATAAAAACTTATTCAGATTGATAACTGAATTGTGATATTTTAATGTTAATTGTATTTTAATGTGTTTTAATGCTGAATGTTTTTGGTTTTTATATTGTATTTTACTGTGTGGGCATCGAATTGTGCCTTTTGTAAGGCCGCTCTGAGTCCCCCCTCGGGGGTTGAGAAGAGCGGGGTAGAAATGTTGGGAATAAAAATAAATAAATAATAACTGGAAAATAGAGGGAAAAACGTGGAGGCAATGATGTATTTCTAGGTGCAAAGATTATTACAGATACAGAGTGCCAGGAAATCAGAAGATGTTTATTTCTTGGGAGGAGAGCAATGGCCAATCCTGATAAAATAGTGAAGAGCAGAGACATCACACTGGCAACGAAGATCTGCATAGTTAAAACAATGATATTCCCCATAGTAACCTATGGATGCGAGAGCTGGACTGTACGGAAGGCTGAGCGAAGGAAGATAGACGGTTTTGAACTGTGGTGTTGGAGGAAAACTCTGAGAATGCCTTGGACCACAAGAAGATCAAATTAATACTTACTCCAGGAAATAAAGCCCAACTGCTCACTGAAGGGAAGCATATTAAAGGTAGAGATGAAGTACTTTGGCCACATCATGAGAAAACATGAAAGCTTGGAGAAGACAATGATAATAATACATACACTTTATTTATATTCTGCTCTTCTCACCCCGAAGGGGACTCAGAGCAGATTACAGGTATACATACTTAGCAGACAATCTCTGCCGTTTTCCACAACACACACACACATAGACGAACAGAGGCAAACTCTGGCCAACAGGGGGAGCTGACGCACTCCTCATCTCTCAGCGTTCACAGCGTCCCTTGTTGTTCCTTCCGCATTTTTCAGCGTTCCTGGAGTTCTTAATGGCCTCATAATTCAGTCAAAATGATCCTGGGGGAAAGAGAAGGAAAAAGGAAGAGGGGCTAACCAAGGGCACAATGCATGGATGGTATCATTGAAGGGACTGGCTTGACTTTGAAGGAGCTGGGGGTGGCGATGGCAGACAGGGAGCTCTGGCCCGGGTCACGAAGAGTGGGAAGCAACTGAACGAATAAACAACAACATCCTGTTGCTATGGCTGTATTCCAATGGAGTGCATTCTGCATGGGATTTAACTCCTACACCTGCAGAGGGACCATTTTTTAACATTCCCATTAGGAAGTCAAGCCTCTTTACTTGTTTGCAAACAACCTGCATGGCAGCCAGTCAAGCGTCTTACATTAATAGACTATTAATGCCCCTGACTTTCCCTGAGCAGCGTGGATGGGTTTTCCATAGGTTAATTAGGCCATATTTCAAGATAATCATGGCAGTATATTTCGGCGCTAATTAAGTGGCTTTAAAACCATACCCGCACCCCATCTCGCTGCATCATAATTAAACGTCTCCTCTTCTTCCCATCATATACCACCGAAGTAATACTCGTAAAGTCCCAAACGCAGTTCCTTGCCAGAAGCAAATTAAGCCTCATGGCTCCATGGAGTGACTGTATATATATACATACACATCATGATGTACAAATTATTCTACATGAATATTACATTAATCACCAAAACACTTCCCCCGCCCCATTTGCTCTTGTAACTAAACTTATTCCCTGCTGCAGGATTGTCAGAGGATGGGAAATGCTCCATTTGCTAAAACTTGCAGGCATATAAATGGGATAAAGAGGCTTGAACTGATATTTTGGGTTTGACCACAATGACTTCTGACAAATTTGGTGGTTTCGGTGGTTCCTTGTGAAATGTTTGTTACTTTATTTGTGTTGCTCTCACTCGCCCTTCCATTCGCCTTTGGAAAACACATCCCTTATCATCCCCACCTTAACTTTTGCATTCCTGCCTTGAACCCCTTTGTACAAAAATGTAGTTACTCCAGCATGTAAAATGTAAGAAGACGCCACATTCACAAAATAGTCCCATTTATTTCTTGGGCACATCTCAGAGTTTGGGCTTCGAACCACACTGAGAAGGGGCTTGGCCGACTTACCGGCTGAGCTGGTTGTGGGGCAGGGTTGCCCTCACGCCATCTTGGAGATGGAGAAGGGGCTCCTTCTCCCCAGAAGCCCCTGGGGTGGCGGGAAGGTTTCCCGCCATCAATAGCTGGCTGGCCAATGACGGGGCTGGCCCTGCCCCTGCCCCGCCCCCTCCCTGCGGCCGGCTGGCCTGCACTTCCACCTGGGCAGCTTACTTAAGGCTGCCCAGGACTGCCCAGGCCACATACAGGGGCCAGCCCGGTTTTTCCTCCCACCCTCCCTACTTTTGCATTACTTGTTGGTGTCCTTTTTGTCTTTTACTTACTTCATTGTTGCACTGTTCATGGTTATACGTTATTATGTTCATTGTCACAACTCCGTGTTCGGCGTGTGGCGTGTGGCATGGCCCCTGGATCAGGCTGGCTTATCACCCCCTTGGTTGTAAGGGGGGATAACACCCAGGTCCCCTTGGGTGCCGAGTTTCTGTGGACAGGCATTGGGCCGCTCGCACCCCAGGCTTGCAAATGCCTTTGGACATTCGTGGGGGCTGTTCTACCCTGATCCAGGACCCATGCATGGCCACCAACCTTTTGTTCCTGTTTTCAATAAATTGACTTGTGGCCATTTTCATCCAACCACTTGTGTCTGTGTTATTTCTTAGCGCGAGGTGTGCCACCCTTGCACACAAAAAGTGATTCTATCAGTCTTTTGGCTCTTGATGAACTCTGAAATGGCACGGCTATGATATTCTCAATCACTGATTGCTTTAGCCACATGCCATATGATGGAAAAGATATATATAATACAAAACCAGACTCTGAAAAGACTTAATTATGAAGTTTATGAAGGTCAGGCACCTCCATTCTTAAAGGAGAGGAATGGTACATTATGCAAATTCTGTAAACATTGTGAGTTTGATAAATTTGGCAAAAGGTCAGAGATTTGAATGTCTCTGCTTCCTTAAGCTGAGACAATAAGCCGGTTCAGTGCATGCATTTGGATTATGCAGAAATGTCTTCTGCTTTATCAGAACCACACACAAATTGTAAACAGACAAGTGAATAGGGAAAGAATTGAGGTCTATTGGGTCAAACCATTTAGTTCAATGGTGGAAAAATTGGTCATTTTAGTTTTAATGTGACCTTTGGTGTCCAAAGCGTGACTCCCTCCAATCTTCAGGCTACTCCATGAAAATGGATGAAATCATAATGAACTACACTCCTCTGCTAAATCCTCACATGTCCATAAGAACTATAAAAGGTTGGATAAAACCAGCCAAAATAATAATAAGAAAACATTATGTAATTGTTACGTTGTGTCAGAAATGACATTAGACTCATGCACATATTTTGTTTGCGTGTGCAAGAGTGACACATCTCACGCCAATAACAATAATACAGACACAAGTGGTTGGATGAAAATGGCCACAACTCATTTATTGAAAACAGGAACAAAGGGTTGGCGGCCACACATGGGTACGGGATCCGGGTCGAACAGCCCCCACGAATGTCAAAAGGAGTTTGCAAGCCTGGGGTGCGAGTGGCCCAATGCCTGTCCAAGGAATCTCGGCACCCCAGGGGGCCTGGGTGTTATCCCCCCCTTACAACCAAGGGGCAATAAGCCAGCCTGATCCAGGGGCCATGCCACACACCAAACACTGAGTTGCGACAAAGAACATAAAAACGCAAACCATGAACAAAGCAACCATGAAGAGCAGTAAAACAAAAGGACACCAACAAGCAATGCAAAAAGTAGGGAGGGTGGGAGGAAAAACAGGACTGGCACCGCATGTGTCTTGGCGATCCCGGGCTGCCTTAAGTAAGCTGCCTGGGCAGAAGTGCAGGCTGGCTGGAAGCAGAGAGGGGGCGGGGAGGGGCCAGCCCCCTCATTGGCCGGCCGGCGTTGGTAGCGGGAAGCCTTCCTGCCACCCCAGGGGCTTCTGGGGAGAAGAAGCCCCCTCTACAATACCAAGATGGCGTGAGGGCAACGCTGCACTGCAACCCGCTCGGCTGGTAAGTCGGCCAAGCCCATTCTTCAATTTACTTTGGTACCTTCGGTACTTCAGGAGCCCGTAACGGCAAGCCCCCCAGTATGAAAACCCACACACAACGAAAGCAAGCAGGAACCGATCTCGGCTCCTCTTCTGCTTATCGGCATCACAGTTCAATCCTTTTTCTTAATCTCCCAGCAAAGAAAAATAAAACCATAATTCCCTGAAAACTACTACCAGTTACCTCTCCTCTAGAGTAGAAAGTCAAAACAGCTGTAAGGAAACATTAAACCCAAAGCAGAAAGACGATTGAAGCATGTCAGGAAAAAAGTGGGTTTTTTAAAGGAAGCCTAGGGAGGATAGCTCTGAGGTAATTGCTCTTCCTTACCTGGAAGCCTCCTTAAAATGCCTTGGAAAGAGTGTGTGGCTGCTGGCGTGGTCTAGGCCTGGGAGAGAAAACACACGTGCACCTGCCTGCATCACCTCTCCTCTCCTCTCCTCTAGAGTTGAAACAGCTTTACGAACAAGAAACCTCCTTAAAGTAGGTGCCTTTAGCCGAGCGTCCCCTCTTTAGGGTAGAGGTAAGAAACCCCCTTAAAGTACGCACGCCTGCCTGCAGCCAAGTGCCTCTCGTCTAGAGTAGAAATGGGTAAGAACTTGAAGCCTCCATAATAATAATAATAATAATAATAATAATAATAACACACTTTATTTATATTCCGCTCTTCTCACCCCGAAGGGGACTCAGAGCGGATTACAGGCACACATACTTAGCAGACAATCCCTGCCATTTTCCACATAACACACATATAGACGAACAGAGGCAAACTCTGGCCACCAGGGGGAGCTGACACACTCCTCATCTCTTAGCGTCCCTTGTTGTTCCTTCCGCATTCCTCAGCATTCCTGGAGTTCTTTAATGGCCTCATAATTCAGTCAAAACTTGCCTCCCCACTTAATGTGGTACCTTAATCTCCTACTTGACAGATGCAATTGTCTTTTGGGCTGCAAAGGTCAACAGCAGGCTACACGTAAAGGTCAAGCATCCACCTCGACCCGGGCAGGCCTCAAACTCATGACCTATTGGTCAGAGAGATCTTATGCAGCTGACACTTAGCCAGCTGCGCCACATTCCCGGTGCATGCCTGCAGCACCTCTTCTCTAGAGTAGAAACAGTTTAAATGCTAAAATGATGGGGGGGGGAGAGCCTGGGGAACCCCCCGCCCATGGGCCGATAGAAAATGGATCTTTTGGCACCCCAAAGTGAAAACAGATATCTGCCCTCCCAAATTTGGGAGGCTTCCAAAAATGGATTGGGGCCCCCACCGAAAGTGGTCAAGGTTTACCTGGATTGCGCAAGCCTTGCAACCATGTATTTTCAGGGAGACACACTGCCAAAAAATTGGCCCCAATTTCCTCTACAATCACGCACTTTGATTTAGTCCAACCAAAGTCACCTGGGAAATCTGTAAATTGGATTTATATCCACTATTGGTTCCCAAAGATCAAATACCTTACAGAAAGTCTTAGAAGAGGTTTGGGAAACCTCAGATCCACTTTCGACAGATCATTTGGTGTCTTTCTAGATCATATGCTTTCCTTTCCCAGTTTTACAAGATTGTGATGCCTCTCCTAAGGGTTGGTTGTTGAGAGGAAGAACTCCAAGATGCTTTTTTTGGTCCCATCCCTTCTGTCTTTGGCTCTTCCGATGGAACGTGTATTCTCAAGAACTTTTCTGAAATTGAATTTTGACTTTGAGGCGAAAGAGGCTGCCACAGTCCATCACAGGTTATGTTCAGTTCATATATGGCATATACCAGATAGATTGAACTTCACAGTTGCTTTTATAGTAGGGCCAGGCCTGGATTATCCATAAGGCCACCCTAGGCCATGGCCTAGGGGCACAAGCAGAAAGGTGCGCAGTTCAGGGACCAAAAAATAATAATGTTGCAACAAAATCAAAACGCACGGCATGGAGATGATTCTCTCTTTCTCTCTCTCTCTCTCTCTCTCTCTCGGGGGAGGGCGGAGGGAGAGCGCTGTGAGGGGGCGAAGGAGGAGGGAATGGCACCCCCCCTCGCCATCGCCCCTGCCCCCTTGTCAAGGAAGGAGGGCATGAGGACGAGGAGGAAGGAAGGGAAGCCCTCAGGACCGCTGGCGGGCATGCACAGCACCCAGGAACATGGCAGAGGAGGCGAGGCTGTGGCACTCGCGCCCTCCCTCCTACCGCGCATGCTCGGCAGCGGTCAAGGGGGAGGAAAGAAGGGAAGCCCTGCCCCCAGGGCCGCTGCCGGGCATGTGCGGCAGGAGGGAGGGCGCGAGCGCCGCGGCCTCTGCCTCCTCAGCCATGTTCCTGGGTGCTGCAGCGGCCCCGGGGAATTCCCTTCCTTCCTCCTCCTCCTCCAAGGAAGGAAGGGAAGCCCCCGGGGCTGCTGCCGCACATGCTCAGTACCCAGGAACATGGCGGAGGAGGCAGAGGCGCTCGCACCCTCATCCCGCACATGCCCGAAAGTGGCCCCGCCCCCAGGGGCGGGGCTTCAAAAGTGTGGCCTAGGGCCCCAAAAGGGCTTAATCCGGGCCTGAGTAGGGTCATAGAATAGAACCTGGGGGCCTCCCTTCCTTCCTCCTCCTCCAAGGAGGAAGAGGTGGAGGGAAGCCCCACCCCTGGGGCCGCTGCTGGACATGCGTGGCAGGAGGGAGGGCGCGAGCGCCACGGCCCTGCCTCCTCCGCCATGTTCCTGGGTGCCGCAGAGACCCCGGAGGCTTCCCTTCCTTCCACCTCCTACTCCTCCTCTGAGGAAGGGAAGCCCCCGGGGCCGCTGCCATGCATGTGCAGTACCCAGGAACATGGCAGAGGAGGCAGAGGCGCTCGCACCCTCATCCCGCACATGCCCGAAAGCGGCCCCGCCCCCAGGGGCGGGGCTTCAAAAGTGTGGCCTAGGGCCCCAAAAGGGCTTAATCCGGGCCTGAGTAGGGTCATAGAATAGAACCAAGAACAAACTTTGTTTCCTTCTGCATTATATAACCTCTCATTGGTCTTGCTCTAGGTTAGATGTGCACTCCAGACATAGGACATCCAATAAATCAAATACTGAGACTGAGGATAGGATCGGATTTGCAGTTCTACAATGAGGGAATGCTGGATCCACTCCACAAAAGGACTGGAATGCATCTCTGCTGGGTAACATTGGATGCATCATTTCCCAGCAATAAAGCTTATGCTGTAGCTGTAATGTGTGTAAATGCCCTGCACTGGAAGAGCTGTTGGATAGGCCTGGAATTCCACCCATTTCTGGATCAAGTTCACATGCAAGCCACAACCATCTACAACGCCACCATATGTGCAAACTGAAACTTATGCATGCATAAGAAAATACAATGCGATATTGTCTGCTGTATTTCATGAACATGTTCTTCAGTTTCAAAATGTACATTGTCTTTCATTTTTGGAGAACATATGGATTTACATTGCTCCCATTCTCCATTAGCTTTGCTTGAGCTTGATAACACTATCGAGTTCTTGAATCTGATCAGCTGCGTAGCATCGTGACTTCATTGTTTTCACAGCCTGGTCCTTGAATGCATGGCATTACCTGCATTGCAGCCGACTGGGGATGCCAAGTGCTGATGCCAAGCCCTGTAGCTCTGGAAACCATGGCACTTTATCTCTGCCATCTGAGGACAATAACTAGACAGCTGCTTAGTATGTCATGGTGACAATTCATAGAATCATAGAGTTGGAAGAGACCTGGTGGGCCATCCAGTCCAACCCCTTTCTGCCAAGAAGCAGGAAAATTGCATTCAAAACACCCCCGACAGATGGCCATCCAGCTTCTGTTTAAAAGCTTCCAAAGAAGGAGCCTCCACCACAGCCTGGGGCAGAGAGTTCCACTGCTGAACAGCTCTCACAGTCAGAAAGTTCTTCCTAATGTTCAGGTGGAATCTCCTTTCTTGTAGTTTGAAGCCATTATTCTGGGTCTTAGTCTCCAGGGCAGCAGAAAACAAGCCTGCGTCCTCCTCCCTATGACTTCCCCTCACATATTTATACATGGCCCTCATCATGTCTCCTCTCAGCCTTCTCTTCTGCAGGCTAAACATGCCCAGCTCTTTAAGCTGCTCCTCATAGGGCTTGTTCTCCAGACCCTTGATCATTTTAGTCGCCCTCCTCTGGAGACATTCTAGCTTGTCAATATCTCTCTTCAATTGTGGTGCCCAGAATTGGACACAGTATCCCAGGTGTGGTCTAACCAAGGCAGAATAGAGCATGGGTATTTATTTATTTATTGTTCATTTTTATATACCACTCCTCCCTGCAGGCTCGGGGCGGTTTACATAAAACAACAGATTAAGATGCAGATAAAACACTTTGTTATATAAAACACAAAAAACATGGTCAGAGTTGTCTGGGGGAACTTAGATTGAAGGCCTGCCTAAAAAGGGTCATCTTGCAGGCCCTCTGGAAGGGGGCTAACTCAGTAATAGCCCAAATGCTGTCTGGTAACACGTTCCATAGTGTCGGTGCCACCATGGAGAAGGCTCGTTGTCTTATCACTGAGAAGCGACAGGAACGAACTGATGGAATCATCCGAAGGTTTTGTTCTTCTGAGCACAGAGATCTCAGGGGAACGAATGGGGTGAGGCGGTCCCTCAGATACACTGGCCCTAGACCATACAAGGCCTTAAAGGTCAAAACCAGCACCTTGAAAACAATCCGGTACTCTATTGGCAGCCAGTGCAATTGCTGTAGGATTGGTGTGATGTGCTCTCTCGCAGGTGCTTCCATCAGCAATCGAGTGGC
This sequence comes from Anolis apletophallus, assembly GCA_030556195.1. Taxonomy (NCBI): domain Eukaryota; kingdom Metazoa; phylum Chordata; class Lepidosauria; order Squamata; family Anolidae; genus Anolis; species Anolis apletophallus. The sequence continues at coordinate 20,246,623 of JARBWK010000013.1, forward strand.
AGCATTTTGCACCAGCTTGAGTTTCCGGGTTGTCGACAAGGGAAGGTCAAAGTAGAGGGCATTACAGTAGTCTAACCTCGAGATGACCGTTGCCTGGATCACCGTAGCGAAGTCATTCCTGGATAGGTAAGGAGCCAGTCGCCTAGCCTGTCAAAGATGGAAAAATGCTGTCCTGCTAACCGTGGAGATCTGAGTCTCTATCAATAGCAGTGGGTCTAATTGAACCCTCAGGCTTTTTACCAAAGATGACGGGCTTAGCCGCTTGCTATCCAGGGTAGGCAACCGGCACTCACCCATACCAGGACGACTCAGCCATAGGATCTCTGTCTTCGATGGAGGCTCCTTCTTTGCAAGGCTCCTTCTTTGGAAGCTTTTAAATATGCTTCGATGGTAGCATGACTTCCCTGGTTCTAGACACTGCTCCTATTGATGCAGGCCAAAGGCCCATTGGCTTTTTTTTTTGCCGTCGCATCACATTGTTGGCTCACGTTTAACTTCCTGTCCACGAGGACTCCAAGATCTTTTTCACACATACTGCTCTCGAGCCACGCGTCCTCCATTCTATATCTTTGCATTTCATTTTTTTCTGCCTAAGTAGAGTATCTTGCATTTGTCCCTGTTGAACTTCATGTTGAAATTCACACCAGAATGATTATTTTGGACATGAAATGAGAAAAGTAAAGATGGCATGACACTGAAGGTGATGATAAAGGGAATGTATCTATCTTCACATGTAGATCTCTGTGCCGGTTGATTTATGGTGTCCCCGTTATTTTAAAGGGCTTTCTTAGGTAATGAATACTCAGAGGTGGCTTGGGCAATTCCTTCCTCTGAAACAGAGCCTACAGCACCTAGCATTCAGTGGTAGTCTCCTATTCAAATACTACTCAAGGCTGACCCTGTTTCATTTTCATGATCAGATGGGATTTCATGCCTTGAGGGCATTTCGGCTGATCCTGTCCCCTTCACTGCTTCTCCGCTCCCAAGACTTTCCTGCACTTCCTGCTTTCTTCTGGCCATTTGCCCACAGCAATCAAAACTCGCGCTGGCTGTTTTTGGCCCCAGTTCCAGGGCTGAATGAAATGTTTAGCCAGGCGTGTGCTCGGCTTGTAAAACAGAAAACCAAAAAAAAATCAGTGTGATGCTCCAGGCTACAAGGCACTGTATAAAATGTCAGCCATTACCATTAAATTGCTCCTCGATGTTGCCTCTGACTTTTATATCTCAGGCATTGTAGTCCATAACCAGCTGCTGTGGCAGTAAAAAGCTTCCTGGCCTTGCAAGATTGGGAAGACGTTTGGGCAGGAAGAATGGGAAAGGGCATAGAGAGAGGGGGGAGGGAGGGGGGGGGAGGGGAGGGGGGGGGGAGGGGGAGAGAGGGAGAGAGAGAGGAAGAGAGGGAGGAGGGAGAAGGAGAGGGGGAGAGGAGGGAGAGAGAGAAGGAGAGAGGGAGGGAGAGGGGGAGGGAGGGGGAGAAGAAGGGAGTGAGAGAGGGAGAGGGAGAGAAGGAGAGGGAGACGGAGAGGGAGGGAGAAGGAGAGGGAGGGAGAGGAGGGAGAGGGAGGGAGAGGGAGGGAGACAGAGAGGGAGAAGGAGAAGGAGGGAGAAGGAGAGAGTCCAGGATTGTTCTTGATGCTGTGACGGATGGGATTCAGCTGCAGGGAGTTCCACAGTTTTTTTCGTCCATCTTGGGCCAGGTAGCCCAAGGACAGAGATCAGTAAAATGGCCCCTTTCCTTCTCTTTCTCTCTGCCTCTGCCTCTGCTCCCTTCTTTCCTGACTCATTGAAGCCACAACAGTAAGCACCCATTTCCTATCTCAACATCAGTTTTCCCCTAAGGGCACACATGCATCACCTGCCCTCTGCCACATTGTTCAAAACAAAGGCTCTTCCTTTGGCCAGCCATGTCTGATGTTTTCCAGAAGGGCCATGCTGAACTGAGGGCCAAGAGGGGACCCAGGATTTCTTCTGGCTTAGGGGAAAAGTGCCACTTTGAACTAGCCAGGACTCATTCCCATGGACTTTTTTCTATTGATTATTCCCAGCTTTTCTTTTGCCTCCTGGACTTTCTAGTTCTACAAAGGATTTTTCTATCCTGCAAAAACCCACCCTTGCACCCCAGGGGAGGCTATGCCTCTCATGGACTCTGTAGTACATCAAGGAAACTGGCTCTTTTCCCTACCATGAGGGAAGCTATGTCTCCCAGAGAGATGCTAAGACAAGTCACAAATGCAACTGCAACGACTTACTAAGCAATGGGTATCTAGTGCCTATGTGGACTGGGTGAGCGATATGCGCAATACGAATATACAGGGAAATCCCTATGGGTTTCCCATGCCACTGGTCAGGCCCCAGCAAGCGCAGGTAGCACCCAGCCCCTGAGCGGGTGTGTGGCCCGTGGGCGAGAGCCGAAACAAATCAAATATAGCAATCAATGCTGACCGCAGCAGAAATCCCACATACAAAAATGATAAATAAACTATACACAGATGGGGAGGACCCCCAGTCCCGAAGCTGCCCTGCACCTCAAGTCAAATGGCTGGAAGATGTAGATAGGCGGTGGATAGGCGGCGGCAGCGGCTCGATGAAGGTCGTCAATGCGGGAGTCCAGCCGCTGGAGCAACGCTGCGCCCAGCCCAACGGAGGGACCCGGTGGGAGGCCGTGGGGTGGGCAGGCTCCAAGGGTGGATGGATCCTAGAGATGCCGGATCACCCATCCGGCATCTCTAGGATCCATCCACCCTTGGAGCCCGCCCACCCCACGGCCTCCCACCGGTCCTCCGTTGGGTTGGGCGCAGCGTCGCTCCAGCGGCTGGACTCCGTGGACGACCTTCATCGGCCGCTGCCGCCGCTCCACCGCCTATCTACATCTTCCAGCCATTTGACTTGGAGGTGCAGGGCAGCTTCGGGGACTGGGGTCCTCCCCATCTGTATATAGTTTATTTATCATTTTTGTATGTGGGATTTCCTGGGTTGCGTCAGCATTGATTGCTATATTTGATTTGTTTCGGCTCTCTCGAGGCCACACCCGTTCAGGGGGCTGGGTGCTACCTGCGCTGCTGGGGCCTGACCAGTGGCATGGGAAACCCATAGGGATTTCCCTGTATATTCCGTATTGCGCATATCGCTCACCCAGTCCACATAGGCACTAGATACCCATTGCTTAGTAAGTCGTTGCAGTTGCATTTGTGACTTGTCTTAGTGTTTCACTGTACTCTTAGGAACCCCCCCTGTTCTGTGCTTTTGGTATTCCCAGAGAGATGCAGCATTTGTATGGTTGTTTTAAAAGATCTTTCTCTGGGAGGGTGAGCTGCATGGGGATTGTTTTGGGGAAAATTGTGAGGAGATCTCCCCTATATTCTGCTGTTGTGTTTAAGTACCCATCCCTCTTGTGTTCTCCTTTTTGGTACTTTATGTTTAAGAAAATGCCCCCAACAGGGAGTTCCAAAGACTAACATACTGCTACATTTCTGCTAGCCATTTTCCTTTGCACAGATAATATTTAGGAAGATGCTAGGTTTTCTATGAGGGCTATCTCATCCTGTGCCTAGGTCTGCCTACTCATGGATAGTTGGCATCGGAGCTTGGCCACCGACAAAGTCATGGGTTTGGACATGTATAAGTCATAACCCAAAAATATGGTTGTTTCATTGTGAGATTCGGAACCTTACCAGCCAGCCAAAATAGACATTTTTCAGGATCATATTAAATCAGAGAAACCATGTTTTCCTGCTTGACCAAAACTCCCCCAAACAAAGGAAGTTTCGGCCTGGACAAAGAAAACCTTTTATTCCCTCCATGTAAACAATAAGCCAGGTAGGTTTGAGCACCCAGGTAGCTCGCCTGCCCTTAGGTCATTCCCAAGCTCACAGGAATTTCACCATACCAGCCAGTTCCATTGTTTTTCCTCTTGACCTTTGTCATGTCTCCCTGGTTTTCCTCATTAGCTGGATTGCGAAATACGCTAGTTTGCAATAAGCTGGGAGGATCTTCCGCTGGCATTTTTGTGATGCTCAAGTTGTTTCCATCCAATCAGCTGAGAGCACGCATAGCCAGGACAGGCCCCAAAAATTTGAATATGTATGGATTTTAAGGCATAAATATGACTGTATCTTCACAATAAAGACATGTTAGCCATTTTGGACAACTCAGGTTTTCGGCTTCATCCTTTCCAGCTGGTAAAGACTCTTCTCTCGGTTTTGGCATGCTTCTGGATCTGGGTGAGGAAACTGCTATTGGGATTTTAGTAGGACTTTGGTGGGAATTTTAGCGCATTTTAAAGATTTCACCTAGATCTAATTCTTTGGCTGAAATCCTCGCGTTTAGAGGCGGTCTGGGCCCTAGCCCCATCTGGGCAGGGTCTCCTAAATTGCGTTTGACAACATTCTGAGCTTTGTGCCTGGAACTGGACATCATAGCTTGGGTCAGAGCTTGGAAATGGTATGGGTTGGAGGTAAGGAACTGATTATTAAGGGATGCCAAAAGCAAAAATCAATTTCTCTTCGTTTTCTCCTCCTCCTTTCCTTTTGACTTCCTGTTGTCATTTCCACTGAAACTAATACATGTGTTTGTTCACTATTCATCTCAATAAAGTTGCAGGGCTGCAAATGGATTCGGCTCATGGAGATATTTGTGTTGCATCCTGTTGTATGCTTTGATTCCTAGCACACTGTTCCTAGAGTGAATAAAGAGTAGTGGTGAGGTTGGGAGCTCCGTCGGAACCCACTATGGGGGAATTTTCATTCACTGGACCAAATTTGGTGCAAAAACCCAATACACCCAAATTTGAATACTGCTGGGGTTTGGGGGGGATTGATTTTGTCACTTGGGAGATGTAGTTGCTGGGATGTATAGTTCACCTACAATCAAAGAGCATTCTGAACTTCACCAACAATGGAATTGAACCAAACTTGGCACACGGAACTCCCATGATGGACAGAAAATACTGGAAGGGTTTGGTGGGCATTGACCTTGGGTTTTGGAGTTGTAGTTCACCTACATCCAGAGAACACTGTGGACTCAAACAATGACAGATCTGGATCAAACTTGGCACGAATGCTCATTACCTTCCAACCCCCTAAATAATGAGACAGACAACCATAATTGGATTAAATTTGGGCAACTTTTATTTAAAGTTACCTATTTGAATTTAACTTAACTAAACTTAGGTGTCAAGGGAACAAGGTGTGACCAAGCCAAGGTAGCATCCCCTTGGCTACACTATAAACAGAACTGGGCAGCCTCTCTGAAAATATTTTACTGGACACTCAATTTTCTGGGCCAATGATATCCCCCTCATCCTTCAACTGCCATCCAGGTAAGTGCATTTGTGCATTGGCCCAACCAACATTGAGGAGTGCATGAGTGTATATGGATCAATTGGATTTCCCTAAACTATTTACGCTGGCCTATTTATAAAACCGCCATCCCAGCTAGCCCCTAATAACAGTATAGGGTAGGGAAAGAACCCCCCCCCCTAGAACATAGAGGAGGGGAAAATTTCCTACCCGGCCCCCTAAGGTGACCAGTATATTGTCAACTGGGTGGGAGTGGTGGGTCAACTTCTTCGAAAGGAATGAGGCAAGAGGCTGGCCAGGACAAGTAGCCAGCCTCCGCCCATTCCCCCAGAAGGTTAAATGGAGGCAACCAATCGCCTCTCTTCATGGGAGGAGGTAATTACCTTTCCCCACCCACTGTGTAGGCAGGGAAAGGGCAGTATACCCAAATGTGAAAACTGGTGGAGTTTGGGGAAAATAGACCTTGATATTTGGGAGTTGTAGTTGCTGGGATTGTGTGTGTTATTTTATTGTGTATGTTTTGTGTGAGTCGCCCCGAGCCTGACGGGAGTGGCGACAAACAAATCAAAATAATTAATAAATAATAAATAAATAATTAGTTCACCTACAATCAAAGAGCATTCTGAAACCCACCAATGATAGAATTGGGTCAAACCTCCCACACAGAACCCTCATGACCAACAGAAAATACTGTATTTTTGATGGCCTTTGGTGACCTCGCTGACACCCCCTCACGACCCCCCAACCCCCAGGTTGAGAAACGCTGCATTAAGGGGAGAGGAGGTCATATTTCAGAACTAGAAGTGGACTTCTGACAAGTTCCATGTGTTTGTGTGTCTTCATTGTGTTTGCATTTTTTGTATGTTGAATTCAACTTTAATATTTGTATGTTGTCTTAATATTTTAATATTTGTATGATTAAATTGCATTTAAAATGTTGTGAGTTGCATCTCAGCCAGGAGGTAAACATGGGGTATAAATAACTATACTACTATTACTGATTATTATTATTTATTTCTGGTAGTCCTGCTGGCCAAACTAACCTCCGGACTTGTCCCAGTCGCCCACTCTGATCTAAGAGGCAAACATCTGTCTGCCTCAAATGGAGCCCTTCCCTTCCCTTTCCCTTTCTTAGCCTGGAAATAAATTGCACCAGTAATAGATTAAGTAAGAAGCCAAGGATTTGTTCTAGCTGAAATGCTATCGCCCTGGGCAGTTTTAATAAAATGATAATCAAATAAAGAGCTCGCTGCAATAAATTAATATGTTTGAAACTGGGGGAGAGTGGTCCTTTTTGAAGCCACTGACAAGAGTGTAATGAGAGGGAGGGGAAGGGATGAGGGGCGGGGAGGGGAAGCATTTAACCCCGCACATTCACCCCTTGGATCTTGCATCTCCCCTCTGATGGACTCACACCATGTGCGGGAGCTGATAAGGCCCTGTGTGAAATTGACAGCTTGGCCGGAACTGTCTGCCAACTGTTTCCAAAAAAAACACTTTTACACATTTCTTTATTGCAAAGATAAAGAAGCCCGCTTGGTCGTGCACGTCTATACGATTAAACTTTTCATCAGGGGGAGGGATAGAGGAAGAAAAGAAACTTTTCTATTAAATCTACTTCTATTAGTTAATGAGAGGAGGGAAGACATGGCAGCTTTATCTGGGGGAGGAACCCATTCCTTTTCTCTTCATGGAGTGAGAGGAAGGAGAAGGGAAATAAGTAGAGAAGAGTGGAAACAATGGGGTTTACATCACCACATGGGGATTGGAAACCTATTGGTGATCTAGACAGGTGTGATTTCAAATTATACCTGCATACATCCTTCAGTGCAAAGGACACCAATATGAATATCAATATCAAAGATTATATATTATTATACAAACATATTTATAAGTTGTGAACACTGTATGGACAAAGCCCATATTCCTACCGCACTTAGTCCCGAGAAAATCGAGGGCGGGAATTCAGTTCGCAGTTAGAGTTCCTCCAAGTGTATGGAAATAGAAAATGTTGTATAATAATCCACGAACTTTGGCCAAACAGGCTATGATATTTGTAATCCAGTGGATCAAATGATCCAGGTGCGGTGAGTTCCAAAACAGTTTGAAGGAAATGGGCGTATCCAGGAGTTGCTCCCAGTAAGAGCTGCTGGACGGGGAGGAAGACGATCCATTCCCCCGTGCAGATGCTGGTCGTGGGTAAATGCCGACGGTCAACTGGTGCTAGAAATCCCAGGTCAAAGGGTCCGTTTCACCTATAGCGGGTTTTCTCAAGGCGTGAATTGGCAATCATGCGTTCCAGACTCAAACTATGTAGGTTCATGAGCATAACCCCATACTGGGATAGTAGGGGTGACCAAAAGGTATCCTGGATACGCCCATTTCCTTCAAACTGTTTTGGAACTTACCGCACCTGGATCATTTGATCCACTGGATTAAAAATATCATAGCCTGTTTGGCCGAAGTTTGTGGATTATTATACAACATTTTCTATTTCTATACACTTGGAGGAACTCTAACTGCGAACTGAATTCTTGCTCTTGATTTTCTTGGGACTAAGTGCGGTAGGACTATGGGCTTTGTCTATACAGTGTTCACAATTTATAAATATGTTTGTATAATAATATAGAATCTTTGATATTGATATTCATATTGTGTCCTTTGCACTTTTGTGTTTTACCTATTTGACAGATAGCCCTGCTTGTGTTTATATATACAGTACATCCTTCAGTGTCCAAGTACCCAATATCTAATACCTTAAAGATACCATATCTTCTCTGGCCTTGGAAGGGTCGGGCCTGGTTATCACTTGGATATTGATCATGTCAGAAGTGAATTGAGGATACAGTTATAAAAGCACAAGCAAAGTTTAAAATTTGCCATTACACTAGATTTCCTTCCAGCAATATCTGGCCACTTGGAGTGTCTCTGGTGTCACTGTGAGAAGGTCCTCCATTGTACATGTGGTAGGGCTCAGGCTGCATTGTACTAGGTGGTCTGTGGTTTGCTCTTCTCCACACTCACATGTCACGGACTCCACTTTGTAGCCCCATTTCCTTTCTGCATCTTGTGGTGCCAGAGCCCAGTCCGTTTAGCACCTTCCAAGTTGCCGAGTGTTCTGTGTGCCTAGAAGGGGGTTTCTCATCTGGTATCAGCCATGGATTGAGGTTTCAGGTTTTAGCCTGCCACTTTTGGACTCTCGTTTGCTGAGGTGTTCCTGTTAGTATCTCTGTAGATCTTAAGAAGCTGTTTCTTGATTTAAGGCATTGGGATGCTGACCGATATGTGAACAGAGGATGAGCTGGAGATGTCAATATCTTGGTCCTTTCATTACAGGCCGCTACTTCCTGATGGATATCAGATTGTGCAATACTGGATAAACAGTGTAATTTCTCCAGCGGTGTAGGGTGTAGACATCCTGTGATAATGCGCCATGTTTCATTAAGAGCTACATCCTCTGTACCTCTCCGTTGGCGCCCCCTTGCAGTGGGGGAGAGGCTTGCGTACCCTAGTGAAGTTGTGAGCTATGCTGGCGGTGGCATAATAGCCGGCGGTAGGGCCTCCCATACCAGACAGGTCACAACCGAAGGGTCTGACAAAGAGCGTCAAAGGGCAGGATGGGCTCTCTAGCCTTTTGGCAACCATCCTAAGAGAAGGAAAACTCTGATTTCAAACCGGGCAGATGGTGCTCGTCTAACCCTGTAAGGTCAACCATCTAAGAGAAGGAAACTCGAACCAAACCTACGACCTGAGGACCTCGCTGCCACCGTCCAAGCTTGCTAGGCCCTGGCAGATGAACCTTTGGTTTAAAGGGTGAGGCCAGTTCTGTGCACGCTGCGCTCCACCAGAAAAATCCATTGCACAGGCTCGAAGGACACATCCAACTTCCGAAAAAGCCCTGTAGCGATAGGCGAGGGACGAAACGGTAGGTGTAAAGATGCACTGGAAGCCGCAGACCCAACCCTGCATGCAGGCGGTTCAGGACTTTGGTCGCTCGAGACTGACCCGGGAGATGACAGTCTTGTTCGGCAGCATCCTGAACGACCAAGCAGCCTTTTTAAAGGAGAGCACTGCTTGCTCCGTATGGAGAGGGCCTAGAAAAGGTGGCCTAACGAGCTCATCCCGTCTACCTGGTTGGCTAGCCGCGCCAGGGGCATCTTCGATGCGGTCGAACAAAGACAAAGAAACAAAGGCCAACACCTGCCTGCAAGGTGCAAATAGACTGACACTTGCATGCTGGAACATCAGAACCATGCAAGATTCTGCAGATAGTGGACGTCCTGAGCGTCGTTCTGCTCTAATAGCCCATGAACTATCACGGCTTAACATTGACATCGCTGCTCTTAGTGAAGTTCGTCTCCATGAGGAAGGCAGCCTTAAAGAACACGGTGCCGGCTACACACTCTACTGGTCTGGCAAACCCAAAACTGAGAAACATCTTTCAGGAGTAGGCTTTATGATTAAAAATTCCATCGCCTCTAAACTCGAGACGTTGCCGACAGGTCACTCTGATCGCATTATCTCCTTACGCCTCCACATGCTGTTCTCTTCAGTATATATGCCCCAACTATGCAAGCTGACCCTGTGGAGAAAGACCAATTCTACTCAGACCTGCGCCACCTCATACAAAAGGTCCCTGCAGAAGATAAAATCATTATCCTTGGTGATTTCAATGCCAGAGTAGGAAAAACTTTGAAGCCTGGAAAGGTGTAGTAGGCAAGCACGGTGTTGGAAACTGTAATGATAATGGGCGCCTTCTGCTAGAGTTTTGTGCAGAACAGCAGCTGACTATTACAAACACCATCTTTCAGCAGAAAGATAGCTTGAAGACCACCTGGATGCATCCCGATCCAAGCAGTGGCACCTCATTGACTATGTTTTAGTGCGCCAGAGAAACATTCGTGATGTCCGTCATACTCGAGTGATGCCCAGTGCAGAATGTCAAACAGACCATCGCCTTGTAAGATGTAAACTAAATCTACACCTTAAGCTCAAACCTAAGAGGGGTGGCATCTTAAAGAGGAGACTCCAAGTCAACAATCTTCAACAGGCTGTTGTGAGAGACAACTTCCAGGTAAATCTGCAAGCAAAACTTGAAGTCCACCCTACAGATTCTTCTCCTACAGAGCTCTGGCAACACATCAAAAACAGTATCCTGCTGTCTGCTGAAGAATCCCTAGGATTCTCCCTTAAGAAAAACCAAGACTGGTTTGATGAAAACAACCAAGAGATCCAGGAGCTGTTGGCAAAGAAGAACCACTCACCAGGCATTCCTCGCCCAGCCATCTTGCCATGTAAGAAAAACAGCCTTTCGTCTCGCATGTAGTAAACTCAACAAAAACTCAGAGACATCCAGAATAAGTGGTGGATTGATTTATCAGAAAAGACACAACGCTGTGCAGATCTCGGTGATCACAGAGGTTTTTATGAAGCTCTCAAAGCAGTGTTTGGACCTACTTATCAGGTCCAAAGCCCCTTATACAGTACAGATGGTCAAACACTAATTACTGATAAAACCTCCATCCTGAACCGATGGGCTGAACATTTTCAGGGTCTCTTTAATGCCAGCCGAGTAGACAAGGTTCAGCTATCAACACATGATACAACAACCAATGAAAAATGAACTGGACACAGCTCCCACTCTGGAAGAGACCATCGAGGCCATACAGCAGTTGAAAAATGGCAAGGCAGCCGGGATCGATGGAATCCCACCTGAAGCTTGGAAACAGGGAGGTCATGTACTGCATGCTAAATTCCACGAGCTCCTTGTGAGCTGCTGGGAAAAAGGTGAACTGCCATCAGATCTCCGAGATGCAGTTATCATCACCCTGTATAAGAAAAAGGGAACAAAATCCGATTGCTCAAACTATCGAGGTATAACACTGCTCTCCATTGCTGGAAAAATCCTTGCAAGGATACTCCTGAACAGATTAGTTCCGGCTATTGCAGAAGAACTTCTCCCTGAAAGCCAATGCGGCTTCAGAGCAAATAGGAGCACCACAGATATGGTTTTTGCCCTTAGACAACTGCAAGAGAGATGTAGAGAGCAGAACAAAGGACTCTATGTAACATTTGTCGACCTCACCAAAGCCTTCGACACTGTGAGCAGGAAAGGTCTGTGGCAGATCCTGGAACGTCTAGGATGTCCCCCAAGTTCCTCAAAATGATTGTCCTGTTACATGAGGGCCAGCACGGTCAAGTCAGATATGGCGATGCTCTCTCGGGCCCTTTCTCATAACTAATGGAGTGAAACAAGGTTGTGTTCTTGCACCAACCCTATTTACAATCTTCTTCAGCATGATGCTCCAAAGGGCTATGGCAGACCTACAAGAAGAAGACGGCATATATATACGCTATCGTACTGATGGTAGCTTGTTCAACTTAAGCCGCCTGAGGGCTCGCACAAAGACTCTAAACTATCTAGTCCGTGAGCTACTTTTTTGCTGACGATGCTGCCCTTGTCGCCCATTCAGAAGCAGCCCTGCAGCGCCTCACATCCTGCTTTGCAACAGCTGCAGAGCTGTTTGGGCTGGAAGTCAGCCTGAAGAAAACAGAAGTCCTCTACCAGCCTGCACCACAGGAAGAACACCACCATCCTCACGTCAGCATAGGCACATCTGTGCTTAAGTCCGTTCAGCAGTTCACCTACCTGGGAAGCATCATCTCTTCAGACGCCAAGATTGACAAAGAGATAGATCACAGATTATCAAAGGCATATAGTGCATTCGGAAGGCTTCACAAAGAGTCTGGAGCAACAAGCACCTGAGACAAAGCACCAAAATCAGTGTGTACAGAGCTATCATACTGTCCATTCTCCTCTATGGGTCTGAAACATGGGTCACCTATCGCCAACACCTACGACTCCTCGGCGCTTTCATCAGCGCTGTCTTATCCTAAATATACACTGGACCGACTATGTGACGAATGTTGCTGTCCTTGAGCAAGCAGGGATCACCAGCATTGAGGCCATGCTATTGAGAACACAGCTGCGCTGGGCAGGGCACGTCTCTAGGATGGAGGACCACCGCCTCCCAAAGATACTACTCTACGGTGAACTCGCCACGGGTCAGCGCAAGAGAGGCCCAAAAGAGATATAAGGACTCCCTGAAACAACATCTCAGGCTTGGCCAGATTGATCACCAACAATGGTCCACCCTGGCCTCACATCGGGAGGCATGGAGAAGCACTATCCACAATGCTGCGGCCTCTTTCGAGAAGACACGCCGAATGGGTCTCGAAGAGAAACGACAACGCAGAAAGAACCGCAACTTGGAAAAAACATCACCCAAGGAGACTTTCTGCTGCGTTTTCTGCAACCGAACTTGCCTATCTCAGATTGGCCTTTTTAGTCATCAACGCGCTTGTAAAAAGCGTGGGATGAGTCCTTCCTGAATCTTCGTTCGCGAAGTAATGCCGAGAGAGAGACATCCTCTGTTTCAATGTGGTGAGATGTTTTCCACACTGGACATGCGTACTCAGCAGCAGAGTAGCAAAGCACAAGGGCAGTTGATCTCTTGGCTGAAGGACTGTCAATGAACACCAAGTGCTGTATTTCAGAGGGAGGAAATCACTGCTGAATATTAAGTGTTGAAGAAAGCCCTGTGAAATTAATGGGGTTACTAGTAGCTGAATTAATGGTGAGGGGTTGGAGTATAAGACTTTCTTGTCCCAACAAGGTTGGGGGAAGAGAGCAGTTTTCCCTCCCCCCCCCCCCCAAAGGAGAGAATGGATGGTTCCAAATGGAACCATCCAGAGAAGGGGGCATGGCCAGCCCCTTAGGTCCTCATTCGGAGCTGAGCTTCGGCCTGCTATACCCGCCCATTAACAGTATAGTATGGTTGCTGGTCGGAGCCGCTTGAGAATTTTTTTCCCTTCTCATGTTCTGGGAAGGTTTTTTTGCCTAACCCTATACCGTTTAGGGGTTAGATAGTATGGTGGGTTTATATAAATAGGCTTTAGTGGAAAATAGATAGGAAAATACAAAGTTTGTGTTCACACAAGCCCCCCCCCCTTTTAGGGGGGAGGGTCATTTGCAAAAAACTCACCGGAAAGTTAGATAATCGGTGAGGTAAGATTTGATGGCCCAGGAATGGGAGAGTCTGATATCGACATGTTCGAAAAGACTTCTGTCCATTTCCCTTAACAGTTGCCCAGTTTTGCTTACCAGGGAAAATAGGTTTTTGCCCTAGTTAGCCGAGGGGTATAGCCGGCTGGGATATCTCCTCGGCTTTGTTCACCAGGTTCTTGACACCTATTAGTTTAGGTTAAGGCATAAATTAAATAGGTAACATTTAAATAAAAGTTGCCCAAAATTTGTACCCCAACTTATTTGTGTGTTGCCTCAATATTTCGGGAATGGGCAGGGAAATAGCTCTTATGGTCCCTTCTAGCTCTATGTATAGAGTGCATACAAGAATCTTCGCATTCAGTGTTATGATATCAGTTTATCATGCCAACACCAATTGAATGTATGAGCCATTCTTGCCTATCCAACTTACTAGTTCCATATCAAGTCATTATGGTTTTCAAAACCTATGCTCCAATTATTAAAAATACATACAGAAGCAATGTATATTCCAAGGGATGATATCACAACCATGGAGACATCCCACTCTCTCAGACTCTAAGGATGGATCTTTCCAAGAAGACCGTGTTGATAGCTTCATCTTAAAATGGTCATGTCAGAAATGAAGTGAAGCTCCACAACATCCCAAAGCAACAAATAACTAGTTTACTGACCCTTTGACCACAATCAGAAAACAGTTGAGGAATGGCTGAGGAACGCTGAGTGTAAGCTATAGGTAACTGTCGACTTCATAAAAAAAGCAATTCCCTACTCCGCCTCTGCATCTCAGCTGATTCAAAGCAAAAGTTCCTTCAAAGTAGGACTTATGCAATGCCTGAAGGGAAGCTCTTCATAAGAGGCTATCTCCTCCTTGGATGAGTGCAGTTCAGTGTCCAAGATAATGGGATCACAGCATGAACTGAGGCGCACACGCTGCAAATGCAGCCCCCTCCTGGGCCTTCTCCTTCCCCCATAACCCCATTGCTAATGGAAGGCAATGATTGGGGAGAAGAGCAAGTGGCCTGGAGGATCTTTATCCATTTGGAGGCTAAGTAGGCCTGTTAAATGCGGCCAGATGGTTGCATTAGCCGCGTGCGGGGCCTGCAAGCGTTCTGCGTATTGCCAGCACCGGGGCCTAGGTCCGGCCTTCCAATTTTCTCCACAAGCCTTTGACAGCTGCTCCCAGGAAATTATGCTCGCGCGGTGTGTCAGGTTCAAGAGAGAAAAGAAAGAGAGAAAGAAAAACAGCCCCAGTCATCTCTTCTCCCTTTTTCATTATCGATAAACACAGGCTCCCTTTGTCTTCGAAAGCAATTTCATAGCTGGTGCACAAACGCGGAGGGCATCAAAGGCGGGGTGGTGAGAGAGACAATGGGCAGGAGATACACGCTCATCAACAAAGAGGCACATTTCCATTTTGATAACAATGGCTTTGCCTCCTGTTGTACACCCGGCGTGGCATCTCTCTGTGTGTTTGTGTGCCTGCTCTCACACAGGTGAGAGTGCATTTTATTTCCCCTCTTGTCTCGCTGCGTCAGTGAAAGAAATGAACGTGCCAAGCCAAAACGGGCTCCACATTAACGTTTCCCCTCTTTATTTCGCTTCGTCCATCCTCCTCCCCACCAGATGCTGAACCTGACAGATCTCTGATAGGCTTCCCAGCCACAGCTTGGCTTTATGTTATTTTACCTCCCCCCTCGTCCTGGTTTCAAATTGGGAGAGAAAAACAGGCTTTATTCCCCCATCTCTTGCCGTTATCTCCCTTTGTGCCGGTGCTCATTACAATGGCAGCATATTGTGATAGCGAAGGAGAGTCACACATGCTGTCAGCAGAGCTGTTTGGATCTTTTATGCCTCTCAACAGGGTTCTGGAGAAGACATCATGGGCCTAAGTGGGGCTGCCATTTGCTTCTGCTGTTGCTAAACCATGGCAGGCCTGGATTCAGGCAGGGATGGCTCCGTCACATTGTGGTAGTGTATCTCACACTGTTTCTATCGTTCATCGAATCATAGGCACACAGAGTTGGAAAGAAGGCAAGAATCATCCAATCCAATGTGTGGAGCTATCTGAGGTGCTGAATTATATTATAGGGTTCAGCACCATAGACAGCTCTATAAACCATTCCTTTAAATGTATTGTCAAAGGCTTTCATGGCTGGAATCCCTGGGTTGCTGTGAGTTTACCTTTAAAGCTCAGAGGATTCCTGTAAAATCTAGCATAGGTTCACCATAGAGTCAGTGTGGAACAGTGGTTTGAATAGTGGATTGAGCTTGTGAGCATCTGGAGACCAGAGTCGATTCTTGCTTATTTATTTATTTGTCACGTTTCTATACCGCCCCTCTCAGCCCGAAGGCGACTCGGGACGGTTTACACAGGCAGTCTCTGCCCTCAATACAACACAAGCAACAAAGCAAAGAAAATAACCATATAACAACAAATTAACAATTAAAAACATACAACTGCAGTCTCAGCGTCATGTTGAAATCAGTTTCCGTCGCATCGTCATCATTACATATATCTAATTAACCTTTAGATTTCATCAGCAAATGCCTGCTCAAATAGCCATGTCTTGACTTTCTTGCGAAATGTCAGGAGGGAGGGGGCCGATCTGATGTCTCTAGGGAGAGCGTTCCAAAGCCGAGGAGCCACCACTGAAAAGGCCCTGTCTCTCGTCCCCGCCAGTCGTGCCTGCGAAGGTGGGACCGAGAGCAGGGCCTCTCCAGATGATCTTAAACATCTCTATGGTTCATAGGGAGAGATGCGTTTGGACAGGCAAGTTGGACCCGAACCGTTTAGGGTTTTAAAGGCTAAAGCCAGTACTTTGAATTGTGCCCGGTAGCAAACTGGCAGCCAGTGGAGCTGGCACAACAGAGGAGTTGTACGCTCTCTGAATGGCGCTCCTGTTATCAACCTGGCTGCTGTCCGTTTGACTAGTTGCAGCTTCCGAACAGTCTTCAAAGGCAACCCCACGTAGAGAGCATTGCAGTAATCTATACGGGATGTAACCAGAGCGTGGACCACCGTGGCCAAGTCAGAATTCCCAAGGTACGGGCGCAGCTGGTGCACAAGTTTTAACTGTGCAAATGCTCCCCTGGTCACCGCCGAAACCTGGGGTTCAAGGCTCAGCGATGAGTCCAGGATCACACCCAAAATGCGAACCTGCATCTTCAGGGAGAGTGTAACCCTGTCTAACACAGGCTGTAACCCTATGCCCTGTACGGCCTTTCGACTGACCAGGAGTGCCTCTGTCTTGTCTGGATTCAATTTCAATGCTTAGCCATGGAAACTGGGCAGGTTACATAGTTTCACCCCAGAAATCTCTGTAATAGGGCCACCGTAAGTTCAAAATGA
The DNA here is from genome assembly GCA_030556195.1 of Anolis apletophallus. Classification (NCBI taxonomy): domain Eukaryota; kingdom Metazoa; phylum Chordata; class Lepidosauria; order Squamata; family Anolidae; genus Anolis; species Anolis apletophallus. The sequence goes on from JARBWK010000013.1 coordinate 20,263,337, forward strand.
CTTGAAGGCACACAAGGCTCACTATTTCAATAAAAGTACCCACAGGTTGCTGCTGAATTCAAACCCATTTTGTTGATGGGGCTGTTGAGAGTTATAGCTTAACTTTAAAACATGAACGAGACTCTGAGCATCTTCGTGTGGTCCCATTTGCCACTAATCCACTGCCATTAACTATGAATGACTGCAGTCAGGAGGAGAATTTAATTGGATCTGCATTTTGTTTTCATATGAACTGATCTAATTTTCCCTTCTTGGAATGATACAGGGCTTGCCAAAGTGTTATCCTGGGCTTGCATGTAAACACTTGATGGTATTTTCATGAGACCAGCTAGTTCCTTTTCCTCCAGGCCAGTGTTTTTCAACCTTTTTTGAGCCACTGGCACATTTTTTTACATTTACAAAATCCTGGGGTACACCACCAACCAAAATTATGTTAATACATAGTTAATAATAATAATAATAATATAGCCCATGAGCCTCCTTCCACATCATGTCACAGTCTCTGAGGCCTGGTGGGCTGCTTGCATACCTGCCCGGAGGTCTGCCTCATTGTTCCCCATGTCGTGGCAGCAGTGGGCGAAGAGGCAGTACAGCTGTGGGTGGGAGAGGAAGCCCGTGAAGTCGGCGGTGGCGGCCAGAGCCAGGCCCGCTGCCAAGCCCAGCACTGCCAGGCACACCCGCCGCCGCATTGCTCCACTGGTATCCCCTCAGGGAAGGCGCTTCTGGTCCTGCCGCCTCCACCACCGCCATCTTGGTGCTGGGAGGAGTTCAAGGCCACCACAATGGGATTGGCCCATGGGGAATAAAGGGGCATGGCTTATACAAGACTCAAGAGGTTCCAATTTCCCACGGCACACCTGATCACTCAAGGCACACTAGTGTGCCACAGCACACTGGTTGGGAAACACCGCTCCAGGCCATCATCTCTTTGGCAAATAGGGTTGAATAGCATTGTGTGAAGGCCTGCAAGGTATGATTCTTAAAATCATAGGCTTGGAATGGACCTCATAGGACATTGGGTCCAAGCCCCTGCTCGACTCCTCTAAACATTGCTAAGGCATAGTCTGCTCTCAAGTTGCAGGAATAATGAAAAATTGTAGCCAACCATGGGCATATTAGTTCACGTTATGATCAAAGTGCATGGGTTAGAAAAATTGCACTGGAAATTAAACACATATTTGTATGGAATTTTTATTCATCAGTGGTTCCCAACCTGTGGTCTGTGGACCACCAAAAATATGGTCACCGTTACTACACCATTGCAACAAGAGCTACTGGTCTCACAAAACCCTCTTATAGTGGGTTATTCCAACTAATAATAATACGATATAATTATATATTTCATATTACATGTAACATTACTAATAATATTACAGTATAGTGGTATTGTACAATATAGTAATATATAATACTAATATTGTGCTATGCTAATAATATCCTATATTGTATATACATATAACTTGTAAGCCACTCTGAGTCTCGCTCAGGGTGAGAAGAGTAGGATATAAACGTTGTAAATAAATAAATAGTGCTGAGACTTAATAAATATGGTTTTCTGTGTGCGAGCTGATGGTAACTACTGGATGGTATATGTTCTGAATCAGAAATTAGTTCTGATACAGTAATGGCCCACAATGTGTCTTCCAACTCTATGATTCTATATGGTCTATCCAATGCAATTTTCTGAATCAGCACCCCAAATAACCAAATGGAATCTAAAGTTGACCCAAAACTTATTTGTAATCCTTTTGGTATTAATGTTGGAGAGTGGTCCCTGGTCAAAAAAGGTTGGTAACCAGTGGTATACATGCATGCATGCTTCTTAAATGGTAGACCAATGTGTAACAAGGCAATTTTAGCTCAGATATATGTTGGCTATAGATGTTAGGATTAGGCTCAACTTATTCTGTAGGCAGGTGTGCTCTGATGCCAGCAGGATCACAAAAACCTGAAGGACTGTTTGGACTTGCTGATAGAAGGCAAGCAAAGAAGGAGCTTCCTTAGCTTTCAAATGGAAGGAATTCTGAAGTTTAGGAGCAGCCACTGAGACAACCCTCTGCCTTGTTTCCATCAATTGGTCCAAGAAGAATGGTGCGGCCTTATCCCGTCATCTTCGGTAAAAAGCCTTGGAGTCCATCTGGACACTCGGCTCTCCATAGAGACCCAGTTCTCCATGGTCAGCCGAGCCGCATTTTTCCACCTTCGCCAGGCTCGGAAGCTGGCCCCCTACCTGTCTCGCCGCGATCTGGCCACGGTGATCCAAGTGACGGTCATCTCAAGATTAGACTATTGTAATGCCCTCTACATCGGCCTTCCTTTGTCGGTGACCTGGAAACATAAGCTAGTGCAAAACACCGCAGCACGTGTGCTCACTGGCATGCCTGTGAGTCACTGTATTACACCTGTGCTGCGGGAATTGCACTGGCTCCCCATTGAATGCCGGATCACCTTCAAAGTGTTAGTTTTGACTTTTAAGGCCTTGTATGGTCTGGGGCCAGTGTACCTGAGGAACCACCTGACCCCATACTGTCCCACGAGATCACTGAGATCGGAAGATCAAGACCTACTCATTGTTCCGAGCGCCAAAGCTTATCGCCTCACGTCAACGAGGAGAAGGGCATTCTCCATCATTGCCCCTACGCTTTGGAATTCTCTGCCGCCGGAGGCCAGGTCACTCCATGATCTCTTGACTTTTAGAAAAGCCTGCAAGACCTGGCTATTTCGACAGGCTTTCTGTGATTGAGCCAGTTTAACACATATTAGTCGAAGCAATATTAGTGCTAATGTAATTCTTTTAAATGTTTTATTACTGTTGTTTTATCATTTATGTACTCTGTTGTCTGGTATATTTTAAATTCTGTAAGCCGCCCCGAGCCACCCGGGAGTGGTGGCAAAGAAATCTAATAAATCAAATCAAACAAATTTGAAAAGGCACATATAGGGAGATATGGTTCTTTACCTTTCACCATTCAATCTTTTTCTGCAATTATCTTTTTTTTCCTACTGGCCACTTCCTTCTCTTTGAGCCTCTTAACTCTACCAGATTTATTTAACGTGTCAGGAGCGATCCAAACAGTTGCATTGTATTTTAAAAAAACAAGCAAGTAAAAGAAAACACAAAGTTTGCAAACTTGACATTCTATTAAATGCTCTATGACCAGTAGCTGGCCACTTGGAGTGCCTCTGGTGTTGCTATAAGAAGGTCCTCCATTGTCCATGTGTCAGGGCTCAGGTTGCATTGTAGTAGGTGGTCAGTGGTTTGCTCTTCTCTGTACTCGCATGTCTTGGGGGACATGAGAGAAGCTTCTCTGCAGGATTGCAAGACATCCAGGCATCCCCTGGGCAATGTCTTCATAGATAGTACAATGCTCTCTACGTGGGGCTGCCTTTGAAGACTGCTCGGAAGCTTCAATTGGTTCAACGGACAGCAGCCAGGTTGATAACAGGAGCAGCACTCAGGGAGCGTACAACTCCCCTGTTGTGCCAGCTCCACTGGCTACCAGTTTGCTACCGGGTACAATTCAAAGTGCTGGTTTTGGCCTTTAAAGCTCTAAATGGTTCTGGTCCAACTTACTTGTCCAAATGCATCTCTCCCTATGAGCCATCAAGATGCTTAAGATCATCCGGAGAGGCCCTGCTCTTGGTCCCACCTGGTTTGCAGGCACGTCTGGTGGGGACGAGAAACAGGGCCTTCTCAGTGGTAGTTCCTCGGCTTTGGAACTCCCTTCCTGGTGACATCAGATCGGCCCCCTCCCTCCTGACATTTTGTAAGAAAGTCAGGACTTGGCTGTTCAAGCAAGCATTCGCAGACGAATGGTTTAATTAATCGAGATCAAAGGATTAGTATGACAACGAAACGAAAACCAATTTTAAGATTGTGAAGATTTGTATTTTGTAGTTTTAATTGTTAATTTATATGGTTTTATATGATTGTTTTTATCTTATTATTATGTGCTTTATGTGGGCACTTGTTCACCACCTTGTGTCGCCTTCGGGCTGAGAGAGGCGGTATAGAAGCATAGCAAATAAATAAATAAAATAAATAGTGATTCTCTCACTCCAGAAGTGACCAGAAGCGACTTGCAGTATGCAACCAAACAAGCAAACCAACTACCAGATGACCCATTGCTCTTGCCAAAGGTCTCCATTGCTTGCTTGCAGGAATCTTTCGAAACTAATCTGTGGATCAGATTTTGCCTTGATGCTGAGAGTTGCCCAGCCCAATTGTGAAAGAGTGAGAGAGATCCAGAGAAAATAGGCAGCATCCTTCATAGAGATAAATGAGGCTGCCTACCACCCATTGTGGCATGGCTGGCACATTTATTGAAGTAGCAGAGCAGAAGTGGGAGATCAAGATGCCAACTAAATGAGCGTGCTGTAGGTCACCAAGCAGGAATTGCATGATGGCTGCATCTCTAGCAGAGGTTAAAATGTGGAACAAAGAGAAATAATGACAAACATCGCAAATCAGTGACCAGAAAGGAAGACATGACTGGCAGTGGCTGGGAAGCAGAAGAAATCTTTGTCTATAATCATTGCTCAGTGGGTCAGATGGAAAATGGAGTGCGCAGCATCCCAAATGCAGGCAGGGAGGGAGGGCCAAGCGGCTCCAACAGCACGTTCCAATAAGATTAATAGGCCCAAAATACATGTCAAGAGGGAGAAAGCATTTGGAAAGAAGATGTAGATGTCACTGAAACTGCCAGGGTGCATGTGATGAAGATTTGGGATTAGGTGACAGCAGGGATGTGGGGTTCTTGAAGGCATCTCATCCGTTTCTGCTTCATGAGATTCACATGTCTCTTAACAGCATATGGCAGCTCCTCCACAACCATCACAAAATGCATGTGTGTGTATGTGTGTGTGCGCAAGAGAGAGAAGGACTGAAATCCTGTTCATGCCTTATGCATGTGAACAGGATTTCCTCAGGCAATTGGTTGGGCATTCTTGTCGGCTGCACAACATCCACATTCAGTTTAAGGTTGCAGAAACAGAGCTGCTTGTTGTGTTGTCAAAGGCTTTCAAGGTTAGAATCACTGAGTTGCTGTGAGTTTTCTGGGCTGTATGGCCATGGTCCTGAAGCACAGTATTTCCCAACCGGTGTGCCGCAGCACACTAGTGTGCCATGAGTGATCATCAGGTGTGCCGTGGGAAATTGGAACCTCCAATACCCTTTCTTCCCTCTCCTGCCGAACACTTTTTCTTCTCCACTCGAGCTCCCTTCTTCCCAGCCTCGCTCTGCTCGCTTTGCTCATGCTGCCGCCATTTTGATCCAAGGGGGCAGTGTGAGCATGTTCAGGAGGGGAGGGGGGGGGGGGGGGGGAGGAAGTTGTGGGGCGAGACTGTACAGTAGCACCCGCAAGGGACACGTCTTCCTCCCTCCCCCTCCCCTCCTGAAGAAGGGAGCCTGAGTGGAGAAGAAAAAGTAAGTGTTCGGCAGGAGGGGGAAGAAAGGGCGCGAAGGGGAAAGGGGAGGAAGAGGTCAAAAGCTGGCATGGGCAAACTTGGACCTTCCAGGTGTTTTGGACTCCATCTCCCACCATTCCTAGCAGCCTCAGGCCCTTTTTCTTTTTCCCCCTCAGCCACTTAAGCAGGAAAAGGCCTCAGCCTGTTAGCAGGGCCGTAGCCAGGATTTTGATTCGGGGCTGAGTTTGGTTCGGGTGGGGCTGAGACTGGGTGGAAGAGGGTCTACCCTAGCAAACCTTTTGTATTGTTATCCCAATAACCCTATTAATGTGGGATATAATGAACATGGTGATCAGATCATGATATGAATAAACATAACAGTTTAAATAATGTACCAGTAAGGCCTTTTCGCGGACCACCCTGAGAATTTCGGGGGGGGGCTGAAGCCCCCTTAGCCCCCCCTGGCTACATGCCTGCCTGTTAGGAATGGTGGGAGTTGAAGTCCAAAGCACCCAGAGGGCCGAAGTTTTCCCATGCCTGTTTTAGGGACCTTAAAATGGTGAGCCTCCTTCCAACATTGTGATTCTGGATAGAAAACAAACAACAACATAACATAACATTGTTTGAGTCCACAGTGCTCTCTGGGTATAGGTGAACTACAACTTCCAAACTCAAGGTCAATTCCCAAGCAAACCTTTTCAGTACTTTCTGTTGGTAATGAGTCTCCAATATGCCAAGTTTGGTTCAATTCCATTGTTGCAAGAGTTCAGGATGCTCTTTGATTGTGTGTTAACTATAAATCCCAGAAACCGTAACTCCCAAATGTCAAGATCTATTTTCCCCAAACTACATCTGTGTTCACATTTGGGCATATTGAGTATTCATGCCAAGTTTGGTCCTGATTCAACATTGTTTGAGTCCACAGTGCTCAGGTGAACTACAATTCCAAAACTCAAGGTCAATGCCCACCAAACCCTTCCAGTATTTTATGTTGATCATCGAAACAGGACCAGGTTTCACACTGAGTGTATAAATACATGTAAAAACATATTAACTATATGTATTACTGTGTTAGAGTGTCATTTTGTGTCATTTTGGTTGGTGGTGTGCCCCAGGATTTTGTAAATGTAAAAAATGTGCCGCGACTCAAAAAAGGTTGAAACACACTGCTGAAGCATTCACTCCTGACATTTCACCCACATCTATGACAGGCATCCTCAGAGGTTGTGAGGTCTGTTGGAAACTGGCCAGTGGGGTTTATATATCTGTGGAATGTTCAGGGTGGGAGAAAGAAATCCTTTCTGCTTGAGGCAAGTGTGAATGTTGCAACTGGCCAGCTTGATTAGCATTGAATAGCCTTGCAGCTTGAAAGCCTGGCTGATTGCCACATGGGGGAATCCTTTGTTAGGAGGTGTTAGCTGGCCCTTATTGTTTCTTGTCTGGAATTCCCCTGTTGTTTGAGTGTTCCTCTTACAATATGAAACTTTATTACGGTCACTGATCAGCACAAAGCGGGGCACAAGCGCCCTGGGAGGGGAAGGACAACTCCCCAGTGAAGCGGTTATCTAAAAGTAGACTAGAAACATTTTAAAATCACATTTTAAAACACAGTTTATTGTAACAGGTAGGGGAACCGAGGAAGGGGAGATTGATAGGAGGGGTTGAAAACACTGGGGAGGGGGGCACTAAAGGGGAAGGGAGGGGCACATTGTGAGAACATTGAGTGTTCCTCTTTATTTACTGTGCTGATTTTGGAGTTTTTTAAATGCTGGTAGCCAGATTTTGTTCCTTTTCATGGTTTCCTCCTTTCTACTGAAATTGTCCACATGCTTGTGGATTTCAGTGGCTTCTCTGTGAAGTCTGGCATAGTGGTTGTCTGAGTGGACCAACATTTCTGTGTTCTCAAATAATATACTGTCAGATTATTGCATTTTGAATGGCAATTCATGAGTCAGCACAAGATGTATTTTCTGCAGTGTGACATGTTTGACACCAGATGGCGCTGTCTCAGGACTGATAAATGGAATCTTGGGGATTTGTCAGTTAAGAAGTGACAGTTGGGATCTGACAGTTGGGAATTGTCCGTTGAAGAGGACAGTTGGGATAAAATATCTGTGAGGAATGGATGTTTAGAGAGGTAGCTGTGATTGCTGTTGTTTTTCCATGCTTAGCTTGTTATTGTTAAATACAATTCAATACAAAGTTATATTTTTACCTTGTGAATTGAATGAGAGTGTCATTATTCACACGAACAGAGACTGGAGTTTATTGGGCCGATGGGGAATTAAACTTCTATATTTCTGTTGCCTATTCCGCTGTGGCATAAATACTCGACGCCGAAGAGGTTATGGGCCCAGATCCCAGAACCCAGAACACAGAATCCAGAATTGCAGAGGCACAGAGATACTACATAACCCATAATTCATAGAAAAAGTTTTTGAATAACACTGCAAATTGCAGCAGAAGTCGCTGTTTACCTCAGTGTTAGAGAAAAAAAGCTGAAGTGAATTTTTGCCAGGAGCATCTGTAGTGTGAAGAAAGATGGCATTATTTGGAGCACAGCATCATTTAGAAAAACTTAGAGGCAGCTCAAATTATTTAATATGGGCTACCAAAGTGCAAGCAGTTTTGACAAAGGAGGAGCTGCTATCCTGCCTTACACATCGACCGATTTCTGATGCAGAAAGGTTGAAAGATGGCAAGGCAAGGGCTACCATCATCCTGTCAGTTGACGATAGGAACCTCACATATTTAGCTCTGGAAGAAACAGCCGCTGACTGTTGGAAAAGGCTTGAAAAGCTGTATCAGCAGGCTACTGGAGGCTCAAAAGTTTTATTGAGCAGAGAACTGTTTTCACTGAAGCTTCTGTCAATGGAAGATTGTGCCAGAGAGACTCATTTGAGTAAAATGCTGAGCCTATTTAATGATTTAGCAGCAAGGGGCGCCAATTTTACAGAAGATCAGAGAGGCTTAATTCTACTAAGCAGTTTGGGGCAGAGCTACAACTCATTCATTGACTCCATGCAATCTGTGAAAGAAGAGGACATCAACTTTGACTTAGTTTCGACTAGATTGGAGAACTGGGCTTGTTACAGAAGAAATGCCCAGAAACTTTCAACGGAGAAGACGATCAACAAAGGCTTCAATATAAAGAGGAAAGAGACAATCCAGTGTGACATCATCTGTTACATTTGTAATAAAAGAGGACACAAAGCTAGACAATGTCATCAGAACAAGTTTAAGAAGAGTGAATCAGCACAGAGCAAGAAAGAACAGATCAACAATTCAAGAAAAGACTCTGATTCAGGCTGTCTGTTGATGAGTTTACAATGTAACAATGATTTTATTCCTCAGGTACCCTGGATTATTGACTCTGAGAGTGCAAAGAGTTTTGTTAAGGATAGTAAATTGTTAGCAGAGAAGGAACCTTTATCTGGTTCTATGCAAAGTTGTGTGAGTCTAGCCAATGGTCAAAGGTGCAAGGTTTTAACAAAGGGAGAAGTTGAAATTGGTCAACTTAGTCTAAAGTTAGACAATGTTTATTTAGTTCCTGAGCTAGAACACAATGTTCTAGGGGTGAAACAACTTGCAGACCATGGTTTATCCATTGTGTTTGAAGGGGAGTTATGTAAAATGAGTAATAAAAATACAGGTATGTATAAGGAAGTAAAATTTCAAAATGGTTTCTATGGAATGAATGCTAGTAATAAAATGTCTACAAATAGTATTCAGAGTTTGGAGGGAAACCTCTGCATGGTGACAGATGTCTGCACATGCTACACAGGAAGTTTGGCCACATGAACTATAATATGATTAGAAAGACTGCACAGCTAGTAGGCATTCAAATACCAGAATGCAGAAATTATTTAGAGTGTGCTGTCTGTAACAAAACAAAGTTAAAGGCTTATCCTGTTGCCAAAAGGAGTGATAGAGTAACAACTAAGTTACAGTTAGTGCACATGGATCTAGCTGGACCTTTTCCAAAAAGTATTGGAGGGAATGTATTTCTATTAGTAATAGTAGATGATAGGTCTCGATTTGGCTTCGTTTACCCTCTGAAAGGTAAATTTCAGGTGTATGAAAAATTTATTGAATGGTACAATTTTGTGAAGAACCAATTTCCTGATTTGACTGTTAAACAAGTTCAATCTGATAGAGGAGGTGAATTTGTGAATGAAAGACTTAAAATTTTTTTTAAGGATAAAGGAATTTGGCATAGGAAAACAAATCCGTGTGTATCAAAAGAAAATGGAATTGCGGAGCGTCGCTAGGTGTAATTCAAACCATGGTAAAATCAATGCTTGAGGATGCACAAATGTCCAAAGGTTTTTGGGCAGAAGCAGCTAACACTGCCAATTACGTGCTGAATAGGTTATGGACCTCAAGTGTAAATGAAATCCCATTCTATTTGTTTTATGGAAGACATCCAAAGGTGGATCATTTTCAAGTATTTGGTGCGCATGCAAATGTCTTAATTCCTATACAGCAAAGAGACAAAAGAGATCAGCATTGGGTAAAGATGCAATTTATTGGATATGAAGGTGGAACGAAAGGCTATAGATTCTGGAATGGCTCTTCTCCAGGGAAGAAGATCACAGTCTCCAGATCTGTAAAGTTCGAAAATAATACTCATTGGGATAGAATTCATGCGAACACTGAAGTGTTCATAACCCCAAGTGTTTCTAGAGTAAAGAATGAATCTGAAGTTGTAGAGGTATTAGATGAGGCAAATGTGGAAGAAAGCAAGGAACAATCTGAAGAAAGTAATTTTCATGATTTTTGCGCCACAAACTCTGACTTAGTGTCCAAATCTGTAACAGAGGTTGATGGACATTGTCAAGAGGAGATTAGGGATGTGGAGGAGACTAAGGATGAGATTCCTAGGAGATCCACACGTATCACTAAAGGAATTCCACCAGCCAAGTACCAAGTCACGCAAATAGGAAGTATAGAGTGGAAAGATCCTAATTCTTATGCTGAAGCATTGCGTAGACCGAAAAATGAATGTGATTGTTGGGTAAAAGCAATGAAGAAGGAATTTGATTCACTTCATTCTTTAAATGTTTTAGAACAAGCAGATGTAACCAAAGATGTAAAGGTAATTGGTTGCAAGTGGGTATTTAAAAGGAAAACACAAGTTGATGGTTCATTATTGTACAAAGCAAGATTGGTTGCACAAGGTTTTGGTCAAATTTACAATCAAAATTATGATGAGGTATATGCTCCAACGATTAGACCTGAAACAATTAGGACTGCTTTAGGCATCGGTGTGCAAAGAAAGTATGTTATAAGGCACTTTGACATTGCCACAGCTTATTTAAACGCAGAGCTGACTGACAATGTATATATGAGAGCAATACCTGGTTTTGAAAAAGATACTCCAACTGGTGTGTATCGACTACGGAAAGCATTATACGGGCTAAAGCAAGCAGCGAGATGCTGGAACCAGTGTATAGACGAAAAGTTAAAGGGTCTTGGCCGAAAGAAGCAGTGTAGATATATGTCTATATAAGAAAGGAAAAGAGTCTAAAAAGCAAACATTTGTTTTGGTGTTTGTCGATGATCTCTTAGTACTAGCACCATCTGAAAGGGATGTGGAACAAGTTTTTTAAGGGACTAAACTCAAGTATGACTGTAAAAGATCTTGGAGAAGTCCAGAAATACTTAGGCGTAAATGTAACTAGAACTGAAAAAGATATTTGTCTAGATCAAAAAGACAAAATTTTTGAGTTACTTGAGAGAACAAGATTGACTCTGTGTAAAACAGTAGCAACTCAAATGGTACCAGATTTTTAAAAGCTAGATAGAGGTGAAATGTTTGACAATCAAACATTGTATAGATCAGTGGTTGGGAGCCTCTTGTATTTGGCAAATTGGACTAGGCCTGACATCGCCTATGCCACTAATGTACTAAGCAGGAGAGTGAATGAACCAACGTTGACTGATTGGCAAGCTGTAAAACGAGTGTTAAGATATTTGAAAGGAACATGTGACAAAAAGCTAAAAATTTGTCCAAAAGAAAGCGGTATGAAGGGGTTTGCAGACGCAAGTTTTGGTGACAACGAACAAAACTTGTCATGTTCGGGTATCTAATTAGTTTTAATGGGATACAAGTGACATGGAAATCTCGTAAACAGTCACACGTTTGTTTATCCACGGCAGAAGCCGAATTTTCTGCTTTGTCTGACTGTTGTACAGAACTAGAGTGGATAAAGGCTCTAGTAAACGAGTTCCAAAGTTTTGAAGATAAGATATCTTTATTTACTGATTCTCAATCTTGTATAGCAATATCAAATGCTGAAGGATTAAAGCAGAGAACAAAATATATTGGGGTAAGGTACCAAAATGTTAGAAAGTTAGTACAGGATGGTTTTATTAATCCTGTGTATGTACAGTCAGATGAGAATATGGCTGATATGTTTACAAAAGCATTGACTAATTGTAAATTAAATGTATTTTGTAAGAAGATATTGTTATTATAAGTTATGTGTGTACTTGTGTTGCTCATGAAGGAGGAGTGTCAGATTATTGCATTTTGAATGGCAATTCATGAGTCAGCACAAGATGTATTTTCTGCAGTGTGACATGTTTGACACCAGATGGCGCTGTCTCAGGACTGATAAATGGAATCTTGAATTTGTCAGTTAAGAAGTGACAGTTGGGATCTGACAGTTGGGAATTGTCCGTTGAAGAGGACAGTTGGGATAAAATATCTGTGAGGAATGGATGTTTAGAGAGGTAGCTGTGATTGCTGTTGTTTTTCCATGCTTAGCTTGTTATTGTTAAATACAATTCAATACAAAGTTATATTTTTACCTTGTGAATTGAATGAGAGTGTCATTATTCACACGAACAGAGACTGGAGTTTATTGGGCCGATGGGGAATTAAACTTCTATATTTCTGTTGCCTATTCCGCTGTGGCATAAATACTCGGCCGAAGATAGACAGGTCACAGGTTCGAATCTAGAGAGAGAGAGAGAGAGCGGATGAACTTCCACTGTCAGCTCTGGCTCCCCATGCGGGGACATGGGAGAAGCCTCCCACAAGGATGGTAAAACATCCAGGCATCCCCTGGGCAACATCCTTACAGATAGCCAGTTCTCTCACACCAGAAGCGACTTGCACTTTCTCAAGTCATTCCTGACACGAAAAAGAAGTGGTTCCCTTGATGTATGGTAAGAACACTTTTCCTCCGGTTGGATCTTTGTCTTTACTATCATGGCTTGTTCTTAGTCTTGCAGATCTTCTGACTTCACCACAGACATCAGAAGAGCTGCAAGACCAAGAATGGACTTGGCTGACTCACTGGCCGAGCAGGTAGCAGGGCCGAGGCTGTCCTCGCCGCCATCTTGTTAGACGGGAGGAGGCTTCTTCTTTTCAGAAGCCCCTGGGGGTGGCGGGAAGGTTTCCCACCACCCGCACCAGCTGTCCAATGGCAGGGCTGGCCCTGCCCTGCTCCCTGACATCAGCCAGCCGGTCCTCGCTTCCGTCCGGGCAGCGCATTTAAGGCTGCTCGGGAGGTCCGTGAGCACAAGGGGGCCAGATACGGTTTTTCCTCCCACCCTCCCTACTTCTTTTATTGCATGTTGGGTTGTTCCACTTTGTCTATATATTTATTTTCATGGTGGCATTTGTCACTGTTTGTGTTTTTGCTCTTTGTCACAACTCTGTGTCTGGCATGGCGTGTCGCATGGGCCCTGGATCGGGCTGGTTTATCGCCCCTTTGGTTGGTAGCGGGTATAACGCCCTGGCTCCCTGGGGTGCCGAGTTTCCGTGGTATTGGGCCGGTGGCACCCAGGCCTGCAAGTGCCTTAGGACATGCATGGACTGTCCGACCCCTGACCCAGGGCCAATGCATGGCCGCCAATCCTTGTTTCTGTTTTCAATAAATGAGTTGTGGCCATTTTCATCCAACCACTTGTCTTTGCATTATTGTTCAAGGCGCAAGGTGTATCACCCTTGCACACGCAACAAGCCGCAACAGAAGAGGAGAAGAAGTGGTCAAAGTCATAGTCCCACTCTCTTCTGCTTTGGTCAGAACACATCTAGACTTTTGTGTCCAGTTCTGGACCTCACAGTTCAAGAAGGATATTGACATGGTGAAAAATGTTCAGAGGAAGGTGACCATAATGATAACAGACCTAAAAGCAAAGCCTTACAAGGAATGGCTTCAGGAACTGCATATGTTTAGCTTGGAATAAAAAAGACTGAGAATGACATTATAGCTATCTTTAAATATCTGAAAAGGATGTCATGTAAAAGATGGAGTGAACATGTTTTTGACTCCTCCAGAGAATAGAACACAAATCAGGGGATTCAAGGGGAAAAATAGATTCCACCTAAACATTAAGAAGACTGTTTGACAGTGGAATAGATTGCCTTTGAGGGCAATGGACTCTCTCTCTCCTTCTTGGAGGTGTTTTAACAATTGTTGGATGAGCATATTTGTATACTATTTGTATAGTTATGTATGATTGGATGCTGGACTAAATACATTCTTCTTCTTTTGGTCTTTAAACAGAGATTGGATGGGTCTCTTTCAGGTATGCTGCAATTGTGCATTCCTCTATGGCAGTGCTTCCCAACCAGTGTGCCATGGCACACTAGTGTGCTGTGAGCGATCCTCAGGTGTGCCGTGGGAAATTGGAACCTCCAATACCCTTTCTTCCCCCTCCTGCCGAACACTTTTTCTTCTCCACTCGGACTCCCTTCTTCCCAGCCTCGTTCTGCTCGCTTTGCCTCGCTTTGCTCTGGGGAGAGTCTGTGCAGTAGCGCCCGCACGGGTCACGTCTTCCCCCCTCCCCCTTCCCCTCCTGAACACGCTCACGCTGCCTCCTCGGATCAAAATGGCGGCAGAAGCGGCAGTGTACAAGAAAAAGTAAGTGTTCGGCGGGAGGGGGAAGAAAGGGCGCGAAGGGGAAGGGGGAGGAAGAGGTCTCTGTCAAAAGCTGGCATGGGCAAACTTGGACTTTCCAGGTGTTTTGGACTCCAACTCCCACCATTCCTAGCAGCCTCAGGCCCCTTTCCTTTCCCCCCCTCAGCCACTTCAGCAGGAAAGGGCCTCAGGCTGTTAGGAATGGTGGGAGTTGAAGTCCAAAGCACCCAGAGGGCCGAAGTTTTCCCATGCCTGTTTTAGGGACCTTAAAGTGGCGAGCCTCCTTCCAACATTGTGATTCTGGATATAAAACAAACAACAACATAACATAACATTGTTTAAGTCCACAGTGCTCTCTGGGTGTAGGTGAACTACAGCTTCCAAACTCAAGGTCAATTCCCAAGCAAACCCTTTCAGCACTTTCTGTTGGTAATGAGAGTTCAATATACCAAGTTTGGTTCAATTCCATTGTTGCAAGAGTTCAGGATGCTCTTTGATTGTGTGTTAACTATAAATCCCAGAAAATGTAACTCCCAAATATCAAGGTCTATTTTCCCCAAACTCCATCTGTGTTCACATTTGGGCATATTGAGTATTCATGCCAAGTTTGGTCCTGATCCAACATTGTTTCAATCCACAGTGCTCTCTGGATATAGGTGAGCTACAACTCCAAAACCCAAGGTCAATGCCCTCCAATCTCTTGTAGTATTTTCTCTTGGTTATGGGAGTTCTGTGTGCGAAATTTCTGTCTTTCTGCCATTCCTGCCAGGATATCTATGTTGTGTTCATCTAAATAGGCCCAGGTTTCACACTGAGTGTATAAATACATTTAAAAACATATTAACTATATGTATTACTGTGTTAGAGTGTCATTTTGTGTCATTTTGGTTGGTGGTGTGCCCCAGGATTTTGTAAATGTAAAAAATGTGCCGCGGCTCAAAAAAGGTTGAAAAACACTGCTCTATGGCAGGAGGTTAGTCTAGATGGCCTTGTGGTCCCTTCCATCTTTGCTTCTATTCTGGGATTCAACACCTCCATGGATGTGGATGCTTCTAGTTGCCCCTTCATTCTGGAGAAATTGAGGAGTCTCCTTTGAGAATGTAAGGGAATGAGTATGGAATACGATTCCCTCAGAGGTCTGTTTGGCACCAGCACTAGGGTCATTCCAGCATCCAATTCAAAACATGGCATTTTATTAAAGCCATCTTGCACATGGGTTACAATCTGCATATTTTAAAATTGTTTTTACTGGTGTTCAGTCATCTGGTTCTAAGTGATAAATGAGTTAATATATTTCTCGTCTCCTAAAATTATGATTATTTATTGCCTTAAATTGAGTTGTTTAATACAGGCCATAGCATATAGGATGATAAAGTAATCAAGTAAGCAAGCCTGCTTTTTTGGGAGGGGGGGGAGCTTAATACCTTTACTCTCCTGAGCATAATGTATTCACATTCGCAAAGCATCATGGGAAATGGATTTCCAAGGCCCTGGGAGAGCTTTCTAGACCATTGGGTCCCAACCTTCTTAATGCTGTGACCCCTTAATACCGCTCCTCATGTTGTGGTGACCCCCAACCATAAAATTATTTTCGTTGCTACTCCATAACTGTAATTTTGTTACTGTTATAAATTGTAATGCAAATATCTGATATGCAGGATGTATTTTCATTCACTGGACCAAACTTGGCACAAATACCTGATACGCCCAAATGTGAATGCTGGTGGAGTTTGGGGGAAAATAGAGTTGACATTTCAGAGTTGTAGTTGCTGGGATTTATAGTTAACCTACAATCAAAGAGCATTTTGAACTCCACCAATGATGGAATTGAACCAAGATTAGCATGCAGAACTCCTGTGACCAACAGAACATACTGGAAGGGTTTGGTGGGCATCGGCCTTGAGTTTTGGAGTTGTAGTTCACCTACCTCCAGAAAGCATTGTGGACTCAAACACTGATGGATCTGGACCAAACTTGGCACAAATATTCAAAATGCCCAAATGTGAACACTGGTGGAGTTTGGGGAAAATAGACCTTGACATTTGGGAGTTGTAGTTGCTGAGATATATAGTTCACCTACAATCAAAGAGAATTCTAACCCCACCAATGATAGAATTGGGCCCTTATGACCAACAGAAAAAACTGTGTTGTCTGATGGTCTTTGGTGACCCCTCTGACACCCCCCCCCCATGCCCCTCCCCAGGGGTCTGGACCCCCAGGTTGAGAAACACAGTTCTAGACTATGGAAAAGACAGTGCTGCTGTTTTGAATTTGCTGCAAGTTCTTGTTTTTCTTTGAGCATTCTAGTTTGAAAGCCTGTGTTGGATCAAACACTCACTGCTGGACTTGTATTTTATTTCCCCCCTCTTCCACCATCTCCGTCGTCATCACTAAATACCCAAGTTAAAGGGCCCAGGGCTTGAGTCTGCAATTCAAAGTGTCAGTTGAATGCAGGGGCAAAAGTGGGCAGGTCCCCCTCTTTGCTTGGGGAGATAATGTTATGGAAGACAAGGTCACCCCCTCGCGGTTCTGCAGGGCCCACAGCTGTCTAACTGGGGTTGCCAGAGGTGACCAGTAATGGTCTGATGAAGCAACAGCAGGAGCTCAGTGGCATGGCATGGAAACGCCTGGGGAAAACACATCACAGCAACTCATTTTGTTCAGGACCTGAAAGAAGACAACACTTCCCCTGGTTCCTTCCTAACCCTCAAATGCTGAAGCAACAGAACTGGAGCCAAACATAATGGCATGCTGACTGAGGTGCTATGGAAGTGGTGGCCTTGAAAAAGCGACACTCTCAAACGAAAATCGCTGAAGGATTTAGAGAAGGTGGTGTTAGGGAATACTACTCAGAATAAAGCAGAGCATTCAAAAATACAAACAGGATACCTATAGTCGAGCATCAGCTGATAGCATGCAGAGCGTGAAGTGCCATGTGATGTGCCTGTAAAGAATGTAGAGCAGGGGTGCCCACACTTTTTCAGCCTGCGAGCTACTTTTAAGAAAACCAAGTCACAACTATCTACCTGCCACCGCCACGCGCTCCCGCGCACACGCTCCCGCCGCCGCCTTCCTCTGCCCGCGAGGCTTTGGAGAGCGCTTCAAGCATTGGTCTTCTGGAGCCCCTGCCTCTCTCACTGCAGCTTCCGGATGAGAGGCAGGGCGGTGGCCCCCACATGCTCTCCCGCCGCCACCTTCCTCCGCCCGCGCGGCTTCTTCCTTCTTGGCCGGCTGTCAATCACGACACCACTCAGGAGGCCGAGCCTCAGAGGCCGGGCTGGGCCGGGCCTGGCTCTTTCCCCCCGCCAAGACTGACTCCCAAACTCCTGCTTCTTCCCTCTTGGGCCACTTCGGCCTCCTCCTCCTCTGTCACCGCCCTGCCCTTCCCAGCCCGCACCTCAACGGCTCTGCGCTCTGCCTCCGCCCGCCTCTCTCCCTTGGCCAAGCTGAAGGTCTCTCGCCTCCGTTTCCACCCAGCGCGCATGCGCCAATGCTCGAAGCACTCTCTAAAGCCGCAAGGGCAGAGGAAGTTGGCAGCGGGAGAGCGCGCGCGGCGGCGGGGGCGCGTACACGATGGCGGGAGCAGAAGATCGACCTCAAATGGTCTCGGGATCGACTCGTCGATCGCAATCAACTTCCTGAGCAGCCCTGATGTAGAGCTTAGGCAGGCAAAGATGCAGAGTCCAATCTTAAAAAGTCACAAAAGCTT
Source organism: Anolis apletophallus (assembly GCA_030556195.1). Lineage (NCBI taxonomy): Eukaryota > Metazoa > Chordata > Lepidosauria > Squamata > Anolidae > Anolis > Anolis apletophallus. The sequence continues at coordinate 20,281,328 of JARBWK010000013.1, forward strand.
TGTTTACAATAATAAGAAATAACTGTGTTTCTTAATAATCAAGAACTGGGTCCTGAACTACTCTAACACCCATCTCTTCTAATGTTTCAAGAGAGGGGGGGGGGAAACACTAATCACTACATCTCTCCTGACACACAAGCAGAGAGAGATCTCAAAGCACACAGCACATCCTCCGATGCAGGGGCGGACTAAGGTAATTTTAAATGGTAAGCGAACAGTATTTTGGCGCCCCCCAACCAATAACTATATATATATATATTAGGCATGGTTTAGAATCCAAAAATGGCGATTCTTAAATCAAATGGGGGGGGGGATTTTTTGATTAGTAAAAGAAAGACTTACAAAAAATTTCCCAAAATTTCTGAAATGTAACTTAAGTACTAACGAAATTCGTTAGTAATTCGTATGCCAGAGCATGCGCATTCCAGATGGTTTTGGCCTACAACTCCCAGAAATCCTAACAGCTGGTAAATTGGCTGGGATTTCTGGGAGTTGTAGGCCAAAACTTGAATAAACCACACTGAATTCTAGATGGGACTCTCCAAATAGGAAGGAGGGAGGGAAGGAGGAAGGGAGGGAGGGAGGGGGTTTTCTATTCTTGGAAGCAGCAAAAGAAAAGGAGGAGGAGCCCCCCCTCACTCCTCGCTGCCTCTCTCTCACCCCGATCCTTAGGGAGCGAGGGCCCAAGTTTGCCCAGGCTGAGAGGAAAAGGAAGAAGCCTGAGGCTGTGAGGAATGGTGGGAGTTGAAGTCCAAAACACGTACCTGGAGGGCTGAAGCTGGCCCCTGCGATGGGGCATGGCAGAGCAACGGGGAAGAGAAGCATCTGAGAGAGCGCCAGGAGAGAGAGGAGGAGAAGCGTGTGTGTGTGTGTGTGTGTGTGAAGCTGGCCCCTGCGATGGGGCATGGCAGCAGAGCAACGGGGAAGAGAAGGAGGGGGGAAAGCCTGGAGAGAGAGGAGGAGAAGCGCGCGCGCGTGTGTGTGTGAAGCTGGCCCCTGCGATGGGGCATGGCAGCAGAGCAACGGGGAAGAGAAGGAGGGGGGGGAAAGCCCGGAGAGAGAGGAGGAGAAGCGTGTGTGTGTGTGTGTGTGAAGCTGGCCCTGCGATGGGGCATGGCAGCAGAGCAACGGGGAAGAGAAGGCGGGGGGGAAAGCCCGGAGAGAGAGGAGGAGAAGCGCGTGCGCGTGTGTGTGTGAAGCTGGCCCCTGCGATGGGGCATGGCAGCAGAGCAACGGGGAAGAGAAGGAGGGGAAAGCCCGGAGAGAGAGGAGGAGAAGCGTGTGTGTGTGTGTGTGTGTGAAGCTGGCCCCTGCGATGGGGCATGGCAGCAGAGCAACGGGGAAGAGAAGGAGGGGGGGAAGCCTGGAGAGAGAGGAGGAGAAGCGCGTGCGCGTGTGTGTGTGAAGCTGGCCCCCTGCGATGGGGCATGGCAGCAGAGCAACGGGAAGAGAAGGTGGGGGAAAGCCCGGAGAGAGAGGAGGAGAAGCGTGTGTGTGTGTGTGTGTGTGTGAAGCTGGCCCTTGCGATGGGGCATGGCAGCAGAGCAACGGGGAAGAGAAGGGGGAAGCCTGGAGGACTACACTTTCCAGAATGCATTGCTTACCTAGCAGCAGCGTCACTTCCAGTTCCCCATAGAAATGCGGGAAAAAGAAGAAGCTGAATGAAGGCGGGAAGGAAATGAGGGGGAGAAGACAGGGAGAAGTGAGTACGTAGTACAATAATTAATTAATTAAGAATTAAGAATTTCTTACGATCATAACGCAAATTGTTGGCCTCAAGGACCGTAAAAGGAAGTCTACTTCCGGGATCGCGGCAGCGATACGTAAAACCTCAAAAGTCCCATTATATACGAATCTCTTACGAATCCTTTTAATTTCAGTTTCATTTTTCTCATGCCTAATACACACACACACACACACACACACACACACACATGGATGGGGTGCATAGACAAATTTTGGGCCTCCTGGTATTTTGGATTTCCTACTGGGTGTTTGGAATTGTGGGAGTTGAAGTCCAAAACACATGGAGGGCCGAAGTTGGTCTATGCCATACACACACACACACACACCATCCTTCCTTCCTTCCTTCTCACCCTTTTCCCTGCTCTATTCCTATTCTCTTTGTGTGTGTGTGTCTATATATCTATTCCCCTTCCTTCCTTATCATCCTTCCTTCCTCCTCACCCTTTTCCTTGCCCCCTTCCTAATCCCGTTCCCTTTCTTACCCTTTTCCCTCCTCTCTTCCTATTCTCTTTTTGTGTGTATGTATGTATATGTGTGTATCAGGTCTAGGCTAATTTCGGCCCTCCTTCCAGATGTTTTGGACTTCAACTTCCACAATTCCTAACAGCCAGAATTGTGGGAGTTGAAGTCCAGAACACCTGGAAGGAGGGCCGAAATTATGCTGGCCAAAGCTAGAGTTGAGTTCCACAAGGTATCACACCAAATTCCTTAATATTCTATACATTGGATATCATGATAATACATGGAACCTATCAAATATATGCTTTTGTGTTTGGTAATTACAAATATCAAAAAGCCAGATCACTCAACACTTAAAAATTATTATTATTAGAGGTAATATATTCCCGCCATCCACAAGACAAGTGTATGGGTTTATGCTGGCCTAAACTAGAGTTGAGTTCCATACGGTATCACAGTACCGGTAAATTCCTTAATATTCTATACATTGGATATCATGATAATACATGGAACCCATCAAATAGATGCTTTTGTGTGTGGTAATCACAAATATCAAAAAGCCAGATCACTCAACACTTAAAAAATAATTATTATTAGAGGTAATATATTCTCACCATCCTAAGCGAGGGTTGAGTTACAGTAACAGTGTTATATGGGTTCCTCAGCATCCCACCATTGTTAAGGTAACACACAGGTGAGTAGACTTGGCAATCGTGTCTTACCTTTTTCCGTGCCTCACTCCCGGCGGTGGCAGGGCAGCTGGAACTCTGTCCGGCTGCAAGGCCCTCAGAGGACCCCTTGTCCAGGCGGCAGGCGCATCGTCCTTCTCCGGCTCTGCACCTAAGGCCAAGCTCGAGCTAAAGGCAGCCTCCTGGGAAGAGAGCCCGCTCCGCCCCGGGAAGGTGGAAGGTCCCAGCAGGGAGGAGGCACCCTGGATGGGAGTTTGCCCTGAGTAGGCAGCAGCAGGCCAGGGAGGCAGGCCCTCCGCGTGGCATTGGGGCCTCTGGAGGGCTGCATCCGGAGGCGCTTCCAGCGGCCCAACGTTCCTACTTTTCGGCCTAGTGGCTGGCGAGTTGCGGCTCCGCCTTGCTCAAGTCGCGCCACACTAAATGCGCATGTGTGGACCCCATAAGGACGGAGTTGCAAAAGGCACCCCCCCAAGAGGCCGAAAAGGACGGAGGGGAGGAACGTTTTGCAGCCTCACACAACTTTGACCACTTGGAGACGCGCCTGCGCACGGGCCTGTAGTAATGGGGCTGCATGTGCTGCACCTGGCGGCCGCGGCCAAATGCGCCCTTAGCCATGGCCAGATACGCCCTTCGCCATGGCCAGTCGCCTCCCTTGGCCTCCAATAAGATCTGCCTCTGCTCGGATGTAAGAAACAGAAGTCAAAGTAAAGGCTTGCAGTAGGATATTATCCATTCTACACAACCAATCAGAATGACAGTAGAAACAGAGAGAAGAACAGATACATTTCTAACTGTCATACAGGAGACATAGTCCATACTATACTATACTATACTATACTATACTAAACTGCTCCTTATTGAGGACTTGAGACTTGGGCAGTGCGGGGTTGAATTCCAACAGGTGGAAGGAGCAAATAGTAGGAAATATCAGTTGGGATGTGGAAACTGGCAGCACATTGGCATGAGTGCCATTGGTTGCAAAATGTTGGTATTCAGCAGAAAAGCTGGGTTATAAAAAGCCACTTAACTGCATCAGTCAGTACAACCTTACACCGTGCAAGCATGATGGAGGATCTTGGCTATTAATGCCTTGAAGTGCAAAGATTGCGTTCCTCCAGAGATCTGCCCTACAAAGCTGCAGCAGACGATCTTGGTCATTGATTCAAGGGGTTGCCCGATGTGCTCCATTCCAAATAGTTTGGTGGGAGAGAACGGCCACATTGTCAAAATCAGCCCTCTCCATCCCCGGAGCCATCTGGAGCAGCTATTAACACAGACTAAAGGTCTTAACCACATAGGTCAGGTTGCAGGGCACTGGAAGTCGATTTTCTCAAGCTGCAAATCCCGCTTGCTGTAGCCAAGGGATAAAGGGAGGAATAAAAGGAGAATAATCCCCAGGGTTGGGCCTGCAGGGCATTTTAAAGGGTGTTTTGATGGATTTGTGATCACAAGGGAAGCCTGAACCAGGCAGGTACGTTCCCATTTGAGGAACAATGGAAGAGCCTGACTTTAAGCCCGAAAATCTTTGGAGTGAGTTTTTTGGTTGTTGTTTCAAATAGCTGACATTCAACATGAAGGAGACTGATTTTACCTAGTTATATGCCAAGCAATGTGATGCTCAGTGCACATTGACATGGCAGCATGTGCAACGAACAGGACTCTATGCTTAATTCTTTCCCCCAATCTTAAAATAAGCCAAAGCAGTGGTTCTCAACCTGTGGGTCCCCAGTTGTTTTGGACCTTAACAGCTAGTAAATTGGCCGGGATTTCTGGGAGTTGTAGGCCAAAACACCTGGAGACCCACAGCTAAAGAAATCACAAAAGGGATATTCAGCTGTTGCCATGCTCAGACATTAATGCCCTTTCCCTGCCTGCGCAGTGGGTGGGGAAAGCTTATTACCTCCTTGCACGAAGGGAGACTATTGGTTTCCTGGATGGAACCTTCTGGGGAGTGGGCGGAGGCTGCCTATGGTGTTGGGGCAGCCTCCTGCTTCATTCCCATTTGAGGTGTTGACCCACCACTCCGCCCGGTGACAGTATAGTGGTCGCCTTAGGGGCCGGGTAGGAATTTTCCCCTTCTACGTTCTAGGGGTTTTTGCCTACCCTGTACTGTTATTGGGGTTTTCTGGGATGGCAGTTCTATAAATAGGACAGCGTAAATAGTTTAGGGTAATCCATAGACCCATATTCACTCATGCACTCTTCAAAGTTGGTTGGACCAGTGCACAAATACACTCACATGGACAGCTGTTTAAGGCTGAGGGGGATACCATTGGTCCAGAAATTTTGAGAGTCCGGTTAAGTATTTCCAGAGAGGTTTTCTTGTGTTTTCCTTGAGAGGTTGCCCAGTTTTGTGTTGTAGGGGACTCAGGAGAGTTTCCCAGTGTAGCCGAGGGGTCATTTGCTCGCGGACGCTACCTTGGCTAGGCCACACCTTGTTCCCTTGACACTTGAGTTTAGTGAGGGTAAACCTAAACTGGTAACTTTAAAATAAAGGTTGCCCAAATTTGATCCAATTACTGTTGTCTGTCTCATTATTTCGGGGGTTGGAAGGTAAAGGAAAATCCCCAACTGCATAACTTATATTATGGGAAGGTAAAAGAGCCAGCATAGTGTGGCAGTTGGAGTGTTGGGACTACAACTCTGGAGACCTGGGTTTCAAATTCTTCTTGGCCATGGAAGTCCACTGGAGCAACATGAGTGGACGTCAACATCAGAAAACTAGGATAGGTTCACTTTAGGGCCACCATACAGAAATGACTTGAAGGCACACACCAATAAAGAAGACAGTAGGAAAAGAGGAAGACTGAGTTAAAGATGGATAGATCCACTAGAAAAGTCATCATTGCTGTGAGTTTGCAAGACCGGGCAGCATGACTTGGAGGTCTCTCATTCACTAGGTTGCCATGGATCGAGATTGCCTTGACAGCAGTTAACAAATACCAAAGAAACATGCCAACATTCCAAAGGAAATTTATGAATTGTGTCACTAAAAGGATGCCCGTTCAGTTTTGATTTAGCTCACCAGGTATGTTTTCACTAATGCGCTTTTGGCGATTTATCGGCTGAGCAGGTTGCGGGCAGGGTTGCCCTCGCCGCCATCTTGCAGAGAGAGAAGGGGCTCCTTCTCAGAAGCCCCTGGGGTGGGGAAGGTTTCGCCACCAACGCCGGCCGGCCAACAACAGGGCTGGCTCGCCCCCGCCCCTCTTTGCACCAGCTGGCCTGCTCTTCTGCCTGGGCAGCCTATTTAAGGCCACCCGGGCTGCCCAGGCTGCACGGGGGGCCAGCTCAGATTTTCCTTCCACCCTCCCTTCTCATGGAATTGCTTGTTGGTGTCCATTTTGTCATGCTTCATGTCATTGTGGCATTGTTTATGGTCATGCGTTATATTGTTCTTTGTCGCAACTCAGTGTTTGGCGTGTGGCATGGCCCCTGGATCAGGCAGGCTGATCGGCCCTTGGTTGTAAGGGGGATAACGCCCAGGCCCCCTGGGGTGCCGAGTGTCCATGGACAGGCAGTGGGACGCTCACATCCCAGGCTTGCAAACGCCTTTGGACATTTGTGGGGGCTGCATGACTCTGATCCAGGATCCATGCGTGGCCGCCAACCCTTTGTTCCTGTTTTCAATAAATGAGTTGTGGCCATTTCCATCCAACCACTTGTGTCTGTGTTATTGTTCTTGGCACGAGGTATGTCACCCTTGCACACACAACTTTTCTGTGATCAGAAAGCAAGACACATCAAAGATCAGGGATAGCGTCTTGTCAGTGACCTCTTTGCCATTTGAACTAGAAAAAGACACAGGACACAGGGGCGGCCCGAGCTCTCCGGGGGGAGTACGCGAACTTTATTTTCGCCCCCCGGCGGCTCCCGCCGGCTCCTGGCGGCGCCTGCGCATGCGCAGACTCCCGAGCGCACCGGCACGGAGGAACGGGGGGGGGAAGAGGGGACTCATGGGGCGGGTTCACGGACCCGAGGAGGAGCAGGAGGAGGGGGGAGGCCACGAGGCAGCCCCACGGAGACGCAGTGGCAGCAGCAGCAGCAGCACCCCCGGAAGGCCCGAGCCAGAGGCGCATCTTCGTGACGTCACGTCATCGCGCCTCTGCCGAGGAGGAAGGCGAGGAAGGCCTCGCCGGCCGTGCGCTGAGGACGCCCCGGAAGGAGAGACGCCGGTGCGAGGGAGGGAAGGAGGAAGAGGCCTCCGCGCCTCCGCAGGGCTCCCTCCCTTCGGCGTCTCCCCTTCCGGGCGTCCTTACAGTGCACGGCCGGTGAGGCCTTCCTCCCCTTCCTCCTCGGTAGAGGCGCGATGAAGTGACGTCACGAAGATGCGCCTCTGGCTCCGGGCCCTTCTGGGGGCGCTGCTGCTGCTGCTGCGTCTCCGTGGGGCCGCCTCGTGCCCCCTCCTGCTCCTCCTCGGTCTGTGAGCCCGCCCCGTGAGTCCCCTCTTCCCCCCCCATTCCTCTGCGCCCCCGGCTTGCTGCGGTGACACGGCGGCAGGGCGGAGCGGTGCCCCTCCCAGGTGGCCACGCCCCTCTCCGGGAACGTCACCCTACGCGACCGCGTAGGTCGCTTAATGGGGAAGGCCGGCCCTGACAGGACAGAAGAGAAATCTATCCACCCAAACCTATTTGTGGCACTATTGTCTGAACATTGGGACACCTAAAACCACCTTCCCCTTCTGACTTTTGAGTTTTTCATCATTCAGCAAGAGTGCCCTCCTTTTGGAAGGAGACATGACCTCCATTGCTTCAAGGCCTCTGTTCTTATTCCAGATCATACCAGAAAGGCAATTTCAAGCATGCATTGCCTATTATCACCTCAGCTCTGCCAATCAAAGTAGTGTGTGGGGGGGGACTTCAGAAAGCAGCTTGAACCATCTAAAAATAAGGTAGGTCAATGAGGGAACCAATGCAGAGAATCCAAGAGTGGGGAAAACGGGCTTTTGGTTCTTTTTCTATAGAGCAGTGTTTCCCAACCAGTGTGCGTGAGCGATCATCAGGTGTGCCGTGGGAAATTACTGCTCTCCCTCCTCCTAGCAGCCCCCTCACAGGTTTCAAGAAACAAATTGAGCCTTTCCGCTTGGAAATGTTTGGGTTTTTTTACTATTTTACTGGATTTTTTGAGAGTTGCCTCCCCACCAAGGAACTGTTTATAACAGCTTCATGACATCCATAGTTAACTGAAAGCAAGTTTCACTCAGGGTGAAATTTCACAAAGGTCTGGAGAACAAGCTCTATGAGGAGCGGCTTGAAGAGCTGGGCATGTTTAGCCTGAAGAAGAGAAGGCTGGGAGAAGACATGATAGCCATGTATAAATGTGTGAGAGGCAGTCATGTCTATGTTGTGTTCATGGAAACAGGCCCAGGTTTCACACTGAGTGTATAAATACATTTAAAAACATATTAACTATATGTATTACTGTGTTAGAGTGTCATTTTGTGTCATTTTGGTTGGTGTTGTGCCCCAGGATTTTGTGAATGTAAAAAATGTGCCGCGGCTCAAAAAAGGTTGAAAAACACTGCTATAGAGTAATGCCTCTACCTTCCTTCTTGCCAGTCAAGGGTGGTAGTGATCATATGGGCATGGATAATCGAGATGGTGCCACTCCAGAGGAAGCTGGCTGAAGAAATCCCACTGAGCCATAATAGAAAGCAAATTTGTCACTCTCCGCAAGCGTGTCTTCCCCAGAATGAGCCCATTGCACCCAGATCGTGTTAATGCTCCTAAAAATCTGGAAGACGCTTCCCATGGTGAACATGTCAACCTTGATTAAGGCCTGCATCAGGAGCTGCTGGATTGTTCTGCCTTGTGTTGTTTTTCTATTTCTATCCTCCCCTCCCTTCATGGTAGCTGAGCCATTACTTCACAGCACCCCTAAATCAAGCAAATGCTTTGAAAGGCATTTGCGGAGAAACAACGGGCGAGGAATATTTCATGTGCTGGCAAAGATCTCAGCCAGACTTCTTCTTCCAGGCGACCCCAAAGGCAGGGTCTTTTCAAGCATGCTGGAAGAAGCCGCAAGGGTTCATTTGATTTGTAATCAAATAACCCCATTGCTGACATTAACACACAGCGGAGATGTTTCAATACGGCAACAATGCGTTGGCGCATTGGGTTGTGTTTTGTTTTATTTTAACCTGCTGCCTTGAGAGATGAAAAGGGGGTGATTGAGGACACAAAAGCTTCCCCATCCCTTTGTCTCCGTCCCAGAAAGGAACTCCCACCACAAAAGTTGGGTCCAGCATGACCGTGAACCCAGAGTCACAGGCGCGAAAGGAAAAGAGGGCAACCTTAAACAGTCCAGCAGTTTTGTGTAAATTCTACCGATCCCTTTCTTTTCCATTGAAATTAATTTGTCCCAAAAGGATTCTTTATCAGCAAACCCTATTTTCTTATCATTGTTGTAATATTCCTTGAGTTGTGTACAGTATATTGCAACCAAGACACGGTCTTAAATAATCGAGTAATCTCTTCTTGTGTCTTCAACTGATACAATCCCTGTTTTTTCCCCAGCACTTCTCTATATGTAGGCCATTTAATCCATTCTTGGAGCCTCCTCTGTTTTATAGATGGTATGCAGGGTTCAGTATTGTCCCCTATGCTATTCAACATATACATGAAGCCGTTGGGGGAGATCACCCGGAGTTTCAGGGTGCGGTGTCATCTGTGCCCAGATGATGTCCAACTCTGTCACTCCTTCCCACCTGCTACTAAGGAGGTTGTTCAAGTCCTGAACCAGTGCTTGGCCGCTGTAACGGACTGGATGAGGGTGAACAAATTGAAACTTAATCCAGACAAGACAGAGACACTCCTGGTCAGTCGCAAGGCTGAACAGGGCATAGGGTTACAGCCTGTGCTTGACGGGGGTTACACTCCCCCTGAAGACGCAGGTTTGCAGCCTGGGAGTGATCCTGGACTCATCGCTGAGCCTGGAACCCCAGGTCTCGGCAGTGGCCAGGGGAGCTTTTGCACAGTTAAAGCTTGTGCACCAGCTGCGCCTTGGGAAGTCTGACTTGGCCAAGGTGGTCCACGCTCTGGTTACATCCTATATAGATTACTGCAATGCTCTCTATGTGGGGTTGCCTCTGAAGACTGTCCTGAAGCTGAAATTAGTCCAACGTTCAGCAGCCAGATTACTCACAGGAGCGGGGTACACTGAGCGCTTAACTCCCTTGCTGCACCAGCTCCACTGGCTGCCAATTAGCTTCTGAGCACAATTCAAAGTGCTGGTGTTGACCTACAAAACCCTATATGGTTCCAGCCCAGTTTACCTGTCCGAACGTATTCTGCCCTATGAACCATCAAGACTGTTAAGATCTTCTGGTGGGGCCCTGCTCTCGGTCCCACCACATTCGCAATCGTGAGAGACAGGGCCTTTTCTGTGGTGGTCCCTTGGCTATGGAACTCTCTCCCAATTGAGATTAGATCTGCCCCCTCCCTCCTGACCTTCAGGAACCTAGTGACATCCTGGTTATGGAAGGAAGCATTCCCAGAATAATGGCTGAGGCCGGCAATAGACTACAGTTTCTGACCACATATGTGGACTGAACTGGACATGATTTTATCTTGCCAACCTGGCTTATATGTATTTTTACTCTATATGTATTTTAATCTTTTATTGTTGTATGATGTTTTAGACTGTATTTTGGCATTGAATCTTTGCTGTTAGCCGGTCTGAGTCCCTCCATTCCTGTGAGGCATCTCAGAAGGATACCATGGTCTATATGGTATCAAAGGCTGCTGGGAGGTCTAAGTCAACCAACAACCTTGTGTAGTTTCCTACGCAGAATGCCTTATCTCTTTTGTTGGCTGCACTGACTGGGGCTGGAATCCTTTTTTATGACTTTGGATGCATCCCAGGGGTGCTCACACTTTTTCAGCATGCGAGCTACAGTACTTATAAAACAACCAAGTCAAAATGATCTACCTACCCAGTACAAAAATGTGAAACATATAACACAATATCTGCTTTGAACTGGGTTTGCTGAGTCCACACTGCCATATAATCTGATTCAAAGCAGATAACATGGGATTTTATTCAACTGTGTGGAAAGGCCCTCCGATAACCCAGGGCCTTTCCACACATCCTATTTTACAGTTGACACACACAAACTGATTTCTTACTACTGGACGAATTGACGGAGCTTTCCTCCTGCCCTGCCTGTGATCTACCAGGATGCCCTACGTGATCTACCAGTAGATCACGATCTACCTAATGAGCACCCTTGATCTACACAGTTTGACACCTCCTTAACTGCTATGGCTCAATACTATGGGTATTCCTGCATATTTCTCTCTCTCAGTTGAGGATCTTTTGCATGAGTTTGGCAAAGCAAAGGGCTGCCTTTAGCTTCTTGGGTTTGTTTTGAAGCAAACTGCAGCCGGATCCTTCAAGTCAAAAAGGGTTTCACTCCCCCATTTCTCCTTCTTGTCTGAACACGGCCCCTTGTTTGGGCTGCGAAGATTAAAAAGGAGTAGGACGTCTTTATTACGGGGGATTATGACTGTAAGTAGGTTAAACTGCCATTAACAATGCCAGCTACCTTCAGCAAGGAGGCTTTTGCTCAAAGTCATCCAATTCTTCTCCCATCTTAAGTCTCCTCCATCTGCCTCTCCGAGCGAAAAGAAATCCGTGGCTGAAGGCAGAATTGTCTTGGCTCATCTCTCAAACAGACAAAAGGCTGTGAGTGTGTGTCAGAGAGGAGGAATGTGTCTCTTGTTGCCATTCAAACATACCTATCCCTCTTTTTGTATCTGTGAATCACAAAACGGAGATTTGATCCTTTATTCTTTAAGCCATTCCAGTACACTGCTCTAGGGATGCATCTACACTGAAGAAATGATGCAGTTCAGTACTACTTTAGCTGCTGTGGCTCAATGCTACAGAATCCCAGAAGTAGTTGCAGTTTATTGTCGAAGGCTTTCATGGCCGCAATCAGTGGGTTGTTGTAGGTTTTTTGGGCTGTATGGCCATGTTCTAGAAACATTCTCTCCTGATGTTTTGCTTGCATCTATGACAGGCATCCATGGAGGTTGTGAGGTCTGTTAGAAACTAGGAAAATTGGGTTGCAGTTTGCTGGCAAAGAATGTTGGTACTTCCCCCAAACTATAACTCCCAGGATTCCATAGCATTGAGCCAAGAGTTCAAACTGTATCCATTCTGTAATATAGATGCACCCTGGCGTCCTTAGTGCAGGGGTGGGCAAACTATGGCCCCCGGGCCGGATCTGGCCCCCGGGCTGGTTCTGTGTGGCCTGCCTAAGGGCCCCGGCAGGAGGGCCCCAGCAGAGAGGCCAACGAGTAACAGAGGGGAAAGGAGGGGGCGAGGAGGAGCCCGCCCGAAGAGCTGGCGAGTGTGAGGTTTTTATCCGTTCGCCAGCTCTTCGGGCGGGCTCCTCCCCCCTTCCCCCCTTCCCCCCTCCGCCGTCGCTGCCGCCCCAGTGCATTGCGGGCACAGTCCCACAATGCACTAGGGCAGAAAGGAAGCCAAGAAGGAAGGCCGGAAGAGTGCTTTCCCTTCTGTTACCTCCCCCCCCACTTCCCTCCATGTTTTCGTGGCAGACAGAGGTGAAGGGAGGGAGGGGGGGTGAAGAGGAGGAGGAGGAGGCCAGGGAGGGAGGGAAGGAGCAAGCGCCACCTCACCCCGCCCTCTCGCCTCCCCACTCGCCGCCTCGCCCGCTCCGGCTCTCCCCAGCGCCGGTGACAGCAAGGCCAGGTAGGGGAGGCAAGGCAAGGCAGGCAGGCAAGCGGAGCCACCGACGATGGAGGTGAAGGAAGGGAGGGGGAGAAGAGGAGGAGGCCAGGGAGGGAGGGAGGGACCAAGCGCCACAGCCACCGGCGAGCATCCTTTGTAATACATCCCAGCAACTACAACTCCCAAATGTCTATTTTCCCCAAATTTCCCCTGTGTTCACATTTGGGCATATTGAGGATTCGTGCCAAGTTTGGTCCTGTTCCAACATTTTTTGAGTCCACTGTGCTCTTTGGATGTTGGTGAACTACAACTCCCAAACTCAAGGGCAATGCCCACCAAACCCTTCTACTGTTTTGTATTGGTCATGGAGTCCTGTATGCCACGTTTGGTTTCGTTCCATCATTGGTGGAGTTGAGAATGCTCTTTGATTGCAGGTGAACTATAAGTCCCAGCAACTACAACTCCCAAATGACAAAATCAATTTTTTGAGTGATGGTCACTCCTTGGCTGTTAGTAGGTGTCTTGTGGCAGCAATTTGTCCAGTGGTTTTTTGAGTTATGTTAATCTCACAAATGAACATTACATTTATATGTTTCGAGCCTTCCAAAGCCGGGATGGCAGGCACTCCATTCCAACTTGGGATCCTTCCTCTCTTGAGGATGTCAGCCTCTATCTTGGTTCGCACCTTGTCTTCTTGAATTTCATTTTATTTTAGTGGTTTTTATTATTATTTTATAATGATAATAATGCAATAATATAATAAATAAATAATATAATATAATGTTATATTATATTATAATTTCAATATATTATAATGTCTATATATATACTATAACATAATAATTATGATATTAATACTAATAATATATGAATATTTCTTGATATATTAATATGTTAATATTAATGATGTGTAATATATAGTAAATATAGTAAATAAATAAATAAATAAATATAGATTAGAATGTAGTTCAGCCTTTAGGTGCGGCCCTCCATAATATTTTTTGGCTCTCGTGTGGCCCCCTGGAAAAAATAATTGCCCACCCCTGCCTTAGTGGGAACCACCCAGGTCTTGGGAAATAGGGACATTTGTATCTGGCACACATCATAAGATACGAAATCAGAAAACACACTGCATATAACTGGAGTTAGGTCTGTGAACTGATTAGAGCAAGATTAGAGAAATCCCAGTTCATTAAACAGACCTTTTAGATAGCTAATCCACTAATTAAATATTCATGGGTTGGTGCCTTGGAAGGGCGACACCCTCAAAATGAACCTGCAAATACTTTAAACAAATGGATGGATGAGTTGAAACAACCATCGCAAAGCAATAAAGCTCTTGCATTGTCTTTAGAACTGATTTTTTAAACTCTCTTTCGCTTCTGCAGGCAGATAGAGACACATTCACAGCATCCCAATTAATTGAGTATATGTGTGGCTTCAAGTTGCCTGTTGACTTATGGCAACAACATGAATTTTACAAGGTTTTCTTAGGCAAGGAGGGCTCAGAGGTGCTTTTGACAGTTCATTCTTCTGATAAATATATTTCCCACAGCAGCTGATATTCATTGGTGTGCTTCCATCCAAGTACTATCCAGAGTAAAAGCTGGCCCTAAAGTTGCCCTGGAGAACCTAGATCAGAGTTTCTCAACCTTCCTAATGTCGTGACCCCTTAATACAGTTGTTCCTGTTGTGGTGACCCCCCAACCAATTATTTTCATTGCTACTTCGTAATTGTAATTTTGCTACTGTTATGAATCATCATGTAAATATCTGTTATGCAGGAGGTATTATCATTCACTGGACCAAATTTGGCACAAATACCCAATATGCCCAAATCTGAATACTGGTGGGGTGGGGGGTTGATTTTGTCATTTGGGAGTTGTAGTTGCTGGGATTTATAGTTCACCTACAATAAAAGCACATTCTGAACTCCACCAATGATGGATTGAACCAATCTAGGCACACAGAACCCCCATGACCAACAGAAAACTCTGGGAAGGTTTGGTGGGAACCTTGAGTTTTGGAGTTGTAGTTCACCTACATCTAGAGACCACTGTGGACTCAAACAATGGTAGATCTGGACCAAATTTGGCACAGATACTCGATACTCCCAAATTTGAATACTGGTGGGGTTGGTCGGGGGTTAATATTGTCATTTGGAAGTTGTAGTTGCTGGGATTTATTGTTCACCTACAATCAAAGAGCATTCGGAACTCCACCAACAATGGAATTGATCCAAACTTGGCACACAGAACTTCCATGATCAATAGAAAATACTGGAAGGGTTTGGTGGGCATTGACCTTGAGTTTTGGAGTTGTAGTTCACCTACATCCAGAGAGCACTGTGGACTCAAACAATGATGGATCTGGACCAAACTTGGTATGAATATTCAATATGCCCAAATGTGAACACTAGTGGAGTTTGGGGAGAAATAGACCTTGATATTTGGGAGTTGTAGTTGCAGTGATTTATAGTTCACCAACAATTAAAGAGCATTCGGAACTCCACCAGCAATGGAACTGATCCAAACTTGGCACACAGAACTTCCATGGTCAATAGAAAATACTGGAAGGGTTTGGTGGGCATTGACCTTGAGTTTTGGAGTTGTAGTTCACCTACATCCAGAGAGCACTGTGGACTCAAACAATGATGGATCTGGACCAAACTTGGTACGAATATTCAATATGCCCAAATGTGAACACTAGTGGAGTTTGGGGAGAAATAGACCTTGATATTTGGGAGTTGTAGTTGCAGTGATTTATAGTTCACCAACAATCAAAGAGCATTCTGAACAGGTGAAGAGATCTTCAGCCTTCTCTACCAAAGAGGTTCCTAAGACTATCAGAAATATGTGTTTTCTGATGGTCTTTGGCGACCCCTCTGAAAATCCCCCCAGACCCCCAGGGTCCTGACCCCCAGGTTGAGAAATGCGGACTTGTTAGGTACGAAAAATAGTATTTTTAACTCATCCCCACTGCACTTTTGTGGGAGTCCTGTGCTTCTAACCCCAGTGAATGTGGAGGGCAGATTGTATATATTTATATTTTCCAACATAGTGGAGAAAGGGAGCATCCAAGCAAACCATCAACATATGCAGTATGGCAAGAAAAGAGCACTGGAGATGTATTACCTGGCAATACTATGTTTAGGCCAGCTGAGCACCTGTAGTCCTTATAAACTGCTCAACACTTTTGATGAACAACAGCCTTTTATGCCTGCAAAGAATGACAAACAATGACAATTGTCCTGTAGCATGCAATTTGTGTGCTTTTGACCCTGCTTTTCATATGCTTAAAGAGAGCAAGGAAGTGAAGCAGTGCTAATGGATTAAGATGTGGAGTGGCTCTTTCCCGAGGCATGAAACACATATCCCTACATCCATTGCGGATTTGGCGTATGCTTCATTGACGTCAGATGGAGGAAGGTGCAAAAACCAGGCTTGAATCCTTCCAAAACTGGGACTTCTTCAGAGACCTGTGTGGCCAGGAGATGTTCCCAGCAATGTGGCATTTCATCCTTTTTGGTTTTGATTGACTACCTTTCAAAGTCCAAGCCTGTTGGATGGTGCCTGGGTGTGGAATGGGGCAGACATCAAAACTCTACATGAATTTCCTTCTTGAGATGCACCTTAAACACATCCTTTTTGAGCTAGCTCTTTCGTTATGGCATACTGAATACATTCTGGGCAGAACCTTTTATATCCCATCAACTGATTTTTACTTTTTGATAACTGCTTTTGAAAGTATCAATAAACCACTTGCTTATTAAATAACCTTGGCGTGTTTGTGGGTTCAAAGGTGTGCATTCCAATTCTTGTGTGTGACACCCGTTCTTCCTAGAATGATGGGAGATGTAGTCTAAAATATTGGGAAAGTGTGAGATAGGAGGAAGTTTCCAGAGGCAGCCCATTTGTTGTCTGAACCAGAGCAGAGCTAATGGTATAGATGTCAACTGGCGGGTTTAGGAGGCCTCACTGAACTTGGTTTGCAGCAATGACGGGGGTGAGGGGGACTGCTCTCAAATGGGTGTCCTCCTTCCTCCTGCATCAGGGACAGCGAGTGGAGAGGGGAGGTATGGTTTCCGAGAGGCTCCCGCTAAACTGTGGGGTCCCTCAGGGAGCTATTCTCTCCCCTTTATTATTTAACATCTATATGCGACCACTTGCCAAACTGGTGCAGAGTTTTGGTCTGGAGTGTCATCAGTATGCTGATGACACCCAGCTGGTGCTGAGGATGGACGGCCAGCCGGACTCGGTACCCGATAATTTCCAGCTGTGCCTTGAAGCCGTGACTGGTTGGCTATGTGCCAGCCAGTTGAGAGTGAACCCATCAAAAACAGAGATCCTATGGCTGGGTCACCCGGGGTGACCTTCTGCTGCCTACTCTGAACAGCGAGGCATTACGCCCATCGCCCTTAGTAAAGAGTCTGGGTGTCCAATTGGACCCACTGCTGACGATGGAGGGCGAGGTCTCCACTGTCAGCAGATCCGCCTTTTTCCACCTGCGACAGGCTAGGCGGCTGGCACCATACCTTACCGGGAGTGATCTAGCTATGGTGATCCAGGCAACGGGCATCTCGAGGCTAGACTACTGTAACGCCCTCTACATGGGTCTACCTTTGGCAGTTATCCGGAAACTCAAACTGGTGCAGAATGTAGCAGCTAGACTCCTGGCGGGAATACCGCCAGGAGCCATATCACTCCACTCTGCAGCAACTGTACTGGTTGCCAATCACGTGTTGGTCTTGACTTTAAGGCCCTATATGGTCTGGGGCCGGTGTACTTGAGGGACCGTCTACTCCCATATGCTCCCCAGAGATCCCTTCGGTCAGAGGACCAAAACCTGTTACATGTTCCTTTCATTAGGTCCTTTCACTTGTCATCAACCAGGCAGAGAGCCTTTTCCATCGTTGCACTGAGCCTGTGGAATGCCTTGCCGGCAGAAGTTCGGGCGATAAACGAGCTACCAGCCTTCCGGAAGGCGTGTAAGACAGCTCTCTTCCGGCAGGCATTTAATCTTTAAGCCATGTCAATCTGTATGCTGACAGAAACATTGTTTTTATGCTTTTTAATGTTCTTATTAGGCATGGGAAAAATGAAACGGAAATTAAATGGATTCGTTAGAGATTCGTATGTAATGGGACTTTTGATGTTTTACGTATCGCTGTCGCGAACCAGGAAGTAGACTTTCTTTACGGCACTGGGGCGCCATTTTTGTATCTGGGTCGTAAAGCATTCGTATGGTTTCTTTGCCCTTAGTAAGCGTGTTTGTCATTGGCTGATGGATACCAGGTGGACATACCCTCCCTTCACTCCACCTTTCCTTTAGCCAATCAGAGGCAAAGAAACATGGATGGGGTGGCGAGGGCCTCCTCCTCCTCTCTCGCCAATGACAGCCCTGCGAGAGAGGAGGGAGAAACGCGCTTCTGCTTTCTCTCTAGCCTCGATCCATGCATCGCTAGAGAGGCAGAGAGGCGCACGGGCTCTCTTTTCCCACTAAATATAAGCCGCCCAAGCCTGGGTCAAGTTTATATTTTGCTGAAATCCTCGCTCACCTCTCTTCAAGCTCTAGCCTTCGATCCATGGATCGAGGCTAGAGAGAGGCAGAGAGGCGCGGTCTCTTTCCAGCTAATATATAGCCGACCCAGGCTTGGGCCGTGCTTATATTTTAGTGGGAAAGGGGCCCCGCGCGCCTCTCTGCTCCTCTTTCAGCCCCGATCCATGGATCGAGGCTAGAGAGTGGCAGAGAGGTGTGCGGCTGGGCCCTCTTTTCCAGCTAAATATGCTCGACCCAGGCTTGGGCCGGCTTATATTTTAGTGGGAAAGGGGCCCCGCTTCTTCTGTTCTTCTAGCCTCGATCCATGGATCGAGGCTAGAGAGAGGTGAAGGTGAGCGAGGGCTCTTTCCCGCTGTGGAGGTCGAATTCCAAACCTGTCGGCTTATATTTTAGCTGGAAAGGGGCCTCAATCGGGAGGGACTCTTCTCTCAGCCCCCAGGCTGTCCCTCCGCTCTGAGGGACAGCCTGGGAAACAGGAGGTAATTCCTCCGATTGAGAACTCACAGGGGTTAAGGAGGCAGATGCCTCCCTTAACCCCTGCGAGCCAACGGAGTAATTTCTTCCAGCTTCAGGCTGCCCTCCGCCTGAGGGACAGCCTGGGAAACAGGGGAGGTAATTCCTCCGACAGAGGGGTTAAGGAGGCAGATGCCTCCCCAACCTCAAGTGATGCCAATCGGAGTATTTAGCTCCAGCTCTGCGGCTGTCCCTCCGCCTGAGGGACAGCCTGGGAAACAGGAGGAAATTCTCCGATTGAGGCCCTTTCCAGCTGGTATATGTCGCACCCAGGCTTGGGTCGGCTATATTTTAGTGGAGGCCCTCGCCACCCCTCGGCCTCAGCCTCGATCCATGGATCGAGGCTAGAGAGAAGCAGAGAGGCGCCAAGCCCCTTTCCACTAAAAATATGTTTAGCCAAGCCTGGGCCGGCTTTATTTTAGCTGGAAAGGGGCCCTTGCTGCCTAACCACTCTAGCCTCTGGATCGAGGCCAGAGAGAGGCAGAGAGGTAGGGGCCTCTTTCCAGTTAAAATAGGCCGACCCAAGCCTGGGTCGGCTTATATTTTAGCTGAAAGGGGCCCTCGCCTCTGCTTCTCTAGCCTCGATCCAGGCCAGAGAGAAGAGGGAGGGGCCAAGTTTTTCAGCTGGGGAATATGTCTACCCAGGCTTGGGTCGGCTTATATTTTAGCTGGAAAAGGGGCCCCCTCACAAGTTCTGCTCTTTCTCTCTAGCCTCGATCCATGGATCGAGGCCAGAGAGAGGCGAGGGGTGAGCGAGGCACCGGCAGCGGGGGGGAGAAGAGGGCGAAGAAGAGAAAAGAAGGGACGGGGAACCAAAGAGCAAAGGAAGGAATGAAAGAAGAGGGTAGAGAAGGAAGAAAGGAGGGAAAGGGGAAATAAATATGGGAGAATCGTATCGTTCACTTTCACAATTGTCCTGAGAGCTAGTAGCTAGTAGCTACTACCTCTTATATTTATGTTATACATGTACAGCTCCACTTAATTGCACTGCAGAGGTGAAGGGGAATGTTCCCCCCTTGATTTTTAACTGTTTCCCTGCTTTTCCTACTTTAGAACCACTTTAGAATTTCTCATAGTACTTAAGTTACATTTTAGCACTTTTGCAAAATTTTTTGTAAGTCTTTAATATACTAATCAAAAAAAATCCCCCCAATTTGATTTTAGAATTGCGATTTTAGGGATTCAACCCAAGCCTAGTTCTTATCATTTTAGTGCTATGTTACCTTGTGCATTTTTGTAAACCACCCTGAGCCAATTTGGAAAGAGCGGTATATCAACTGAAACAATAAATAAAATTGAAGTAAGTTCTTCAATTTTATTTTCAAGTCCAAGTACAGTAAGAGACAGTATTATTATGTTCCTTTTTAAGATATTATTTACTTTCTCCTACCATAGGAATCTTGGAGGCTTCCAAGGAAGAACAGGAAATGTGTTAAAATAAGTAGTAAGAACATACAAGATACGTTGTGACCCGTTTTTCTCTTTGTTGCTTTTAACTCTTTTCACTGCTTTCCTGTACACCCCTCTTACACAACCCAACTCTCTACCCCCCTCCCCGCTGGTCCCCTTTTTCATACTCTTATGCTGAATCTCAGCGCATCATTGTGTTTTGTATGTATTGGCAGAGTTATGTCTCTACCAATTCTATTGTGTACATGTGACTATTTCTTTTATGGAAAATTAATAAAGTTCATTTAAAAAAATGGAAGTAAGTTGAGCACAATGTGTGAAGAGGAGATAGAAACTGGGACATCGGATGGAAAGTGGGATGATAGAGGATTAAGTGGGACTGTCCCTTCCCAATTGAAATTATTGTAAGAAGTAGATAGTCCTCAAGGTGCCCATACTCCATGTAGGCAAGACTTTGCCTCTTACTGCAATCTTACTGCAATCTTGAAGTCTGTATTTTCTTCTCAATCTTTTCTACCTCATACATAGTCATACACATTTGTATTTATGCTTTCTTTTCCCCATTCCCCAATGGTAGTATTGAAGCCTGCTTTCCATTCAGCAACAGCCCTGAAACAAGACAAGAGTTTTGTGTATTTCGTGTAAAGCTTTCACTCCAGCCTTTCCTTCAAACTTCAAGGCAGCTAACAAGTCGAGCTACAAACAGCTTGAAACTGGTTTTACTTCGAGACAGCGGAGAGGCAGAACCCACAGAGAATCGACCCAAAATGTAGGTCCTAAATAAAGAAGGCATTTATTTACCTCTGCAAAAGGCGGCTTCATCTGCTGGTCTGGCCATGGAGTTATACCGCAATCAATGAAGGCTCTGCAGAGAGTTTCATAAGAGCTGATTTCATTTAGTGCAAGGGGTCAACTTTCCAAGGCAATTCTCTTCACCAGCCATGTGGTTTCACAGCAATCAATGGGAATTTCATCTCAAGGAAGATCTAACACTAAAGAGACTTTGCTCATACACCAATAAAGTTGTCTGACACCACATGAGAAGCGTATAATTTCAACACTTTGAGCTGGCAAAGAACTTCTGGGGAAATGGTGCTCGATCGGAACGCTTCAAAACATTATGAGTTGGACCATTATATCAAATGGGGGTAATTCTAGACTGTGGAAATGTTATCAAATAGCAATTCTCAAAAGTCTGAGATGTGATCTTTGGGTCAAGAGCCTGGAAAGTCTTTGCCTGAGATCCCATCCTGGGATTGTCTCGCATAAGCATAATCCAATGTGGCAATGTTTTGCAATGGAACCGGGACACCCAATGCAGTCCTATGTGTGCCATGCACATTCCCATTAAATGCATCTAAGCCAGTGTTTCTCAACCTTCCGAATACCGTGACCCCTTAATACAGTTCCTCATGTTGTGGTTATCCCCCCCAGCCATGAAATTATTTTCGTTGCTACTTCATAACTGTAACTTTGCTACTGTTATGAATTGTAATGTAAATATCATGCAAGATGTATTTTCATTCACTGGACCAAATTTGGCAGAAATACCCAATACGCCCAAATACTGGTTGGGTTTGGGGGGGGGGGGGATTATTTTGTCACTTGGGAGTTGTAGTTGCTGGGATTTATAGTTCACCTACAATAAAGAGCATTCTGAAGCCCACCAACAATGGAATTGGACCAATCTTGGCACACAGAACTCTGGGATATATAGTTCACCTAAAATCAAAGTGCATTCTGAACTCCACTAACGATGGAATTGGGCCAAACTTCTCACACAGAAGCCCCATGACCAACAGAAAATACTGGAGGGATTTGAGAGGAATTGACAATGATTTAGGGAAGATGTAGTTCACCTGTCTCCTTGAAGGGACTCTCTGGCGCAAGCCTCCCTCCAGCCTTCTCTATCAAAGGCAGGCCCAGATTACCCATTAGGCCACCCTAGGCCATGGCCTAGGGGCGCAAAGCTGAGGGGGGCGCAGTTCACGGACCGAAACAATTTTTTTAAAACAAAACCTCAACGAGCGGCATGGTGATGACTCTCTCTCTCTCTCTCTCTCTCTCTCTCTCTCTCTCTCTCGGGGGAGGGCGGGGGGAGAGCGCTGCAAGGGGGCAGGGGAGGAGGGAATGGCACCACCCCCTCACCATCGCCCCGCCCCCTTGTCAAGGAAGGAGGGCGTGAGGAGGAGGAGGCGGAGGGAAGCCCCCAGGGCCACTGCTGGGCATGTGCACGAGGCACCCTGGAACATGGCGGAGGAGGCAGAGGCGCTTGCGCCCTCCTGCCGCGCATGCCTGGCAGCGGCCCCAGGGCCTTCCTTTCCTTCTTCCTCCTCCTGCCCTCCTTCCTTGAGTCAAGGAAGGAGGGAACGTGTGAGGAGGAGGAAGGAACGGAAGCCCCCGGGGTCGCTGCCGGGCAGTGGAAAGAAGGAATGGGGGGCATGCGGTAGAGGTTGATTTGGGGGCATAATTCCAAAGTTTGGCCTAGGGCGCCAAAAGGGGTTAATCCGGGCCTGATCAAAGGGGGTCCAAAGACCATCAGAAATATATATTTTCTGATAGCCTTTGGAGACCCCTCTGAAACCCCCCTCCTGACCCCCCAGGGGTCCCAACACCCAGGTTGAGAAACACTGATCTAAGCATTTATATGTGAGTCGCGTTCATTTGCAACTTACATCGATGCATAGCTGCAATGCATGCACATCTTCAATTTTCCATGACCTCTGACAGAATGAGATAATTTGGCTTTGAATTAAGGTCCTGCAACGTTGATACAGCCAACACCTCTGCAAATTGCTGCCCAGAAGTCTATTGCAGACATCCAGATGCAAATAAAGGAGGGATAGTGTTTGTTTTCATCTTCTAAAAAAAAAAGCTGAAGATTTCCTGGAAGGAGGTCTGTGCAATATCCCTCAAGGACTCAGAAATCGGAGCTAATGAAATGGGAGATTTACTAGAGAATACTGCAGGTGTGTTTACCTGGAAAGTGGACCACACCGCATGGAGATTGTTCAGCCCCAGCTTGCCTTGAACATCTGGAGAACATGCCTCCTCCCCCTTCCTTCCCTTCCTTGTCTCTTGTTCTTTTTCCCCATCATTGGCTGCCTCCCAATTTGCTTCTGGCCAGCTTTCCCGTGCAGCTGGAGTGATACAGCCCCTTCTGAATGAACGTCGGATGTTTCCTGACAAACCGTAATCCGCACTCGTGACCGGTCGTCTGCCTGCTCCATCTGGAGGCTGCCGACGCAGCTAACCTGGGTGATTTACCAGAGTTTAGACCGGGCGTGTTTTGTATTAATGAATTATTGAGCCACAAAAGCGCTTCCAGATTTCAGGAGGCCGCATCTGTCATCTCTCTTTCTCTGTAGGTATCCACACATCTTTCTCTCTCCCTTTCAGAGTAGCCAAGCTATATTTCTTTGTGTGTGGCATTTGCGTCCTCACCATGGACCGATTCTTCATGCTTCAAGTCATCATGGATTTCCCCTTCAACTCTTCACATCGTATAGACAAAGGCTTTCATGGCTGGAATCACTGGATTGTTGTGAGTTTTCTGGACAATCTGGCCATATTCCAGAAGCATTCTCTCCTGATGTTTCACCTACGTCTATGGCGGGCATCCTCCAAGGTTGTGAGGTCTGTTGGAAACTAGGAAACACAGAAATGCTGGACCACTCTTATGCCGTCACACCACGTCTGTTTAAAATTAAAACTGGCAGATGTGTTGTCCTTTTTACCTGGTGGACTGCAGAGCGCTTGCTGAAAAAGTTAGATGGTCTGACAACCCAAAAAACACTCCAAAATAAAGTTGAAAATCAAACAGTTCATTTAGTAACAAAGTCTTTGCAGGACTTGGCACAGCTTCTTAATGGTTGCAAAAAACAAAAAAAAAACAGACTGGAAATGCCTTGGGTTGTTGCTCAAAAGATTCCCACTGCTTCTTTTTGGATGGCAGGAAACCCGATATTTCCCACCCTGGTCCTAGGTGTTTGGTTGAAGGAACCACTCCTTCCCCTCTCTAAACCTAAGCTCAGTCCAAAAGGTGACCTAAAGCTGGGCTGGTAACCAGATGTCTATCCTATAGAGCATGCAAAGCCAGTCTCTGCAAGGTACCATAAACTCATCTGGTTCCGGCAGTCCCCCAGCTAATGGTCAAGCAAATAGCAATCAGCAGGTCAGCATGCAGGTCAGCACCCAGGTAAGCACCCAGTAAGCACCCAGTAAGCACCCAGTACTTACGGTGACCCTTTCGGAGCCAATCCTGGCTGGCCAAAACACATCTGGCTTCCTTCCCTCTCTGAAAGGAACTAAAAACACTTTCTAAAATGGAGGCCAATCCCCAGGAAGAAAAAGGGGCGGACACCAACTAAAAAGATACATTTGCAGAGCTTTAGGTGGCAAATTCTGCACCAGGCTGCAACCTTGCTAATAATTAACAGGCAAGGTGCCAGTGTGTCTGGAACAGTCCCAGTAAAATGCAAAAGGAAAAAATGCTGCCTTTTAAACAAAACTATGGGGCAATGCATATAAAACGTCTGGAGGACGGAACAACTCTAACAACTACCATGCCAGACTATACAGAGAGGCCATTGAAATCCACAAGCATGTGGATAATTTCAACAGAAAGGAAGAAACCACAAAAATGAACAAAATCTGGCTACCAGTATTAAAAAATTCTAAAATCATAACAGTAAATAAAGTACAACACTCAAAAACAGGGAAATTTCAGACAATCAGGGCCAGCTAATCATCCCCTACCAAAGGATTCCTCCAGCCAGTAAGAAGCCAGACCTTGAAACTGCAAGGCCATTAAATGCTAAACAAGGTGGCCTTGCAGCTTCAATATTCAGACTTATCTCAAATGGACAAGAGTTCTTGCTCCCACCCTGGACATTCCACAGATACATCAACACCACTATGCCGCGCTGATTTACTTGTGATATGTGTTAAATTCTTGAACAATAAGGTCTGTTTGATGGTTTATTCGACATGTTTTCAGTTCCACTTTTGAGTGTTTATGCTATTTATTGAACCTAATGTATTTATTTTAGCGTTAAACTTGGACAACTACGGAGTGTTTGCCCCTTCACTATGGATCTTCCGGTCGCGAAGAAGCCTGTTCAGGCGAAACGGATTAAGCGCAGTAAACGTCCTGTCCATCGACCGGCACAGAGCATCTTACTTTCTTTGGATTTACAAACAGAGATTATTTTTGGTTCTTTTTGGACTTCGTGATTATTACTCTGAGAAAGACTTGATTGACTTTCAATGCTCCCCCATCTTCGTCGTAACAATGTAGGCATTTAGCCACGATTGATATATTATGGACTATTTCTCTTCCGTCTTGCCTAGATGTGATTTACTAGAAATCTTGTGATTATATTGATGAAAATACATTGATTTTGGTATTACATATATCCTCTGAAATTATTATATTGAACTTTATTGCTGGCTTCAGCTCCTTTTGTTTTTGTTTCTGGAACATGGCCAAGACAGCCCAGAAAACTCACAACAATCTTCACATTGTATTGCATGTTCTTTCCCCAGAGATCTCTCCTGTATCATCTTGCCTTCCTGAGAACAAGATGAGAGGTTGGAGAGGCCTTGATTCACAACATCTATGAAGGGTTGTGTTTTTTTTTGGTGTGTTGAGACATATTCATTGGCTTCAATCCACATGGCAAGTAGGATCTCGAGCCAGGAATGTGATTTATGGTTCATGTTCGGCCATGGTACCTTTTTGCCATCCTTCTTTACCTACTTGGCAAAATTTTCTATTAGGAAAGAAAGGAGAATAAGGCAGTCCCAAATACCCTAAAGGCATCCGATCCCATCTGATCTTGGAAACCGAGTAAGGTCAGCACTTGTAACACTTGGATGAGAAACAACACAGAAATACTTGGTGCTGTAGGCTGTATTTCAATGGAAAACACCTCTGAGTATTCAATGCTTTAAAACCCCCCCCAATGAAATGCACATA
Source organism: Anolis apletophallus (assembly GCA_030556195.1). Taxonomy (NCBI): domain Eukaryota; kingdom Metazoa; phylum Chordata; class Lepidosauria; order Squamata; family Anolidae; genus Anolis; species Anolis apletophallus. Next base: position 20,307,377 of record JARBWK010000013.1, read on the forward strand.
ATTGCCATGATGTGAGAGGTCAGTATGGTATAGTGGTCTGAGCCAGTGTTTCCCAGCCAGTGTGCCGTGTGCGATCATCAGGTGTGCCGTGGGAAATTGGAACCTCCAATACCCTTTCTTCCCTCTCCTGCCGAACACTTTTTCTTCTCCACTTGGGCTCCCTGCTTCCCAGCCTCGCTTCTGCCACCATTTTGATTCGAGGGGGCAGCATGAGCTTGTTCAGGAGGGGAGGGAGGAGAGAGGAAGACGTGACCCGTGCGGGCGCTACTGCGCAGACTCGCCCTACGTCTTCCTCCCTCCCCCTTCCCCTCCTCAGCAAAGCGAGGCAAAGCAAGCAGAGCGAGGCTGGGAAGAAGGGAGCCCGAGTGGAGAAGAAGAAGTAAGTGTTCGGCAGGAGGGGGAAGAAAGGGCGCAAACGGGAAGGGGGAGAAAGAGGTCTCTGTCGAAAGCTGGCATGGGCAAACGTGGACCTTCCAGGTGTTTTAGACTCCAACTCACACAATTCCTAGCAGCCTCAGGCCCTTTTCCTTTTTTCCCCTCAGCCACTTAAGCAGGAAAGGGCCTCAGGCTGTTAGGAATGGTGGGAGTTGAAGTCCAAAGCACCCAGAGGGCCAAAGTTTTCTCATGCTTGTTTTAGGGTCCTTAAAGTGGTGAGCCTCCTCCCAAAATTGTGATTCTGAGAGAGAGAAACTGACAGCTGTTGAGCAAGACCTTTGTGTGTGTCTTTCTGCCATTCCTGCCAGGATATCTATGTTGTGTTCATCGAAACAGGCCCGGGTTTCACACTGAGTGTATAAATACATTAAAAACATATTAACTATATGTATGACTGTGTTAGAGTGTCATTTTGTGTCATTTTGGTTGGTGGTGTGCCCCAGGATTTTGTAAATGTAAAAAATGTTCCGCGGCTCAAAAAAGGTTGAAAAACACTGGTCTGAGCTTTGGAGCATGACTTGCTTAGACATGGAAACCTATTGGATGACATTGGGCAAGTCATACTCTCTCAGCCTCAGATGAAGGCAAATGCAAACCTTCTTCTGTACAAGGCTTACCAAGAAAACTTCACAATAGGGTTGCCATGAAGTGGAAATGGCCTGAAGGAACATAACAAAAGCAGAAAACATCACGCAAAGCATTCATCCCATGGCAGAGCAATCAAAGTTTGTAGTTCAACTCTCGTTTTCCCCTCCATAGCAGTCTTCACCAAGGTGCTACTGTCATCAATAATATTACTATACTATTATAAAGTTTATTATTATGATGTGGCAAAACCAAGCATAAACTATGGGGGGAAATGACCCTAACATAAGAGTGAGGCAATTGCTTATTGTGACAACATATCATTTGCATTCAAAGATTTCCATTTAGGTATGGCTGAGCAAACTCCTGCCTGAAATGCAACATTCGTGTTACTACCTCGTCTTTCCCACAACTCCGACATCTTTGTTTCTTTCAGCTTTTACAAAACTGGAAAGAGAGGGGAAGATATAAATAAAGCTTTAGCGTTGTTATTGTTGTTGTTATTTGATACATAACAAGATGAGCACACAGCAAACAAGATCACTCTACTGGCTTTTGTATTGGAGCACACGTCGAACACTTCCCAAGTGTCTAGAACTGTGTGATGTATCAGTGAATAATGTATGCAGATTCAAATAGGGTGGCCTTTTGCAGTTGACAGATAATAATAATAATAATAATAATAATTTTTATTTATAACCCGCCACCATATCCCCAAAGGGGACTCGGGGTGGCTAACATGAGGCCAAGCCAAAAAACAATACTACAACACAATAAAACACAAAACAACAAGTAAAAATCATAATTGGTAATTTTATGAGTGCCAATTTTTTTAAGTGCAGGCCAAGGTCTTTAGGCACTGCACCCAGTGTGCCAATCACCACTGGGACCATATTGATTGATTTGTGCCAGAGTTGTTATCTTCTCCTTCTTCTGGGCTTGGCCGACTTACCGGCCGAGCAGGTTGCCGGGCAGGGTTGCTCTCGCCGCCATCTTGGGGAGGGTGAAGGGGCTTCTCCTTCCCAGAAGCCCCTGGGGTGGCGGGAATGTTTCCCGCCACCAACGCCGGCTGGCCAATGATGAGGCTGGCTCCGCCCCGCCCCCTCTTTGTGCTAGCCGGCCTGCACTTCCGCCTGGGCAGCCTATTTAAGGCTGCCCGGGGCTGCCCAGACTGCACATGGGGCCAGCTCTGGACATTCGTGGGGACTGTACAACCCTGATCCAGGACCCACGCGTGGCTGCCAACCCTTTGTTCCTGTTTTCAATAAATGAGTTGTGGCCGTTTTCATCCAACCACTTGTGTCTGTGTTATTGTTCCTGGCGCAAGATGTGTCACCCTTGCACACGCAATTAAAGGTAAAGGTTTCCCATTGACACTAAGTCTAGTCATGCCCAACTCAGAGGGGTGGTGCTCATCTCCATTTCTAGCCAAAGATCCAGCGTTGTCCGTAGACGCCTCCAAGGTCATGTGATCAGCATGACTGCATGGAGTGCCGTTACCTTCCTACCAAAGTGTTACTTATTGATCTACTCACATTTGCATGTTTTCAAACTGCTAGGTTGGCAGAAGCCAGGGATAATGATGGGATCTCACCCCATCCCACAGATTCAAACTGCCAACCGTCTGATCAGCAAGTTCAACAGCGTAGAGGTTTAACCTTGGGAAGTCTGACTTGGCCACGGTGGACCACGCTCTTGTTACATCCCAAATATACTACTGCAATGCACTCTACGTGGGGCTGCCTTTGAAGACTGCCCGGAAGCTTCAACTAGTCCAACAGTCGGCAGCCATGTTGCTCACCGGAGTGACGTACAGGGAACATACAACTCCTTTGTTACGCCAACTCCACTGGCTGCCGATCAGCTTCCAAGCACAATTTAAAGTGCTGGTTTTAACCATTAAAGCCCTAAATGGTTCTGGCCCAGACTATGTGTCTGAACGTATCTCCTGCCATGAACCATCATGAAGTTTAAGACCTTTAGGAGAGCCCCTGCTCTCGACCTCTCCATTTGGTGGACTTGGCACTGTCCCCTCAAGGCTGGAGCAGCTGCTGAGAGTGCCGATGCCGGGGGAGGGGGCGGAGCCAGACCGCACCATGCCCCGCCCCTCCCCCTGGCTTCAGCTCTCCCACAGCTTCTCCAGCCTTGAGGGGGCAAGGCCAAGCCAGCGGTGGCAGAGCCAGCACAATGTTGGCTTGGCACTGTCCCCTCAAGGCTGGAGCAGCTGCTGGGAGTGCCGATGCCGGGGTAGGGGGCGTAGCCAGGCCGCGCCATGCCTTGCCCCTCCCCCCGGCTTCAGCTCTCCCACAGAGGAGGAGCATGAGCGGTGGACGGGCTTCAGTGGGCGGGGCTCCTCCGCACGGCTTCAGTGAGCGAGCGGTGAGAGTCATGGCGGGAGTCATTGCGGATTGGAGGCTGGCTGGGGAAACAGCCGAAAGAGGCGGTGCCCCAGCCCCTTCTTATTTTTCTTTGTTGCCGCCCGGCCCTTCCTCCTCCCCCAAGCAGCAGGAGTTCGGCAGGAGGAGGGGGGAAGGAAGGGGGCAGAGAGCTTTTCTCGCGGCACAGCAGGAGGTCCGTCACAGCAGTTGGGAAACACTTCTTTAGAAGACAAGTGAAGACTTGGCTCTGGGACCAGGCATTTGATTAACGGATAGCAGCAATTGGAAAGAAGACTTAGGATATTTACAATATTGAATCTGCCTAGATTTGGATTTAGTTTTACCAGCATGTATAATCTACTGTCTAATGAATTATAGAACGTGTCTTAATGGTTTTTAAATGTTTTAATGGTTTTTAATGCCTTAATTTTACTTCGAATTGTTTACTTATTGACAGCATCATATGGTGTTTGTGTGAGGCCGCCCTGAGTCCCCCTTCGGGGGGAGAACGGTGGGGTAAAAGTGCATGAAATAAATAAAAAAAATAACCCATTGCGCCACTGCAGCTCCTATTATTATTATTATTATTATTATTATTATTATTATTAGGCAGTCTCAAAATGCCAGCTTCTAAACTCCTCCACTCTTCTACCAAATCTCTTGCCAAATCCAGCCTGGCTGGTCCCTCGCACTGTTGGATGTTTGCTTGATTACTGCAAAAATAACGATTAACAATCCGCTTCGGATTTCATGGGCCTCCAAGAAAAACGTGCTAATTTTTCAAAAAGCTTCCCGGGCTCCCTTTTAGATATATCAACCTGAAATGTAATTATCTCTGCCGCACTGGGTGTAAATCAGGAGTCATCGCTCCCAGACGAACTTCGGGAGGGTTATTTTTTTAATGTTGCGTCATATATCAGACATACGGCTTTAAGGTGTCCTTACCTGTTTAAGAGCATGAAACATTTCCAGCTGCTAAGAACCGCCTGTCATGAAAACTCCAGTAAAAGTATCTTAAAGATGTCCTCCATCCCATTCTGAATTAAGCTTCCCAGCCCTCTTGAGAAATCTCTAGACCGCTAGAAGAGAGGAATTTGAAGGGATCACACAAAGAGAAGTCCAGTTTGTCTAAGGAAGAGAACACATTGCTTCCTTTCAGTTATTGCAGTTACTCAGCCCTCAGGTGTTTTGGATTTCAACAACTCACAATTCCTAACAGCCTACCACCTATTAGGAGTTGTGGGAGTTGAGGTGTTTGGACTTCAACTCCCACAACTCCTAATAGGCGGTAGGCTGTTAGGAATTGTGGGAGTTGAAATCCAAAACACCTGGAGGGCCGAAGTTTGCCCATGCCTGATGTACAAGAGTTTAATGAAAGGTAATGCCTCCTCCATCGTAACTCCTCAACAGATGGCAGTACTGGTATGCGGCATTTATTTATTTATTTACTCTATTTTTATACCACTCCTCTCAGCCCGAAGGTGACTTGAGGCGGTTTACACATGGCAGCCAGTGCCCACAATATAAAATACAATTAAAAACAGTTATATGCTAGCAGATAAAAACAATAAACAATGAGCAATTAAAATAAAAAATACAGTTCCCAGCGTCTCAACATTAAAATCATTTTCCATCGCATCATCAAATCTTTCCGTGATCACAATTAGATAGTTAAATTTCATCTGCAAAAGCCTGCTCAAACAGCCAGGTCTTAACTTTCTTTCAACATGTTAGGAGGGAGGAGGCTGATCTAATGTCCCTAGGTAGGGTGTTCCATAGCCGAGGGGCCACCACTGAGAAGGCCCTGTCTCTTGTCCCCACCAATCGGGTCTGCAAAGAAGTTGGGACCGAGAACAAGGCCTCTCTGGATGATCTTAAACACCTGGATGGTTCATAGGGAGAGAGGCGTTCGGACAGGTAAGCTGGGCCAGAACTGTTTAGGGCTTTAAAGGCTAAAGCCAGCACTTTGAATTGTGCCTGGTAGCAGACTGACAGCCAGTGGAGCTGGCGCAACAGAGGAATTGTGCGCTCCCTGAGTGCCACTCCAGTTATCAACCTGGCTGCTGAATGGTTGTGTTGTTAAAGTGCGAAGTATGGAACCTTGTGCAGATGGTAGGTCAATGCGACTTAAGCAACGTGCAGTCATTGAATTCTTCACAGCAAAAGGTGTCACCCCATAGGGGATTCATCAGAGAATGCAAGCTGTTTATGGCAATTGTGTTAATGTGAGTTCTGTGCATCGTTGGGCAAGTAAGTTTAAAGTTGTTGCGGTGGGAACATCCAACTTGCGTGACACACAAAGAGTTAGATGTCCTATGACAGCAACCACCGAGTTTCACAAGCAGAAGATTGACAGATTGATTCAGGACAATCATCGCATCACTCTGAGAGAAATTTCAAGCATGATCGGCATTTCACAAGAATGTGTGGGTCACATTATTGCTTTGCTTGGCTATAGGAAGCTCTGTGCATGATGGGTACACAGCAGAACTTCAGAGACTGGATCCTCCATACAGTCCAGATTTAGCACCGTCTGACTTCCATGTGTTCCCGATAATGAAAGATCTGTTAGGAAATTATGGGATTTGTAGTTAGAAACTTTAAAAAAAGTTTCATGTTCACAGAGCATCAGGAAGGCAGCACAGCACAGCCCAGAACAATGTGGCATTGAGAACTTACATAACAGGAAAGGAGACATTCAAGCCATTATTATTTATTATTATTATTTATTTAAAACTTTTATACCCTAGCCTTCTCACCTCCGAAAAGGGACTCAGACCAGCAAAGAGAAGTATTCAATGCTAACATTGAAAACCTATAAACATCATAAATTTACAATAAAATTTACAATAAAATACAATACAATAAATACATTTAAAAAACCTTTCGTCAAAGTAAAATCAAGTCCAACTTAATCCATATATTTGGTCCGTACCAAGTGGTTAGTCTGTTATGAAGGCATCTTACTTTATTGAAGAAAAGTAATAAGAAGGAAACCAAATCATAATGCAGGAACAAAAGCAGGACTCTAATGGAATCAAAATGGAGTACAAATATATAGGGAGAAACAACAACTTGATAACTCCTCTTTTTTCATGAAAACCGATTGGAAGGAGTCATAATACAGTCATATTACAGTCATACAATCATCAACAGTGGGCTGAACTAAAGAGAAATGAACACACCTACCAATTATAAATTGTTTATTTTAAACATAGCTTAGCCTTGTTCTTATGGGAAAGGATTTTTTTTACTGAAGCAATGCACCTGGATCCCCATAAGAAACAGAGGACTTAGATCATGTTTATTTAACTAAGCAATAACAAAGAACTTTCTCAGCTAAGGCAGCAAAACAGCAGCCTGTCTCTTTGAAACATGGGAGACAGAGATGAGCATTAGTGAAGCCATATTTTAAAACTATATTTGAACTATATCGTTTTGCAATATTTCAGTAATTTCAACAAGAGCATCTGCAGGGACATCCTCCAGAAAGATCTCTCGAAATTGAGTGAATGGGCAACAAAGTGGCAAATGCATTTTAACCTAAATAAGTGTAAAGTCATGCACATTGGGGCAAAGAACCCCAAATACACTTATCAACTGATGGGATCAAAGCTTTCTGAGACAAACCAGGAAAGGGATCTTGGGGTTTTGGTGACAGCTCAATGAAGATGTCAACCCAGTGCGCTGCAGCAGCGAAAAGCAAATTCTATGCTTGGCATGATCAGGAAGGGAATCGAAAATAGGTCAGCAAATGTTGTATTGCCTCTCTACAAATCTATGGTGAGGCCACATCTGGAGTACTGTGTACAATTCTGGTCTCCGCACCTTAAGAAGGATATAACGGAACTGGAAAAAGGTACAAAGAAGGGCAACAAAAATGATCCAAGGGATGGAGCAGCTCCTTTACGAAATCAGGTTGCACTGCCTTGGTCTTGTCAGCCTGGAAAGACGGGGTTTATGAGGTGACTTGATGGAAGTGTCGATATTCATGCATGGGATAGAAAGGGTGAATAGTGAAAAAATATTTTCTCTGTCACACCACACTAGGACTAGGGGCACTCCCTAAAGCTCCAAGGTAGGAAAGTTAGGACTAATAAAGGGAAATATTTCTTCACCCAGAGGTCATTGGGTTATGGAACTCACTTCCAGAGGAGGTTGTGACAGCTGTCAGCCTGGACAGCTTCAAGGCAGGATTAGACAGATTCATGGATACCAAGGGAATCAGTAGTTACTGAAATGGACATCCAAGTGCCACCTCTGTGTTGATGGAGGCAGGCAGGATTTTCCCTGGTACTGGTTGTGGGGGTCAGGAGCAGGTGAGAGTTTTGCCTCCTTTCTGCTAGAGATCCTGTACAACTAGTGCGCCACTGTGTGACACAGAATGCTGGACTAGATGGGCTGAGGCCCGATTCAGCATGGCTCTTCTTATGTTCTTATGCTTCTGATGAAGATGTTGAGAGAACTGTGAGATGTTGGTTGCGGAAACAGAGTGTCGTCTTCTTCCGTGACGGCTTCAGAAAACTTGTTCATTGTTGGCAGACATGTATCCAATTGTCTGGTGATTATGTGGAAATGTGAATAGTGGTAGTTAAAGAGCAGATTCTAAGGATTATTTATGCGTTTGGTTTATTAAAATATTAAGGGACCGCCTCTCCCCATATAGTCCTTCAAGACCACTGAGATCTGAGTCCTTGAACCTCCTGGCAGTGCCGACCCATACAGCCCTCCACTTGACCTCAACACGGAGGAGAGCCTTTAGCGCCATCGCTCCTGTATTGTGGAATGCTCTCCCTCCTACGGTCCGTGCGCTGCCCAATTTACTAGCCTTTCGAAAGGCTTGTAAAACCTTCCTGTTCACACAGGCATTTGGTTAAGAACAACTCTGGGCTTCCACTTCATGGTCATGGGCCACTGCTTATGTGGTTTTAACCATGAATGCTACTCCTGGCATTCTGCTGTGTTTTAATGTTATTGTACTATGCGCTTTGTTGGGTTTTTATTGTGTTTTTAACTATGTGTGAGTCGCCCTGAGCCAATCGGGAGGGGCGACTAAGAAATCGAAACAATAAATAAATAAATAAAAAAATATTCCCATCCAAACTCAAGTAATGAAGATGGAGGTGTTACTTTTTATTCAACCATCCTATACTGTAGAATGAATGACACTTGCTGGTCATTCCATCGATCCGCTCCTGCCATCTGTCCACTACGAGACAGCGAGCCTTCTCCACTGCGGCTCCTGCGCTCTGGAACTCGCTTCCAGACCATACTCGTGCGATCTCAGAGCTCGCCCCCTTTCGGAGGGCGTGTAAGACCGCCCTTTTTAGGCTTGCTTTTAGCTAAATTCGAATTGTAAATCACATGCTCATGTCTTTGAGCTTAAGAATTGTAATCTCTGCCTATTTTATCACTGTATGCTCAATGCTTTTATTGTATGTTTTTATTGCATGTTGTGATCTGCCCCGAGCCTGCAGGGAGGAGCAGAATATAAAACCGAATAAATAAAAAAAATAATACATGAAGTGCCATGGCTCAATGCTATTGGAATCACAGGAGGAGGAGTTTTCTGCATAGCTATCCATATAACATTTCTGCAGAAAGCAGTTCCCCAGACCAGTTTGTTGTTGTTGAACGCTTTCATGGCTGGAATCACTGGGTTGCTGTATGTTTTCCAGGCTGTCTGGCCATGTTCCAGAAGCATTCTCTCCTGATGTTTCGCCCACATCTATGGCAGGCATCCTCAGAGGTTGAGAGGTCTGTTGGAAACAAGTGAGTGGGGTTTATATATCTGTGGGATGATGTCCAGGGTCGGACATTCCTGTCTGCTTGAGGCAAGTGTGAACGTTAAATGGCCACCTTTATTAGCATTAGGATGTAGAAAAAAGCCTAAAAAGAACACTTCTCTAGCATCTCACATCCTCCAGTGTGACTGTATGGTCAACCTCCCAATTGTATTATAACAGGAAGTTACAACTGCCTAGCCCAGTGTTGTCAAACCCAACTGGTAACTTCTCCAAGCCCAAGGATTTCACCGACCCTTATTCTTGTCACCCTGATAAATAGGACTGGGATTTTGAGACTCCCCAAGCTCTGATAGAGATGTGTTTTGTTGATGCTTGTGTCTTTGTTTGCAAATGAGAACTTCATTCCCGCACCCCACATTTTCCCATTGTTCCCCCCCATGCACCACCACCCCTCCGCCATCATTCATTCTAATTAGCCACCTCTGACACCTGCCTAATCCTATTTGCCCGCAGGCCTTTTTATCTTTCCTCGTGCTTTTATCAGGGAGGGAATTAGATGCGGCTGGGATGTAAAAAGAACATAGTGCCAACCCAGCTTTCCTGGAGCTAAGAGCCTTTTGGAAAGGCAAAGTCCAAAGTGAAGCTTAAGGGGGAAAAAAAGTAGTCAGCCAAAAGTAATTAATTTCTCATCCCTCTCTATTATTTGTTATAATTGGAGCGATTACGCGACATTCAGCAAAGGGCTGGAGAAAACCAAGTCGGCCAAAGGGATGCAAAGGGTGGAGGAGAAAGGAAAAGGCATTTGAGAAGCTGAGATCGGTCTGCACAGTTTGCAGTCCTGATTTGAAAAAGAAGAAGAGAAGGGAAGCAGGGAAGAAAGCTGGGGGAGCTAATGAAGGATGAGCACATTGGTCTTCGTTTTTTATTGCCTCGCAGGCCTCTTTGGCTTTGCCCCGTGCCTCTGAAAAAGCATAGGAGCTAAGACCCAGCTTGTTTTCTGCTCTTCTGGAGATTAGCCTCATGTCTCCATAGACCAAAAGAGAACAAGGGACTACTGCTGGTATGTTAACTGCTTGGTTGACCATCTGCACAACTCTCTGCCCTTGAGCTATTTGGGCCTCCAACTCCCAGAAGTCCTAACCAGCTTGACCAATGGTCAGGAGTTTTGGAATCTGAAGTTCTAAACACCAGGAGGACCACAGGTTGTGCAGATGAACAACAGTAAAATGGCTTTGGGGTATTCCCATAGTGCAGTGTTTCCCAACCTTTTTTGAGCCGCGGCACATTTTTTACATTTACAAAATCCTGGGGCACACCACCAACCAAAATGACACAAAATGACACTCTAACGCAGTAATACATATAGTTATGTATATGTATTTATACACTCAGTGTGAAACCTGAGCCTGTTTCAATGAACTCAACATAGATATCCTGGCAGGAATGGCAGAAAGACACAAACTTCCCACACAGAACTCCCATAACCAAGAGAAAATGCTGTAAGAGTTTGGTGGGCATTGACCTTGAGTTTTGGAGTTGTAGTTCACCTATATCTAGAGAGCACTGTGGACTCAAACAATGTTGGATCAGGACCAAACCTGGCATGAATACTCAATATGCCCAAATGTGAACACAGATGGCGTTTGGGAAAAATAGACCTTGACATTTGGGAGTTACAGTTTCTGGGATTTATAGTTAACCCACAAACAAAGAGCATCCTGAACTCTTGCAACAATGGAATTGAATCAAACTTGGCTTATTGAACTCTCATTACCAACAGAAAGTACTGAAAGAGTTTGCTTGGGAATTGACCTTGAGTTTGGAAGTTGTAGTTCACCTACACCCAGAGAGCACTGTGGACTGAAATAATGATGGATCTGGACCACACTTGATGTGAAGGCGTGGCTGATGCCACCTGTGTATAAGACTTTAAGTTGCAAGGTTTAAACTATTGTATTATGTTTCAGCTAGTCTGTTTAGTGTTGTTAAGTTTTGGTTGCATTGATTGGTTCTTTAGAGCTGTCAATCATCGTTAAGTTTGTTTTTCTGGACCCCTTGAGACTTTGGAAATCTAGCTTTCTCTTTAGATTTTGCCTGCATCTCTACAGAAGAGGACGTGTTAGAGGGTTTGCCAGCCAGGCCTCAGTCAGGCATTCTCTAGCACCAATTCTTCATATCTTGGATTCATTCTGCATATCCAGCACACCTGGATGGGACTGTGGAATCTCAAGCGCCTTCAACTAGTCATTTGGCACCAAGAGGAAGGCTCTGTGCCTTCAATATAGGCCATTTGACTGGGGCTAAGAGAGTTCTCACCTCAAAGCCATTGAGAGAGAGAGAATTTGGAAAGCCATCCGGCTGAAAGCTTCCTGGGCTCAAACAACTAAAGAACTGTAATGTATATTTTATTTTACCCCTGTTTGGAGAACCAAGTTTAATACCTCAATAAGATAACTCCTTTTGTGAACAATAAAGCCTGTTTGAGTTATCTAAAGTGACTGGTTTGGTCCTTGAGAGTTCCAGTTCTCTATGGGAAGGCAAGAAGTCCCCTGGGAAGAGATGTCACGTCCTTGTTCCTATTCTAAGTCAAAGACCCCAGGTGCGTCTTCACACTTGAAATGAATACTCAATATGCCCAAATATGAATGCAGATGCAGTTCAGGGGAAATAGACCTTGCCATTTGGGAGTTGTAGTTGCTGGGATTTATAGTTCCCCTACAATCAAAGAGCATTCTGAACCCCACCAATGTTTGAATTGGGCCAAACGTCCCACACAGAACCCCCAGGTGGCTCCCTTCCTGAATGGCTCCCTCTTCCACACCAGAAGGGAAGGCACTCACTCGGTCCGCAGTTCCCTGCCTTCCTTCCTTCTTTCCTGTGGTTCAAAAGAAGAAGCCGGTGGGCCTGCCTCAGACTGCACTCCTCACTTCCGCTTCCGTTCCCCGTCCTCCCTTGATTGGAGGCTGGCTGGCTGTGGAAACGGCTGAAGGAGGTGGCACCCTGGCCCCTTCTTCTTCCTCCTTCTCCCCCAAGGAGCAGCAGCAGGAGTTTGGCAGGAGGGGGAAAAGGGGGGGGGGAAGAAAGGTTTTCCCGGGGCACACCAGGTGATCGCTCACTGCACACTAGTGTGCCACGGAACAGCAGTTGGGAAACACTGCCATAGTGGATCTGGGGCAACTCAAGTATTTCACTTGGTGTAGATGCAGCCAAGGGCAGAAGCCAATAGATCCCATTTACAAGCACAGAGATTCCACCCAAATGTTTGGCCATTCAAGAGTGGAATAGATTGCCTTGGAGGGTAATGGACTCTTCTTCTTTCAACAGCGTTAAGAGTACTTCATTGGCTGGTGTTTGGATGAGATGGCCCTTGCAGTCCCTTCCAGCTCTGGGATGCTGTGGACAGTTTCCAACACTGACTGCGGAATCGGCAGATGCTCAGCAGTCTGCAGATAGTAAGAAAATCAATATGTGATAGAAGAAATGAATTGCTAATCCATCAATGCCACTTTGGTAAACGAGACCAGAACCTCAAAGAAGAGGGAGGAATTTGGATGTGGAGGGTGCTACAACCAGTCTCAAAGGGACAGCAAATGCATTGAGGATGTGACTCAAATCCTATCTAGTCCAGCATTATGTTCCCAGGTTGGTTCACTAGGGAACTCACAAGGAGAGCATAAGTCTTGCATCTTGTTGTAACTGATATCACAAAGCATACTGCCTCTGACAGTAAATATAACATGTAGCCATTGTGACTAGAAGCCCTGTCTTTGCATACTGTGTCCAATTCTAGGAACCGTAATTGAGGGGAGATGTTGACTCTAAGTGGGAATGTGTCCAGAGGAGGGAAACTAAAATTATCAAGAGTCTGGAGAACAAACCCTATGAGTAGTGGCTGAAGGAGCAGGGCATGTTTAGCCTAAAGAAGTGAAGGCTGAGAGAAGACATGATGAGGGCCATGTCTAAATATGTGAGGGGAAGTCATAGGGAGGAGGGAGCAGGCTTGTTTTCTGCTGCCCTGGAGACTAGGACATAATGGAGCAATGGCTTCAAACTACAGGAAAGGAGATTCCACCTGAACATGAGGAAGAACTTCCTAACTGTGAGAGAGAACTGTTCAGCAGTGGAACTTTCTGCCGCAGAGCAGGCCCGGATTAACACCTTTTTGCACCCTAGGCCACACTTTGGAATTACGCCCCCTTTAAGCCAAACTCTACCGCCCCCCCAAATCCTTTCATCCTCTTGTCTCCCTTAGGGCCCTGCATCCAGCTCTCCCAGTGTGGCCCCACTAGGTCCGCCACAGGAGTTTCCCTCTCGGCAGGCACTATGGATGCAGGCATGAGGGGAGGAGCCTCCTCCCCGATGCCGGGGCTTGAGGCACTTGGCTCCTACCCGGTATCAGAGATTGCGCATGCGTTGTAGTCATGCTGCGATACCGGGGTTTGTTGCGTTGGGCTTCTCTCCTGTACTGGGGTTTGTGCATGCGCCATAGCCATAGCCAGCAGTTGCGCTTCTCTCTCCAGTAAGGAGGAGTCTCCTTTTTGCGTTGTGCTCTACCAGCAGCTTCTCCAGGCTTGAGGATGGCAATGCCAAGCAAGTAGTGGCATACCTAGCACAAGGCTGGCTTGGCATTGCCATCCTCAAGCCTGGAGAAGCTACTGAGAGCTCCAAAGCCAGAGAGGAGGAGGTGGGGCTTGGCGCGGCCTGGCTCCACCCTCCCTCTGGCTTCCGCTCTACCAGCAGCTTCTCCAGGCTTGAGGATGGCAATGCCAAGCAAGTGGTGGCATAGCTAGCACAAGGCTGGCTTGGCACTGCCATCCTCAAGCCTGGAGAAGCTGCTGATAGAGCTGAAGCCAGAGGGGGGCGGAGCCAGGCTGTGCCAAGCCCCTCCCCTCCCCTCTTCAGCCTTGAGGAGGTAGGTAGATCTTTATGACTTGGTCTTATTATAAGTGTGGGCACCCCTGGTGTAGCTGCATCCCCAGCAAGTTTCTTAACTTGGTGAAAACTGGAAGTTGTCCCTCCCAAAGTGCCGGTCAAATACGCCAACCTCAACACTGTCCTGCCTCTATTAAAACACCTAACCAAAACACAATAGAATGAGCACCAGGGACAGCTCTGGATGTCTTCCTTATCCTGCATCTCCAACTCACGCTTGGTTTGGAGACCTTTTAAGGAATCCAAGATGACAAGAGAGCCTATTTGTCACTTAGAAGTTAATAAAATGATCATAATGAAAAGACCACTCCACTCGGTAGGACAGGAGCCTGAGAAGCAATCTCCATGAAGCCAACCATTTGTCACTGTCAAGGTTTCCGGCTGCCTCAAACCAATTCCAAAATCAAATGAAGACTAGATTTGAGCTTGGCTGCAGTGTGTAATGTCTTTGCCACTGCAGATGCATATTCTGCTCCTGAATTAGATGGGGTCAACGTGTGGACTCTAGACCCTGGCTTTGTGTTAAGAATCCCTAGAGGAGGGTGGCAAACTTGTCCCAAAGTCAACCTGGGATTTAATTTTTAAGGAAGGGCAGTTCAGATGGTTCTGGAAAGGTTTCTAGTGGGAATGCTGGGAATAATTATGTACAACTACCTTTAATAAAAGATTAGCCAATCTATGAGGGTCTTATTTATTTATTTATTTATTTGGTACATTTCTATACCGCCCCTCTCAGGCCGGAGGCGACTCAAGGCAGTTCACAAGGCAACAATTCAATGCCAACAACATCATATAAAAACATGTAAGACAATTAAAACATTAACATATCAATTAAAGCCATAACAGTAGTAAAAAAACCAAATAATTTCATCTCCTAGATAAAAACATAATCTGAACTCGTAGTCCAATTGTTCCATAATCCTATGTCTGTTACACTGCCTTTTCAAACACCTGCTCAAATAGCCAGGTTTTGACTTTTTTCAGAAGGTCTAATGGAGGGGGCTAATGTAATGTCTCTGGGAAGGGAGCCCCATAGGTGAGGGGCCACCACTGAGAAGGCCCTGTCTCTCGTCCCCGCCAAACGTATTTGTGGCGCAGGCGGGATCAAGAACAGAGCCTCCCCAGACGATCTCAATGTCCTAGATCAGGGCTGCTCAAGTAGTCGTTCGCAATCGACTAGTCGATCTTCGGCCCTCATTCAGTCGATCTTTGGGCCTCACCAGCTGGATGGGGCGCTCCTGCCATGCGCGCACACACCCTGCTCGCATGCGCGCTCCTGCTGCTGGCTTCTGCTCTTGCAGTGCTTCTTTTGCCTGCTGGGCATTGCAGGAAGGAGGAAGCATGAGACGGGGCCTCCGGAGGGAGCGCCCTGCCTCTCTCTTTCTTTAAAAATTTTTTTTTTATTGTGTTATACAAATTAAAACATTACAACAATAGAACGAGAAAGGAAAAAGAGTAGCAATACATCATTATGGGTCAAAAATAAAACCCAGATTTAATTGGTAGAGATAGGCAGGGCGGAGCGCTCCCTCTGGAGGCCCTGCCTCATTCTTCCTCCTTCCTGCAATGCCCCACAGGCAGAAGAAGCACTGCGCAGACGAAAAACAGCAGCAGGAGCATGCGCAGGAGTGCGCAGCGATGGGAGCGCGTGGCGGTGGGGGCAGGTAGATCTTTTCGACTTGGTTGTTTTAAGAGTAGCTCGCATGCTGAAAAAGTGTGAGCACCCCTGTTCTAGATGGTTCATAAGGGGAGATGCGTTCGGACAGGTAAGTTGGGCCAGAACTGTTTAGGGCTTTATAGGCTAAAGCCAGCATTTTGAATTGTGCCCGGTAGCAGACTGGCAGTCAGTGGAGCTGGCACAGCAGAGAAGTATGCTCCCTGAGCGCCGCTCCTGTTAGTAATCTGGCTTCCGTCCGTTGGACCAATTGAGGCTTCCAAACAGTCTTCAAAGGCAACCCCACGTAGAGTGCATTCCAGTAGTCTATACGGGATGTAACCAGAGTGTGGACTACCATGGCCAAGAAGATGTGAGCCTAAGGACAACCATCACTAAGAAGCTTCTTTGTGAAGATAAGGAGAAGAAGGATACCTGGGTCTATCTGGCTTCATTATCTTCAGTGGTTCAGGTGACTTGCCACATGCCCAGGTGCTCCATGTGTCCCACTCATTGCTTGGTTCACTTTGTGAGAAACAAAAAGCAACAGCTTTGCAGCATAGTGAAGCTTGGATTTGGAGAGGAGTTTGACTTCCCCTGCTTCTCCTCTTTGCTAGAGCGAGGCTCACTGCATTTCACTTAAGGCATTCATTCAGCGAATCTCTTTCCACCATGTAAAATCCATTGCAGCCTCCTGATTAATCCTTCCAAGCACAGATACTTACTCCGGGCCTAATCCTCCTCTGCCATTGTATCTCGCTCACTGCCGATTCTCTTCATCTGCTTAACAAATTCTCTCCTTTTCAATAGAACATCCAAAGCTGAACATGCTGGGCATTAAAAGGGAAATCTTCTCCCTGCCAGCTTCAATGCTTCCTTTTTCTCTGTTGGCCTCATTTCTCCATACTCTTTTTTGAGTCACATGAAAACCCTAAAATTGTTCTAACTCCTTTCTGCTTCATCTACAAAAAACGGCACCAAGAAACAGTCAATAATTTGATTTGGGATCATCGATTCAGAGAGAAGCTTCTTCTTCTAGGATTCCAGAGATCAAAAATAGCAAACACAAAAAAATCACACACACACGCCCTCCCCGCCAATTGCTTCCCATGAAATGTCCCACTTTAGACGCGAATCCCAAATCATTATTGACTTTACAATATAGTACAACTTTCATATCCATTGTTGCATATTATAGAATGGCACTGTAGGATCTAGAAAATGCCTAAAGAACATCTAGGACCTCTAGCATGACTCGTGATGGAAACATACCATAAAATCATAGCAGAAGACCTAGACCAGGGCTGCCTAGGAAGTCAATCGTGATTGACCAGTCAATCCCAGGTCTGAAGGTTGATCCCAGCCAGATGGGGTGCTTCTCAGAGGGGGCGGAGCCAGGCCGTGCCAAGCCCCGCCCCTCCCCCGGCTTCGGTGCTCCCAGCAGCTTCTCCAGGCTTGAGGATGGCACTGCCAAGCCAGTGGTGGCATAGCTAGCACAAGGCTGGCTTGGCATTGCCACCCTCAAGCCTGGAGAAGCTGCTGGGAACTCCAAAGCCAGAGGAGAGGGGGCGGGGCTTGGCATGGCCTGGCTCCACCCCCCTCTGGCTTCCGCTCTACCAGCAGCTTCTCCAGGCTTGAGGATGGCAATGCCAAGCCAGTGGTGGCATAGCTAGCACAAGGCTGGCTTGGCACTGCCATCCTCAAGCCTGGAGAAGCTACTGGTAGAGCTGAAGCCAGAGGGGGCAGAGCCAGGTCACACCAAGCCCCACCCCTCCCCTTTCCATCCTTGAGGAGGTAGGTAGATCTTTCTGACTTGGTTTTATTATAAGTAGGTCGCATGCTGAAAAAGTGTGGGCACTCCTGACCTAGACTATTCATAGAGACAATGTATCCGATGTGCTGAATTGGTTCAACAGTTAATTCGGTGGTGTCAACCAGTTGGCCATAGTATTTAACTTCAAGGGGATATTAATATCATAAAAGCACCAAATCGCCTCTGACCTTTGCAGCTAAGGGCCCTTACAGACAGGTCCTATATCCCAGGATCTGATCACAGGTTTTCAGATTTAAACTGGATTATACGAGTCCACATTGACAGATAATCTGGGATAAACAGAAAACTTGGGATATAGGACCGGTCTGGAAGGGGACTAAGAGGGTTCAGCTCTGGTAAATATTTGGATAGGAGATGGCGATGAACACTAGGTGCTGTAAGCTATATTTGGATGGAAAGAAACTACAAAACCAGCTCAGAGTATTTCCTGCCAATGAGGTCCTAAGGTTGCCATAGTTCAGTAGATGACTTGAAGAACACACAAGACACCAGATGCCATCTCATCATTGAAACCAAGCAAGGTCAGCTCTGCTGAGTACTTGTGTGGGAAACAACCAATGAACACCTCTCAGATACCATGCGATATATTTCAGAGGAAAGACTTTGCAAACCATCTTTGGGCATTCTTTACATAAGAAAACCTGATGAAATTCATGTAGTCACTAGGCCTGTCTTATGGGGAAAAATGGCTTCAAAAGTCGCTTCGGATGTAGGGGGCACTGATGCCTCGTATCTAAGAGACATCCGAAGTTCTAAGCAGTATTATCGATATCAATTTGGAATTAATTCTGAAATTAGGAATGGCTTCAATAATGGCGGATGCTGTCATGTTTAAACTGGGTTAAACATGACAGCATCTGTTCCAAACTGGGTGTTTTAACTCAGTTGGGAAGCCTATGCTTTCCCTCCAGATCTGGACGGAGCCCTTCTTTTGTTTACACCCAGATTGGAAGCAGGATATCACCCCTCCCTAGCAGATCTGGGGAAAATGAGGCTTCCCCCCAGATCTGCTGGGGAGGGGTGTTATCATTTCCCCAGATCTGCTGGGGAGTGGAATTATTGTTTCCCCCAGATCTGCTGGGGAGTGGTATTATCGTTTCCCAAAGTCCTACCACACTGAACCCAATAGAGATCGTGGGCCAAGTATCAGTTCACGGTTAAGGTTATCCAAGAAATATGAAGTCACAAAATCGTGTATTATCCACGAAGAACAGCCAAATAGGCTAATGATTTGTAATCCAATGGACCAAGTTGTCCAAACTCGGTGTTTCCATAGGGTCTTGTGAGGAGGTGGGTGTGTCTCGGAGTAGCTCCGAGTAAAAACTGGTGAACGCGGAGGAAGAAGGTAGATTCCTCTGTGCTGATGCTGGTAGTAAGTCCACGCCTTCATATTTCTTGGATAACCGTAACCGTGAACTGATACTTGACCCACGATCTCTATTGGGTTCAGTGCGGTAGGACTTTGGGTTGTGTTTTCATACTATGTTTGTCTCTATAATAAGAGTATATATATTTAAGATATTCACTTTTGTGTTTTTCTTACACTTCGTGTTTTGCTACTTTGATATATAGCTCTGCTTGTCTTTCTATTGTATTATCGTTTCCCCCAGATCTGCTGGGGAGGGGTGTTATCATTTTCCCCAGATCTGCTGGGGAGGGGTGTTATCATTTTCCCCAGATCTGCTGGCCAGGGGTGTTATCGTTTCCCCCAGAACTGCGGGGGAGTGGTATTATCATTTCCCCCAGATCTGCTGGGGAGGGGTGTTATCCTGCGTCCAATCTGGGTGTTTACAACCAAATTGCCATCAGCCATTGACATATGAGTCCTTACCAAGTATGGCAAAGGAGGCATCATAATGGCAAAGCCACTTCCTTTTTGGGAAGCTGTGCTCAATATTGCTTCATATATAGGAAGTGCATAAAAAACATCTGAAAATCAGATGTATCCGAATATCAGAAACAGGCCTAGTAGTCACCATAGGTCTACAGCCAACATTTAACATAGAATAGAGGTATTGAATATTTCTATCATTCACTTGCAAACTTCAGCTAGTTCAAGACACTATGGGAAAGACTCTTGGAGAGATAAAGGATTTGTGGCATGCTGAGGAGGGGCAAGAATCAGAGCAGGGTAGTATGCACTTCAGAGTAGCATGTGCCTTCTTCTAATGGAATAACTCTGTCGGCAGATGGCCTTGGATTTAGAATTCCCACTCAAAAGCACTAGCAATGTATTCTGTGTGGCTGTGCTGCTCACGGTCCTCTGAAGCACAGTCGAAACAGAGCTTGAAGCAAGTTTTATATGTTTGGATGATCTGCTGACCAATTGGAATTGTAGTCCCCCCACAAGGCAAATTTCCTAAAATAAAGGAAAGGGAAGTCAAGGATGGCTGAACTGAAGTACTTATGGCACTCAAGGGCATGAAGTTTCTTTTGTGGGGACCAGAAGCACATTCCTCCCATGCTCGACTGTGGACCATACTGAGCCTCCACAGCAAGTTCCAGTGCCATCATTGGTTTTTTCACTCCCTCTCAAAATGTCACTTCCTGTCACCATTTTGAGAAGGTATGTAAAGGAAAGTGGTGATATTTGGGTATACTTTTAGATTCTGAGGTTCTTGTAGAGGTTTTTTCCATGTATTTCTATAGCTTTGGGGACTTTCTGTGTACTTTGGGGTAAAAAATGCTCAAATATTTAACATTTTGGGAAGTTTGGGGGATTTGAAGTATTGTTTAGGGCAGTGTTTCCCAACCTTTTTTGAGCCGCGGCACACTTTTAACATTAAAAAATATCCGGGGGCACACCACCAACCAAAATGACACAAAATGACACTAACACAGTAAAGAACGGCTGGGGGATTGTGGCCTGCTGGGAGTGCCAAACCCGGGGGAGGGGGAGGAGCCAGGCCATGCCATGCCCCGCCCCCTCCCCCCAGCTTTAGCTCTTCCACAGCTTCTCCAGCCTTGAGGTGGCAGTGCTGGCTTGGCACTGTCCCCTCAAGGCTGGAGAAGCTGTGGGAGAGCTGAAGCCGGGGGGAGAGGACGGAGCCAGGCCGCACCATGCCCTGCACCCTCCCCCCGGCTTCAGCTCTCTCACGGCGTCCCCAGCCTTGAGGGGGCAGTGCGAGTGAGGGGCATGAGTCATGGCCCCCATCCCCAGCGCTGCTCTCCGCCACGACTCACGCCCCTCGCTTGCTGAAGCCGCAGGGAGGAGGAGGAGCATGAGCAGTGGATGGACTTCAGTGGGCGGGGCTCCTCCTCCGCACGGCTTCAGCGAGCAAGGGGCAGGAGTCATGGCGGCTTGGAGGCTGGCTGGGGAAATGGCCGAAGGAGGCGGCACCCCGGCCCCTTCTTCTTTTTCTTTGCTGCCGCCTGGCCCTTCCTCCTCCTCTCCCAAGCAGCAGGAGTTCGACAGGAAGAGGGGGAAGGAAGGGGGCAGAGAGCTTTTCTCGCGGCACAGCAGGAGGTCCATCACGGCACACTACTGTGCCGCGTCACAGCGGTTGGGAAACACTGGTTTTAGGGGGCTTCAAGGAGATGATGATGATAGGATCTGGGTTGCTGTTTCCCACCTCATGATGCCCACCCGCGCTGCATGTTTTGCCACTCACCGACATCACATGATGTGGTAAGCTGACACACGAACAGTTGCACAAATATCGACCGGACAAATTGGCCCCCAGGTTCCCGGTGACATTAAAGGATGGCTTCCCAAAGAACTCGCATCAGGTGAGATGAAATACGCCATGCTGGGAACAAATTAAAATTGATCCCGGCTTGTTTGCTTTATCTGCCGTGGCTTCTATCTGAGCTGGGAGATGACGTATTGGTGGAAGCAGGGTGGCCGTAAGGATGCTGAATCTAATTACAAAGACACCGGCCAAGGGTTTCTCTCCTCCTCCCTCCCTTGGGTCCCCTCCCGTTCCTGCTGAGGAGGCCTCATCCATCATCGGAGATCGGGCAGGATTCAGCAAGCGGAGGGAGCATCAGACTGAGGAAGGCACTGTGCTTTCGAATCATCCCCCAAGCCCTTTCTCGTTGTAATTAGAATAATAATGATTTCAGTCTGTAGTTTGCACTTGGTAAAAGTCCTCCAAGGACTTTTGTCAAACTTGTGGAGAACACCACTATTTCTTTCTTGCAGTTCTAAGTCCTGGCCGAAATACAAACCAAACAGATCAATTATTCTAGGGACAGCATAGTGTAGTGCAGTGTTTCTCAACCTGGGGGTTGGGGCCCCTGGGAGGTCGTGAGAGGGATTTTAAAGGGGTCGCCAAAGAAAACACATATTTCTGGTGGTCTTAGGAACCCTTTTGGCAGAGAAGATTGAAGATCTCTCTGCTTGTCCTTGCTCTTCCTTTTTGGTGTTAGTGAGCTATAACTCCCAGAATTCAACCCCCTCCCCAACCCCATCAATATTCGATGTTGCCCATGTAGATAGTGTAAACACAAGTAGTACTATAGCATAGTAAGTACAAAAACACCAAAGGACTAGAGTAATTATGAAACTATGCAGAAATATATATTCTCATAAGTGGCCCACAATAGTCCGGTTGCACATAGCTGGAGAATAGCCAATACAGAGTTTCCCAATGGTCCAATGATGCACGTAGTCCCTCTTAGAGTTCTATGGGGAGGGGGTGCACGACAGAGAACGGGTAAGTAGTCCACAAACGTTCAGGTCTAATATTCAAGCTAGTGCACACTCCAGAGTTCCCTGCAGTCTGATGATGCACATTGATCCCAAAATTATAGTTATAATCAAAAAGCTCCCGTTGGAGTAAAAAGAAACCAAGATGTAGTGCTATGAAGCGGCTTGTAGCCCAGTGTAGGAAGCAACAAGGACGCCAAGGGCCGCAACGGTAGAGCTGCAGGGCCCGATCCATTTCGCCTTGGGCTTTCTCAAGCGGCAACAATCATAGCAAATTGCTCAGCGTCACAGGCATACATGATCTGAAATACAATTATATACATAAGAAATAGGTCCGAAATCCATAGTACAATCGTGACACAGGTATAGGGTTACATACCATTCCAGGTTAGATCCATGTATAGCATGTCCTGTGGACTCTGTATTGGATATTCTCCAGCTACGTGCAACCGGACTATTGTGGTCCACTTACCTGTTACTTCCCTGCTACTTACCTGTTCCCCATCGTGCACACCCTTCCTCCTAAGCGTCCCAGAAGTATTGGTATTTACAAGTAACCAAGAATGTTGTATATTGTTATATTGTGTGCAATATGTTATTTATTTGAATAAGATAAACTATAAGCCCTCCCCACTTTTGAGAATATATATTTCTGCATAGTTTCATAATTACTCTAGTCCTTTGGTGTTCATGTAGATAATGTGCCAAGTTTGGTGCAAATCCATTGTGGCTGGGTTCAGAGTGCTCTTTGGTTGTAGATGAAATATAAACCCCAGCAACCACAATTCCCAAATGTCAAGTTCTATTTTTCCCCTAACTCCACCAGTATTCACATTTGGGCATTTTGAGCATTTGTGCCAAATTTGGTCCAGATCTATCATTGTTTGAGTCCACAGTGCTCTCTGGATGAAAGTGAACTACAACTCCCAAACTCAAGGTCAATGCCCACCAAACCCTTCCAGTATTTTATCTTGGTCATGGGAGTTCAGTGTGCCAAGTTTGGTTCAATTCCATCGTTGGTGGAGTTCAGAATGCATTTAGGTTGTAGGTGAACTATAAATCCCAGCAACTACAACTCCCAAATGACAAAAACAATCCCCCTTGCAACTCCACCAATATTCAAATGTGGGTGTATCAGGTATTTGTGCCAAATTTGGTCCAGGAAATGAGAATACATCCTGCATATCAGATATTTACATTACAATTCATAACAGTAGCAAAATTATAATTATGAAGTAGCAACAAAAATAAAATGATGGTTGAGGGTCACCACAACATGAGGAACTGTTTTAAGTGGTTGCAGCATTAGGAACATTGAGAACCATTGGTGTAGTGGTTTGAGTGTTGGACGATGGGTCTTGGCACCAGGGCAGGGGAGGATCTTAGTGGAGGCAAAGTAAGCAGCCGCCTCAGGGCGCCATGTGGCCAAGGGTGCATCTGGCTGCGGCTGCCAGGTTTGGCGCATCATGACACGCCATTGCTACGGACGGGCGGCGCGTGGGCGGGAGGTTCCGCCCCGACTACAAAATGTTCCCTGGCTTGTCCTTTTCATCCTCTTGGGAGTGCTCTGTTTTAATAGCGCATGCGCGAAACTTTCATGCATGCGCCATCGGGTCAGAGTGCTTCTGGTGGAGGGAGTTGCTAAACACACTCCCAAGAAGCCGAAAAGGACAAGCCAGGGAACATTTCGCAGCTGGAGGTGGAAGGCTCCACCCCGGCTGCAAAATGTTTTCCCGTCCTTTTCATCCTCTTGGGAGTGCGTTTCGCTACTCCCTCCACCAGAAGCGCTTGGTCCCAATAGCGCATGCGCAAAACTAGCACATGCGCACACCAGCATCACTACACTGAAGCCAAAAAAAGGTTCGCTTACTACAATTTTTTACCTTCGTCCAGTCCTGCACCAGGGTTCGATTCCCTGCTTGGCTATGGAAACCTACTGGGCAAGTCACCGTCTTTCAGTCTCATTCCTCCTCAAGTTCACAAACGAATTTAGAATTATGCTGGAGAATTTTGTGGAAACTGACCACAGAGTCATCATAGAGCACTTAAAGATCCCTATTAATCAAATCCATGAGGATGACTACAGAAAACAAGTTTCCTTTTCAGAAAACTGTGTTTTCTGTACCAAAAAAGCACTTTTGTGCACTGAAAACATTTCTGTGCAAAACCACCATGAGCATTCTCTGGATGGTTGCTGTCTGGGGGGATCCTTTGTTGGGAGGTGTTAGCTGGCCCTGATTGCTTCATGTCAGGAATTCCCCTGTTATTTGAGTGTTGCTCTTTATTTACTGTCCTGATTCTAGAGTTTTGAAATACTGGTAGCCTGATTTTGTTCATTTTCTTCTCTTTTTTTTCTTTTCATTTTCATGGTTTCTTCCTTTCCGTTGAAATTGTCTGCATGCTTATGGATTTCAATGGGTTCTTTCTATAGTCTGACATGGTGGTTGTTAGAGGGGTCCAGCATGTGGACAATTTCAACAGAAAGGAGAAAACCATGAAACTGAATAACATCCGGCTACTAGTATTTTTTTTTAAAAAACTTTAAATCCATAGTTCCACTACTTCACGAAGTATGTTTTTAGTTTGATTTAAGTACTCCTAGCCAGATTTCTCCTAATGCTCAAATAAAATCTTTGCAAAATCCTTTGAAAGGTGTTAATTAAGAATCAGAAAACTCAAGCCGGAACACCATTAAAAATCCATAAGGAGTGGTGGGACTCAAAACTATCAGCAACATGACAGAAAGATCAAGAAGGTACCGTTCATTTATTTAATCAAGATTCTTCATCAACAGATGGCCCTTTCAAGAACACTCAAGCTTCAAGAGGCAGAAATATCAAATCCGTCCTGCTCTTTTTCTCCATCCTACAAGGGCACCTCAACAGAATCTCCTTCTTGTGATGCCTGGAAAGGCATCACAACACAGTGGAAAGTTAAGTTCTGAGATACAGAGGCTAATGATGCCATCCTTCACCCAGTATGCCTAGAGCTGGCTTGTAGTAGGATGTACTTTCTTCTCTCTAGATGTGAGAAATCGCATAGTTACTGGAGTCAAAGCAGACGCGAGATACCAAGTTTGAGCAGGAGGAGCAAAGCTCTCTTCAAACTAAAAGCCAGAGAAGAACAAGTGATCGCAGTGGCTTTAATGCTCACCTACTGGTTTTCAGTAACATTATAATCTGTCGTTATAATCACAAAGATATTGGAGATAAGTGGATCCTAGTTAGCAAACTTGATCAGGAGAAGCAAACCTCTTCATCTCAAAGTGAAAGTTGATGGGATGATGGTGGCTTGAATGCCTACCTTACGTTTTGGAGAATGCTATACATTGTCAGATTGTGCAATCTGCACATGAGGGTTAGATATTATGACTCTAGACCAGGGGTGCCCACACTTTTTCAGCATGCGAGCTACTTATAATAAAACCAAGTCAGAAAGATCTACCTACCTCCTCTAGGCTGGACAGGGGAAGGGTGGGGGCGGGGCTTGGTGTGGCCTGGCTCCGCCCCCTCTGGCTTCCACTCTACCAGCAGCTTCTTCAGGCTTGAGGATGGCAGTGCCAAGCCAGTGGTGGCCACTACTGGCTACTGCATCCTCAAGGCTGGTAGAGCTCACAGGGGTGGAGCCAGGCTGCCTGCCCGCCCTCAAGGCTGGAGCTCCCAGTAGCTTTTTCAGGCTTGGGGATGGCAGTGCCAAGCCAGTGGTGGCATAGCTAGCACAAGGCTGGCTTGGCCCTGGGGCTGGAGGGGGGAGTGCCAAAGCTGGGGGGGAGGGGGGCAAGGCTTAGCGTGGCCTGGCTCTGCCCCCTTTGAGAAGTGCCCCATCCAGCTGGGATCGACCTCCTTCTGTCCTGGGATCGACTGGTCGATCGCGATTGACTTCCTGGGCAGCCCTGCCCTAGACTATAAACATCTTAGGGAAGATGTATATACCTAGGGAATGTTAGTGAGTTCCTCTACTGAGCAAAAGTTCATGAGATCTTTGTGGTCTGGAATAACATGTTCTAGATCTCAGTTCAAATTATTTTTGTAACACACCAAATGCGTGTTTGCATAACTAAGTTTCTGATTGTTTTCTAAACAACAGGAGGGATGGGGCTGATCTACACTCTCTGGGGAGGGAGCTCCTCAGCCAAGGGTCCACCACCAAGAAGGCCCAGTCTCTCGTTCCCACCAATCGCACCTGCGATGGCGGCAGGACTGAAAGCAGGGCCTTCGCAGCTGACCTTAATGCTCTAACTGGCTCATAAAAGGAGATGCATTTGGATATGTAAGCAGGACCAGAACTATGTAGGGATTTGTAGGCTAAAGCCAGCACTTTGAATTGTGCTCGGTAGCAAACTGGCAGCTAGTGGAGCTAAAGCAACAGGGTTTGTGTGCTCCCTGTACGCTGCTCTGGTGAGCAATCTGGCTGCTGCCTATTGGACCATTTGAAGGTTCAGAACAGTCTTTAAAAGCAACCCCACATAGAGCGTGTTGCAGTAGTCTATATGGAGTCTATATGTAACAAGAGCGTGAACTACTGTGGCCAAGTCTGACTTTCCAAGGTACAGGCACAATTGGTGCACAAGTTTTAATTGTGCAAATGCTCCTCTGGTCAGCACCGAAACCTGAGGTTCCAGGCTCAGCGATGAGTCCAGGATCACTCCCAAACTGTGAATCTGTGTCTTCACCCTGTCCAGCATAGGATGTAACCCTATATCCTCTTCAGCCTTTAGACCAGGGGTGGTTAACCTACGGCCCCCGGGCCGGACTCAACCCGGCAGCTGCTTCTATCCGGCCCGGGGAGAGGGCATCGGGGGGCAGGCCAAGAGGAAGGGGTGCCGCTGCTGCCATACCATCGCAGGCTCTATGGGGCAGAGTCTGTCTCCGGCAGACAGGCCGGAGGAGCGGTGGCTTTGGAGTGCCTGCCATCCCTGGAGGCTATCCGCGCCTGCAGCAGGAGCACTCGCTGACCTGCGGAGGCTGATCGTCTTCCGGTCACGAGGGCGAACAGCCGCCTCAGATCACGACTGCTCCCCCTGCAAGCCCGGATAGCCTCCAGGGATGGCAGGCAGTCCATAGCAGGGCGATCAGCTGGGGGCGAGAGAGCGGGCGAAGGCCTGCAGCCTCCAATCGCCTGCTGCTCCACTCTTTTTTTCTTGTCCTGGTGGAGGGACACGGGGACAGAGCGCTGTGCTGCATCCCTGCGCGGCGGAGGCAGAGAGAGAGGGTGGAAGGAGAGAGAGGAAGGAAGGAAGGAGGGAGGCGGCCAGGAAGGGTAATGGAGGCCTCGAGCGACGAAAGCAGCGAAGCGGCCGAGCCCCCGAGGGGCCGCTGACCTCCATGTTGAAAGAGTCCCTGCCTTCCTCCGAGCTCCCTTCAGAGCTCCCCCAGCGGGTGAGTGGCAGGCAAGCAGAGAGGGCAAGCAAAGAAGGCAGGCAGGCAGTCTCTTTGAGGCAGGCCACACACAAGCTTTGCCATCCTCTGGGCTGGGGTCATTGGGCCATTCCATCTTGGGATCCTTCCTCTCTTCAGGATGTCAGCCTTCATCTTGGTTCGCACCTTGGCTTCTTGAATTTTATTTTATTTTATTTTAGTGGGTTTTATTATTATTTTACAATAATGTTATAATATAATAATATAATAAATAATATAATATAATATAGTAATGTTATATTATAATTTCAACATGTTATAATGTCTATATATATACACACTATAATATAATAATTATGACATTAATACTAATAATATATGAATATTTCTTGATATATTAATAAGTTAATATTAATGATGTGTAATATACAGCAAATATAAACAGTAAATAATATGAAACCTTTTTTTTGGCTGGTCTGTGATTTGTAGGGGTGTCAATTTTCTGTGGGAGGCCCAGCCCTTTGCCTTATCCTCCTCTGAAAAAATAATTGCCCACCCAATCATGCTTTAGACTGACTAGTAAATGTAGTTATTTACTCGTTGTTTTGGGGGCCTTTTAGGTTTTGGGGGAAGTTTCTTTGCTCAAACCTACCTTGTCTGAGGCCTATTTCTGTTGGCAAGTTTGGTGTCTCTGCGTTGTAAAGTTTGTCTTGTCTGTCTTGTCTGGATTCAATTTCAATTTGTTCTCCTTCATCCAGACCATCACAGTTGCCAGGCATCAGTTCAGGACCTGAACGGCTTCCTTAGCAGCAGGTAGAAAAGAGTGATAGAGTTGAATGTACAGGTGGCATCAAGCTCCGGATGATCATTCCAAAACCCACAACAAGATTCATTCCAAAACCCATAAGAAACAGTCAAGGATTCTGGGAAGTGAGATCCAAAACACTTCAGTGGCTGAATTAGAGGCTGCTGGGTTAGAAAGTCACCCATTTATGGCCACAGACCATTGGAAAACATTTCTCCAGCACCCCGGCATTGGCCGCCCATTTTGTAGAGCCTGAATAAATGTCAACCTCCGCCAGGTTATTCATTTCTCTGCCCTGTCCCCAGTGTTTGATGTCCTGTCCTGCAAATACCACGGTCTGATCTTGACATAACACTTCCCCATTTGAAAAAGTAAACTTCCCCTTGGAAATGTTTCATTTGCTCCCTAAATTTACTTTGATCTCCTCTCCGAATGTTTAATCTCTTCTCATTGTATTGTGGGCTTGTAATCCTGTTTTACATCCTGCTATCTATCTCCAAATTTTTGTATAAATTTGCTATTCGACATGACATTTACACAGCACTAAGGCAGCGGCAGAGTATTTACAAGGGAAGGAGCTACAGTGGAAAATCAACACCAAAGACGGAGGGGGGGGGGGGGGGGGGCTGCGTTGCCATTGAGGGAAGAAGCCTGACATTGCTTTGTTTAATTTTTAAGACGGTTTGGATGGGAATAGGACTCTTTTCAAAACAACCCCCTCCTCTTCTGCTTTGTTTTCCTTTGAGCAATTAGGACAACCTCCAAGAAGCTTGCAAATGTACTTGTTTTGCTTTGCCTGCTTTTGAAAGAGTAAGTGGGGTTGCGGAAAAGAAATACACCATCAAACAGCTTGAACAAACACAGAGCAGACTGTGACAGCAGCAGCTGATGGATTCGAAGTCAGTGGGGCGGATGGCTCTGTTCTGGGCGTCAGTTTGAGTTTTAAATGAGCTATCCATGGTACTGAATTATATCCCCCCCTAAATGGGTTTATCCACTTGGATAGCTCCTTTAAAGTTCAGATTAAAACTCTGAACGGATTGCCTACCCGCTGAAATAGAAGTCACCGGTAGCGAGAGGAAGGCCATAATTCATTGCGCGATCAAGTACTTTGCCTGCCGAAAGATGCTTGGGTCAGTTTTTAGCATTCCTGATAACAAGTAATCTCTCCAAACAGGCGAGAGAATGAAAATTCAACAACGGAGACCTTGGAGAGCCTGCCTGTACCACTTAGAATCAACATTATTGGGAAGGGATGGGAGAATATTTAAATATGTTGTCAAAGGCTTTCATGGCCAAAATCAGTGGCTTGCTGGGAGTTGTTTTGAGCTGTATGGCGATGTTCCAGTAGCATTCTCTCCTGATGCTTCGCCTGCATCAGTGTGGCCTTCCAAATGTTATGAGATGACACCTCCCAGTACTATTCATCCCTGGCTAGGCTTGCTAGAGATGATCAGACATGGAGGACAACACTTTTATCTCAATCTGAATGAAAGGTTTTTATCTCAATCTGAATGAAGGTGAATCCATCGAAGACGGAGATCCTATGGCTGGGTCGCCCTGGGCTTGATAGATGCCGGCTGCCTACCCTGGTCAGCGAGCTCCTAAGCACATCGTCTTCAGTAAAAAGCCTGAGGGTCCACTTAGACCCACTGCTATCAATGGAGATGCAAATCTCCATGGTATGCAGGACTGGGTTTTTCCATCTACGCCAGGCTAGGTGGCTGGCTCCCTATATACCCAGAAGCGACCTGGCCACGGTGATCCAGGCAACGGTCATCTCGAGACTGGACTACTGTAACGCCCTCTACATTGGCCTTCCTTTGTCATCAATCCGGAAACTCAAGCTAGTGCAGAATGCTGCTGCTCGACTGTTGGTGGGGGCACCTGCACGAGAGCACATTACGCCCATTCTGCAGCAGCTGCACTGGCTACCAATAGAGCATCGGATTGTTTTCAAGATGTTGGTGTTGACCTTTAAGGCCTTGTATGGTCTAGGGCCAGTGTATCTGAGGGATCGCCTCACCCCATATGTTCCCCCGAGATCACTACGTTCGAAAAAACAAAATTTCCTAGTAGTTCCATCTATGCACTCCTTCTGCTTGTCTACAACCAGATCAATAGCCTTTTCCGTAGCGGCGGCGTCGCTATGGAACTCAATGCCTGAAGAAGTCCGTGCCATTACGGAATTGGGCCCATTCCTGAGAGCCTGTAAAATGACCCTTTTCAGGCAGGCCTTTAACCTAAATGGCTCCTGAGGAAATTCCTCAAATGCTGAGTCCTATGTGGATTGTTGTTTTTATGTGCTGTTTTATATTGTTGTTATTATTAAATTGAAATGTTGCTGTTTTTAGTAATTGGTTTTATGTAAACTGCCCCGAGCCTGCTGGAAGGAGCATAATATAAAAACAAAAAATAAATAAATAAATAAATAAGCTACCATGTTAACTTACTATATATTAACTTGATGATCAAAAAAGGATAGTCCAGATCATGAGATTTGCAGAAAGGGGCATGGAAGTTGTCACTAGGTAAGACCATTGTGTTGGGGAATCTGAGCTGTTAGGCTCAAAAATAATACTCCGTTGGGGAGATTCCACCATAAATATAGCGGAGTACCAGAAATAAACATCATAACCAGCCTAAACGTACATATGATGAGCTGGGATAAGATTCTATTCCTTAGGATGGCGTAGGATTGCAGAGGCAGACCTTTAGGTTTAAAATATTTATTGAAGTAAAAATATTTATTGAGATGGAAAAGGTCTTGGAGCTAACTAGCTTACTAAACTCATATTCTAAGAAAGGTAAAAGGATAAAAAGTCAAAATATCCATGCAACTACAATTTACCAGGCAAAATGCATCTTCACTGGAAGGAAGTAAAAGGCAGAAAGAACAATGGAGGCTGACTGCATGGCCAAGCCCAGGGCGATCAAAATACATTTAAAGAGGAAGTTTCCTTATATCTCACAGAGATTACATTGCTTCATCTTCAAAGGGGGAGGAGATAATAGCAAGCAAGGAATGTGAGGGGGAGGAATCCCTCACTCGAATCCTATCTCTAGTCCAGGGGTGCCCACACTTTTTCAGCATGCGAGCTACTTATAATAAAACCAAGTCAGAAAGATCTACCGAGAGAGAAGCAGGGTGGAGCAGGGGGAGGGGCGGGGCTTGGCACAGCCTGGCTCCGCCCCCTCCCCCTCTGGCTTTAGCGCTACCACAGCTTCTCCAGGCTAGAGGAGAGTACTGCCAAGCCAGTGGTGGCATAGCTAGCCACTACTGGTTTGGCAGTACCCTCCTCTAGCCTGGAGAAGCTGTAGTAGCACTGAAGCCAGGGGAGGGGGCTGGGCTTGGTGCGGCATGGCTCCGCCCCTCCCCCCTCTGACTTTAGCTCTACCACAGCTTCTCCAGGCTAGAGGACAGTACTGCCAAGTCAGTGGTAGCATAGCTAGCCACTACTGGCTTGGCAGTACCCTCCTCTAGCCTGGAGAAGCTGTGGTAGTGCTGAAGCTGGGGGAGGGGGCGGGGCTTGGTGCGGCATGGCTCTGCCCCCCTCTAGAAGTGCCCCATCTGGCTGGGATCGACCTTCTTCAGTCCTGGGATCGACTAGTCGATTGCGATCGACTTTCTGAGCAGCCCTGCCCTAGTCTAACTACCTATTGAGAACTTGATACTTGATGACACAAGAGATATGTGCAGTCCAAGGATGAAACCCTACACATTGTTCAGACCAACCTCTGAGGATGCTTGCTACAGATGCAGGTGAAACATCAGGAGAGAATACTACTGGAACTTGGGCATGCAGCCTGAAAAATAACAACCCAATATTCAAATATGTTTGGAAAAATATATATAAAATATTTCTAGACTGTTGAGAAACCCTGGCAAGAAAAGCATCCTGGATTTCTGTGGATATTTGCCATTTGAGGCATATTCAATGCAAAATTCAATCAGGGTTCCTTTGTGTAGAATAGAGTAATTTTTTTTTCTGTTCACAGAATATTTCTGTGTAGAAATATTCCTTGGTGCAGAAAACAGTGGGATTTTGTGCAGAAAACACAAACGAGACCTCTACACCTAGTCGCTCAGAGACTAATGTCTATATTTCAGGGATGTTCAGGAATATATTGCTTCAACTGAAGAATCTGTTGAATTTTAGTACCAATGTGCAACAATGTGCCCGGCAGGAGAAAGATATGGGATCCTGGAGAAAGATTGCATTACTTTTCTGGTGAGACTTTCCAAATTCTATTGACTTTATAGAGATAGGGCTTGATTAATGGCTCAAACGCTATAGAACTTGAACCTGAAGTTTCATAATATTAATTGAAGTTGGAAACTGCTCTGAGTGAATTGTCTTGAGCCATCATCCTGCTTGGGCTTAAGAGCCTTTTTCAGGCAATGGGTATAGGGGCCACTATATTCAGAAGTATGACCACTAGGCCTGGA
This sequence comes from Anolis apletophallus, assembly GCA_030556195.1. Classification (NCBI taxonomy): domain Eukaryota; kingdom Metazoa; phylum Chordata; class Lepidosauria; order Squamata; family Anolidae; genus Anolis; species Anolis apletophallus. The sequence continues at coordinate 20,340,205 of JARBWK010000013.1, forward strand.
TAGATCCGTCAGAATGTTTCTAAAATTGGAATGAATTCAGATTGAATTCACTTTTGAATTGGTTTTGAAGCGATGTAAGCAACCCGGAAGTGAATTTGCCATTTCGAAGCCAACACCCCCATTTTTTGAAAGAATCAGCAGGGTTCCCTTCCCTGGCCTTCCCTTCCTTGTGGGGCTCTTGCCCCAGTTCTGAGCGGAGGGAAGGCATCCGCGTCCAAACTGGGTTAAACATGCACATCCGCCAATAACAAAGCCATTCTGAATTTTTTGAATTAATTTGGAAAATTCCAATTTGTTTCTGGAAAAATTTCGGAAGTCATTCAGATTCGACGCGCTAGCGTCCCCTACATCCGGCATGAATTTTTAACCATTTTTTGATCACCACTATGTAGGATTGCCTCCTTGTGGTGAGGCCTAAAGACTGCAATTTGGAGAATCTAGCAAAGCAATGAAGTATTCGTGACTTTCCCTGCTTGCCCGAACTGCATACCCTACAACTGTCCAGGTTTGGCAGGAATAGACCAGGTCAATCCCACTTTTCCCATTGTCTCCTCCTTTTTGAGATGTGGCTAGCCAGTGGGTCCTTCTAAGCAGGAGAATACATAATGCTTCCTGTTTGGGCTGAAACAGTCCACCACAATCTTCTTGTCTCAAATGAACAGTGGTCTGCTTGTTTAGTCTGTCTGCTGTTTATGTCCCTTGGTATTGATTGCTATCTTAACCTTCTGACACAACTTGGCAGGCTCAATGCTTGATGGAGGCCTACAGCTCTGCCAAGACAATTATGGAGCAGTCAGGTTCAAAAACGCACCCAAGGGCAATCTAGTTCCAAGCCCCTGCCAATGAGGGATCACTACCTGTGATCTGTAGGTGGCCAGAAGCTCAGTCGAAACACTAAGAACATGGCCTTCTGCTCTTGCAAGTCAACAGGGCTGGACCTGCTCCCCAGTGGACTGTGTCTGTATTACACTGCTATAGAGGTCTCATACTGTTTGAACTATGATTGCTATGTTGCAATCTTTGCAATGCCAGAAATATAGCTTAATGGTGTAACAAATGTTGACCATTTACACTACCTGGAAATCTCTTGGGAAGACAGGTAAACAAATGTCAGCATGCTGGGAGAAGCAAAGACCACCAGCATTGAATAAATGCTCCTCCACCATCAACTCCGGTGGACTTAATGCCATGTTTTCCGAATACCCAAAGATCACAGTCTCCCAAAGCAGTTACTATACTCCCAACTCAAGAATGGGAAATGTAATGTTAGTGGACAGGAAAAGAGATTTAAAGATGGGCCTGAAGCCAACCTTAAAAACTGTGGCATAGACACCGAGTACTGGGAAGCCCTGGCCCTTGAGCACTCTAGCTGGAGGTCAGCTGTGACCAGCAGGGCTGTGGAATTCAAAGAGGCACGAATGGAAGGCAAAAGGGATAAATGTGCCAAAAGGAAGGAGGTGCATCAAGCCAACTCTGACCAAGTCTGCCTTCCACTTGGAAACCGATGCCCTCACTTGGAAGAAAATGCGGATCAAGAATAGTGCTCCACAGTCACCTACTTATCCACCGCCAAGACACCACACTTGGAAGGCCATCATACTCAGACAATGAGGGATCACCTAAGTAAGTAAGTAAGTAAGCTACATTGTACAGAATCCTGGGATTTGTGGAGAATTATATGAACAATCACTCAGCCTATCCAAAAATAATCCTTGGTATCTTGGATTTTTGCCATATTCCTAAGGTTATTTGATTCAGAAAATAGCATTGGATAGACCACATCAGCTTGAGTTCTACAGTATATTTCAAAAACTAGATGTGATAGGGGAAAGCCTGTGCCATTTTTGGAAACAGCAGGTCAGATATACACAAAAAGGGTTTAACATCTGAGGTAACAAATGTTTTTGGTGAGAATAATAATAATAATAATACACGTTATTTATATTCTACTCTTCTCACCCTGAAGGGGACTCAGAGTGGATTACATCACACATACGGCAGACAATCCCTACCAGAAGACGTACAGTTACAATACAACACATACAATTATGAAGGATTTTTTTCTTCTTCTGGCTGTGTCACAGGGTGCGTCATTATGTCATAAGGGGGTGCTGTTGCTTCATCCTCATGCCGGAGGGCCTCTGTTCCTCTGTCCGCATTCCCCTTCCGACAGCCGATTTTTATTTATTCAGACGTTGTAAAGTTCTTTTACTGAAAAGACTCCTTCCCCGCTTTAGGTGGTTCCCAGTTCATCTATTCACAGCTGGGCTGTTTTCGAACTGCTGGGTGAATAGTGGACAGGGCTCACAACTGGGAGTCCAGGCCAGCTCGGGAATCGAACTTGCAACCTTCAGATTGCCAGCACAGCGGTTCTACCTCTAATAACAACAACAACAATAAATGCAATCAAAGTCAGAATTGAAAAGTCGACGACAGATCCCAAATGTAGACTCTGCAAGGAAGCAGATGAAACAATAGATCACATCCTCAGCTGCTGCAAGAAGATCATGCAGACAGACTACAAGCAGAGGCATAACACCATTGCTCAGATGATTCATTGGAACTTGTGCCACAAATATCATCCGCCTGCGACAAAGAACTGTTGGGATCACAAGCCTGAAAAAGTTACACAAAAGGAACACGTCAAACTATTCTGGGACTTTCGAATTCAGACTGAGAGAGTTTTGGAGCACAAGACTCCTGACCTTACAATCATGCTAAAAACCAAATATTGGTTGTCAATGTTGCAACCCCAGGTGACAGCAGGATTGAAGAGAAACAACTAGAAAAGCTGACACAATATGAGGATTTAAAGATCGAACTGCAAAGACTCTGGCACACCAGTCAAGGTGGTCCCAGTGGTGATCGGCACACTGGGTGCAGTGCCTAAAGGCCTTGGCCTGCACTTAAACACAATCAGCACTGACAAAATTACCATCTGCAAGCTGCAGAAGGCCACCTTACTGGGATCTGCACGCATTATTGGCTGATACATCACACAGTCCTAGACACTTTGGAAGTGTCCGACGTGTGATCCAATACAACAGCCAGCAGAGTGATCTTGTTTGCGGTGGACTCATCTTGTGTTTCAAATAATAATTCTTACTTGTTTCTCCTCAAGGATCAAAGAAGGGCGCAACATATATAAAATACAAAATACATCAACCCACATGAAAATACTCTCCCAAATACACTTGAACCAACAATATCTCTAGTTTGTTGTGTGTTTTCCAGACTGTGTGGCCATGTTCCAGAAGCATTCTCTCCTGACGTTATACCTGCATCTATGGCAGGCATCCTCAGAGGTTTTGAGGTCTGTTGGAAACTAGGAAAGTTGGGTTTATATATCTTTGGAATGTCCAGGGTGGGAAAAAGGACTCTTGTCTGTTTGAGGTAGGTGTGAATGTAGCGACTGGCCACATTGCAGATGCAGGCGAAACGTGAGGAGAGAATGCTTCTGGAACATGGCCATATAGCCCGGAAAACACACAACAACCCAGTGATTGCGGCCATGAAAGTCTTCGACAACATAACAATACCTCTGCTTTGCTCTGGAGTCCTTCTCAAAAAGATGACAGGATGTGACACAATTTCACATTACCATTTTGAGAGGGACTTCTGAAGAAAATTGATATTTTTGGGCTTGCAGTGACCCACAGGCTGGTCTGGGATGAAATTTCCCCTGTCTGCCTCATATTTACCCACTTCTGTTTTATAGGTTTGTCGAAGGATCACAGCATTTATTTATTTATTTATTTACAGTATTTATATTTTGCCCGTCTCACCCTGCAGGGCAGATCACAATGCACATATACATGGCAAACGTTCAATGCCATAAACACACAACATATATAGACAGACACACAGAGGCTATTTAACTTTCCAGCTTCATGAGGGTATGCTTTTTGAATTCCAGCCACCGGGGGAGCTGTTGCTTCACCATCCACTTGTGACACCGACTGAGTACTTCCTCATCCTTTTGCATGCTACTGGAGAGTTTTATGGTGTCGTAAATTAGTTAAATTGGCCTCCCCACATAAGCAGTACCTAAATTTCCTACTTGATAGATGCAACTGCCTAGCTTGGATGGCGAGGCATTATGCCTGACATCCTCAGTTAAGAGACTTGGGGTCGTTTTTGACTCGTTGCTGCCGATGGAGACCCAAGTCTCCAGCATCAGCAAAACCGCCTTTTTCCCTCTGCAGCAAGCTAGGCGGCCTGGCCCCCACTGTGCCTCCAAGCCTAGGTCCAGAGACTACTGTACCTGGCCACTGTGCTCCAAGCCTAGGTCATCTCGAGACTGGACTACTGTAACGCCCTTTACATCGGCCCGCCCTTCTCAGTGATCCAAAAACTTAAGCTCTTCCAGAATGCCACTGCACGACTTCTCCCTGGGGCTCCAGTGAGATGTTACATAACACCTATCCTCCAGCAGCTTCATTGGCTTCCGGTCGAGCACTGGATCACCTTCAAGGTGATGGTGTTAACTTTCAAGGCCTTGCATGTTCTGGGGCCGCTGTATCTGAGGGACTGTCTTTTCCCCTACCAACCCCAGAGGTCACTTTCTTCCAAACAAAGGAACCTCCTTGAAGTACCGACCTTCAAAGCAATCCGTCTTACATTGACCCGGCGCCAGGGCCGTAGCCAGGATTTTGGTTGGGGGCTGAGTTTGGTTCGGGGGCTGAGACTGGGTGGAAGAGGGTCTACCCTAGCAAACCTTTTGTATTGTTATCCCAATAACCCCATTAATGTGGGATATAATGAGCATGGTGATCAGATCATGATATGAATAAACATAACAGTTTAAATAATGTACCAGTAAGGCTGCAAAAGTCGACAGCAAGCTAGACAGATGGTCAGGAGCTTACTCTGGCTGCCTCGTACTCATGTCATTTCGGTCAGTAGTGATTTTTAATGCAGCTGACTCCCAACCAGTTGCGCCACAACCTGGTCCAAGTAGAAGGGAATCGTGCTCAGTGTTGGGTTTTCATCCCTGACCCTTCCCCTATATCCTGCACAACAGCCTCTAATAAATGAGCAGATAAATGCATTCAGATGGTGGTGTAATGTGGAGAAAATCCAGGGCCTAATGAATGGATTGCAAAGGAACGTAAAGATGAGTTACGGCCTCTCCTTTTTGAAAACTCCTTTTAGTTTTAGAAATATTGCTGCTTGCAGGGGGGGAAAAGAAGAAGGGAGGGAGGGTGGGAAAAGGCAGTATATAGATTTCACCGGGCAGCCTGCGAGCACGCACCCAACACAACTGTCGGGCTGAAATTGCTTCATCTATCATCAGCCAACACCGAGCAGATAATGGGAAACAAGTTCTGATCCGGGAGCGATTATGGTTGCCGATTTGGAGCAATGATGGGCAGAGTGGAGCGTCCCCAGCTTGGTTTGCCCAAACCGAGGTTGACCCTGGCGCGGCCGAGATTAATGACGGGTTTGCATTGACCAGCGGCTGAGGAGGAGGCGTCATTATGATGGAGAAGCCATCAAAGGAGTCAATCATCTTTATCTCTCACTTTTCTTTCCAGCGAGATTGTCTCTCTCTTTTTCCTGCCAGAGGTGTGTGTGCGCACCGTATAATATCTCTTGCCTGCTGTCAAGAACATGAATTGCATAGAAAATTACCCCTCCCTGGCTGGGAAATCTATGGTCAGATGAGTTATCAAAACCCAGGCACTATTCGGAATGGGATCGGGGAGGGGGAAGAGGACATGATTGGCTCATTTATTTTAATGTCAGCTTGCTCTTCTCCACCTAATCTGATGTGATATTCAAACACTGCGGTAATTTCCCACCGTTTGGGAGACTTTGGAGGTAGGAGTCAGGCTGATTCAATTTCTCCTTCTTGCACTTGCAAAAATAGAAGATGCGGATTTTATTTTTGTGAGTAGGGATTTGGAAAAGGCTCTGGGACAAAAACCTTGGGCTTGGAGGAGATATGCAAAGAGCTGCAGATTGCCGAAAGTTGGTTAGTTTCAAATTGCTCACTTGGTGGCTGTTAAGACTCTCCATCTTTAAGGCAAACAGGGGGGAAAGGAATATGGTTTATCCTCTCAAGACCACATTTGGGAGATGATGATAAATTTCTTCATTAATGCCTGTTTTGAAAACAAGACATTAAAAGGCAAAGCTGGGAGAAGGATCCAATGCAGCAAAGAGCTCGCTTGCACTGGAAACAGGGATACAGCAGTTGGAGTTTGTGTGCAACTGTGGCAAAATTAGGCCATTGCCCCCTTATATGAACCTTATTGCCAGGCAATATGATTCCATTCCCAAATATTGAACATTGTGGTAACTTAAAACTTTTTTTGAGAATTTAAAGAGACTGTGGAGGCAGCCAAAGAAAAGGAGCAGGCAAAGGGAGCAAGGGACTGTGAATACAGTAAACAGAAAGGTTTTAGGGGTGGAAATTTTATTTATTTATTTATGCTTCACATTTATATACCGCCACTCCCCGAAGGCTCGGAGCGGTTTACAATAGTATGCATAAATCCAAGGGTACAGTACAGTATTGACAAAACTAACTAAACTAACTAATAAGTTCTAAAAAGTGAAATCTATATATATAAAGGAAGAGTCATCATGGAAAGACCGTCCCAAACAGAGAAACCTTACAACGCAGAGACACAAAACTTGCCATCAGAAATAGGCCTCAGACTAGGTACGTTTGTAGCAAAGAAACTTTCCCCCCCAAAACCTAAAAGGCCCCCAAAACAACGAGTAAAAAAAACCCCTACATTTCCCAGCATCCTCCGGGGCTGCCAACGACTCTCCCAGCCTCTACATTCTGACAACATGATTGGCTGCCAATAAGGGCGGATTTGCATAATTCCTGTACTGGCCAGCCAATATGAACATTCCGACCCATAATAAACTGTCAGAGGAGGATAAGGCAAAGGGCTGAGGCACAAAATGTATACCCCTACAAAATAGGGCACAGCAATGCGTGCCGGGTACACCTAGTATAATATAACTAGCTAACAGTAAATATAATGGGTCTAGTAGCCTAACTAGGGTTCGGAGCTTTCCCAGGAGGTTGGAGGCTCAGATCCCAGGATCAAATAAGACCCAAGGGTGCTTGAGACGCCCTAGATAGAGTCAGTTTCACAAAGGGCCGCTGGTTCAGGCTGGCTGGTTTCCTCTGAGTTCCAGGAAAGGGGGGGGGGTGCACCACCTGAAGATGGAAGGTAGACTCCCGGTTGGGAGGATGATGCCCTCGCTAGTTTCACTCCGGGTGTTGCCGCTCGGCTCCAGCACCCGGAGCTCATGCCCCAGAAGACCCTGGTGCCAAAGTGTCGATGGCGGGCATCACCACGCTGAAGTCCATATCCATGGGGAAGCCCCGACTTGGTTTCCGATGTCCTTGCAATGGCTCCCAGAATGCTCTGGGGGAGCTCTGCTGTTCCACTTCCGGAGCCCAGGAGTCCTTGGTGAAGGGTGCCGAAAGTCGAGGTCCTAGGCAGACACCGCCTTTGTCTCCTCCCCGCTCGTCGGCAACCTCTAGGGTTTCATTGGGGGAAAGGCCCAAGGGTGGTCTCCTCCTCGGCGTCCCCAAGGTCAGTCGCCATCTTCTGCTGTCTTCCCAAAGCTTGTCTTTCCAATAGAGAAAGACAGCAATGCCTTCGACGATTCTCCAGCGCTCAAAGCGCTATCGGAGAATCAAAGTCCACCTCTGGGGCCTCCGGGGACATCCAGCGTCTCTAATCCCAAGCCACCGAGCCTCAGCCTCTCAGCCTCTGGGGATTCTGAAGAGACACATAGCTTCCACGTCACTCCCAGGTCCCCCTCTGCTAGCCTCTCCTCCTTCACTGTCCATTCTCCCATGAAGCTCTCTGCTGATAGGTCCCAGGAGTGGTCCCAATCCATCTCTGGGGACTCTCGCCAACTAGTAGGAGGGTCTGCGGGGGGTCTTAGACTCAGCACAGGTGTAGCGGGGATGTAGAGTGTCAAGTTCCATCAACATATCTCCAAATTTCTTAACACATAGGATTAGCTGGTTGAATTCGGCTCGAAGATGTTCAATAGTGGAAAGTGAAGGGTGGGAGAATGAACTCTTCACACCTAGCTCCAACAGACAAGAGTTCTTTCTCCTACCATGGACACCATTCCACAGATATATAAACCAATTTTTCCTAATTTCCAACAAACCTCACAACCTCTGAGGATGCTTGCCCCAGATGCAGGTGAAATGTCAGGAGAGATGGCAACACAGCCCGAAAAACCTACAACAATCCACTGTTATGAATAGTCATGTGAATATCTGATATGCACAATGTATTTTCATTCACTAGAAAATTTGGGTTTGGTGAGCATTTTGAACTCCACCAATGATTAGCACACAGAACTCCTGTGACCAACAGAACATACTGGAAGGGTTTGGTGGGCATCGGCCTTGAGTTTTGGAGTTGTAGTTCACCTACATCCAGAGAGCACTGTGGTCTCAAACAATGATGGGTCTGGACCAAACTTAACACAAATCCTCATTATGCCCAAATGTGAAAACTAGTGTAGTTTGGGGAAAATAGGCTTTGACATTTGGGAGTTGTAGTTGCTGAGATTTATAGTTCACCTACAATCAAAGAGCGTTCTGAACCCCACCAACAATAGAATTGGGTCAAACTTTCCACACAGATCCCCTATGACTAATAGAAATACTGTGTTTTCTAATAATCCTTGGTGATAATAATAATCCTGTGTTTTCTAATAACCCCCCCCCTCACGACCCCTCCCCCAGCTATCCTGATCCCCAGATTGAGAAACACTGTTTTAGGGGGTCAAAGTCCCCACCTGTCCCATAGATAACTGCAATTTTCAAAAAAAGTCTCAGGAGTTGAGGATTGAGATTCCTCAACATTAAACAATGTTACCTCTTGTTCCAGTTTATTCCGTGTTGCAGTAGTTTGAGTGTCAGACTATGACTCTGGAGACCAGTAGGGTTCAAGATGATTGTCCATTGACTGGTGGTGACAGTCCGTGACCATCGGCTGTTCATCCCTAATGCAATTCCAGGAAAGAAAGCAACAACTGCAGCCAATTGGCACAAAAAGAGACAAAGAAAGAGCTTTAGCATCTAATTGAATTTGGCTTTTGCTACTCAGTTTAATTAAGGTTTATTTCACAGTTGCGCTTTTAAAAAATTAACCAGTTGGATGTGCTCCATAGAAGACATCAGGTCCCATCTCTTCTCAATGGTGCTCTTCAAGAGTCCTAGAACCTCAAGGGCTTTCCAGTCCCACCCCATTCTGCCAAGCAGAAGTAGCCACCTAAGCACACCTAAACGATGCCTGTAAGATCACCAGAGAAGGACAGTCCTCTAACATCTGAGGCAGTTAGAGTTTTCTCCTGTAGGATCTCTTTTCTTGTCATTCAAAACAAGGTCACTCCATCTTCTACGTGGCAACCCCTTGACGTACTTAAATATAGCTGTCATAACAGCTTTTAGACTTCTCTTCTCCAAGAAGCATACTCCACTTCCGAAGTCATTCGGCAGCCAGATTGCTCACTGGAGCATCATACAGGGAACATACCACCCCCCTGTTACGTCAACTCCACTGGCTGCCTGTCCATTTCCGAGAACAATTCAAAGTGCTGGTCTTGGCCTATAAATCTCTATAAGACTCCGGCCCAGTTTACTTGTTCGAACGTATCTCCCTCTATATTCTGCCTCGTAGCCTAAGATCAGCTAGGGAGGCCCTGCTCTCGGTCCCACCAGCTTCACAAACATGGCTGGTGGGGACGAGGGACAGGGCCTTCTCAGTGGTGACCCCCTGCCTGTGCAATTACCTCCCCAGCGAAGTCAGATCAGCATCCTCCCTCCTTTCTTTCAGAAGAAAACTGAAGACGTGGTTGTGGAGCCAGGCTTTTGGCTAATGGATATAATGGCACCTGAACATTGAATCAGACCAGATGATTGTTGTAATTGGAAAAGGCTTTATGGCGGATAACTATTGTTGTTTAAATCTATTGTATTGTATGTTTTTATCTTGTTTTTATAATTGTAATTTATTGCGGCATCGAATCGTTGCCATTGTAAGCCACTCTGAGTCCCCCTGCGGGGATGAGAAGAGCCAGGTAAAAATGATGTCTCTCGGCATTACTTCACGAACAAAGATTCTTAGGAAGGACTCATCCCATGCTGTCTACAAGTGCATTGATGACTAAAAAAGCCAATCTGAGATATGCAAGTTTGGTTGCAGAAAGCACAGCAGAAAGTCTCCTTGGGTGATGTTGTTTCCAAGTTGCTGTTATTTCTGTGTTGCCATTTCTCTTCGAGACCCATTCGGCATGTCTTCTCGAAAGAGGCCGCAGCATTGTGGCTAGTGTGTCTCCATGTCTCCCGATGTGAAGCCAGGGTGGACCATTGTTGGTGATCAATCTGGCCGAGCCTGAGATGTTGTTTCAGGGAGTCCTTATATCTCTTTTTTGGGGTGCCTGTCTTGCGCTGACCCGTGGTGAGTTCACCATAGAGTAGTATTTTTGGGAGGCGGTGGTCCTCCATCCTAGAGACATGCCCTGCCCAGCGCAGCTGTGTTCTCAATAGCATGGCCTCAATGCTGGTGATCCCTGTTTGCTCAAGGACAGCAACATTAGTCACATAGTCAGTCCAGTGTATATTTAGGATTGTGTGAAGACAGCGCTGATGAAAGCATTCGAGGAGTCGTAGGTGTTGGCGATAGGTGACCCATGTTTCAGACCCATATAGGAGAATAGACAGTATGATAGCTTTGTACACACTAATTTTGGTGCTTTGCCTCAGGTGCTTGTTGCTCCTGACTCTTTTGTGAAGCCTTCCAAATGCACTATAAGCCTTTGCTAATCTGTGATCTATCTCTTTATCAATCTTGGTGTCTGAAGAGATGATGCTTCCCAGGTAGGTGAACTGCTGGATGATGGTGTTCTTCCTGTGGTGAGGGCTGGTAGAGGACTTCCAATGATGTAAATAATAAATTTACATCAAATGAACTTCAAATGATCTAAATAATTAATAAATAAATTTCTCATAGGCCTTGGCTTCCAGACATTTTACCATCTTGGCCACCTTCTCTGAACATTTTCCACTTTGTCAATATTAACCAAAGCAGGATAGAGTGGGGTAACAATTCCCTTGATGGGAACACTGTTTACTATTGATGCACCCTAGACTTGCATTGGCTTTTGAATTATTATTTTGGCTACCGCATCAAACTGCAAATGTATATTTTGCTTCTATGCCACTAAAGACATTATGTCATATACACAGTTAGTAAGCCATGCTATAGGTGGGCTATTCACGCTTCTTTGTTCTTGCCTAACTTTGGTAACACACATTTATCGCTGCCGACATTCATTTCGTTAGCTTCTGCCCTCCATGTGCCCTCCTTTGGTCTGCTTTTATTACAGATGGCAAGCGCGATGCGGAAAAAGGGAGTAAACATGGTTAAAAGCCAAACAGAGGAGCCAAAACAGTTTGGACTCAATGTTTGCTGGAACTGTTAGGGAAACAGGGAGCATTTGCAGCGGTCCCTGTCGATTTGAATTCTCTTCCTGCTTGAACAGGAGTGGGACTGGGAAAAATTGAATTGGTGCTGATGGACAGCTCCACCCCAGTTTGTGTGTTTTGGTTATTACATTTCAGCGAAGACTTGCCGGTGCTGATAGACAGCTCGCTGACCCCTACCAATGCAAACTGCTCCCGGATGGATACAAATCAGGCAAGAAATGGGTTTGCATCCTCATTTGCTCCTACAAATAGGGGAATTCATGGAAGGGAGCATGATCCGTTGAACCAAAAGCTTGTACTTTGCGCATTCCATATCAATGGAGCAAAAGCGAAGAAGTGGGATGGGGAGAGAATGCCATGGCAACACATCCATGGAGGGGCTTTTCACACAGTTATAGTAATAATAATAATAAACTTTATTTGTACCCCACCACTATCTCCCCTAAGGGGACTCGGGGCGGCTAACATGAGGCCAAGCCCTTCTAAAATACAATACAACACAATAAAGTACAAAATACAAAGCAAAATACATCAGAAATAATAATAATTAAAAGCAAAGAAAAAAACTACATTTACTCTCTCGGCATTACTTTGCGAATGAAGATTCTTAGAAAGGACTCATCCCATGCTTTTTACAAGCGCGTTGATGACTAAAAAGGCCAATCTGAGATAGGCAAGTTCAGTTGCAGAAAGCACAGCAGAAAGTCTCCTTGGGTGATGTTGTTGCAGTTCTTTCTGCGTTGTCATTTCTCTTCGAGACCCATTCGGCATGTCTTCTCAAAAGAGGCCGCAGCATTGTGGATAGTGTGTCTCCATGCCTCTCGATGTGAGGCCAGGGTGGACCATTGTTGGTGATCAATCTGGCCGAGCCTGAGATGTTGTTTCAGGGAGTCCTTATATCTCTTTTTGGGGGCGCCTCTCTTGCGCTGACCCATGGCGAGTTCACCATACAGTAGTATCTTTGGGAGGCGGTGGTCCTCCATCCTAGAGATGTGCCCTGCCCAGCGCAGCTGTGTTCTCAATAGCATGGCCTCAACGCTGGTGATCCCTGTTTGCTCAAGGACAGCAACATTAGTCACATAGTCAGTCCATTCATCAGTCCGCTGCAAAGACAGAGCTGATGAAAGCGTTCAAGGAGTTGTAGGTGTTGGCGATAGGTGACCCATGTTTCAGACCCATAGAGGAGAATAGACAGTACGATAGCTCTGTACACAATGATTTTCGTGCTTTGCCTCAGGTGCTTGTTGATCCAAACTCTTTTGTGAAGTCTTCCAAATGCACTATATACCTTTGCTAATCTGTGATCTATCTCTTTATCAATCTTGGTGTCTGAAGAGATGATGCTTCCCAGGTAGGTGAACTGCTGAACGGACTTAAGCACAGATTGGCCTATGCTGACATGGGGATGATGGTGTTCTTCCTGTGGTGCAGGCTGGTAGAGAACTTCCGTTTTCTTCAGGCTGACTTCCAGCCCAAACAGCTCTGCAGCTGTTGCAAAGCAGGATGTCAGGCGCTGCAGGGCTGCTTCTGAAGGGGCGACAAGGGCAGCATCGTCAGCAAAAAGCAGCTCACGGACTAGATAGTTTAGAGTCTTAGTGCGAGCCCTCAGACGGCTTAAGCTGAACAAGCTACCATCAGTACGATAGCGTATATATGTGCCGTCTTCTTCTTCGAGGTCTGCCGTAGCCTTTTGGAGCATCATGCTGAAGAAGATTGTAAATAAGGTTGGTGCAAGAACACAACCTTGTTTCACTCTTATTAGTGATTAGAAAGGGCTCTGAGAGAGCATCGCTGTATCTGACTTGACCACACTGGCCCTCATGTAACAGGATAATCATTTTGAGGAATTTGGGGGGGGGGCATCCTAGACGTTCCAGGATCTGCCACAGATCTTTTCTGCTCACAGTGTCGAAGGCTTTGGTGGGATTGACAAATGTTACACAGAGTCCTTTGTTCTGCTCTCTACATTTCTCTTGCGGTTGTCTAAGGGAAAAAAACTTACAATAACACTTACAATAACAAATAAAATGATACAGGAAATTCACACACAAGAACCAAATTGGTTGGGCAGGCCAATTGGAAACAATATCATAATAGAAACCCTGGGTGATATAGGAGTAGGAGGTAGCAAATGAGGGGGCCCAATAAAATGAGAGATGGGGGGGGGGGAGTACATCTTAGGGGAACACTATGGGAGGAGCAACACAACTGGAGGGGATGGTCACTCTTCAAAGGCACAACAGAAAAGCCAGGTCTTTGGATTTTTCTTAAAGTCTGCTAAAGAGGGGGCTTGCCTAATCTCACCAGGTAGTAAGTTTCAAAGAAGGGGAGCCACAGCAGAGAAGGCTCTCTCCCTTGTTCCCACTAGTCTTGCCTGTGACAGTGAGAGAGGTGAGAGGAAAGCCTCCCAGGAAGGTCGGAGAGGTTGTGCAGGTTGGTGGCAGGAGATGCCATCATGAATGTAGGCGGGTCCCAAACCATTTAGGGCCTTATAGGTGATGGCCTGATCCTTGAATTGGGACTGGAAGATTAAAGTTATAGGGCTATAATTTCATCTTAACTCTCACGGCTATCTCTTATGGAATTTCGGGATTCACAATTTTGGAATTGGTAGGTCTGGTGGAATATTTGAGGGGCTCCTAGTCTCCATGATTGTTTTCTATTCCTTAGCTTCCGGTTATAAAAGACCTCATTGAACTACATGCTCCAGCATTCCATGATGATTAAAATTGAATTCTAGTGTTGTAACAGCATGGCAAGAAAGGAGCATCCAGTGGCACAATGGGTTGAACCCTTGTGTCAGCAGGACTGCTGAGGGAAAGGTCGGCAGTTCAAATCCTGGGAGTGGGGTGAGCTCCTGTCTGTCAGCTCCAGCTTCTCATGAGGGGACATGAGCGAAGTATGGTAAAACAGCATGGTAAAACATCTGGGAGTCCCCTGGGCAACATCCTTGCAGACGGCCAATTATCTCACACTTGCAGTTTCCCAAGTCACTCCTGACACCAAAAAAGAGCATGGCCTGAATAATAATACACTTTATTTATATTCCGCTCTTCTCACCCCGAAGGGGACTCAGAGCAGATTACAGGTACACATACTTAGCAGACAATCCCTGCCGTTTTCCACTTACACACATATAGACGAACAGAGGCAAACTCCGGCCACCAGGGGGAGCTGACGCACTCCTAATCTCTCAGCATTCCCAGCATCCCTTGTTGTTCCTTCTGCATTCCTCAGCGTTCCTGGAGTTCTTTAATGGCCTCATAATTCAGTCAAAATTTGCCTCCCCACTTAATGTGGTACCTTTATCTCCTACTTGACAGATGCAACTGTCTTTCGGGCTGCAAAGGTCGACAGCAGGCTACACTTAAAGGTCGAGCACCCACCTCGACCCAGGCAGGCCTTGAACTCATGACCTATTTGTCAGAGAGATCTTATGCAGCTGACACTTAGCCAGCTGCGCCACATTCCCGGTGAAAATGCCATTCACTACCCAAAAGGAATGGTACAGGCTATTTTCCTTGGTTCAGGAAGACCCTTATCCCAGGCAGAGAGAAATTCTAGGATAATAACTAGCTTTGAAATATTGCTCTCTTATGGAGCAATGGGTAGCACAATGGGTCAAACCCTTGTGCTGGCAGGACTGAAGACCGACAGGTTAGAGATTCGAATCCAGGAAGAGCGTGAATGAGCTCCCTCTGTCAGCTCTAGCTCCTCATTGTGGGGACATGAGAGAAGCCTCCCACAAGGATGGTAAAACATCAAAACATCTGGGTGTCCCCTGAGCAATGTCCTTGCAGAAGGCCAATTCTCTCACACCAAAGTGACTTCCAGTTTCTCAAGTCGCTCCTGACCCACAAACACACACACACACAAAATTGGCAAATGAACCTGTCCAAATAGAATCCCTATTAATGATCGCTAAGGATTTGCAACTGGGAAAGTACAGCAAGTGAGCAATATAGATGAATCCAGAATGTCTCTGTTGTTGTGACATTGGCGCTCTACAAGGCAAAAACAGTAAATTGGTATTTCCTGGAGAGAATCCTAAGGGGAAAATGGCATCGCAGTAAGCCTCCACAGGCTGTTTGGAAGCATAACAACATGCGAATGAAAAAAAAAATCTGAATTCCGCAGCGGCCCTAAATCCAAACAAAGCCACAAACAGCAAGAGAAGCTTGGGCTGTGATTCTTTTTTGGCAGGACCCTTTTGATCAATCCCAATGTTTTCAGTCCCTAGGACTGACAGTTTAGCATTAAGTTTGCTCCGAACGAACCCACTGAATGAGCCCATCCCACCCCCTTTTGTGTCAAAGATAGGAGTTTTCTCAAGACGCCTGCTTCAGAGGACCGCAAGGAAGCATCATGCCTAAACCTGGCCAGGAAATGCATGTGAACGAGCCCAATAAAGCATGAAGCGAAGCCGCCTGCCAATAGACAGCTTTGGAGCAAAGGCAAGCGAGTCAAAAACGTTGGTCTTCTGTCGCTTCGCTGACAAATTAAAACTAATTGAATGATCCCAAGCATTCATGGAAGGTCCCGCGATTGTCTCTCTGCGCGGCTGCTCCCCACAAAGATGCTTTTGTGCCGTTAATATGAAAAGCGCGCAGCACACGTTCCTTCTAGGGAAGAGAAAAGGAAGAAAAAGGCCAAGAGAGAAAAGAGACGGGTTTGTGTTGAGGAGGAGGGAAATGATACAATTTGTTATCAAGTTTGGGAGATGCAATTGCAGGGATGATTATAATATCATCAACTAGATTTCAGCTGTCCTGATTCATTTCGGGCTGCCGGGCTGCAACGGGAAGCGACAACCAAACCGTCCCTTATCTGCACACAAACACGGCAATAACTAGCAATTTGGTGGGGGAAAGGGACCAAGGGGCGGGGGGGGGGGAGATAAAAGGAAAGGGGGCGGAACAGATATTAGACTCAATGGGGAAATTTGCCTGAGATGGCTTTTCGTGAAAACATGGCACATTTTGGGGAAGAGACCCAGAGGGGTTAAAGCCATTTTGGCCTCATTGTTTGCCAGGCCTTTTGTATGTGCGATGCCGTTCTTCTCTCCCCCCCCCCCCACAGAACCTCCTGATATAGCCATAACATTGTATTAATTTATCTCAACATGGGCCCTGCCAGCAGGTTTTTCCTCTCCCTCCTCCTCCCCCTCTTTTTAATTATTGTGATCAAAATATTGCTTCAGATGGAAGGCAGCTGCATTTGTTTCCATTGGATAGCATAATTGCAGCCATAAATTGGGAAAGGGAACAGTTCTTTGTGTTGCCGTGACTAATGGGACTGAAATCAGAATGTATGGAGAGAGAGAGAGAGAGAGAGAGAGAGAGAGAGAGAGAGAGAGAGAGAGAGAGAAATGAACAGGGGGTAGATCTAGGAAACTAAGCCAATTTGAATGAAAAAGGATCATTTCTGGACCCAACGCAAAGATGGTTTGCACCAATGCTCCAAGCAATTGATGCAGGTCTGGTGGAATATTTGAAGGATTTCTCACCTCCGTCCATTGTTCCTTAAGTTCCTGTTATAAAAACACCAAGTTTGCATCATTTCCCCCCTTCCCGCTCCTTTATTTTTCCTTTTACAGTCAGACCCCAATGACAAAATATCTGTGGTTTCACTTACTCATTCCAGAGGGGAAATTGGGGTTTCAAGGCATTTTATTTATTTATTTATTTATTTATTTATTTATTTATTTATTTATCATTCTTGTATGCTGCCACTCCCCAAGGGCTCAGAGCGGCTCACAATCACAAGCATAAGACAGATAAAAACATCAGATAAACCAGGGCTGTCCAACTTCTACCGGACCTGTGGCCGGAATTCCGGTTACTGATGACCTGGGGGCCGAAACTCTGCCTCCGCCCAACCCCTGCCCCGCCCCAGCTCCTCCCCTCCCCAACCCTCTCCCGCCTTGGAGGTGTCTGTGGAGGACACCGGGCTTTGACAGATAGAGATGAACACAAAATCCAAGTCCCAGCCCCTGCTTTGAACTGGATTATATTGCAGTGTGGACTCTGGGCCCTTCACACAGCCATATAACCCAGAATACCTGCTTTGAACTGGTTTATCGGAGTCCACACTCATATAATCTGGTTTAAAGCAAATAACATGGGATTTTATTCAGATGTGTGGAAAGGAAGTCAAATAAGAAGCCAAGGCCCTTCCACACAGGCCTATAACCCTGAATGATAAGGCATAATATTCATTCTGCCTCTGCTAATAATAATAATAATAACAACAACAGGTTCCTGGAGTAGGAGACCTCCAAGGGTCATCCAGGACCATCCAGTCCAATCTCCTTCTGCCATAAGGGGAAAACACAATCAAAGCATTCCTCACAGATGGCCATTCAGCCTCTGATGATGATGATGATGATAAGAATAATAATTACAATGGGTTCCTAGAATAGGAGACCTCCAAGGGCCATCCAGTCCAATCTCCTTCTGCCATAAGGGGAAAACACAATCAAAGCATTCCTCACAGATGGCCATTCAGCCTCTGATGATGATGATGATAATAATAATATTAATTACAATGGGTTCCTAGAATAGGAGACCTCCAAGGGCCATCCAGTCCTACCTCCTTCTGCCATAAAGGGAAAATACAATCAAAGCATTCCTCAGCCATGTTGAATCAAACCTAAACTCTCATGAGAGCAACAGAAAGTACTGAACCTTGAGTTTGGGAGTTGTAGTTCTCCATCCAGAGAGCACTGTGGACTCAAATAATGATGGATCAGGACCAAACTTGGCACGAATCCTCAGAAGAGGAGGAAGCCGGAAAAGGGAATGGATGAGCACCCCCCCCGTGCGCTCCGAACTCGGCCCCGCCCCTTTTCACTCTGGCCACGCCCCCTCTCGCTCGGTGCACTCTCTCTCTCCTTCCCTCTTTAATTCAGGTGGTGGAAGGGGGAAGGAATGAAAGGGGGAAAGAGAGAGAGAAGGAGGGAGGGAAGTAGGAGGAGGAGGAAGGGAGCCTGCTCCTCCTCCCTGCCCCGCCCCTCACCCCCCGCCACAAAAAAAAATAAAAATATTCAAAAAAAAATATTCAAAAAAAATATTCAAAAAATATTTTAATTTTTTTTTTAAAAAAATTAAAAGCAGATATCTTGCAGGAGGGTAGGGGGCGTTGGGAAGGGGTTGGGGGGCCATATACAGCCCACAGGTCACCAGTTGGACAGCCCTGAGATAAACTATTCTAAATTTAAACTAAAACTAACTCTGCAGGATTACAAAAATCAGCAACTAAATGCCAGTTTGAAGAGATAGGTTTTACAGGCCCTGCGAAAGGCAAGGATGTCTTACAGGGCATGCACTTCAGCTGGCAGAGTATTCGAGATAGTTAAGGCCACCACAGAGAAGGCCCTGCGTCGGGTCGAGGCCAGATGGATGGTCTTGACACCAGGCACCTCGAGAAGATTCAGATCTTCAGAGCGGAGTGATCTCTGGGGTTGATAGGGGGTGAGACGGTCCCTCAGATACATCGGTCCCAAACCATATAAGGCCTTGAAGGTTAACACCATCACCTTGAAAGTCATCTGGTGCTCGACCGGGAGCCAATGAAGCTGCTGTAAGATGGGAGTTATGTGGCTCCTCGCCGGCACTCCAGCGAGGAGTTGAGCAGCGGCGTTCTGGACAAGCTTAAGCTTCCGGATCACGGACAAGGGCAGGCCAATGTAAAGGGCATTACAGTAGTCTATCCTTGAGATGACTGTGGCTTGGATAACTGTGGCTAGGTCGTCTCTAGATAAGTAGGGGGCCAGCCACCTAGCCTGTCGCAGTTGGAAAAGGCGGTTTTGCTGACAGTGGAGACCTGGGCCTCCATAGACAGCAAAGGGTCAAAAACAACCCCAGGCTTTTTACTGATGATTATTTTGGCCCATGATCTGTGCCCCCCCTCGGCTTGCACCCCTAGGCCATGGCCTATGTTAGCCTTATGGGTAATCCTGACCTGCCTATATCCTGTTCCCATGAGCAGTGTAGCAGTTGAGCTTTGGCCCAGAATGATGGGAATTCACCCACATCATTATACATTTTCTAATTGGACCAATCATACAACCCCAAAACAAACAATGTCTGCTTCTAATATTTATAATTACAAAAGACTTAATCCAGGCATTGCTGGGTAACTAAGCTATTATAATAAAATAAAACAATAAAAGCTACTTTTGCATCAAGTTAGGTCAGCTAAAGGCAAAAGGGCAAACTGCAAAGGAGAGAGAGAGAGAGAGAGAGAGAGAGAGAGAGAGAGAGAGAGAGAAATTGGGACATTTTCAAAGCACTGAAAAAGTGAGAAGGCAGAGGAATAATTGAAGCTGACTCTTCCAAATTGGACAGTTGTCGGGTATGTACTGAACTTTGGTTTCTTCTGACGTATTCTTATCCTGCTACAGGCAAAAACTGTCAGTTCTTGGGGGCATGAAAAGACTGAGCTGGGAGAGATGAAGGATACCGATTTGGGGAGGGAGAGGGTGACCACAAAGCTTGGAAATTAACAAAAGCCGAACAATGGTGCTTTTTGGTTTCCTTGTTCTGCTTTTCAATCACCCGAACTGGAAAACAGCCAGCACACCAGCAGGGACCATCGGTGGGTCGAGAAAGATAACAGACAATTACGGCGTCGTCAGATTGAGAACATCAGTAAGTTGAGAAAGAAGAGCAGAGGGCCTTTGGGGAGGTGGATTTTTATAATTGACGGCAGGAGGTGGCTTAAAAGGCAAGATTTAATTGTGGGGATGAAGGGAGGGAGTGCATGAGCAGCGGAGATATTTCAGAGCTAGCAGATACAACCCAAAGCTGCAGCAGATGAAAATTGGATGGCCAAGACGGCCATCGAGCTGTTTACTGTTGTGTGTTACTGGGCGCCTCCTGGTTTTTTATGACAAGAAGTTGCTCGGTTTTTTAAAAAAATGTTGACCCCTATGGTTATGTCGGACACAACAATACCCTTGTGACTACATTTGGCTCAATTGACCAGGTTTTGACAGCTTTCTTAATTGCCATAATTGGGCATTGAGGAGTAGGATGGCAAATCCAAAGGCTTGGGAGCCATTATAGTCCCATGCAAGATTAATCTGACGCTGATTTGCCAAGAAACTGTCTCCAGCTAGAAACTCTGAACCCATGACCAAGATCTTAGGAGATGTCACGCTGCTGTGACCAGAACTTGTCATGCTGCTGTGACATGTCTACATTTCCCCCATTCACAACCCACAGCAACTTTGGCACAACAGGTTCTGGTCTCTATACATGGCCAGACACTTGAGGAAATCATCAGGTGCTTTTTCCATGGTGCACCCAACACATCTGAAGAGACTTTGGCATTTTCGGCCTCGCTACTCAGACAAGCCAAGAGCACAGCTTGGGAAAGTGACATCTTTGGACTATGGTTTCCAAAATGGTAGCTCAATTGCTGAAAAAACCGTCATTAGACCCTGCGGTT
This sequence comes from Anolis apletophallus, assembly GCA_030556195.1. Taxonomy (NCBI): domain Eukaryota; kingdom Metazoa; phylum Chordata; class Lepidosauria; order Squamata; family Anolidae; genus Anolis; species Anolis apletophallus. Next base: position 20,361,146 of record JARBWK010000013.1, read on the forward strand.
CCCCCCAACTACCGACCAGTGTCGAATCTTTCGTACCTGGGGAAGGTAGTTGAGAGGGCAGCAATGGAGCAGTTGCAGTCCTTCTTAGATGACGCAACATGGCTTGACCCCTTCCAGTCCGGCTTCCATTCAGGGCACGGGACGGAGACGGTCCTGGTCTCCATCACAGACCAACTCTGTTGCCAGCTCGACCAAGGCGGGTCTGCGCTGCTCGTGTTATTGGACCTCACGGCAGCGTTTGACACAGTCGACCACAATCTTTTGATCCACCGCCAGGCCATGGCTGGGGTGAGGGGGACAGCCTTGAAATGGCTGGCCTCCTTCCTCCACCAGCGGTCTCAGCGAGTGAGGAGGGGCGAGGTGGTCTCCGAGGGCTCCCCATTATTTTGTGGAGTCCCGCAACATCTAACATCTACATGCAGCCGCTTGCACGGCTGGTACGGAGTTTTGGGCTTGAGTGCCATCAGTACGCTGATGACACTCAACTCATTCTGAGGATGGAGGACAGGTCTGGATTCGTCCCTGATAACTTCCAGCACTGCCTTGAGGCCGATACTGGATGGCTGCGAGCCAGTAGGTTGAGGGTGAATCCGGCAAAGACGGAGATCTTGTGGCTTGGTCGCCCGGGTGATGGGGATGTCCGGCTTCCGACCCTGGATGGTGTGGCGTTATGCCCATCGCCTTCTGTAAAGAGCCTGGGAGTCCATCTGGACTCCCAGCTGACCATGGAGACCCAGGTCTTCATGGTCAGCAAGTCTGCTTTTTTCCACCTCAGACAGGCAAGGCGGCTGGCCCCCTATCTATCCCGGAACGACCTTGCCACGGTGATCCAAGCCACGGTCATCTCGAGACTGGATTACTGCAATGCACTTTATGTTGGCCTTCCTTTGTCAGTGACCCGGAAGCTCAAGCTGGTGCAGAACACTGCCGCCCGACTCCTGTCTGGTACGCCAGCTGGTAGTCACATAACACCGACTTTGCAGGATCTGCACTGGCTCCCAATCGAGCACCGGATCACCTTCGAGGTGTTGGTTCTCACCTTTAAGGCCTTGCACGGCCTGGGGCCAGCGTATCTGAGGGACCGTCTCTCCCCATATTGCCCTATGAGACCACTACGATCGGAAGGTACAAATCTTCTGGACGTCCCCTCTGCAAAGTCCGCTAAGTTGGCAGCAACCCGGCAAAGGGCATTCTCGGTGATTGCACCCACGTTATGGAATGCCCTTTCTGTGGAAACGCGTGCCATCCAGGACCTCCTCCCTTTTAGGCGGGCTTATAAGACCTATTTATTTCAACAAGCCTTCGACCTGTAGGTCTTACCTTGCGCAGCCCGCCTTGTATGTAATCTGTTACCTGCTGTACTGTGTTACACTCCAGGTTTTTAATCCTTGTTGTATTTTATTGTGTTACCATGCTTTTTAACGTTATAATGTTGTTTTTTATGCTGTTCATTCGGCACATGTGAGCCGCCCCGAGCCTCCCGGGAGTGGCGGCATAGAAGCCAAATAAATAAATAAATAAATAAATAAATAAATAAATAAATAAAATCCCACAGTTGACATGGATACTAGCCATGTTTGCTGAGGATTCTGGGAGTTGTAGACCTCAATTATCACTTTTCCAATTGATTTGGTAGCTTCAGGGGTTTGCATTTGTGCATTCAAATCACTTGTTTACTTACAGTGACTGCATGAATTTCATGGGGTTTTCCTAGGCAAGAAATACTCAGAGATAGTTTTGAAAGTTGCTTCTTCCATAATATTGCCTACAGCAGTGTTTCCCAACCAGTGTGCCATGGCACACTAGTGTGCCGTGAGCAATCATCAGGTGTGCCATGGGAAATTGACACTCTTTCCCCTCCTAGCAGCTCTTTCTCCCTCTTTCCCTCCCCAAAGATCCTCCCCAAGGCGAGGGAAGGGCTCCGCCGAATTCCAGGGCCAGGCCCGCCTTGAGGAAGCCTTCAGAAGCCTCGACTCACTATGGCTCCAGCTCCCGCTCAGGGCTGCTTCAACCTCCCAATGCTCCCAGGTTCGCTCACTGCCCAATTCACCAACGTGGAGCTTCTGCCTTTGGCTGTTCTCGCGAGAAATCCAAGCCAACGCGAAAACGCCAACTCAATCACTTCCGCCCAGTGCTCTGCTTTTGCGGAAAGAGGAGGGAGGCAGCGAAAGAGGCCACACAGATCTATGAAACATATAGAGTTTAGAATGTATAGAACCTGGGAGCATCGGGAGGCTGAAGCATTCACAGGTTTCCAAGAAACAAATTGAGCCTCTCCGCTTGGAAATGTTGTGGTGTTTGTTTTTTTTTTTTACTATTTTACTGGATTTTTTGAGAGTTGCCTCCCCCCCCCCCCCCCCGAAGGAACTGCTTATAACAGCTTCATGACATCTATAGTTAACTGGAAGCAAGTTTCACTCAGGGTGAAATTTCACAAGGGTCTGGAGAACAAGCCCTATGAGGAGTGGCTTGAAAAGCTGGGCATGTTTAGCCTGAAGAAGAGAAGGCTGAGAGAAGACATGATAGCCATGCATAAGTATGTGAGAGGACATCATATATATGTTGTGTTCATCGAAACAGGCCCAGGTTTCACACTGAGTGTATAAATACATTTAAAAACATATTAACTATATGTATTACTGCGTTAGAGTGTCATTTTGTGTCATTTTGGGTGATGGTGTGCCCCAGGATTTTGAAAATGTAAAAAATGTGCCGCAGCTCAAAAAAGGTTGAAAAACACTGCCCTGCAGCACCTGGTATTCATTGGTGGCTTCCCATCCATGCACTCACCAGGGTTGACTCTGCTTAGTACCCAAGATCGGAACAGGATCTAGTTGCCTTATGGTAGGGGTATTATTCTCACCAAAGGCCACATCAGCCTTATGGTTGCTTTCAAAGGGCTGTTTGTAAGTGTGAGACTATAAAATATTGATTTTAAAGTCTTGTAGGCCACATCAAGCGATATGGTGGACCAAATTTGGCCAGCAGGTCTTGCAATTGACACGTGTTCCTTATGATATTTACGTCATGGCTCAGATATACCTGGTACACATAGTGCTTGATTTTCATTTCCTTCCAAAGCAACAGTCTCTCATTGTTAGTGGTCCTTCTTGAAAGCTCAGGATGCTCAGAATACCTGCGCACCACTGGAAGAATGAATCCCTCCCTCTTCCGCCTCCAGCAGCGAAGGTGCTAACAGCACTTCAGACTTGAGTTAATGAACCAAAAATTCCCACTTAATGAGTTTTTGACTGTGGAGAGTAATTAATATAATTAGCACTGATATGAAAATGATGTTCCTGAAGTCAGAACGACAAAGGAGGGTAAATCGGGTAGAGGCTCACCTTAGTTTGGGAGGATGTTGTATTCATATATGCATTGAGGTGCAGAATTAGCTCCAGGTTTTCATCCGAGCTTTGAAAGGGCTATCTAAGCACCTAAGTCCTTGGAGGGAATGGATAATTTTTGTTGTTGTGATGCACCAACATGATGTATGTATATATAATATATTATAATAGTATACAATAATCTTGATATTATATATTATATATATTTGAGTGGCGGACCAGGAGTTTATTATTTATTTATTTGTCACGTTTCTATACCGCTCCTCTCAGCCCGAAGGCAACTCGGGACGGTTTACACAGGCAGTGTCTGCCCTCAATACAACACAGCAACAAGTCAACCCCCCGAAAAAAATATAATAACAATTTAACAATTAAAAACATACAATTGCAGCCTCAGCGTCATGTTGAAATCAGTTTCCATCACATCGTCGTCATTCCTTATATCCAATTAAGCCTTATATTTCATCAACTAATGCCTGCTCAAATAACCAGGTCTTGACTTTCTTGTTAAATGTCAGGAGGGAGGGGGCCGATCTGATGTCTTTAGGGAGGGCGTTCCAAAGCCGAGGAGCCACCACTGAAAAGGCCCTGTCTCTCGTCCCCGCCAGTCACGTCTGTGAAGAAGGCGGGACCGAGAGCAGTTGAGGAAACCAGGATTCATATCACTTTCAAATATGAAAACCCATTGAGTGAGATCATACAAGTCACACTCTCTCAAGTCCCATCTACACTGCCAGATAAAATCCAGATTATCTGCTTTTAACTGGATTATTATTTGATCCCAGGTGTTCTGTTTATCCCAAATTATCTGGCATTGTGGACTCATATAATCCATTTTAAAGCAGAATATCTGGGATCAGATCCTGGGATATGGGGCCTTGTCTGGAAGGGCTCTCAGCCTCAAAATAAACCATTGGCAAAACTATGTCTGAACGAATCTTGTCAAGAAAACTTTGCAGTAGATTTGTCGTTAGTCATCGTAGTGTGCCTTCAAGTCATGTGTGATTTACGGTGACCCTATGTTCCTTCAGGTCAAATCCAACTTGAAGTGACCCCATTCCATTGTTTTCTCAGCGAGATTTCTTCAGAAGAGGCTGAGAGAGTATAACTTGCCCAAAGTTACCCACTGGGTTTTCATGGCTAAGTAGAGATGTCCCAGACCAGCACTTGAACCACTATATCACATTAGTTCCATATAGGGAACCTTGGAGACATTCTATAAGATTCAGATTTGACCATGGAACAGCTTTGACATCACCATCCCAGTGATGTCAAAGCTACCAGCCTTCACTGGCTGGACTATAACTCCCATCATCCTCTAACACTAGCTATGCCGGCTAGGAGAGGATCTATCTTTTCCCAGCTCTGGTCTGCTTAGTTCTGCTGTGTGTGTGTGTGTGTGTGTGTCTCAGGAGCAACTTGAGAAACTGCAAGTCACTTCTGGTGTGAGAGAATTGGCCATCTGCAAGGAAGTTGCCCAGGGGACATTGCCCAGATGTTTTGACGTTTTACCATCCTTGTGGGGGGCTCCTCTCATGTCTCTGCATGGAAAGCTGGAGCTGACAGAGGGAGCTCATCCACACTCTCCCCAGATTTGAACCTTCAGTCCTGCCAACATAAGGGTTTAACCCATTGCACCACTGGGGGCTCCTTTAGATCTGCTTAGTTAGATTGGACATCTTCATCTCTTTCCTGTTGGTTTCCATTTTCACATATTGTTGTAACTCATATACTGCCTTTCTTCTAATGAGCTCAGATCACCTATAGTTCAGATCTCCTTCATTCTTTCTCATCACAACAACTTTGCAATGTAGTTTGGACTAAGTGTAGGATCACTCAGTGGGCTTCATGGCTGAGTGGTGATTTGAACACAGGCCTCTTGAGGTTCAGTATTGTGATGATAAATGTATAGTTTGTTATTGCTTATTTGCCTATACGTTTGATGGTAAAATGTTTAACAATCCACAGAGGGTTGGCAGGGAATGTTGGAGCAGCAGGCCCCTGTGAAGTCTGTTGCCGTGCAGGCGGAAGTTAGAGCTGCACCTGTTTTAGAACTTTCAGATTTTTAAAATAAGTCGGTTGGTTTTGTTGGTTGGTGGGAGGGAAGCTGTCTTTTGAAACTTTTAGAAAGCAGTTTGGTTAGGGGTTTGAGAAACCCAGGTGAAAGACAGACTTTGTCCAAGTTAGAGTAGAAAACTAACTTAATATATTGGCTATTTACCTGCTGGAGCAGTTAGTTATTAGGACTGCTTGGTTCTGTGTTAGGAAGTACAGTGGAAATCGTACCCTATTGTTGAAACGTTGTAACCGCAAGATTTGTACCTCTTAGGAGACTTGTTTGCAACCAACTAAGCTCTGAATTCTGTTATAAAATAAACTGTTGAACATCTTTATTACAACACCTCTCAATGTCGTTCTTTTTAAAACACAAGCCTTAAAAGAACAAACCCTTACATCGGTGGCTGATCTGATACAATTGATGGCAGCAAATATATTAACCGGTGGCAGTTTGAACATCTGTTGGTGGGGCTCAAAGGGAAAGTACCCACCCTACCACAGTGGGAAGAAAGCCTTACTGCCCAGAGTTATAAAAGGGTTCATTCCTTACATGTTAGTGGCAGTGATAAGATTTGCAAAGTAGACCTGCCCTGCCATGGTTAACATAAGGAGCTTGGAAGCCTTCTTTATATACTTGATTACATTATTTGGTGGCAGCGTATTTACTGTAAGGGGCAAGGGGTCCGAGCCCTGACATATTTGGTAGCATGGTGGGATAGCCTGCCCTACCACACCGAAAAAGGAATGGTCAGTGGTGACTGACCAATGGGCCAACCCTGACCCCTTACAAGTATGTATTGCTTTGTATTTCTTTTCTTATACTTCACCTTTTCCCTCGAAGCCAGGAGTCAAGGCATGATGTGTTTCGCCATTATTTTATCCCAATTCTAAAATATTCTCCTATCTGAAAAACAGGTCTCCAAATAGGTATTTGAATACAAATATAAATGATTCTTTTTCTCCACTAAAATCCAATTTAAATTCCTTCTTTTGATATATTTGAACGGTGATGAGGTCTGTGTCACAACATTTAGAGGAGTGCAGAATCTGTCGGTTAGTGGCATTCTGATTGAGGCATTACTCCGAGACATTCAAATCAGAACATGTCATATAAGGAGTTGCAAAGATGGGGATTTCTCAAGCATCTCTAATCCTATTTTCAGTGGTCTCGACGGGGGGCACATCTGGAAAGCCAATGCAACAGCCCTTCCCTAGTGTTCATTTCATACCATCTGGCATTCGGTGATACAACATTTTTTTAATATGGGGGTTTAATTTGGTAGCAATCTCTCTTCTGTTGATTTGTCTAAACTTTCTAAAGACTTCCAAGAGTAAACACTGAGATGTGGTCCAAGTGAACATAAGAAGAGTATCGATGGGACAGCAAAGGGTCCGGCTTTTGAGGAAATCTGAGAATCTGTCCTGGATCTGTAAATAATTGAGCAAGGCAGAAGCTGAACAATTACAAGTCCCACATTTAGCCATATTTCATATTGACTCATGACGGCCCTGTGTTAATTCTACAGTATCCATGCATCCATAGAAAATAATGTTGGACTTCTTTGGCTCATCTGTCCTTCTCAGATGGGTTGTGCCTCATCAAGGATCTTAAGCAAAGTTGTTCTCCCATTTCAAGTGACATCCAATAATTCAAATATTCCAGGAATTGAAGTGTGAATGTGTGAACTCTATCTCTGAGCTGTGCTTCCCTTTCAGAACCCCTCCTACTGCATATTTGTTGGGTTTAGGGTATACGCCACTCATGTACATAAAACACAATTATTATCAGTTGTGGGCAGGGCCTCTAGATTCCAATCAGTGTTTTTACCTGTACCCATTGATTGAAAGTTTCCATATTTATTTATTTATTATTTCGGTTTCTATACCGCTCCTCCCCATAGGCTCGAGGCGGTTCACAAAATCTAAAAGCATATACATTAAAAGCAATACATATAAAAACCAAGTTTCTACGAGTTTTAAGAAGGGCCGCTAAGATTGAATCCATGCCGGAAAAGGGTAGTCTTATAAGCCCTCCGGAAAGGGGCCAGTTCTCTAATTGATCGAACTTCATCCAGTAAAGTGTTCTATAGAGTCGGAGCCACCACTGAGAAGGTTCTTTGCCTAGTAGCTGATGAGTGATAAGTTCGGATAGAAGGGAAATCAAGGAGGTTTGTTCCTTCGACCGTAGTGATCTCTGGGGAATATATGGGGTAAGGCGGGCCTTCAGGTACATCGTCCCTAGACCATACAAGGCCTTAAAGGTTAGAACCAGCACTTTGAATACAATCTGGTACTTTATTGGTAGCCAGTGCCATTTTTGCAAAATGGGGGTGATATGGCATCTCACTGGCATTCCGGCGAGCAGTCGAGCTGCAGCATTTCGCACTAGCTTAAGTTTCCGGATCACAGACAAAGGAAGGTCAATGTAGAGGGCGTTACAGTAGTCTAATCTCGAGATGACCGTGGCCTGGATCACCGTAGCTAGGTCGCTCCTGGATAGGTAAGGTGCCAACCGCCTAGCCTGTCGCAGATGGGTGGAGATTTTGGGGAGATGTTTGAGCAGTCTGAACCCACAGGAAAAGTGTCATATCTGTAAAATATATTAAAAATTAACTAGGTATTTTAATTACAAATATCTGAGTCATGCACTGAAAGGGTTAAATGGATGCAATGACTCTGCAGTTGTGCCTGTAGCTTAGTACGCCTTGGTGTTAGTTGCCCTCAGGATGAAGAGGCTTCAGTCTGAGAGTGGCCTTAGTGTGAGGTAAACCTCAGTATTAGTAGGCCTGTGTGAGAGGCCTGATGTGAGGATGGCCTGGTGAGAGAAGCCTTGGTATGAGAAGGACTCAATATGAGAAGGCTCCAGTGTTAGTTTGCCTCAGTGTTAGAGAGGCCTCAGTGAGAGAAAAGCCTCAGTCTGAGAGAGGCCTCAGTGTGAGGTAAATCTCCACTGTTGTAGGCCTCAGTGTCAGGTAGGCCTCAGAGCAGGGGCGGTCTAAGATAATTTTATATGGTAAGCGAACATTATTTTGGCACCCCCAAACATTATTTTATTACAGGCTTCTGCCCCCCATGTAAAACAAATAGTACAATTATAATATCAAAGCAGGCATAGGAACCATTAGTAGTATTTTACCTTGTGCCTCAATTAGTATTTCATACAATATATTGATACCATACTGCATACTATATTTTATTTGGTGAGAGGAAGCATAATTATTATTATACTAAAGAAGCCCAGTGTACAATAAAGAACTAGTTATGGAAACCTTGTTCTTGTAAATACTGTAACCATGTTAATTTACTACAAAGAAAAGGAAGATAGAACATTGGTCTGTGTGTTTTTGTGTTCTTTTTGTCCCTTTTGGCTATTGGTCCTGGGTCACGCTGCTGCTAATAAGTTACTCTGCTGTGCATTTATGAGGAGGGTCTTTTGTTATTAGGTCCACTCACCCAACAATATCTTACCTGGATGAAGACTCCAGAGACAAAGATGGAGAAGAAGCATGTTTGGGGATGAAACTCCTTTGGCCCAAAGGAGAACCTATCATTCAGAGTGAATCCAGATTTTTAATTAATGTCTGAGACATGACAAACTGCTCATAAGAAATCAGATTTGGAGATAAGCAGGAGGGATATCTTTTCCTGAAGATAAGATCTAAAGAGGAAGGTGGTGTCTTCTAGGCATGGTTAGGTTTGTTCGGATTCTTTGTAATTTGGAATAAATTCGGAAAGATTTGCTTTTTGAAGCAATTTTGAAGTCCTTTTGCCCTTCCAAAGCTTTTTCCGCCATTTCTGTTATTTATTTATTTCTTCGGTTTTATATTCCGCTCCTCCCTGCAGGCTTGGGGCGGATCACAAATACAAGCATACAATAAAAACATACGATAAAAACATACAGTAAAAACACAGTACATAACCATGGTGGTACAGGTCTACGGTTCTTTGACTAAGGCGAAGCGGACCAATTGCATTTGGATTTAACCAAACGCTAGCCTTTAAAAAGCTGTCTTACATTCTCTTCGGAAGGGGAGAAGTTCGGGGATTGCTCAAATATGGTCAGGGAGCGAATTCCAGAGTACTGGAGCCGCAGCAGAGAAGGCTCTCTGTCTTGTGCTGGACAAATGGCAGGAGCGGGACGATGAAACAACCAACAAATTTTGCTCTTCCGAGCGCAGTGATCTCAGGGGAACATACGGGGTAAGGCGGTCCCTCAGGTACACAGGCTCTAGACAAGGCCGTAAAGGTTAAAACCAGCACCTTGAAGGCAATCCGGTACTTGATGGGAAGCCAGTGCAGTTGCCGGAGGATGGGAGTAATGTGCTCCCTCACTGGTGCTCCCACCAGCAAGCGAGCCGCGGCATTCTGCACCAGCTTGAGTTTCCGGATTGTCGTCATGAAGCAGTGAGTAAGTTGGAAATGTTTCAGTGTTTCCCCACTTCTGGTCCCTGGCCTCTCCTGGGAAGTGATTTAAAACCCAGTGGATGGCTTTCCTCCCTTTGCTTCCCCCCTTTCTGGAGTAAAATAACTACTTTCAAAGTAAAGACCACCCAATGAAACAGGAAATAACACTTTGAAACCATTAATTACGGATTCGGAAGTCTCGGAAGTTTTGAAAAGTTTCGAACTTTTTTTTAATGTGAAAATCGGAATTGACTTTAGATCCGAACCACCAGCATCCCCTACATGTGAAACAAGTTTTGAACCTTTTTTAAAAAATCAAACAAGCCTCATGTCTTCATTCCTCTTAGTTGCTCCCACCTGGAGTTGACCCAGTGAATCAATAGTGGAATCCTGAGTTGACACATAAGGGAACTCAATTGCTTTAATGTGCTGTCTACTCAAATGGATGTCCACTTTCTTGGCTGCTCCATTGAGTCAGTAGTTGAATCCCGAATTGTCAACTCCACATCCATATAACCTAGTTTCTGAGTGCAGGTTAACTCCATTGAATTGGATTATTTATTTATTTATTTAATCTTATATTCCGCTCCTCCCTGCAGGCTCGGCGCGGATCACAACATATAATACAATATACAGCATAGTAAAAACAAAAACATACATATGACAGTGTATTTATTTATTTATTTATTTATTTATTTATTTATTTGCTATGCTTCTATACCGCCTCTCTTAGCCCGAAGGTGACTCGAGGCAGCGAACAAGCGGCAGCCAGTGCCCACATATAACCACATCATAATAAGATAAAAACAATCATATAAAACCATATAAATTAACAATTAAAACTACAGAATACAAATCTCAGCTCCACAATCTTAAAATCGGTTTCCGTTTCGTCGTCACACTAATCCTTTGATCTCGATTAATTAAAGTTCATCTGCGAATGCTTGCTCGAACAGCCAAGTATTGACTTTCTTACAAAATGTCAGGATGGAGGGGGCCAATCTGATGTCACTCGGAAGGCAGTTCCAAAGCCGAGGAGCCACCACTGAGAAGGCCCTGTCTCTTGTCCCCGCCAGACACGGCTGCGAAGCAGGCGGGACCGAGAGCAGGGCTTCTTCGGATGATCTTAAGCATCTTGATGGCTTATAGGGAGACATGCATTCAGACAAGTAAGTTGGACCAGAACCGTTTAGAGTTTTGAAGGCCAAAACCAGCACTTTGAATTGTGCCCGGTAGCAAACTGGTAGCCAGTGGAGCTGACACAACAGGGGAGTTGTACACTCCTTGAGTGCTGCTCCTGTTATCAACCTGGCTGCTGTGTAGATCTAGCCTGAGTCTACAGATGAGGAAACTCCATTGTTTTCATAAGTCTACTCTAGTAGACAATCCCAATGAGTATAAAATAGTGGATTCAAACTCAGTTTTGGCATATAACAGTGGCTACCCAAACCTCAAACCAAATGTTGGTGTATAGCTGTAGTATATGATGTAGTATCGATTACAGTGGATAGGACTGGGGTGACACAGGAACCAAGGAAGACTGAAAGAAGAACCTTGTGCTCATTTCCTGGGCTTTCCCCCTACAATCCCTGTGTTACGTTCTCTTCGACTGGCAATACCTTTTCCTCTCCAGGGTCCTTTCTCTTTCTGATCAGCCAATGGCTCTCTTGTCTGTCTATCTCTATCTATCTATCTATCTATCTATCTCACATGTGCGGAGGCACGCACATACACATGAACTCCTGGGAATGTTTCATTCAGAGAGTTAGTGGCTTGAGCTAAAAATGATCTAATTGCATATTGATCGAGGTCGGCTCAGCAGTGAGCTTTTGCGCTCAAAACGGGCGAACATTTTCCCCGGCTCAGTGGAGCCATCATGGAAATGTAAATCTCCTCGACAGAGAGACCAACTGTGCTCACATCCTTTACAACGTTCCGGTTAAATCTCCCCAAATCTCCTAGTCCTCATGACCCCAATGGGAGGCCATTGCAGTATTGTTGCATGGCCCCATTTCCTTCCACGTCTTCTTTATCTGCTGTTGAAGAATGAACACATTTCTTTGGCAACGCTGTTTTGCTTCAGCCATTTGGAATCATATCTGCCCAGTATTATTTCCTTATCATGCAGATGGCACGTAGGGAGGACTGAGCTGGAAGTCCTTGTATACATTATCAACACTGCTTTTCATTTAATTCCTCAGTATCAATGGGTGTTGTTAATGCTTTATGTTTGAAGCATGGAAACATTGCGGTTTTATGTCTCTTCATTGCCGCCAAGGCATTAATGGTTTTTCATATGACGGGGGATCAAACAGTTTGATTATTTAATTTGTTTCCAATTTGTTTTGCCTTTGTTTTTAACAATGTGTGCTAGTTTCCGTGGGCACTATTTTTTTTTGAAAGCAAAAGTCTATAACAATGTTTTATAATATAAATCAGGGCTGTCCAACTTCTACCGGCCCAGGGGCCTGAATTCCGGTCACTGATGACCTGGGGGGCCGTAGGGTCTGCCCCTGCCCCCGGCTCCACCCTCTCCCCCCCCCCAGCTCCGCCCTCTCCCCAGCTCCGCCCCACCCCTGCCCCTGCATGCATACAGTCAAATATAATCTTTTACTGAGATAAAATGCAGGGTGGGCATTCAAAAGGGGCATCCATACAGTCAAATATAATCTTTTACTAACATTAAATGCAGGGTGGGCATTCAAAAGGGGCATCCATACAGTCAAATATAATCTTTTACTGAGATAAAATGCAGGGTTGACAGCGAAATCCCGTGTGGATTGCGTATTCTCGCGATACTTGCTCCGAACCTGGAAGTAGGTATTTTTTTAAAAAAATTATTATTTATTTTATTTTTATTTTTTTTTATATTAAAAAGCTTAGGAGGCCAGAGGGAAGGGGCTGGGGGGGGGCGTATATGGCCCCCGGGCCGCCAGTTGGGCAGCCCTGATATAAATAAATAGATAAAAGCACCAATAATATTTTCATATTGTATTGCTTTTTGTATCCAGATGCATTCTGATTCAGTGTTCATTTTTTTTGGATGAGGTTGCCTTTTGTGAATTCTCGAAGTAATGGAATCAATAAGGCTGAAACGTAACATTATTTCAGCACATGTTCAATACCAAAGCATTTCCCTATCAATCCTCCCTGTTGCCTCCTTTTTTGCCCTTAACACATGGCAAGACAACAGGGGGGAAACACTACATTGGGGTTACGTAGCACACATCTTTGCATGATATTGTTGCATGATATTAATTCTTGTGCTGAATTGGAGTGAACAAAGTCACCACAAAAGTGCAGCTAAGGACACCATCAAGTGCACATTGGCACACAGCAGGCATGGCATGACACAAACATAACAGAATCAGGCTGGCATTAATGACAGGCGGGCAGGCCTCCTGGGTGAGGCCTGCCCGCTGGCGTCCCTGGGCCGTGGAAGTTGCCTGTGGTCCCGGGACGGCCCGGCGCTACAGCAGCAGCCGAGAAAAACAGCGGCGGCGGCGGCGGCCTGGGAGACCAGCGCAGCTGCCGAGCTGCCCCTGGGCCCCCAAGAGACATCGGTGCCGCCGGGGTCGCTATGGAAGTCGCCGAGGAAGCTGCTGGAGACCTCACCCCCCCAGGCGCCGCGGTCAGCCGCCGGGCCCCGCCCCGAGCAGCCGGAGCCGGAGGAGCCGGAGGAGCCGGAGGAGCCTCCCAACATCACGGCCATTCTGGCTAAGGCTCCAGATGAGCGGCCCCGCCGGAGGGCCACCCCAGTTTTCCCCCGCCATTTGGGGGCTTGGGCTGGCCAAACTAAGATGGCGCCGGCTCCCTAGACGCCGAGCCGGTTCTCGCAGCCCGCGCCGTTGCCGCCCCCTCCTTCCTCCTCAGCTGTGTGGGTGGCGGCCTCCAGTCACACTGGAAGAGGCGATGGGCGGAGCCAGCGCCGCAGTCAGAGTGGCAGCCCAGATACGAGGGAAGAAGCCTTGAAGCAATGGACGAATGAGGACACTGATTTCCATCCTGAATCGAGGCAGGTGAGCCCTCCCAGAGACACAGAGGAGCAGATGGCCCCTGCCCCCACTGTCCCCACTGCTCCCTCCGTTCCATCGGCAACTGTGTCCTCCAGCATCCGGCCAAGTCCCCCCCCCCAGAAGGGCCTGACATCCCAGCCACCGGCCCCTCCTCCATCCGTAATCGGAGCGAAGGGGAGGCGCAGGCGCAATCCAAGACGGAGACATTCTAAAGGTCACATCCGTGACATCGCCCACAGTCGCGCATCCCCTCAAGTATCTGAGGGTGACGGCGATGTCAATAACAACGGAGGGACCAGGCGGGCTAAAAGGGGGGCAAGGAAGGCCCTGAGGCGTCGGCGGAAGCGAGCGGCCTCCAGATTAGGCACGGAAGCGTCGTCCCGCCCCAACCTACGGACTGCCATGCAGCTCAGCCAGTTCCAACCGATGACCCTAATCCACAGGCCCCCGCGCCGAGTAGGGCCCCACAAGAAAGTCCCAAAGCACCATGCTCAGATCCACCTAAGCAGGGCAAACTCAACACCGCCACACAGAGGGGTCATAACAACTCCAGGGCACCCCCAGCTGACAATCCCGGTCCCTTTAGGACCAGAACCTTCTGGGCTCGAAGGTTCAGAGCTCCCGCCGGCCCGTCCACGACACAACCATCGTCCCACCCGCCGCCACAAGTCTGCAATCAAAATCAGGCCTCCCCAACGTCCCCTTTTCGGGGGACGTGCCGCAAACTCAGCGCCCCGGCGATAACCATCAGTACCAAGGCGCTCCCATCTGCCCTATCCCAGTAATCAGTGGGCAGAGGAGGGCAAGGAACACCAACCCACCCTCCTCCTATCAGAGCCGCAGATCCCCTTCAACCTGGCTCCGTCCCATCACCTGTCATGTCCGCCAGCAAACACCCATTTCACCTGGGCCCTCACTATTACTCTTCAACGCGAGGTCGATCTGCAACAAGCGGGCCACCCTGCGGGACTTCATCGCAGAACAGAACGCGGAGGCCACCTGCATCACAGAGACGTGGACTCAGGACGGTGACTGTGTCCTCCTCCAGGAAATAGCCCCCCCAGGCTTTCGAGCCTTCCACCGCCCAAGACCTAGGTCGAGGTGGGGGTAGGACTGGTTGTGAAGGACGCGGTTACCACTTCTGTTCTCCAAACACCGGAGTTGACCGGCATAGAATGCCTGGGGGCAACCCTTGGAGAGGAAGTAAAGACGGGGATCCTGGTCGTCTACCGGGCCCCCGGGGCCCCCAAAGAAGCCACTTCCGCCTTACAGGATCTGATCGTGGACTGGGCCTTGAAGTTTCCCCGGCTTCTTATACTGGGCGACTTCAATCTCCATCCGGACACAGTCCCCCTCTCACCCGCTGCACGAGAATTCCTTATGCACATGGATGCCCTCGACCTCTCCAGGACAGCCACTGGTCCCACCCACCAAGCTGGCCATGCACTGGACTTGATTTTCAGTCAGGGTCTTGCATTACAACTTCGTGATACCAGAGCAGTGCCCTGGTCGGACCACCTGACCGTGAGGGTAGAGGTCAACATCCCCCTCGCAACGCTACCAGAGCCTAGGCCTATTCTGGCCCGCCAAAAGAGCGCGATGACCCCAAAGGCTTTTGCAGCGGCGCTGGAACCCTTGGAAGTCCCCGGAGGATCTCTGTCAGATCTGGTCGCCAGATGGGATAGTGTGCTCTCTAGGGCCATTGACCAGATAGCCCCAAGGCGCCCCTTCCGCCAAAGGAAAACCTGCTCTCCATGGTTTACAACACACCTGAAGCAGATAAAACATCGGAGGAAGCAACTTGAATGTTCCTGGCGACGAAAGCCGAGCGCAGAAAACAGAGCCGCTTATAGAGCCCAGCACAGGCTATATGAACTCGAGATCAAAAGGCAAAGAGATCCCATAACGCAGCCCAGATTTCTGCCGCGGGCTCCCACTCGGCGCAGATCTTCAAAGTTGTCCGAGCCTCCTCGCCCCCCACAAAGGGAACCCAACAACTCGGCGTTAACTGCTGACGACTTCCAAAGACACTTCATTGGAAAAATCGCGGCCCTTCGGAAGGACTTACCATCGATCCCGAGGAAGATGGCCCGAGGTCCCAGCCCCCACTCGGACAACTGGACAGCGTCTCTCAGAGTTCAGCCCTCTAACAATGGAGGAGGTGAGAAAGCTGGTGACCGGGCGAGAGCGGCGACCTGCCCAACGGATCCCTGCCCATCACATCTAATCAAGTCCAATATTGACATTCTGTCCGGGCGCTCTGAGGACCTGGTGAATCTCTCTCGAAAACAAGCACTTTCCCGGACTCCCTGAAAGAGGCGAGAGTCACCCCCTCTTGAAAAGACATCGCTCGATCCCGAAGTCCCTGCTAACTACCGCCCGGTTGCCAACCTACCCTTCCTGGGCAAGCTCCTTGAACGAGCAGTAGAAAGCCAAATTGGTCTTCTTAGATCAGTCCGGGGGCCTGGACCCGTCCCAGTCGGGCTTCCGCGCGCCACGGAGTGGAGTCCGTTCTCGTGGCAATTACTGATGACATCCGCCGTCAACTGGACCGGGGAGGCTCGGCAATCCTAGTCCTTTTGGACCTTACGGCGGCCTTTGATACCGTCGATCACGACCTGCTTCTCCATCGCCTGGCGGCCTCCGGGATCCAAGACAGGGCTCTGTCCTGGCTGGAATCGTTCCTCTTGAGGCCCGCCAGCGGTCGAGTGGCAGGGTCAAGTCTCTCTGAAACGTATTGGAGTGTGGAGTTCCTCAGGCGCCCATTCTATCTCCCACCTCTTTAACATCTACATCCAGCCCCTGGCCAGCATCGCTAGGAGCCATGGGTTCTCCTGCTACCAATACGCAGACGACACGCAGCTGCTCCTGAAGCTCGACCGGGGTCATCGTCAGTACCGGACAGTTTCAGCCTCGGACTGAGGGCGGTGTCGGACTGGCTCAGAGCATATAGACTCAAGATTAACCCGGCTAAAACGGAGATCCTCTGGCCTGGCCGTCCGACCCCCGCCCTCCACTCCCACTCTTCGAGGGCGAGTCCTGGCTCCTGCCCCGGCGGTAAAAGCCTGGGAGTGATCCTAGACGAAAATCTCACGATGGAGGCACAGATCCAGGCGGCAACAAAAGCGCCTTCTTCCACCTCCGCAGGGCCCGGCGGCTGGCCCCCTACCTTCCACCAGAGGCCTTGAGGACGGTGGTCCACGCCACCGTCGCCTCGCGCCTCGACTACTGCAACGCCCTATATGTGGGCCTCCCCAGATAACAACTAAGAGGCTGAAACGCATCCATAATGCCGCAGCTAGACTCATTTCTGGGTCATCAGTGAGGGATCACATCTCCCCCATTCTTAAAGAACTTCACTGGCTGCCCCTGGAGTTTAGAGCCCTTTACAAACTTCTGGTGCTCACCTTCAAAGCCCGGCACTACATTGGGCCTTCCTATCTGAGCGACCGGCTGACGGCCCAAGGCAGCGAGAGGCCAGCTCGCTCCATCAACGGTGACCGCCTGATTACTCCTGGAGTGCGGGAGGCCAGACTGGCGGAAACTCGGCGGAGAGCCTTCTCCGTCGCGGCCCCCGTGACTTGGAACTCACTGCCGCCCGCCCTCAGAGCCTCTCTGACTCTATCTGGATTCCGGCCAGCCTTGAAGACCTGGCTTTTTCGCCTAGCGTTTGGGACTGGCTCGGTTCCTTGAACTACCTGAGCCACCCCTCCCGGCTATCCTCCATGTTTTTTTTTTTTTTTTTAAACTGTTGTACACTGTTTTAACTGTTGTAAGTCGCCCGGAGCACCGTCGGTGGAGGGCGACTCACAAATATTAAAGTATTATTATTATTATTATTATATGGAGGCATGCAGCATCAGGCCCGGATCAGGCCCTTTTGGTGCCTTAGGCCAAAGGCTCTGAGTCTGCCCCCGCCCCCAGCTCCGCCCCGCCCCGCCCCCGGCTCCACCCCAGCTCCGCCCTGCCCCCCGGCTCCGCCCCCACACGAGAAGCAGGGAAACACAGGCTGGGGGGGGGGACGGGAGCCGAGGGAGGTAGGAGCACGTGCGAGAGAGAGGCAGGGAAACACAAACACACACTGAGTCTGAGGCACGTGAGCCGGACAAGGGAGGCAGGGGAAACAGACTGGGCGCGAGGAGGCGGGGCGGAGCCCGGGGCGGAGCCGGGGGTGGAGCCGGGGGTGGGGGCAGATCCGTGGAAAGCAGAGCTGGGGGGGCGGCCGTGGATGGCGCTTACGCCGCCGCGCACATGCTCCCTTTTTTTGAATTTTTTTTGAATTTTTAAAAAACTTTTTTGGGGGGGTCCGGACCTGCTGCCCCCCAAAAGGTGCCGCCCTAGGCCATGGCCTAGGGTGGCCTCATGGGTAATCCGGGCCTGTGCAGCATCCTTATGCTCATGCGATTCCTGGCTTTCTCTGGTGCTTCAACAAACGGCAAGTCCCAGATTCCATGACATTGCTTGCTTTACTTACTTAGGCAATCCCTCGTAGTCCGAGGATGATGGTCCTCCAAGTCTAGTGTCTTGGTGGTGGATATGTAGGTGGCCTATTCTTGATCCACATGTTCTCCTGCAGTGAGGACATTAGTTTCCAGGTGGAAGGCTGTCCTGGTCAGGGTTGGCTTGAGGTGCCTTCCTCTGGGCACGTTTCTCCCTTTTGCCCTCCATCCATGTCTCTTTGAATTCTGCAGCACTGCTGGTCACAGCTGACCTCCAGTTAGAGCACTCAAGGGTCAGGGCTTCCCAGTTCTCATAACATTGGGTCAGGGCAGTTACAGAGGTGTCAAATTGCATTCATTCTATGGAGGCCTCTACACTGCAAAATGAATGCAATTTGACACCTCTGTAACAGTGTAGAGGCCTCCACAGTCAGACATCTCTGTGATCTCCAGGCTTGAGATAGTTGTGATTGTGGGTTGACTCTAGCATGTTGGAGTGCCCTTTAATGGCTATCTATACTGTCTGCAGAGCCGCACATGAAGCTGTCCTTAATGTGCCACCCACTCTGCACATGGAGATTTAGGCTCAATTGAGGATTTTGGCCAATATATAGACATTATGGCTTGTCGCCAAGCCAGAGATAATCTTATTATCCTCCACCCATCTGTCTAATTCACTTTTAAAGCTGCCCTTGTCTGTAGCCACCAGTTTTATAGCTGACGTGCTGCATGAAGGAGGGCTTCCTATTATTATCCCTGCATGTCCCTTTCTTTGCTTCTTCGTGTCCAACCCACCTACATTATCTACATTGTTGTTTATGTATGTATTTATTGCATTTCTATGCTGCCTTTCTCCCACAGTAGGACATATGGCAGATTCCAAAACAATTCTGAAAGCATTTATAATAAACTAGCTGTACCCGGCACGCGTTGCTGCGCCCTATTTAGGAGATGCGAGAAAGTCTGAGTATGTAAGGGTTGGAAATGATGTTACTTGGTTGGGTCATGGCTGTGACGTTGTGGTTTGTTCTGGTGGGTGGGATGTTGAAGTCCTGTGAAGTTGTCGGTGTGTGGTGTTCCTGGCATTCTGCAGAGCTTGTGGATATACAATGTTTTTTGTCTTTCCGTTGGCTGTGTTGATGTAGAGGTTCTGTGATTTCCCAACTCTGGAGCACGCTACATAGAGTTGTCCGTGGGGAGAAGCATTCTGTGTCAAGGTCTATGCCACAGATTTGTTGATGTGGTACCCATCTGCGCCATCCCAAAATATGATTGGGTTCTGGAGGGCGTCATTGCTGCGATGTGTTTCTGTTACGGTGGTCAATTCAGAGTTTCTTCGCTGAAGTGCTATGTGTCTGGGTAGGAAGTGATCGCCGACCATGACGATGGCCACTTCATCGATAGTTGAGCGTTGTATCTGCGTTCATGTTGCCCTTCAGGCTTTTGTCGGATGTATTATAATTCTGTGTGTGTCAGTAGGCATCTTGTCCAGAGCGGTCTTGAATAAGTGGACTAATTGATTGTGTTCATGAAGGAGGTGTTGTAGTTGTGCGATAATGGGTTTTTTAACTTTTGGGGAAATGTGGCATCGTGTGTTGATTTCGTGTCTTCATCACCAATGAAAAACATTTGAAGAAATTGATGTGCTCCTCGGTGTTTGGGAGCAGGGAGCCAGCTTGGTGATAAATTTGTCCTTTGATTTTGAAAGTAGGCATGAATTGCGCACTTTCTATGTGTGCTCAAAATGATGTCATCTGGAAGCATGAGTTGTATTGTCTTCTATAGCGGAGGAAGTGTTTTGATTCTGGAGTGTGTCCACTCAGCAAAGTCTGTAGTGGTTGTGGAGGAGTGGCAAGTGGTGGTAGAGAGACTTTACCGGCTAGGCAGCACATTCCCGGTGTTTCTGCTGGGTATTTCAGGGCTTTGCAGTGTGTGCAGATGTGCGTTAGGGTGCCAATGTCGGCCTCTGGCGCCATGCTGTAGTCTTCTGCAGCGTTGTATCTGAAGACTAGGTGGTGGAATTGGTTGTGGTGTTTTTGAAGTTTGTTTTCTGTGTTGCGACGTCGTTTTTCTGCGCTCCTTGCGCGCTGCTGTTGTGTTGCATTTCTGCGTCTTTGTTGTTCCTGGCTGCGCTTCTTCTTGTCGTGCAGTTCTTTGCATTTGGTTCTCAGCTGTGCATCGTGCAGTGACCTGTTGTCTGTGTCTCTGCTGCGCAGTGTGTTTCTGTTCTGGCATTTGTTCTGCCCTTTTTTGTTTGATGTATGTAGCGCTGTGAGTGTGTCGTCCAATGCTGTTATTTTTATAAGGCATGGCTTGTCTTTTGGGTCAGTTTATGTCTGTGTGGAAGGAAGGATTGTTTTTTGTTTGTGGTGTTTGTAGGTGTTGTGTGTACGGGGTCCCGTAAGGTTGGTGGGATGGGTTGTGATTGGAAGTTGTGTTGTGTTGTGTGGGTAGGAATTTGCTGGAGAATTGCTCCCTCAGAGTTTTGTTTTGGCAGTTTAACCCTCAAACACCAACTGAAATCTCTCAGCATTCTATCCTAGCCTTGGATGGCTCTTGCCAGCGTTGCTATGGTTACAGCAGTTATGCAAATCCGCCCTTATTGGCAGCCAATCATGTTGTTCAGAATGTAGAGGCTGGGTGAGTCTTTGTTTGCCCCGGAGGATGCTGGTAAATGTAGTTTTATTTTTACTCGTTGTTTTGGGGGCCTTTTAGGTTTTGGGGGGGAAGTTTCTTTGCTACAAACGTACCTTGCTTGAGGCCTATTTCTGTTGGCAAGTTTTGTGTTTCTGCGTTGTATGGTTTCTTTGTTTGAGGTATACATCACATGACGTGAACCCATTTATATAATAGATGTCAGGATGGCAGCATGCATTCACGAGGGAAAACATGAAAGTGAGGAGAGGCTGCATCAGTTTGCTTTTGCCTGATTTGATTGGGAAGGTTAACCAAAGAAATTTCTACCTTGCCCTTTTTCTTATTTCACAGTTTCCTCTTTCCATTGGCTTCCATGTTTCTATTGCAAATGTCCCCTTTCCACCTAGAGCAGTGAAATTATTTTGTTGCTACTTCATAACTGTAATTTTGCTACTATTATGAATTCTAATTGAACTGAGTATATCTAACCTGTAGGATGTATTTTCATTTGGCACAAAAACCCCAAAATGCCCAAATTTGAATATTGGTGGGGTTTGTGGGGGAGGATTGATTTTGTCATTTGGGAGTTGTAGTTGCTAGGATTTATAGTTCAAGTGATACACAAGGAGGGCTAAATCAATTCAAAAAATGACACCTTCTGGTCACCCCAGCTACTTAGCTCGGGGTTATGCTCATGATTCATCCCAGTTTGAGTCTGGAATGCCTATATACCACCATTTTGCCTTGATAAAGCCCGCTTTGGGTGAAACGGAACCCCTCTTTGGCCTGGGATATGTAGCACCAGTTTTCCGTCGGTGTTTGTTTTCAAGCAACACCTTTTCATAGGAGTGGATCATTCTCCTTTGCTTCCAGGAGCTCCGACTGGGAGCAAATCTGGGACATGCCCCCTTGCTCCCACAGCCTCATTTCGGCAGGATCATCGGATCCTTTGGATTACAAATACACCCTTTCTGCTGTGGCTTACACCGCTTTAGGATCATCAGATCCTTGGAATTATAAATACATTGGATACACTATCCTTCATTGCAACCATTTGGACATTATTAGCGGTAGGACATTGGGCTTTATTCATATGGTGTCCCCTTGTATATATACAGTATGTGTACTTTATGCACCAATAATAATCTTTTATATTTGAATGTTTACTTTGCACTCTTGTGTCGTTTTTGGGGATTTATAGTTCACCTACAATCAAGGAGCATTGCAAACTCCACCAATGATGGAATTGACCCAAATTTGGCACACAAAGAACTCCCATGACCAACAGAAAACACTGGAAGGGTTTGGTGGACATTGACCTTGAGTTTTGGAGTTGTAGTTCACCTACATCCAGAGAGCACTGTGGACTCAAACAATGATAGATCTGTACCAAACTTGGCATGAACACTCAATATGCCCAAGTGTGAACACTGGTGGAGTTTGGGGAAAATAGACCTTGACATTTGGGAGTTGTAGTTTCAGGGATTTATAGTTCACCTACAATCAAAGAGCATTCTGAACCCCACCAATGATTGAATTGGGCCAAACTTACCACACAGAACCCCAGAACAAGCCTCCCTCCTGCCTCACACCAAGCACACCTGCTCTCCCCTTCCTGCTTGGAGTCTCAGAAACAGCCCTCCCCTTGGCTGACAGACCAATTGAGGGGCTGGCCATCAGAGCAGAGGAGGGCTTTGGGTGGGATGATTCGCCGTCTGTTTCCAAAAAGGAAGAGTAGGACAGGCAGAGAGATCTTCAGCCTTCTCTGCCAAACGGGTTCCTAAGACCATCAGAAATATATGGGTTTTTTTTGGTGATCTCTCTGAGATCTCTCATGACTACCAACCCCCAGGTTGAGAAATGCTGACCTAGACCCAACTACCAGTGTTGAACCCCACCTTCCACCCTGGCCCTTGATTCCTCAGGAGATGCTTTGCATAAACCTATGTTGCCCATAGCTCAGAGTGGAGCCTGGGGATGTTTGATCGCTGCGGTCTCAGTGCCAACGATGGCGAGAGAAGCCATAGTGATTCATGGGCCGTAGTGGAGCATGTAATTAAATGGGAACTGTCTCCCTTCCCTGAACTATTGATGGAGGAAGCGGCAGTGTTTGCTGCTCAGCCCCAAGCCTGCCTTGATGTTTTCCATGCGGCATGTCAGGGCCAGACAAGGCCTGTCAAACATCACCTTGCAGCAAAGACATGTGCAATGCGCTCGTCAATCTAAGCATCTAAGACTTCGGGAAACCCTTCCCTCTCTCTTTATTCATTCACACGCTCACATTAACTCCTTGCGGGATTTAGATATAGGTCAAGAAAAGGCAGGAGCAGCAGTACAGTGCTAAGGATTTGTTCCTATTGCACTCAGAGGAAGACCATTTTTGGCCACGGTGGTCCATGCTCTTGTTACATCCAGGATAGACTACTGCAACATGCTCTACGTGGGGTTGCCTTTGAGGACTGCTCGGATGTTTCAAATAGTCCAATGACAGGCAGCCAATTTAATAACTGGGGCAGAATACACGGAGCACACTACTCCCATGTTACATCAGCTCCATTTGTTGCCTGTTTGCTACCAGGCACAATTCAAATGCTTCCTATGCATTTGGACTGTTTTAAATATTTTAATATAGGCTGAGGTCCTGCAGCGCGTAATTTTATTATGGCAGAACTTATCACTGACATGATACGCAGCCAGATTGGAGAATTGCAATGAGGTGCAATAGGGCGTTGCTTGAGAAAAACCATTTTAAAAGCCCGTAGAATCATACACTCTTAGAACTGGAAGTGTTCCCCAAGGGCCATCAAGTCCAAGCTGGTGCCACAGAGGAATACACTGCTAAAGCACCCACTAAAGATGCCCATCCAGCCTCTATTTAAAGGCCTCCAAAGACTAGAGAGAGCCCACCGCTTTCCAAGATGTCCCATTGCACAATGGCAGCTCCCATTTGGTCTAGAAAATTCTAAACAGCCTCGGCCCAGTTTACCTGTCCAAACACATCTCCTTTTATGAACCACCACAATGACTAAGATCTTCCAGGGAGGCTCTGCTCTTGGTTCCACCACTGTCACAGGTGCATTTGGCGAGGGTGAGAGAGAGGGCCTTCTCAGTCATTGCCCCCCAGCTTTGGAACTCTCTTCCTGGTGAGATTAGATCAGCCCCTCCCTCCTATGCTTCAGAAAGATGATCAAAACCTGGCTGCGGGTCCAAGCCTTAGGGACAGTGCAATGAGGCTATAATAGGAAACCCACTCTGTTGCCCGGAGCCAGCATGGTCTCTTGAGATGGTTTTAAACAGCTGATTTCAAAGCAGATGTAACTGATTTTAATGTTATGTATATTTATAGTTATTTTATGTCCCAGCATAAAATAACTATGCTGGGTCCCCTCCGGAGTGAGAAGGGCAGAATATAAATGTTTCAAATAAATAAATAAATAAATAAATAAATAAATAAATAAATAAGTCTCTTTACTTATAACATCTTGGCTACAGTGATCCCATGCCACTACGGCAGTTGTAGAAGACCTCCCAGATAGTGTTTCCCCCCACCAGCCCTGCCCCAGTGGAGCCAGGATTTGCACAAAAGTTGTGGCACTGCCACTCCAATCCCTTTCATGCCCAAAATGGCACCAAGAACTCACGTGCATGTACCCATTGGCTTCGAAGTCTTCCCAAGGATACTTTCTGGTGCAGTGATGTTATCCATGGGCAACGGATGTACAAACAGTTGGACAGCTTTAGAGCTAATGGAAATGCCTTGTGACCCTCCTAACCAAAGGTGGGCAAGATCATTTCTATGGCTCCCAGAACCAAACATGGCAAGAAATAACGGCAAATGGCAAAAGTAGAAGAATTGCTCTGTGTTAAATCCCGTAAAACATACACGTCAAGCACAAGGCTTATGGGGCGAATTTGATTCCCCCATGTGAGGGCTTTCAATGGCAAGACAATATTGCTACATTTGCACAGTTTTACAATTATAAACAGAGTCCCCGGTGGTGCAGTGGGTTAAACCGCTGAGCTTCTGAACTTGCTTACCGAAAGGTCACAGGTTTGAATTCGGGGAGTGGCGTGAGCTCCCACTGTTAGCCCCAGCTTCTGCCTATCTAGCAGTATGAAAACATGCAAATGTGAATAAACCAATAGGTACCGCTATGGTGGGAAGGTAATGGCACTCCATGCAGTCATGCCCATGGCCACATGACCTTGGAGGTGTCTACGTACAACACCAGCTCTTTGGTTTAGAAATGGAGATGATCGCCCATAAGGCCACACTAGGCCATGGCCTAGGGGCGCAGCTGAGGGGAGGCGCCAGATCCGGACCCCAAATTTTTGTAATAAAACTCTATCTTCGGGTGCTTTTGTCCTGCCTGCTGTTGGCTCCCTCACCTCTCCTTCTCACGTCTCCTTCTTCCGTGCGCCATGCGCTTTCCTTCCTCCTCCGGGTGAGCGGCAGGTGAGTGGCGAGGAGGAGGATGGAAGAGAAGGTTCACCCCTCGAGGGCGCATGGTGAGGTGAGCAGAGAGGAGGAAGGAAGAGAAGGCTCACCCCTGGGGTGCGCGGAGGAAGGAGGAGGCGTGTAATGGGGGTGTAATTCCAAAGTGTGGCCTAGGGCGCCGAAATTGATTAATCTGGGCCTGCTTGATGTCAGGGGAAAACCTTTACCTTTACCTACAATTATAAACAGACCTTTGAAGGTAACCATAAGACGGATGTGGCCCTCCGGGAACATGAGTGTAATACCCCTGCCTTATTGGGAAACTCAGTTCAGGATGGATGCTTCCATTACTGTGGATACAAGGGACTTCTTCTGGCCTAAAGTGAAGCAAGAAAGCCCATCACTGTGGTCCATGGCCCTTGAAGAAAGGCAGGGCAAGTTCTCAGAGCAAAGGAGGCAAAGAGAGGAGACACAAAGAGCTAGACAAGGTGTTTGGAATGACTTCAATTCAGCTGGGATTTAATTCAGGGCCATATATTTAAAGTGCTAACATATGTTCATAAACATCTTTTCTCCTTCCCAAAAGGAACATTCCACGCTGTGGCCAACATAGCCTTCACAATGACCATGAATGTTGCCACCATCTTTGGGTGAGGAAGGGCTTGGCTCCCTTTGCTTTGCTTGAGAGAGGGTCTCGGGGAAGAGAGGGGCAGTGACGGGGGGAAGCTGACAGCACCTTTTTGTGTCTTGATATTGACATCACATCAGATGGCTTGCCCACTTCCTGCCTTGGACAGGAAATGTTGTCACAGCGTCAGGCAACTGTGCTCTAAGCCTGGACTTGGCAGTGTTGGCAGGAAGTGCCGCCATCTTGCTCTTGGTTTCATGGTTGTTGGCTTCTTGTAGTTGTGTTTTTTTTGTCTTTAAGCTCGCAGGAAATGGCTGAGGTAGTGTGAAGATAGTTTAGCTTTGCGTGTCGATGCTGGGCTGATCAAGCTAAACCTCAGATAGGATGCGGGGAAATGGAGGGTGAGGGGAAACTCAACGTGAGGATCCAAAGTGCATGGAAATGTACACGGGGATCCAAAGTGCATTGAGCAATGTTATCCTTCTCCAACCGAACGTACAAAAATAAACTCTGACTCTAGGTTGAGACAGCTCCCATCACGCCGTGTCTTCAGCAGGTCTTCTCCATCCTGTGGATACTGAATCTTGAGATTAGGGATGAATGGCCATTGTGCCAATGTCCTTGTGGGTCATTGGCAGATGGCTAGACCAAATAAGCTGGGAAGAGAGACAATCTCAATCACAGACACATTTGTTTCCATGTGACTTCCTTGCTGTCCAAGGTCAACCATAGCTTATTCTTGTCAACCACGGTTCTCCGAGACTTCTCCTCTCTCTTTTGACTCAGCACCCCTTCTCCTCATGCATACAGTCCTATTGCACACGGACAAAGGAGTGTGGTGGAGATAAAAAGTTCCTTATCTATATATAACAACCAGAGGTTGTAGGAACATGCATATGATCCCAACAGCTTCTGTACGTTCCATATAGAAACATGCCGGCCCCAAAAGCTCATGGCGCTGATAATAGGAAAACAAAGTAAACCAAAAGTGAATAGAAAAGAAAACTTCCAAGGTTCAGTCCCGTCTTGGCTTTCATCCTTCGATAAGGGCAAGGAGGTTAGCTTAAAAGAAAAATAATAAAACCTCCTCCTTTTTTTGCACCTGCCTGAGTTTTATTTCTGAATTCCAATCGAAGAAAAGTGCATAGCAAAACTGAGAGATTTTCCTTTGTTTTTACCTGAACAAAAATATAAAAGAATAAAAAATAAAGCCTATATCTATCTATATCGCTATTCTCTTTCTCTTTCTAATTCCGGGCCTTTCATTTTTGGTCCCAGATTAACGGAATGGTTCTTCATCGAACTCGTGTGTGCTACCAACTTACATTCTCTGTCCATACTCTCTGGATTCAATTCCCTCTGGAGTCAATCAGATGGGCATTTCAAAAAAAACTAGAGATGAAAAAGGGTTGAAGGTAAAGTCCTGGAGCCATTCTTCAGCATGGAGAAAATCACCAGAACTTCCTTTTTGACAATCTTCGTAGCGCGCTTGCATGGCGTCCGGTTGCATTCCTCTACACAGGGTTCACATTTCCATGAGTGGATGTAAAGCATGCAGACTCAGGGCTCCGAAGTCACAAGGGATGTACAGTGTCACATATGGAAAAATAGAGGAACAGGACATGAGTGTTTAGGTTGGGGTTTTAGCAAGTGGCATATAGGGCTCACTTGATGTTCAGCCATAGTGAAAATTGTGAAAAAATGGTGGAAAAGAGGATGAATGAAGTCCGACACATTCCATCCAGTAGGGGGCAGTAGTATATACGCAGAGGTGCAACTTTTTCGGTACGGAAGGCTCAAAGTTCGAGAAGATGGCTGGACAAGATGAGGGATGAATGGGAGTAGTAAGTGGGTTCGTTACAAGGGACAACAAAAGGATGTTTCTTAACAAACAAGGCATAAGCTAATGGCACAATCCTAGGTATGTTGACTCAGAAGCAGATCCCACTGGGTTCAGCGAGACATACCTCCTTGTAAATATATTTAGGATGTAGCCATCTGATAATGGAAAGTACAAATGCACCAAAACATCTCAACAACGGTATCAACAAAGTAAAAAAAAAGGATGCAGGGATGAGGATCGAATAGGCTCCATACATACACACACACACTAGACAAAAATGAAGGGGTAAAAAGGCCTTGGCTGATGTCGGAAAGTTGAAGCTGTGGGAAGGATGCTTTCCTCCTTCACTTGGTGGTGTGTCCTCCTTTCAGACGTATTGCTCCTTGGGACAAATATAAGGAGCCCGGGAACCCGGAGGTGGGCAGCAGAAAGAAGTGCTGGTGTGGTTGGATGGATGGACACCTTCTGGGAGATACGACAAGGGACTATAGACATATGGTATTTTGGTCAGATACTGGTCTTCGCGGGCGTAGCGACAGGTCAGGTAATCACCCGCATCCGGTATCTCTGAGTGACAGTTTCTAAAGTTCTGGAAGGGAAAGACAGAAAGGAATCAGAAGCAATTGTTTGATACAGTCATTGATGGAGAAGATACAATGCACTCTGAGATCCCACTGTTAAGCCTTGTTGCATTTTAAACAACCATAATGAAATTTTGAAATCATCCTATTCAATCTAATATGACAATGACCCAGAAGAGCAACTTTTCTTCTCTCTAAGCTTCCATATGTCATCAAGCACGATTGAGATACATGGTTGTTGTGGCTATTGACTTGTACTTACAGCAACTCGGTGTGTATATATGCCTTCAAGCTGCTTGTTGGGTGATGCCATTTCATAGGATCTTCTAAGGTAAGGAATATTTATGGGTAGCTTTGCTCGTTCCTTCCTCTGAAATATGGCCTACAACATCTGCTATCCTTGGATAGCCTCCTATCCTGCTTAGTTTCCAAGTTCAAATGGGATTGTTGTCTTTAGGGCAGGGGTGGGCAACTTACGGCCTGCGGGCCGGATGCGGCCCGGCAGCCGATTCTGTTCGGCCTGGGGAGAAGGGTGTCGGGGGCGGGGACAAGAGGAAGGGGTACCGCTGTCGCCATCCCATTGCGGGCTCTGTGGGGCCTGTGTCGGCAGACAGGCCGGAGGAGCGGAGGCTTTGGAGTGCCTGCATCCCTGGAGGTGATCCAGGCCTGCAGCGGGAGCACTCAGTGACCTGCGGGGGCTGATTGCCCTGGCAACCCGGAAGACTTGATGATCTTCCGGGTCGCCAGGTCGAATAAGCCACCTCAGATCACCGATTGCTCCCACTGCAGGCCCGGATCGCCTCCAGGGATGCAAGTACTCCATATCAGGGCGATCAGCTGGGGAACGGCTGGGGGCGAGAGCGGGCAGAGGCCTGCAGCCTCCGATCGCCTGCTGCTCTACTCTGCTGCAGTGGCGGCTGGGTCTGCTTTGCCATCCTCTGGGCTGGGGCCATTGGGCCATTCCATCTTGGGATCCTTCCTCTCTTGATGATGTCAGCCTTCATCTTGGTTCGCACCTTGCCTTCTTGAATTTAATTTAATTTAATTGTAGTGGTTTTTATTATTATTTTATAATAATTTTATAATATAATAATATAATAAATAATATAATATAATAATGTTATATTATAATATAATTTCAATATATTATAATGTCTATATATATACTATAATATAATAATTATGATATTAATACTAATATATGAATATTTATTGATATATTAATATGTTAATATTAATGATGTGTAATATATAGTAAATATAGTAAATAAATAAATAAATTATGTAGATTAGAATGTAGTTCGGCCTTTAGGTGCAGCCCTCCATAATATTTTTTCGCTCTCGTGTGGCCCCTTGGAAAAAATAATTGTCCACCCCTGATTTAGGGTATTTAAGACCTATAGGGTTTTCTTCTGAGGAGACTTGCCATTGCCTTCCTTCAATGCTCAGGGAGTGGGAACCCCACTAGGTTTCTATCACTAGGTGCGAATTTCAGCCCAAGTCTCCTCGAGTGCTAATGCAACTCTCCTTTATAGTACTATGCCACATTGGTGTTCAATTATTTATTATTGTTGCTATGAATGTTAAATTAACTCCAAATTATGGTAAACCAATCCTAAGGTCTTCCTGGAAGTACTTCTCTAGAATGGGTTTGCCATTGCATTCCTTTAAGGTTAAGAGAGTGTGACTGCCCAAGGTGGGTTTCTGTGTCTAACTGTGGAATTGAACCCTAGTCTCCCGAGCTTTAGGCCAACACCCAAAGCTATGAGAGAGAGAGAGAGAGAGAGAGAGGAGAGAGAGAGAGAGAGAGAGAGAGAGAGAGAGAGAGAGAGAGATGTATAGGGTGGTAAAAATAATTCCACTCCAGGATTTTTTTTATTATTATTATAAAAAAAATACATTTTAGTCTTTTTTAGATCTCAGGCTGCTATGGTTACCAACTTTATTCCAAAGCTACTTAATTGCTTTTTAATTTTAATTCTGCATTTCTCAATATTTTTATGGGTCCCTTCCCCCATGCCTCCCTCCCAGAGGATATATTGTTAATAGGAACCACAATTATCGCTGCTAATAGGATAATGAATAACTAAGTGGATTGGATGGTAGATAGATGAGATTGGCTGCTCTAACACTGTAGTTGAAATTGCCATGTTGCTGGGATCGGTCCCCTGCTGGATGTACATCACTGGCACATCCAAGACCTAGATTGAGCTTGGAAAATGACATTCTGGGCCACAACACTCAGCATCCCCAGTGAATGGGGAAGTGGTAATTGCTGGAGATGTTGGAGGCTGCATCTTGAAATTTAACCTTTCCAAACTGAAGCCCTTGCTTAGAGGTCTTTTTGAAGTCACACTTATTGTTCCCTATTTGGATGGAGCCTTGATTTTTCTACACCTCTTGCTATTATAGAGTTGTGCTGAAGGACCTAGAGAGTCCTAGAAAGAACATGTCCACAGGCCCAGATTACCCATAAGGCCACCCTAGGCCATGGCCTAGAGGCACAAGCCAAGGGCGCAGTTCACACGGACCAAAAAAAATGTTGAAACAAAACCGCAACGCACGGCATGGAGATGACTCTCTCTCTCTCTCGGGGGAGGGCGGAGGGAGAGCACTGCGAGGGGGTGGGGGAGGAGGCAATGGTGCCCCCCACCATCGCCCCTGCCCCCTTGTCAAGGAAGGAGGGCGCGAGGAGGAGGAGGCGGAGGGAAGCCCCCGGGGCAGCTGCTGGGCATTCGCGGCACCCAAGAACATGTCGGAGGAGGCAGAGGCGCTCATGCCCTCCTGCTACGCATGCCTGGCAGTGGTCCCGGGGCGGGGCTTCCCTCCTCCTCGCGGCACGCCCTCCTTCCTTGACTCAAGGAAGGAGGGCGCACCGTGAGTAGGAGGAGGCAGAGGGAAGCCCCGCCTCCTCCTCGCACCCTCCTTCCTTGACTCAAGGAAGGAGGGCGTGCTGTGAGGAGGAGGAGGGAAGCCCCGCCCCCGGGGCCGCTGCCTCAAGGAAGGAGGGTGCACGGTGCCGCGAGGAGGAGGCGGAGGGAAGCCCCACCCTGGGGCCGCTGCCTCAAGGAAGGAGGGCGCATGGCACCGCCAGGAGGAGGAGGCAGAGGGAAGCCCCGCCCCCGGGGCTGCTACCTCAAGAAAGGAGGGTGCGTGACACTGCGAGGAGGAGGAGATGGGGGGTGCGGTAGAAGTTAGTTTGGGGGCGTAATTCCAAAGTGTGGCCTAGGGCGCCAAAAGGGGTTAATCTGGGCCTGCATGTGCATCAAATCCATACAGGTTAAACCATCAAACATGGAGTGTTGGTGGTACCTGATATGTACCAGACTGAAGTGAGCAAGTTTAGCAGGTCTATGTTCAAGGGGAAAAAATTATGGCACAGTAATGTGTGTCAGCACAACTAAATATCCTTGATGCTTAAACCCAATGGTTTCACTTTTATCATTAAGATGTAATCCAGACATCTTGAGTACATAGAAATGCAGACAAATACAATCTCCCAGGATGGCCACTTGTGCCAAGTAGAACAGATGAATGGCACTGAACTTCCACCTTCCCAAGTGAGGTCATGCTCCAAATGTAGGTCCAGGAAACGAGATAATTTTACAACCCTTCATTTGCCTTGGCCCATCTGCTATCCACCTTGGTAAAGTGCTCCCCGGACCGATCAAGTGATTAGGAGACCGTAGAGCTGGGATAGAAATATATAATTTTGCAGACAATTCCATGTGTCACTTTTATAAGACACAGAAGGAGGCTGGCGAGGAAATTGAATGTATTTGATGGCATTCATTAACAACGCGCTTAGGAAAGACAGCTCTTTCGACAGCCCATGGCGGAGAAGGACCGGGAGCATCATTTAGCAATGGAACATGCGCATGCAAGCTATCATGCTCATCCACCCTCTTTCTAACCCCAAGAAAACGGAAACTAGCACAATTGCGATAAGATCACAAGAGATATATAGGAAAGGGGGGGGGACACAATAATCTTTGTCAAAGGGGTTTGCCACTTTGTGCAAGACAAGGCAAAGATACCACAAGTCCAAGCATATTCACACACACACACACACACACACACACTCACATGCCCACTATAGGTCTTCTATTCCAGGGCTTTCAGACTCCAACTACAACCATCGTGGAAAGGACATATAATGTATACTTCACGTAACCCATGCTGCTGGTTTCCCACTGATTCCCATCTCTCTTTGGGATGGCCCACTGGGCAGATCAGGAAGCAAAGGAGACTATTTCTACATTCAAGGAGCTTGAGGGATAAGGAAGGTCTGCATAGCTACTACCAAACTAATTGTGTTTCTTTGGTTTCTATTCTGTCTTTCTCCCAGGATTAAAAGGCATGTTTTGTAGGACATCACTTTAAAAGGTTGTGATAACAAGATTATCAGTGATGCCTTTTAAAATGTGAACTCCATTTATCATACTATTGGAACACCAGTTGAATTAAAAAGCAGTAAAATATTTGAAAGTCCAGTGTATTCATGTAAAAACCTTAAATTGTTGTCGTCAACCCATTATAGGCATGCCCACCTTTCCTGGCCATTGGTTGTTGTTTGGTTATGTTTTATGACGTCTTAGATTTTATTGGTTTTATTGTTTTAATATAGACGGTTGTTATATTTTTTTAAAAAATATGTTACTTTGCAACCTTGTTATTGTGTGTGTGTGTGTGTGTGTGCGTATCTATGCAAAATCCAAGAATGTAACCCTCATGGATAGTGGGGTTGTATTGCTTATAGAAAACTCTTTTAGATCATTAAAAGAGTTCATGGTCCACGGTTGGACCCAATCCCTCGGCCTCGGTGGCGGATCCCAGCGAGATGTGCTGCATCTCTGCTATGCCCAATCCTGATTGGAGTCCTGACCTAGTGGCTGGATGTTTATGGCTGACCGAAACAAGCACCAGCCAGCCCAGCCACTTTGTACTGATGCAGTGCCCCTGGAGTGACCAAGCACCATTGGATACTACGGAGATCCTGGCCTGTGCCCAGAGGCCCCGTCCTCGATGTCGTGGCTTCGTGATGGCAGTGAACCAGGAGCACAGAGGGCTGTATAAAATGGCAGATGGCCTTGGAGACACTGAGAGTAGGGGGTCCTCCTCCTTGGATTTAGACCGGAAAGAATAAGCACGGAGGCACCGGAAGAGAGACCGGAAGAAGAAGTCGAAGAAACTCCTGACTTCCGGTCCACCAGTGGAGAGCCTGGACCTAAAAATCAACCAAAAAACTGACTTCCGAAGATGCCGAAGTCCTCCTCCTCCTCGAACGGAGGCAATCCAGAGGGCCGCCAAGGACATCAAGCTGCCCCCAAAAACTCTAGTGAGAGTGTGGGAAGCAAGGATAGCCATTGGACCAATCCTGACGGTGCACTGGGGAGGAGCAAACACAGGAAGTACAAATCCAGGACTTTCTGGGGTTTGGGCTTTGGAAGCTGGGCCAGATCAGGCTCCCATAGCTCCAAAATTAAATTGAAACACCCTGAGGCCGTGGAAGCTGGGGCGAGGAATCCCCCTAGTTACTGACCGACCCCTCCTTTAGATTCTATTGGGGAAGATCTTTTGGAGCTAACTCGGGAAAGGGCATAGTGCCACTGTCTAAATTACCTTGTTTAGTGTCAATTAGTATGTAGTTAAATTGTATTGTATTGATGTTTGTATGTTTATCTTGTTTACTATATGATGTTTTATTCTTCAATTCTGTAAACTGCTCCGAGCCCTCGGGGAGTGGTGGTCTAGAAATTTGAAGTATAAAATAAATAAATTAGACTGACATTATATGATGTTTAATCAGTCATAATAACTAGTTTTTTGAATTATGAATCAATATGGACTTGACAAGACATAGGTCAACTCAACTCATACTCTAGACAAGCTTAACAATAAGGTTTAGGCTGACCACCTGAAAGCTTCTGTCTTTTGGAAATTGCTGGGAAACACAAGTCAAAGCATGTGGGGACATTCATATCTGTTGGTGGACTCCCCATAGGCAAGCCAGGATTACCCATAAGGCCACCCTAGGCCATGGCCTAGGGCAGCACCTTTGGGGGGGCAGCAAGTCGGGACCACCCAAAAAAGTTTTTTTTAATTCCCAAAAAAATTCAAAAAAATTCAAAAAAAAGAGGGGGGGGGCATGGCTGCCCACCTTTGCTCTGCTCCCCTCGGCTCTGCCCCCACCCTCGGCTCCGCCCCGCCTCCGCCCCCGCCTCCTCGCCGGCGCAAGGAGGAGGAAGGAAAGCCCCACCCCCGGAGCTGATGCGGGGCCTCTCCATGGCTCCTCCCTCCCTTCTAAAGCTGTCATGATTCATGCCGGCCTGAAAAGGGCGATTTCGGCCACTTCTCAGGCCAGCATGGTGGCTTTAGGAGGGAGGGAGGGAGGAGCCGTGGGGAGGCCTCGCATCGGCTCTGAGGGTGGGGCTTTCCTTCCTCCTCCTCCTCGCACTGGCGAGGAGCCATGGGCGGAGCCGTGGGCAGGGTGGGGCGGAGCCGGGGCGGGGACAGAGCCTTTGGCCTAGGGCGCCAAAAAGGCCTGATTCAGGCCTGCCCATAGGCAATTACATGGCTGGCTACAATGCTCTCATCTTAAAAACATAAGAAGAGTCTTCCCAGGCCTTCTTGACCCTAGCAGTCATCTCTACTTTTCTGACTGGCTCAACTTTCTGTCTTCTTCCTTGTTTCCCCTTAATGCATGTCCCATTTGCTGACTCTCTCCGTTCTTCTTCCTCACATTCAGAGCTACTCTACAAGGACTTTGCCAAAGTGTAAAGAGCATGGATTGTCTTTCCTTGTGTTAAGAAGCTTGGATAAACTTCTTGGGAAGTGCGGGCCCACCTACTTGCAAAGCTCCAGGCTAAATATTTTATGATGATGTTTTTTGGGAGGTAAAAAAAACCACACCCTCTACCCACACATTGAAAACAAAATGTCACTCATGATTTATTGATGGGCCTGCAAAGTCAAAACAAATATACCAGGCAGGAGGGAGATCCAAGAGGGCGATGAGGGAAGTGGGCAAAAGGAGTTCAATTGGAGCAATGAGAAGAGATGAGGCTTTGGAAAAACACCGAGGAACAGAAAGCCAGAAGCAAGGGACTTCTGTTTTGCATTGAGATTGTGGAGTGATTCACTTTAGGAAAGTAATATGAAAACTCCAGAGAGAACATATATTGAAAATGAAAATACAGCACCAATACAAACTGCATTCTGAAATGGAAACCTTGCACCCAAAAAAAGAGTTTCATTCTAAACATTGCTGGACTCAAACTATAAGAGTAAGTAAAGTAGACCCACGGAATAATATTGAGCCATTCATTCACCATTCAGTGGGCTCCCTTCATTGCAATTGAGCACACTACACAAACTTGGCAAAATTTCCCATTACTATTTATTTCCCATTTGTTCTACTGTTTTGCACAACTTTTATTAGTCATCAGGAGGAACTTTGCAAGAGATTTAATCCCCTCTGACTTTTGCAATTTTGATAAACATGCCTGGTTTCTACTTTCCACGTGTGTGGTGGCCAGTTATGTGGCTTAGAAACTTATTTTTAAGAGGACATGACATTTCTTGGAAAGCTTAATGCTGCAAATAGTATTGCATTCTCTTTTCCCTTCCCCTCTCTGCTCTGTACAAACTGGGGTAGCTGCTTAACACATAATCTATGTATGGGTCAATTATTGCCTTCTGTCACTCCTTCCCACCTGCTACTAAGGAGGCTGTTCAAGCCCTGAACCAGTGCTTGGCCTCTGTAACGGACTGGATGAGGGCTAACAGATTGAAACTAAATCCAGACAAGACAGAGGTACCCCTGGTCAGTCGTAAGGCCGAACAGGGTATAGGGTTACAGCCTGTGCTTGACAGGGTTACACTCCCCCTGAAGGCGCAGGTTCGCAGGCTGGGAGTGATTCTGGACTCATCGCTGAGCCTGGAACCCCAGATCTCGGTAGTGGCCAGGGGAGCTTTTGCACAGCTCAGGCTTGTGCGCCAGCTGCGCCCGTATCTTGGGAAGTCAGACTTGGCCACGGTGGTCCACGCTCTGGTTACATCCCATATAGACTACTGCAATGCTCTCTACATGGGGTTGCCTATGAAGACTGCCTGGAAGCTGCAATTAGTCCAGCGCCCAGCAGCCAGACTACTAACGGGAGCAGGGTACAGGGAGCGCACAACTCCCCTGTTGCATCAACTCCACTAGCTGTCAATTAGCTTCCAAGCACAATTCAAAGTGCTGGTGTTTGCCTACAAAACCCTATACGGTTCCGGCCCAGTTTACTTGTCCGAACGTATTCTCCTCTATGAACCTTCAAGAGTGCTAAGATCGTCTGGAGAGGCTCTGCTCTCGGTCCCACCACCTTCACAGGCGCGTCTGGTGGGGACGAGGGACAGGGCCTTTTCTGTGGTGGCCCCCCGGCTGTGGAATTCCCTCCCAAATGAAATTAGATCCGCCCCTCCCTCCTGACTTTTAGGAAGCGGGTGAAAATGTGGCTGTGCAATGAGGCCTTCGCAGAATGAAGGAGGAGATCGTGAAGTGACTAAAGTCGCTAACCACTTGATACGGACCGAATATATGGATTAAGTTGGACTTGATTTTACTTTGGTGAAAGGCTTTTAAAATGTATTTATTGTATTGTATTGTATTGTAAATTTTATTGTTAATTTATAATGTTTTTAGATTTTAAATGTTAGCATTGAATACTTGCTGTTTGCCGGTCTGAGTCCGTCTTTGGAGGTGAGAAGGCCGGGGTATAAAAGTTTTAAATAAATAAATAAAATAATTTTTTACATACGGTCTTAAATTCTTTGATGATTCCAAACACAGTACAGAGTTTTCTTTATGAGAGGAAATATCTTTATATTGTTGTGGGAATTAATAATACCAACGTTTTGCATTATCCACAGGCCTGGAACACTGGCTAGCAGAGTAGCAATTGGCCTCATCCAATTTCCCAGAATTCCCGAAATTGTTTTCTGGGAGTCAAAACCTGCACATGGCCAAGAGTCACCAGGTCATGAGATGACTTTCCAGTTGCCAGCTAAACTGAATTGATGCAAGAGAGGTGTCTGCCATGCTAACTGCATAGCTATTGCCAATGTGCCCGAGCCCTCTGGCTTTTAATGCCACTTCTCATGCGGCTCCCAAAAGCTTAGCCAGTTGCCCATTCCAGCACAAGATGAATCATTCATGTCCCATCTGCAGGCTCAGACTAGCATTTGTGTTTGTTGATGCTTTCAGACCTGTATCCTGCATTTGGAATGGAGTCTGGTGTTTACCGAGCTTTTTTTCTTTGAAAACAACGGAGCAAAGCGAGCGTGAATAAACGAGGGAGGCTCTGCTAGATTTACATAAGATGAAATAGTGTTTTCTGTTTCCATTCCGCTTAAACCACTGCAAACCTTGGCGCTTCAAATTTTGCATCTATTTCTCAGAACTTGCATGGTAAGCCCTAGCCTTACACAGTGTGGTTGAGAGGATTGTACCACTTCGGTTAGGGCTGGATTAGGATATGATTCCAGCTATGCCTTCTCAATTAAGAGTTCTACCTTCCAGGAATATTCATTCCCTCATTCAGTTGAGCATTTAAGCATATTGTTGGGAAATCCAAAGAAAAGAGGCAAGCAATGTGATAGAAGGTAGGTGTGTGTACATAGAAAATAGAGCTGAGTTCTTGCTGCGGAATGATTTTCAGTATCTCACTGTCTACAATGCCGCAAATTTGGAGATTCAAAGAAAATTTAAAAAGAGAACAGAATTTTCATTGGAGGAGCAATGCTATCATTTCCCTTTGGTGCTGAACCAGGCAGTGGTAATTGGGGGGTGGGTGGAAACGCCAAATCATATTCTTGGTCTGAATTAGAGTAAAACAGTGTTTCCCAACCTTTTTTGAGCCGCGGCACACTTTCAACATTAAAAAAATCCGGGGGCACACCACCAACCAAAATGACACAAAATGACACTCTAACACAGTAAAGAACGGCTGGGGGATGGTGGCCTGCTCGGAGCAGCTGCTGGGAGTGCCAAAGCTGGGGGAGGGGGCGGAGCCAGGCCGCACCATGCCTGCCCTCCCCAGCTTCAGCTCCCAGCAGCTGCTCCAGCCTTGAGGGGCAGTGCCAAGCCAGCAGTGGCAGAGCCAGCACACTGCTGGCTTGCCACTGTCCCCTCAAGGCTGGAGCAGCTGCTGGGAGTGCCAAAGCCAGGGGGGAGGGAGTGGAGCCAGGCCACGCCATGCCCCACCCCCTCCCCCAGCTTCAGCTCTCCCACAGAGGAGCATGAGCAGTGGACAGGCTTCAGTGGGCAGGGCTCCTCCTCCACGCGGCTTCAGTGAGCGAGGGGTGAGAGTCATGGCGGGAATCATGGTGGATTGGAGGCTGGCTGGGAAAACAGCCGAAGGAGGTGGGGCCCGGCCCCTTCTTCTTTTTCTTCGCCACCACCCAGTCCTTCCTCCTCCTTCCCCAAGCAGCAGGAGTTCAGCAGGAGGAGGTGGGAAGGAAGGGGGGCAGAGAGCTTTTCTCGCGGCACAGCAGGAGGTCCATCACAGCACACTAGTGTGCCATGGCACACTGGTTGGGAAACACTGGAGTAAAATAACTAAATCAATAAGACGGCCATTGACTTACTTTAGATTTAGATTTTCTCTACACAATTTCAGCCCATATCTGTGGGTCACAGATTTCAGAAGTCCCCCTTTGGACTAGAATGCACAGAATCCCCCACCAGTAGGGCAGCTGGGATACTAAGAGATATTGTCGAATAGGGCATAGTCCCAAAGCTTTGATTGCCTCCATGGAAAGGACTTGACTTGGGCACTCTTCCGCTTCCTTCTCCTCCATGGCGACAGAAGGTGCTCAATGGTGGCAAAGGCAATGCCAAGCC
Organism: Anolis apletophallus; assembly: GCA_030556195.1. Taxonomy (NCBI): domain Eukaryota; kingdom Metazoa; phylum Chordata; class Lepidosauria; order Squamata; family Anolidae; genus Anolis; species Anolis apletophallus. The sequence continues at coordinate 20,400,422 of JARBWK010000013.1, forward strand.
AACCTCAGTGCCTGGCTCTTTTTAAAGGCCTGTTTTATGGGTTGTGATCTGGCAACCATTGATGGGACCATGGGGCTCTGGGTCAAGCCCCCTCCCTTGCCATCTGCCTCCTTCAATAGCCCTTTTAGAGCCAACCACCTCTCTACTGGAGATCCTCCATTTCTTCCCACCGAAAGAGGAGGAAAAAGGAGATGCGGTGTTTATCCCCGCGTCTGCCAACCTGTGTGCCCTCCTTGGTGCTTGCCAGTCTCACCATGTCCCTCCCTGAGCCTCATTTACCTTTTAACAAAGTTTGAAATTAAATTAAGGGTAATGAGCTAATTAAATTTAACTGGCACCGGTGTCTTTTGCCTCCCCCTGTTTGTTCCCTCGCTCTCCGCCCGCCCTTTATCTCCAAACGCGATTGCAATAGAAAGCTCAATTACCTCTTTGCTATTATTATTTTTAATGGAATGTCAAAAGATGCTGGCGTTTTTCTTAACAGCCTGGTGCATTCTGGCTTAAAAGCCTTTCATTTGACAGGCCTGGAAATGCACAGGTTTGCAGAGTCCCCAAACAACCCCCATGGCTCCTTTGCATTTAACAACTGTGTGGGAATGCAAAATTCAGCAGTTTCTCCCCTCTCTGCCTGAAAGAGGAAAATAACTTAGTGCATTGCACAGTGTCCTTTGATGGCTTGCAAGCCAATATTTATTTATTTATTTATTTATTATTTAAAACTTTTAAGTTCGTAGATCTGGGCCGAATTCTAGTCTGAACTTTAAAATTGCTGGACAAGATGCAGGACCTCCATAAACAGGTCCGGATCACTGGTGAGAATCCTTGAAATCTGGAGTAGACTCCTAGCCTTTTCGACATCGAACAGCCATTGTTGTTAGTGTTGTGTGCCTTCAATTTATGGTGACCCTAATGCAAACCTATTATTTATTTATTATTTATTATTTCAAACTTATATACCACCATTCCCAATGGCTCATGGTGGTTCACAAAGACATACAGTAGATAGAATATTAGTTAAACAATGGTTAAAAACACAATAAAACAGTTTATAATTAAACAGACTATTGGTAGGCCGGACCATTATAGACTGAACGCCTGCCGGAAGAGATTGGTCTTACATGCCCTCCGGAAGGAAGACAGATCCGTTATGGCTCTGACCTCCTCCAGTAAGACGTTCCATAGGGTAGGCACTTCCAAAGAGAATGCGTGCTGCCTCGTGGATGACAAGCGGCAGGTTTTAATAGATGGAATTTCCAGAAGGTTTTGATCCTCAGACCGCAGTGACCTCTGGGGAGTATACGGGGAGAGGCGGGCCTTCAGGTACGCTGGCCCCAGACCATGCAAGGCCTTAAAGGTTAATACCAACACTTTGAAGGCAATCCAGTGCTCGATGGGGAGCCAGTGCAAGTGCTGTAGGACTGGTGTAATGTGACATGTTGGAGGCAATCCAGCCAGTAATCGAGCAGCAGCGTTCTGCACTAGCTTGAGTTTCCAGATCAACAACAAAGGAAGGCCGATGTAGAGGGCGTTACAGTAGTCTAGCCTCGAGATGACCATGGCCTGGATCACCGTGGCCTTCTCTTGCCATGGACTTCTCTTGCCAAGATTTGTTCCTTCCTCTGAGGTTGAGAAAGCATGACTTATCCAAGGTCACTCAGTGGGTTTTTCATGTCCAAGCAGGGATTCAAACCATGGCTTTATAGATTACTTATCCAACAATCAAACCATTACACCAGGCTGGGTCTCAATATATCAGATACCGTAGTAACAGTTTGGCGACATTCATTTGGATTACAAATATACTTCACCAGCTGGAGGTGAAATCAAGGTTTATTGGATAATTTTTGCTTGAATCAATATCCTGCAGATATTTCTCCTGGAGTCTAGAAAGACTACTTTTGCTGACCAGACTTCTAGACTTCCCAATAGATATGCTGGCTGGAGAGGGGAATAGTGGGGCCACAAAATAAATAGTGCCCTTTCCCAAGCTCACCAGTTTTTAATTCCATTTGACTTCACATTTCATTCAAGTCAACTTTGGGTGACCCGTGAATTTAATAGGATTTTACTGGGAATTGCGAGGGGCGGTTTGCTGTTGTCTGCTCCTGAAGGGTAGCGTAGACCACCATACATTGCTCGGTTGGTCTCATCCAAGAAGTAACCAGGCCTGAACCTGTTTAGCTTCTAAGATCAGACTAGATATGGTACCTTTAGAGTTTTTAAGCCTCTCCACCAACCAGCTACTGCTCCATAAATGGACCAAGCGAAATGCTTGCTTATTAGTGGCTGTTCTAAAACTGAGGGCATTGTGTAGAACAGTGTTTCCCAACCAGTGTGCCGCAGCAGTGTGCCGTGAATGATCATCAGGTGTGCCGTGGGAAATTGGAACCTCTTGAGTCTTGAATAAACCATGCCCCTTTATTCCCTGCAGGCCAATCCCATCGCAGTGGCCTTGAACTCCCACTCAGCACCAAGATGGCAGCGGCGGAGGCAGCAGGACCAGAAGCCCCTTCCCTGAGGGGATGCTAGTGGAGTGGAAGTGTCTCGTCTCAGACGATGCGACAGCAGGTGTGCCTGGCAGTGCTGAGCTTGGCAGTGGCCCTGGCGCTGGTCCGGCCGGCAGGGGCGGTGGAACCTTTGAGCCTGAGCCTGGCCCTAGCCGGCAGCGCCGCCTCCGCCTTCACGGGCTTCCTCTCCTACCCGCGGCTCTACTGCCTCTTCACCCACTGCTGCCATGATGCGGGGAACAACGAGGCCCACCTCCGGACAGGTACGCGAGTGGCCTACCAGGCCTCAGAGACTGTGACGTGACGTGAAAGGAGTCTCATGGGCTATATTATTATTATTATTATTATTATTATGAACTATGTATTAACATAATATTATTTTCCCTTAGTATATGCTATTATATTGTTATATTATCAGTATTTGTCATAGTCATGGTGTATATCATTATTGACTATGAGAGTAATGATAACAGTCAGGATTACCTCTTGTGCTTTACTGATAATATATTGTATGTACCTATAATATTTATATTATTATAATGTAATACAAGATAACACTTTTAAAAATAATACAATATTGAAATTATATATTTTATATTACTTGTAATAGTACTAATAATATTACAGTATAATGGTATAGTACAATATAGTAGGTTAGAGTATCATTTTGTGTCATTTTGGTTGGTGGTGTGCCCCAGGATTTTGTAAATATTAAAAATGTGACGTGGCTCAAAAAAAGGTTGAAAAATACTGGTGTAGAAGACCTCAAAACTTTATAGCAGGCAGTGAAAGGTGATTGGCTGGCTTCTGGGGTCAGCTGACTGGTCCAGAAGGATTCTGGGTTGAAGCTGGAAAAGCTTGAGTTGAATTACCTGCAGTTCTACATTTGACCAACAGGGAACCTTATACTTTCTAGACTTACAGTATACTTGTGTATAAGTCTAGGCATTTTAGTGAGAGAAAAAAGAACTTACCCAAAATTGGGTTAAATTATCCATGGGTCAGTGTCAGCATTCTTATTTTTAAAAAGGGAACTATCTCCTTCTCCGAGTAGATTGGAGAAAGGCAAGAGCTTAGTCCATCCCAGGAGAACCTAAAGGGAAAACAATCCTAAAAGAAGATTATCTTTCCAATTCTTTTTTTTTTTTTTTTTTGCAAACTGCCTCAGCTGGGAAATTTCTCTGCCACGAGATTATATTTTCAAAGTGCCATATGACTGGGTTTATTTCTTACTTCAGAGAAACTGGGAGGGTTCCCAAATGTGGATTTTGCAGGATTACCATCCTTTTGCTGACAATAAAAATCATCCACCTCTGGAAGAAAGAGCTAAGGGAAAAAAAGAGGGTAAAAAAGAGCGAGACCTCCCAAGACGGATTAAGGGGCAGCTCATCTCATCTGTTTCACGAGGGGAAAATTCCTTGCTGATGGGAAGAGATGCCAAGAATGGGGGAAAGAACAGAGCTGCTATGGGAGAGGCTTTGGTCTGCCTTGTAAATAGGCCAAGACAGAAAATGCTGGGAAATATAAAGTGACACTTGCTTTTAATGGTCATTCCGCAACAGAAAATCCAATGGTGTTGCAACAGTTGATGTAGCCTATGATCTCTCTGCCAGGAAGCAATAGAAATGAACTCATGCTCCTTTGAAAGAGAGAAGAGAAGTGATTGTCTTTATGGCCCTGGGGTTCTTTCCAGACCTATTTGGTCAATTTTTTCCTGTCCAAAATAGGCATTTTTTTACACCAAAAATCTCCACAGTGATTTTCTTAAAATCAAAGAATAATTCCTTGCTCCAGGGAGTCAGAACTGGAGAATGAAAGAGAAGAATAGAAAGCAAAATAAACAAAATGGTTCTTTAATTATTTCTGCTGAATCAGCTGAAATTTCCTCTTGCATCCAGCTGTTTAATTCAAAGGAATCTTGTCTTTAAGTTTCTGGTGTCCACCATATTCTATTGCATCATTGTATTTAATACACTGGAGCTATCTTCCTACTGGTGCTGAAGTCACATTTGTAGCTATAATCCTCGTCTGTGGATCATAACATTAGCACCCCATTAGAGACAAAGAGGCCTTCATGATATACCGGTCTTGGCTGATGTAGTGAACCCTACTTGGAAGGCTAGGAAAAAGCCTGTAAAAGTAAGCCCAAGACAGTGGCAGCCATCTTAGAAAGATGCCATGCAGGCATCCTTTTTAGGATTCTCATTTCCTAAAGAGCAGCCTGAAGAGAAATAAGGGGGTTAGGATTGTCTAGTAGGAAAGGGGGCAGAGTCTAACTTGGAAAAAGAAAAAAAATGCCCGGGAGAGAAGGCGTTTTGAAATCTGACAGTTAGTTGATGGCTGAGTGTTGGAGAAGTTGGTTGTGGGTGAGAAGAAGAAGGAGAAGAAGTGTTAGAGATTAGTTAGTGTTAGAAAGAAGAAGCCTGAGTGAACAGGTGGTAGCTAGCATGTAAACCTTACAAATATCAGGGAAGTTACTGTGTAGAGGTGTAACTAGATCAGGGGTGCTCATTATGTCGATCGCGATCTACTGGTCGATCATGGAGGCAGCACTGGTCGATCGCAGCAGAAGAGATTTCAAGATTTCAAGTCATGGAAGCAACTCTTGAGAGATTTCTTGTGTGTTTACTTGCAGTTCTGGGAACTGTAGTCCTGCAGAGCTGCGCTCCCCGATTTTGCCGTCTGGAGGTTTTTTAGAACTGGAAGAGCAAGCAACCTGATCCTCAATCAGATGAGGACAAAGGCAGGCTCTTCCCACAGTTGAGCTTTGCCATGAGCAGCAAGGATGGTTCTGTTCCTGCAGTTGGAGAAGCTCAACATCTACTACAATGAAGCAACTGGTAACCTCCTCTTTCTCTGCCCGTCCATGATAACAGATTGCAAAAAATAATAATAATGCTGTGCCCAAGAGATATTTACAGGCACCCTACTGAGGGCACAGGTAATTGCAAAAATGTAAATAATTATTTATTATGTGTGTTGTGCAATATTGGCTTATTCAGTTATGCAAGGTACATCAATATACATTGTACATGCAAAGAATCCTTAATAAATTTGAAAATAGTTATATGTTTTAAATTTTTGTAGTGGGTAGGTAGATCATTTTGACTTGGTTGTTTTATAAGTAGCTCGCATGCTGAAAAAGTGTGAGCACCCCTGAGCTAGATAGATCTAGAAGGAGGACTATCTGAGGTGGAGATAAGATTTACTAGGCAGAGAGGTTATCCTGTCAGTAAACTCGGGAGAGAGGAGTTGAACTTTGTAACTAAGATTTGTACTATTTAAAGGAACCATACGCTTTTGTACCAATATTTGTAACCATTAAGCTTAGTACCTATCTTGTCAGTTCTCTTCAATAAACTTCATTGTTTTGTTGTTCAAAACATCAGTCTCACGAATGCCTCTGTAAAATCAGTTTCCTGAAGCAAATCAAGAGTGTAAATGGTGGCAGCATACCCTTAAAGGGGTAGTAACTTTAGAGTTACCTCAGCACACAAGTCTGAAGTAAATAAGTCACATGCACGGAAATACCCTTATCTTTATAACTGATGGCAGCATCTAGAGTTAAAAACACACACGTTTCTTTATATTTGGTGGCAGCATAGGATTGATTAGGAAAGTTCCACCCTACCCTAATTGAAAATCCTCCAACCTGTGATAATTGTGGTTTAAAATACCACACACAATCATCAACTCTTTATAGCTGACCTCTCTAAGACAGCATCTTCTGCAAATAGGGGCAGCAGATTTATGGAGACTATGAATGTCAAAGGGTTTTCTCAGCCAAGGAATTCTCAGCAGTGACTTGTCCAGTTCCTTTCTTGGAAATACAGTCCACGGCACCTGGCATTCCTTGGAAGCCTTCCATCCAAGTACTAACCAGGGATGACCCATGGAATCTTGTTACCTTCATGGTCCTTAGGCTGTTTTACACCAATGAATACCAGCATCTTTTAGGAAGGAAGGCAATGGGAAGAGTTGTCTTGCCTTCCTTTGTAGTTTGCAAGTTACTAGACTATCTACCCTTGGAAACAAGATGTAGAGTGAGATGCATTTTGAGATCAATTTAGCAAAAGAGAACCAGAGCTTGGGAAAGCTGTGCCTTTTTAGACTCTGCTTGTAACTAAAGCCACCAGGAAAGGACAAGAGAAAAGAGATTGAACTTACTGTCCACTTTCACTCGTAACGTCTACGAAGACTTTGATCCTCATCCTGAATGGGCAGGACACCGTAAAACAGAGAGGTTACTCTTTTTGCTGCATTGAGGTCGGCAGCCTGTTTCTTACCTACTGGTGATGCTTTATTGCTCTATCTTTGTCTACAGCCTTCTAGGGGATGACCGGCATGGCAGGGAAGGAAGGGCTCTACAAGCGAGGAGAGTCCCACCCAACTAAAAGTACACCTCCTTCCTGGCTTCGTCTCCAAATTCACACAAGAATCCACAAACCCAACACTCGTGTTCTTCCAGCCATGTTTCCTAACAGTCAATAGTCACAGCAAACATATCACATCCACCAATGGCATTTTCACCATCCCGAGTATTTCCCTAGTATTGGTATTCACCAAATGTGATTCAGTTTTCATCAACCCCTTTGGGGCTGCTGTGGAAGAGAATAGAGATAACACAAGGGGAATTGCGATGGGTATCCTTGTGTCAAAAGGAAAGCATTTTGTCTCGGATAAAAAATCTTCCCCCCTGGGGTGAAATTGTCCTTCCCAAGTTTCTAGGAAATAGTAACTTAAAACTGCAATACTTGGAAATAGATTTAAAGCATCCAAAAGCAAAGGAGGGGGTCAAATGACCAAAGGAATGTGAATACGGCAAATCGAAGAGTTCTGGGGGCGAATGGTTACACTGCCGAACAAAAGAGAATTTCTTGGTGTCTGGGTTTTTAGGCCTCTTCCTGAGGTTATTTGAGGCACCGATTCAGAAAACTTCATTGGATAGACCACATCAGCTCTAGTTTCTTATATTTACTTATAATGATTTTCTATGGGCAAGCAATTGGCAACTGCTACAGAGCATATGTTCTGTATCTCAAAACCTAGACCCCAAATAGGTCTAACTTTTGAGTCACCAGAATGTGTGCTGGGCAGTATTTCCAATGTCTCATTTCAATTCTAGAAATTTTGGGACTAAAGGGAACGTCTATCTGGGACTCCAGAATACTTATTTGGGGTGCAGTGTCCATATTTTACCCATACCCTATGGTCACTGCAAGGAAAACCAGTTGGTCAGGGACATTCTTTCAAGTCTTTGAGATTACTGTCCAACTAGAGCAGAAACAGTCTACCTTTTAGTGGTGGGTTTTCTGCCAGTGGCTGGGTGGCCATCTGTCAGGGGTGCTTTGAATGTGATTTTCCTGCTTCTTGGCAGGGGCTTGGACTGGATGGGCCATGAGGTCCCCTCCAACTCTATGATTCTATGGCAGGGCTGCCCAGGAAGTTGATTGCGATCGACTCATCGATCGTGAGACAAAATGAGGTAGATCGCAGCCTGGGGCGCTTCTGCCCTGCACGCGTGCACCCTACGTGTGGCGCTCATGCCACTGTGTGCCCGCTCCTGCCATGGCCTTCCGCCGGCGTGGCGCTTCTTCCGCCCGTGGGGCATTGCGGGAAGGAGGGAGCGGCGGGGCCTCTGGAGGGAGCACGCTCTGCCCTGCCTCTCATCTTGAAGCAGCCATGGAGCCTCTGCTGCCGGTGAGAGAGGCAGGGCGGAGCGTGAGGCGGGGCCCCCGGAGGCCCCCACCCCCGCTCCCTCCAGAGGCCCCGCCTCCCGCTCTACCCTTCCCACAATGCCCCGCAGGCGGAAAAAGTGCCGAGCAGGTGGAAGGCGGCGAGGGAGGCGCGTGCGCGGCAAGGGCAGGCAGATCTTTGTGACTTGTTTGCTTTGAAAGTAGCTCGCATGCTGAAAAAGTGTGAGCACCCCTGTTCTATGGGTTTCAATCTTAACCATGAAGGAGCTGTCCAAGTTCCTTTTAAAAGGTGCTATCCATGGTCCTGATTCTCCATAAAATTCAGGCTAAAACCCATATTAGATCTGTCATTTTCAGTGGAGCACCAGCTACCAATCTACAGGGATGGCTGAACTCAGCAGCAGTTATTCAGGCATTTCTTTTCCATGTTCAATGTGAGTCTCCTTTGAAAGCCAATTTTGACTTTTAAGTCTTTGACAGCCGTAGGCTTTTCACACTATTAAAGAAGTTTTAGTCAATTAATCATGTGTGTTTTAATGGGCTAACTAATCTGATTAATTCTCGAGAAATGTGCGTGTGACTAACAGTGATACGGAAGAAAGGATTCTTCAATCCTGTGGTTTTTAGGGAATGCTTTGGTATGCCACGATGGTTAACGTCTAGAAATCAGCATTCTTCTTTTTTCTCCTAGTCAGTCATACCTCCTTTAATACAATATACAACTGTAAATATTTCATCAATCACAATTCATATTTTAGAACATGTGCTGCCTGGTTAATCAGGAGCATATCCTAATTATCTGGATTCATCATTGTAAATATAACCAACAAATCAATTAAACACCTCGACCCAATCAGCAAGAAATGTGACCCCTCCAATTTTCTCCTTCTTCCTGATGCATGAGATATGGCACACATTCAAATCCTGGATACATTTCCAATGCCGTATAAATGCTGACCGTTTCAGATCGGAATTATATAATTGAAAAGTCAAGAGGCATTATTAAGCCCCAATAAATTCGTTAAGTCTTAAGGATGGAGATAATTCGGGGCGATTACATCCTCTCATTGAAGAACCCAACCAAATCAAACATTGTCGACCATCGGGAATGCTCTGGGAAATCCCCATTATTTGCAAGGAAATTTGCAATCAAATGCCTTGCAGTTTTGAAGTTGGTCATCATTTGAGTGAATTAAGGGTAATCTGAGAGCACATGAAAGGCCATAGGTTCATGTTCATGGAATGGCAGAGAATATATCTCTCTCATTTGCCCTTTAAACACTCCAATGCAGGGTTGCATAGGATGCTGCCATGGCAGTTCAAGTGGAATCATAGTGTGGCAATCCCATAGTGTAGAAGGACCTCTGGAAGCTTCCAGAAAAGGTCATTCATTTATAAATTGATTGCATTTTCCAAAACACCCATCCATATCATTTTTTGGAGGAAGGCATCTTTGGCAGTCGATGATCTTCCAACTTTAGAGGATCTCATACTCCTGCATCAACCACAATCTCTTGGGTTCAGAGCCTTATTTGCCTCTCCTTATCTTTGCTCCTCAACAGGTAGGCCAAGGAAGCAGCCACATGGGGCGCCATCTGGGAAGGGGCGAATTCCCCCGCCCGCCGGGTGCCGGTGCCAGACAGCGTCCTGGGCCTGCCGATGTTCCTCAGGCAGCGCCGCGGCTGCCTGCTTTTGGGCCCCGGCCTTGTGCACTCCGATGCCACTTCTGCAGTTGCTCCAGAGCTGAAGTTGAGTGCAGGAGCAACTGCGCATGCGCGAAAACCTCCGCGCATGCCCAGTAGCTCCTGTGCGCAGAAGCCTGTAAGCAAAGCACTCCCTATTGGGCAGGCAGGGAGTGCTTCCCCTCTCACTTTGTCTCCGCCCTGCTGCTGAATATTGGGCAGGCAGGGGGCGGAGACAAAGGGAGAGGGGAGTGGAGCCAAAGGGGTATTGGCGACGTATTGCCTCCTGACAGCCGCCACCGGAAGTAGCCGCCGCACGCTGAGGCGAACTCCCTCTCCAGGCCCAATCACTTGTGAACCCTACCACACCCGCCCACCTCCTCGCGCGTGTGCCGGCCGGGAGCATCAAGGAGAGCCAGGCGCAACTGCGCAGGCAAATAGTAATATATAATATTTTATTTTACTTTATTTTGGGTTATTTGAGTTTTATAGGAGTAATGAAAATATTTAGTAGAGGATAATTTTATTTAAATAAATAATTTTATTTATTATTTTATAATAATAATAATTTAGAATGTATATTATATTATAATGTCAATATATTATAATATAATTATATTGTAATGTAGTATAATATAATTATGATATAATATAGTATGAGTATGTACTATAATATATTGTATATACATTGATACAATAGAATACTACTAATGGTATTGTGATATTATAATTGTATATTTGTTTTACGTGGGGGGGCGCCAAAATAATGTTGGGGGGGCGCCAAAATAATGTTTGCTTACCATATAAAATTACCATAGACCGCCCCTGCTCCTCAACTAACTTCGGCATTTATCAATCATAAAAACCTTCTTCAGAGACAGAAATGTTTGCAATTCCTTTTCTGGGGCCTCAATGTTGTTCTGGATGCCCATTCTGGGCCACCTCCCTCAACTGTCATCTCACTGAGAGAACCCTCAAGGCAGAAAGAGGTGGTGGAGATCAGCAGGAGATGTTCTCTCAGCTCAAGTCCTCTTGTCATCTCCATGAGGTTAAATCCACCTTTCTTGTTATTCACCTCCCCATAGTCCATTCCTCAAAGGACAACCTTTCAAATGGGAAGCTTTCTTCTCCATCTGAGTTCCCCCGCCCATCTACCCAACTTTTGAGATGCTTCAGAACCCAATCTCTCTGCGTGTCTTCCTCATTCTCTCTTCTCAAAACCCTACAACAAAGACTCTCTCCTTCCAACCCAGCCCTCTTTTTCTCCTCTCCTCTGTAGCATAAATGCAAGCCGGCCATGCATGGAGAGCCCCAACATGCATCAAACAGCGCAAGGCTAGGCCTTTGGGGTCGACCCCTTGCTCAGGTTAAACAGGACACATGGAAGGGTTGAGGAGAAAATACCATCCGTTATTAGGAGCATGCACACCCATGGCAAGGGACAAAAGAAGGAGGAGGAAAGATGGTATGCAAAGGGAGGAGAGCCATTGCACCCAAATGGCAGAGAAAGGGATGTCAAGACTTCACCGAAGGGAGGGCGGACAAGCAAGCAGGGTTGAGGCGAAAGCGAGGAACTTTTGAGTATTTGTGTACCTTGGAGGCCAGAATCTGAGGGAGGGAAAGGCCTACAGTGTCATGCGCTAGCATAAGTTAGCCTGGATGGTTGCGTACTCGACAAGGTCTCCACCCGCATGGATTGAAGTCCTGGGGCTGGGCGACGTCGCCAGAGCGGAGGTGTCCAACTCTGCATATTGGACGTCGGAGTCCTTGCTGTTGCTCGGGTTCTGGAGATGAGAGAGCGGTGAGGCATGGAAAGAGGGGAGGAAGGAAGGGAGAAGGAGACGGTGGGGGAGAGGAAGGCGCACCGTGTGAGGAGACACGAGGATGGAGAGATGGGGGAGAGACAGACAGACAGACACCCAACACAACAACAACAATACACGTACACACACACAGAGGACACACATACGACCGATGGGACCATGCCAAGAAAGAAAAGAAAGAGACGGAGAGGGAGGTGAAGGTGGTGGGAGGATATGTGGGGTGGGGAGACAGAGTGAAGAAGAAAATAAAGAATGGCAGTGAGGAAGAGATATTGTATTTTTTTGGGAAAAAAGGTTTAAAAATGAACAGTAAAAACCGGCATCCCGCATCACATTGAGGACCTACGCCTCTGCCTGCTCACAGGTCAGTTACAAGTCACCCATTCTCATTTGCAAATGGCTTTTTAGTGCAGTTCTTCTCACAACAACAAACAACCACTTTGCAAAGTTGGCTGGTTTGAATTGAAATAACTCTCAGCTGTTCTGATGGCAACTGTGCAACTGGAATCAGAATGAAGTACTGCTTTAAATCTCTCTTCTCATAAAATCTAGTAACTAGTAAAAAAAGGCAACTTGATTATATAGGCATGGAGAATATCTATCTATCTATCTATCATCTATTATCTATCTATCTATCCATCTACCGGTATCTATCTATCTACCCATCTATCTATCCAATTATTTATCTATCCATCTATCTACCTACCCCTTGTTCTGTGTATATAATTTATCTACCTAGCTATCATCTGTCTTTCCATTTAGCTGTCTAGCCGTCTGTCCGACTATCCGTCTATCCATCTATCTATCTATCGCTATCATCTATATATGTATTGGTCTTGAAACATTCATACATATGCTCCTATACAACTGAGATATTTTTTCTGATTGCATGTTCCTATTATTCAAGTGGGAGGAAATACTAGTATCTTATGAGGTCAATGCAGTGAACCTAGGCAGAATAAAAAAAACTCCCATTCTGCACAGCGCATAAGACCCATTTGTTAAAAATCTCTCCTAAAAGCATCTTCGGTTTTGTGTCTCTGTGGTAAAGGATGAAATGTCCCTACGAAAGTGTCCATGCACTTGGGAAAATGGACTGCAAGCCCTGAAAGCCTCCGCTGAAACAAAACAGTTCTATTACGGCAATTTGTAAATCGGCTTCTCGGAAAATAATTTGGCTAAATCAGATGTTCCTATCCTACCATTCAAATGGAGAGTGAGGGGACTGATCAAAGAAGTTTCTTTCTCCCCAGTTTTGAGATGGCAAAGTTTGGGCTGCATTCTTGATGAAGCCAGTGTACCACATTACAAAAACGACATATTTTTTTGTTGTTGGTGTCTTTGTTTTGAGGCCTGTTCCTAGGGTTTTTTTGGGACACTGATTTAGAAAACTGCATTGGGATACACCCCATTGGCTCTAGTCCCTTTGAGAGGTTTATCATGCTTTTTTTTATGGGTGAGCAGATGAAGAGTGGTATACGGCATATGTTCTGTATTTCAAAAATTAGATAGGGGGAAATTGGTGATATTTTTTTGGAATCAGCTGGTCAAACATACCCAGAAACGGGTCTAATGTTTGAGGCACCGAAGTCGCATGCACCTTTAGACCTTTCTTTTGCCTTTGCCTTTCCCCACTACAGAGATTATGCAAATAGTATTTCCGTGCAGACAACATCCCCTGCCTGTTTTCCAAATGGTTCGCAGCCATTTGCCAGCTGAGGGGAGGCCGTTCAAAGTGGTTTATGGATCTGTAACAAGCTTTTTCGAGCATCTTGCCGGAAGGACTGATTTGCTGAGTAATTGGCTCTGAGTGTCTCAGAAGACCATAATCTATGCTTGGCACACACTCTTCCTTTCTCTTCCACAGCAAGGTAGTGGAAGGCTTCTGTTCCATTCCTAGATATGCAGTTCCATGGCATGCTACCAGACACCCATCTTCGTTCTGTATTTTACCCCTATGTCCTTTGGGCAGAGAAATACAGCAGGGAGGAGGTCTTCCCTGCAAAGTAATATGGGTAAGGCCATCCTTGTGATAGTTTGTAGGGGTGGATATCTCCAATTTAAATACTTTGAAACCCGTTAATATTTCGTATTTGAAATTATTTTGACCCTATATCGACCCTCGGCATCCAACCCGGAAGTGAAGTTTCAAAACCGAACCTGGGATCGCAATTTTTATAAAGGGCATGTTATTCGGTTGTTTTTTCCCCTCCTCAGTTCTCAACTCGCGAGAGGAGACTGGAGGGCAGCAGCACCTGCCTTTCTCCTCTCGCCAGCTAAGAGCGGAGGCGGGCACTTTGGAAGCAGCCCGGCCGAGCTTTCCTCCTGTTCCCCAGACTCTCCCTCACAAGCGGAGGGAGAGCCTGGAGAACAGGAGGAAATTCCTCCGAATCTCGGAGTTAGTTCTCAGCAGAGAAGGAGGACATGAGGGGATGCCCTCCTCACCTCCTTCCCTGCTAAGACCTAAACTGTGTCAAGGCTTGACGTGCTTTAGTTCTTAGCAGGGAAGGAGGTGTGGGACCTCCTTCCCTGCTAAGACCTTAAACGCATCAAGGCTTGACGAGCGTTAGTTCTTAGCAGGGAAGGAGGTGCGGACGCGCCTCTTTCCCTGCTAAGACCTAAACCGCGTCAAGGCTTGATGTGCGTTAATTCTCAGCACAGCAGGGAAGGAGGTGCGGAGGACATCCCCACCTCCTTCCCTGCTGAGAACAGGAAATAATAACAATTTTTTTTGTTAATAATTAAGTTTCCATAATGAAATTTTACGGATTTTTGGGAACAATTTCTATATTGAACCACAGATGACAATTTCCCTCCACGCGAGTTTAGAAACAAATTTTTGATGGATCAACCACCCCCAATAGTTTGTTGCCTGAAGCAAAGGAAAAGATGCCTCACTTGGTTGGCATTTCTCCAGTTCTAACCAAATAATTTGGCTGGAGAGACACCTGAAGATGGTGGCCTTCAACTTGCACTTCCAAAGGGTTAAAATAGTGTGCTTGGCATGTTAATTGTTCTACACTGGCAAAATCGGCACCTCATCTCCATAGCAATTTACCGATTTTACTGCCCCATAGCCATGATCCCCAAGTTTGCCATTCACATGGCATCTTTTTTGTCTCCCTGAGATGACTAAAAACAAAAGATGAACCCTCACATTCTCGTCCTTTTCCCCATTCTTCAATGGAGAGGGAGTAGGGTTAAAATAACACTATGGAGTTGTCTTGCTGTTGTACCCCATGGAGTCCCCGGTGGTGCAATAGGTTACACTCTTGTGCTGGCAGGACTGAAGACCAACAGGTCACAGGTTCAAATCTGGGGAGAATGAGGATGAGCTCCCTCTGTCAGCTCCAGCTCCTCATGCGGGGACATGAGAGAAGCTTCCCACAAGGATAGTAAAAAATCAAAACAACTGGGCATTATTCCTTGGGCAACGTCCTTGCAGACGGCCAGTGCTCTCACACCAGAAGCGACTTGCAGTTTCTCAAGTCGCTCCTGACACAGAAAAAAAATCACAAGAGGAAAAGGGGAGGAGGAAAAAGAGCATTTCATTATAACCCCCAGCTCAGAAAAGAACCCGTAATGTATAGCATTTGGGGCCAGGACTGAGAATTAGCTTGCAAAACCCTGTCTCTGTGAAGGAGCCGCATACATCATAATTCGTCTTCCTTCTCTAATAGGGAGAAAAGAACTCTGGGGGAAGGAATGGATGTTTCTTGGGGTCTGAAACTTTAAGGCTTTCGTCTGAACTTTAAAGGTGCTATCCAAGGCACTGGGTGGTACTCATTGCAAGCCCCAAACAGGCTTAGTGCCTTAGTTAAAGTTTAGATTATAATTCTGAGCACATTTACTACCTCTTTGCCCAGCCCAGTGACAGGGATGCTTCCCTTGCCTATTGTGACAAGGGCAGACATAAGGACCTTTGAGCTGGTACCATGTTCTCCCTCTTGTTCTGCCACACAAAGGCCTTAAGCCCCTGTTCCTTTCCTGATAATAAGGCTGCCTGCCCTCCTGCCAGTGTCCTTTATCTGCCTTTGTCAGAGCCCCTGGGATCCACCTCCTGGCAGGAGGGGCAGAGAGGAGGAGAAGGAAAAGAGGTGGAGGAAACTCTCCTTCAAGGTCAGTCCTGCCAGATCTGCTGCCAATTAGATTTCAGCTGGAAAAGGAGCTAGCCAACAGAGTAAGTGGAGTGGCACAGCATGGTTGGCATTGGCAGCAGGGGTCATCAGAGCCTTGAAATGCCCAAATCTGTCCTACTTCAGAACCTGAGCCGGGTGGAGAAATCTGAGTCCTTTCCTAAAGGGTTAACATATAGAACGACTATAGTCATAATGTTATTGCAATACATCATGCACGAGCTGTTCCTATAGCCTTCAAAACCCCATATGTCATGTCTTATGCTAAGCTTTGCACTGAACACTGCATAACATGTATGAATGTGATTGTACGAACACCAGGCTCACAAAGGGTCCAGATCCAGACCATGGATGAAAAGCTTGGCTTCGTGATTGTGGCTATGTCTCTGATGTAGGCTCTCTGTTGGGTGTGTTTCTTTGGTAACCTGGGAAAGTTTCCTAATCGGACAAATGCCTATTTGTTTCTAGAGCCTGATAGGTAGGACTTTGCTGCTGTCACCCTTCTCAAAAGCCAGTCTTGGGCTCTGAACATCTGGATTTGGAAAGGTTAGGGCTTCTTTCTTTGCCATCCCTTTGCCTCGCACGCTCTATATTCCTTCCTGACCTCTTGCCTGCACCTATGCTAAACCCTGTTCTGCTTGGTCTGATCTTCTTAATCTCCCGGCTGCAGCAGCTGCTATAGCTGCTTTACATTCTCATCCTCCTGTCTGGAGCTGAAACAGATTCCTTCAAAACAAGGCCTTGCTGAAAAGCACGTCCTCATTTAACTGGGAAGTGCCAGCGTGCCCATCCTGGCAGATAACCCATCTGCCAAGCTTCCATTCTCTCTCTTTCCTTGCTTCTCTTGCTCCTTTTTTCCCCTCTTTGTATCTCTTTGGCTCTCTTGGATCTAAAATTCTTCCCCTGGGCTGTAGAAAAGAGGCTTTCTCCATCTCTTCTGCACCCTCCCTTGATCAATGGTTCTACGACTATTGAAGATTTAGTATGCCTTGTATTCAAATGCCCAAGGCAATACACAGTGTAGACCAGGGGTGCTCATTAGGTAGCTCGCGAGCTACTAGTAGATCTTTGGCCCTCTTCCAGGTGATCTTCGGGCCTCACCAGCCGGATGGGCGCTCCTGCCATGCGCGCGCACACCCTGCGCGAATGCGCACTTCTGCTGCTGGCTTCCGCTCTCGCGGTGCTTCTTTCGCCTGCGGGGCATTGCAGGAAGAAGGAAGCACGAGGCGGGGCCTCTGGAGGGAGCGCCCTGCCTCTCTCTCGTCCAGAAGCAGCTGTGCAGCCTCCGTTGCCGGCGAAACAGGCAAAGCGGAGCGTTCCCTCTGGATGCCCCGTCTCGTGCTTTCTCCTTCCTGCAATGCCCCGCAGGTGGAAGAAGCGCTGCGCGGGCAGAAATCAGCTGCAGGATCACGCACGGTGGCAAGAGCGCATGGCTGCGGGAGCGCACGGCGGTGGGGGCAGGTAGATCTTTTGGACTTGGTTGCTTTAAGAGTAGCTCGCATGCTGAAAAAGTGTGAGCACCCCTGTTCTACAACTATCGAAGATTTAGCATGTTTTGTATCCAAATGCCCAAGGCAATATACAGTGTAGACTGGCAGCAACCAGAGCCTCTAGCAAAGTGAGATAACTGGCCACCCCATAGGCCATGATCTGGCCCTAGCACAGGGGTGGGCAATTACCGCCCTCCAGGTTTTTTGGACTTCAACTTCCAGAAATCCTATCCAGTTTACCAGCTGTTAGGATTTCTGGGAGTTGAAATCCAAAACACCGGGAGGGCCGGTAATTGCCCACCCCTGCCCTAGCATCTTCTGTCTGGCATGGCATGGCTGAGAAATTCCATGATTTCTATTCTTAATAAGACACAGCATTGACCTCCTACATCCGTGGCACTCTCCATCTCCCCTTAAGACAAATAATCAAGAATTTGAGATCAACTAATGATGTTCTTGAACTTCCTTTCAAGAAGAGGAATTTGACTGGAACTGGCACAAGACACAGCACTGCTTGAGGTTAAAAGACATGATGCCCCCACTCCACGACCACCATTCAACATGTGAAAGAATCTTACATCAGTGCTAGAGAGAGAATGGTGTCCACCATACCTGAAGTACATTCGCACTAGTTTTACAGCTTTGATGTTACTGCTACATTGTCCTGAGATTTGTACTCTAGGTAGGTCTTAGAACTGTCAGTAGGAGAGCTATCTAGTTGACAATCCATGATTTCTCCAACAGCTACAAAGCCATTGATTCTATAGAAGGGGACCATGACAGGTCATTTTAGGTCCACTGGGTTAACACACAATATCTCACAGTTCTTCCTTACCCTGGTAACATCTACTACATGGAGGAACTAGCTCATGGAGATTTATGGTAGAGCTGACTCCATTCCTCGCCTAGAAGAGGAGTCATAGGAACTTAGGGAGTCAATCAGTTTGACCCTCCAGTTGACTTCAAGGGTGCTGGCACCTTCTTAGTGCCTACATAAAGGGCAGAATTGAGGAGGCAGAGCAAGGGCAAGTCTTTATCCTGCCTTCCATCCTTACCATCTTGTCAGATTGAGGGGAAGGCTCAGTGGCAGCCATGTCGTAGTAGGGGGGCTGTGGTGGCAACTTCTGGATCTCCTCCTCAGGTTCCTTCATGTTGTCCAGGTGCACAACCTGCGGTTGGTGGGGGGTAAGTAAGGTTCAAAGCGCAGATTAGCAATCCCAACCCAAGCACACTCTGAAGGTTTTGTCCCAACCAGAGGGAAGAATGCCCACCACCCCACAAGCCCTGTTGAAAGGCCTCGAAGCAAGAAATAGGACCAGACCATGACCAGAATCCACTCAGTAGTGACAGACATGGGCATAAGATGGATTATACAAGCTTGTTGTGGACGGAGGTATTTAGATGTTGTGTACGGAGGTATTCACTAACTCCTTGCACAACTTCCAACTCCACAACCCAATCCACCAGCCATTCACAGGCTAATAGGAGGCAGTACCCAGCTATAGCCAGAATAGAACTAGCATAGCCCTTCCAGATCTTCAGGAGACGTGGAAGGGCAATGCCCATTCTTTTGTGAAACTCAGCTTGCCCGCACACCTCACAGCAGTGTACCTCAGCACTTGGAAGTTGCCTTCCAGGAGTGGGAGGGTACACATTGGAGGATTCCAGCTCATGGAGACCTATTTCTCACCTGGAGACCAGTGTTCTTTCTGAGTCACTCTTTCCCTCTCTGCTGTCCAGTGGCTGGCTTTTCTTCTTCCACCCCGCATATGAATCAATAAGCCCACAGCAAAACTCAAAGCAGACTGAAGGTGAGCAATGAAAGGCTATCCAATCCAATGATGAGTAAATGCATTTGTTGTGCTGAGCTGCCAGGTGGTCACTGGCCAGCAGTAGTAATAGGCAGAGGTAGTCGGATATGCAGGAAGATAGTCAGAGCATCAGGCACTTAAGTCAAAGTAAAGTCTCCTTTCCAGGTAGGCCTGGTTTGCTAGAGTTGGAGGCCTGGTTCAAAGTTCAAATACTTCCCTTTAGAGCACAGCAAGGACCATTTAATCACCCAGTGCTACTCCAAGGAATTTGATGTCTGGATTGACAATGAAATCTTCCATTTCATCACTCCAAATAGACCCAGCAGCACACACCCCTCCCTAAATATTTGGACCCAGGATTGAAAGGAAGCTGGGATTTCTCTATCTTCGTCCTAACCAAAACCACTCACTCTTAAGGTGTCAGAACAGGCTGCTGTTCTGTGATGTCCTGACAATTGACTCTTGCCAGGCCCGGATTACCCATAAGGCCACCCTAGGCCATGGCCTATGGGCACAAGCCGTGGGGGGGGGGCGCACAGATTCACGGACCTTCCCCCTCTTCTTCCGTTCGCTGGTAATCCCAGACCGGCTCAAGCGCTGCCCCTATTGGCTGCCGCCGCCGTGCTAGCCGCCGTGCAGCAGCAGGAGCTGGAGTGGTGGTGGCAGCCAATGGGGGCGCCTGGGGCGGTGCTTAGCAGCTAAGCACCACCTTGGGTGCTCCCATTGGCTGCCACTGCCGCGCTAGCTTTTCCTGCTGCTGTTAAGGCATAGCAGCAGCAGCAGGAGTGGCGTGGCGGTGGCAGCCAATGGGGGTGCCCGGGGCGGCGCTTAGCAGCTAATCACCACCTCGGGCGCTCCCATTGGCTGCCACCGCTAGCAGCAGCATGAGGAGGAAGAGGAGAAGCATGCCCCGCAGCTGAGAGGCTGGCGCCGCATCCCAGCAGCCCCCATGGGGCATGCTGGGACCCGTAGTTCTTTGGGATCGCCGGGTGCGCAGTGGAGGAGCCTCAGCGGTGAGTGGCTGGATGTCGGGGAGAAGAGGAGGAAGGGTTGAGGGGGAGTGGGGGTAGGCCTCTCTAATGCGGTGGTGCAAGGCGGGGGGGGGGGCGTAATTCCAAACTGTGGCCTAGGGCGCCAAAAGGTGTTGATCCGGGCCTGACTCTTGCTCATTTTCTGTCTACAGTGAAGGCAGCTAGTGATCCTGGGATCTACTCTCATTTTATTTCAGCAGCAGACAATCTTCGGCCGTTTTTTGAGTGATGACCTAGACTACCTACCATCTTTGGAACTGCCCTTGATGTGGTATTATTGTGCTATGACTTCCTGGTAACCTTTCATTTCTAGGGCTAAATAGAGCCCTCTGACTGGTTTACGCTAATATTATCCTAAGTCTGTAGGTCAGTCCCTCCGAAATCTTACTGGGAATAGAGGCAAAACAATCGGCCTCTTTCTGGTCCTAGTATTACTGCTGCGGAGATGCCTCATGATAGATCACATTTAAACTAATGATCAGATATAATGGGAATAATAATGATAACTGTTGGAACTGCAAATGATATATATATAAGTTTAACAAATGAAAAATTAAATATAGTGCTTTGCTCCACAGATATGAATGAAATGGGCAACAAAATAATAGTGCTTGCTTTGTTTCACAGTATGAACTACACATGCAATATAATAATAATAATAATATATGTGCTTTGTGAATAAAATAAATAGGCTTGTCGGCAGACTTCAGATAACACCACAATTGCACACACATAGACAAACAGAGTTCTGAGAAGAAGTCAGAGAAAGCGGGGAAAGAGAGAGAAGAAAGAGAGAAATGTTTAAAATCACAGCAACAAAGCAAATCAGACAATGGACGAAAATCAGGACCAATGTGGTAGAAAAATAGTTTGCACTACCTAGAACACACACACAGACCCATACCAAATAAATAGATCGCTAATCACACTTTGAAAAAAAAAATTAAGAAGAAAGGCCAAAGAGGATTATGCTAGGCTACTGAAATTAGCAAAGTAAAAGATCGGCAGATGAAGAGACAGAGACTGAAAAACCAAGCTTGGTGGACAAACAACAATCACCAAAACTCTCACCACGGCTATATGAATGATTGGTTAGTAACCCCTAAGAGCTAAACCTAGCAAATGAATGAAGAGCTGTAGAATGTAATGGAATATAAACAGTCCTTCCTTGCAGACTATGTGATGGAGACCAATGGGGTCGTCTTTGCTTCAGATTAGAATGGATAGCAATCAAAGTCAGCCTTGTCTCTCTTCCCATTACACCCATCTTACTATTTCCATAGGGGACATTGTGGCTAGCTTTATTTCTATATCTATCTATCTATCTATCTATATCTATATCTATACTAGCCGACCCAGCCACGCATTGCTGTGGCGTTGTTGAAAAGCACAATCAAATGTCTTGCAACCCCTAAAAGCCATTCAATCCAGCTGTGTTCTTAAGTATCGTCATTTTTAGTGGGATGTTTGTAACTTGGGGACTGCCTGTGTGTGTTTGTATGTATGTATGTATGTATGTATATATATATGTGTGTGTGTGTGTGTGTGTATGTGTACATATGTGTGTGTGTATATGTGTGTTTACTTATGTATATGTGTATATTAGGCATGAGAAAAATGAAACGGAAATTAAAAGGATTCGTAAGAGATTCGTACGTAATGGGACTTTTGAGCTTTTACGGATCGCTCCCGCGAACCCGGAAGTAGACTTCCTTTTACGGTCCTTGAGGCCAACAATTTGTGTTATGATCGTAATAAATTCTTAATTATTGTACTACGTACTCACTTCTCCCTGTCTTCTCCCCCTCATTTCCTTCCCGCCTTCATTCAGCTTCTTCTTTTTCCCGCATTTCTATGGGGAACTGGAAGTGACGCTGCTGCTAGGTAGGCAATGCATTCTGGAAAGTGTAGTCCTCCACGCTCCCCCCTCCTTCTCTTCCCCGTTGCTCTGCTGCCATGCCCCATCGCAGGGGCCAGCTTCACACACACACACGCGCGCGCTTCTCCTCCTCTCTCTCCCTGCGCTCTCTCAGATGCTTCTCTTCCCCGTTGCTCTGCTGCCATGCCCCATCGCAGGGGCCAGCTTCACACACACACACACACACACACGCTCCACTCTCCCCTGCTCCTCCTCTCACCCCTGCGCTCTCTCAGATGCTTCTCTCCCCGTTGCTCTGCCATGCCCCATCGCAGGGGCCAACTTCAGCCCTCCAGGTACGTGTTTTGGACGTCAACTCCCACCATTCCTCACAGCCCGGGCAAACTTGGGCCCTCGCTCCCTCAGGATCGGGGTGAGAGAGAGCAGCGAGGAGCGAGGGGGGGCTCCTCCTCCTTTTCTTTTGCTGCTTCCAAGAATAGAATACCCCCTCCCTTCCTCCTTCCCTCCCTCCTTCCTATTTGGAGAGTCCCATCTAGAATTCAGTGTGGTTTATTAAAGTTTTGGCCTACAACTCCCAGAAATCCCAGCCAATTTACCAGCTGTTAGGATTTCTGGGAGTTGTAGGCCAAAACCATCTGGAATGTGCATGCTCTGGCATACGAATTACTAACGAATTTCGTTAGTACTTAAGTTACATTTTAGAAATTTTTGGGAAATTTTTTGTAAGTCTTTCTTTTACTAATCAAAAAAAAAATCTCCCCCCATTTGATTTTAGAATCGCCATTTTTGGATTCGAAACCATGCCTAGTGTATATGTATATGCTTGTATATGTGTGTACTTATGTATATGTGGGTTTGTATATGTATATGCATGTATATGTGTAGATGTGTGTAAGTACAGATGTGTGTATGTATGTGTATGTGTATATTTGTATATTGTTGTACATGTATATATGTGTTTCCTCCTTCCTTCTGTCTTTCCTTTCCCTCCTTCCTCGAATTCATTCCTTTTCTCAATCAGTCCTCCCCTTTATTTCCCTCTCTCTGTTCCCTCCCTCTCTTTCTTTCATTCCTTTTTCTCCTCCCCTCACCAGGTTGTCCTTCCTTTATTACCTTTTCTTTCCTTTTTTTTGTCCTGTGTACTTTCTCTTCTTTTTTCCTGTGGTACTTCCTTCTTTCCTTCCCTCCCTCCTTCTCTCTGACCTTTCTCGCCCTTTCCCTCTTGCATTCCTTCCTGTTTTCCCTCCCTCCTTTATTCTCTCCTTTCTTTCTGTCTGTTGCTACCTCTTCCATTCCATCCTTTTCTCTTCATGTCTTCCGCCTCTCTCTGTCTTCCTTTCTGTCTTCCTTTCCTTTCCTTTCCTTCCATCCCTCTTTCTATCCCTTCCCTCCTCCCTTTGCTCTGTCTCTCCTTCCTTGTTTCTTTCCATCTCTGCTACCTCTTCCATGCCATCCTTTTCTCTTTCTGTCTCCCCCCCCTCTTTGTCTTCCTTTCTGTCTTCCTTTCCTTCCATCCCTCTACAACATTATGCTCATGTGTGTTTTGGGAGGGGGAGGATGACCTAGGGAGAAGCTTTGGTGCATGGCGGCCATGTGATTGGCCAGGGCATTCGCGTGCATGGTGTGTTGTCCATTGGGAGGTGTGTGCGATCCGTTGGGAGGTGTGTACGCGAGGAGGTTTTGCGCGAGCATAGCGATCCCTTGGGAGGGATGTGAAGAGGATGTTTGGCATGAGGCTAGCCCCTTCTTGGGGCTGGCGTTGGCATGCGCCGCTTATTAGAGTCATAAGGGAGGGGTTTTTTTAGTTTGGGAGGGGGGTTAGAAGCTGTATCAGTGCAGGGGTTTCTGGGATTTGTAGTCCCAGAGGCTTTTTAGGGTTTGGGCTGTTGGCTTGTTTATTTAAAGGTTTTTTTAGTTGCAAACATAGCGAGTAGGGTTGTGAGTGTATGTGGGCTAGTTTTGTGTGTCTGCGTTGTGTGGTTTTGTTGGCTATAAGCTTATAACCACGGATGTTACATTCAGTATATATATATAATCAGAGTCTTCAGATTGGTGCAGATTAATTTGGAGCATGCTGACCTATTCTGAACACAAATCAAGCAAACTTGAGCTACTCTGGACTAGATCCACATTGGTCTGAATGGCTTCAATTGGTCTTAGAATTAATCCAAATCAATTGCACCACATCAACGAAGACCTTCTATTTGGGCTGAGATTAAGTCTGGGCAATGCTAGTCTTTTCTGGCACTCATCTAGGCCCTATCTCATTCAACGGGGGTATATACACCTCAACCCTGACACCGATGGAAGGAGTGTTCACCAAGATATGTTCTTCAGGAAGTCTTCTTTCAAGATGGGACCAATAAGGAAAGTTAATTCTTCAGCAAGAATAAAGAGAAATGATTCTTGGCCAAGGGGGAATATTTCATGATTTGGATGGTGCATCAAGAACAAAACATTTGGCATACAGATCATAGGGAAGTGGCAGAGCACATAGAAGGTCCCAGGACCAATTTCAAGCATCACCAGCTAAAAGTGGGACCAAGTAGGAGGTGATGGAGTAAGTCTTCATTCTGTATGAGCGCTGGAAAACTACTGTAAACTAGGTTAGATAATAGTAAATTACATGTAGTAACAGTTTGATCTAAGAGAGCTTCCTAGAAAGAACAGAAAGAGCAAACAGTTGTGGAGAAAGAGAAAGGACAGGCGATGCTACACTATTTTACTTCTCTCTTTCCTTACTTCTACAAATCGCATTACCGGTTTTAATCCAGTTTCTTCAGGAGGCTCAAGAGGCCAATGGATGCCCACATTGTGACCTCTTCTCTAAAAGACTACAGGGAATTAAAATGTAGATGTCCTAAGACATGTCTCCATCCCATTGCATTCTACCTCTACCACTTATCTGAAGCCTTTCCCAAGTGAGGTGGCCAAAACAACCCCAACGAATGGCTGGCGGGGGGGGGGGGGGCTGGACCATGGTTACATCTCACTGGGATGCAGAGGTCCAGTGGCAGGGGAGGTACCTGGATATCTTCTGCCGTCAGGTGACTTTTCAGGTCTTGCTTCCTCTTGGGAGGTGGGGGAGCAGGTTTGTGAGAGGGGGGAAGGTCCATCCTGTAGGAAGAGAGGTGGTCAGCTGGACAAACCACACAATGGAGGTATTGTTTTCCATGAGATGACTGACTTAGTTTGAATGGCATCTTTCCTTTTGGCTAAAGTTGTTGGTTGGCTGCATCTCAATGTTAAATAGCTGTGGAACACATGGGCCCTAAAGAGATTGAGGTATTCAATGGGATCCCTTTTCAAGAACTGTGCTATGGAATCCCTGCCCCACTGGCATCAAAGTCAGAAGCCTCTAATGTTTTACTTACTAAGAACATTGTAATACCTATCTACCAGAGATCAGTGCATTCACATAAGATTACAGCTTACTTACTGATGGCTGATTTTAACTTTGAACCAAAGTCTTCTCAAATGTATGTCCAAGACACTGACACACTTGGCCTATACTACTATGCATATGCCAGGGGTGCTCATTAGGTAGATCGCGATCTACTGGTAGATTGCATAGGGCGTCCGTGGTAGATCACAGGCAGGGCGGGAGCAGGGCCGTAGCCAGGATTTTGGTTCGGGGGGTGAGTTTGGTTGAGAGACTGGGTGGAAGAGGGTTTACCCTAGCAAACCTTTTGTATTGTTATCCCAATAACCCCATGAAGGTGGGATATAATGAGCATGGTGATCAGATCATGATATGAATAAACATAACAGTTTAAATAATGTACCAGTAAGGCCTTCTCGCAGACCATCCTGAGAATTTCGGGGGGGGGGGGCTGAAGCCCCCTTAGCCCCCCACTGGCTACATGCCTGGGCGGGAGGAAGGCTCAGTCCCGCCCTGCAGGCTCCCGATGCCGCCCAGGTGCAGAAGGAGGTTGGACTGGATGGCCCTTGGAGGTCTCCTCCTATTCTAGGAACCCATTGTTGTTGTTGTTGTTATCATCATCAGAGGCTAAATGGCCATCTGTGAGGAATGCTTTGATTGTGTTTTTCCCTTATGACAGAAGGAGGTTGGACTGGATGGCCCTTGGAGGTCTCGTTCTACTCTAGGAACCTATTGTTGTTGTTGTTGTTGTTAGTAGTAGTAGTAGTAGTAGTAGTAGCAGAGGCTGAATGAATATCATCATTATTATTATGAATAAATTCAGGGGCTTATTATACTCACATTTAGTTGAATTCAGTCTTAAAATATATTATATGGCTCTCACTGAAATAAATTTCCAAATATTTTGCTTTTATGGCTCTCTGAGTAGTGGGTAGGTAGATCATTTTGACTTGGTTGTTTTATAAGTAGCTCACATGCTGAAAAAGTGTGAGCACCCCTGGCATATGCAATACAAATGGAAAGAAGATATATTGAACATTTTCTCAATATTTTTTTCACTTCAGAACTTCATTTGGAATATAGTTGAATTTTTTAAATGAAAAGACATGTTTGTGCAGATGGCAACAAATACAGTACAACCCCCTTATCCATGGACCTGATATCCACAGTTTCAGTTATCTTTGCTCCCAAGAATATGCCTCCCCAGAAGTGTTTGTGGCCCTTTCTAGCTCCTCAAGTGTTATTCTATGGATTGATTCCAGACCAGATGTAGCCGGTGACGACCTAGCCGTGGTAATCCAGGCCACGGTAGTCCCAAGACTGGAGTACTGTAACCCCCTTTACATTGGCCTTCCTTTGTTGGTAATCCAGAAACTGAAGATGGTGCAAAACGCTGCAGCTCGACTGCTGGCTGGAGTGATACTAACATGCCACATCACACCAGTCCTCCAGCGTTTGCACTGGCTTCCCATCGAGTACCGGATTGCCTTCAAAGGGTTGGTGTTAACCTTTAAGGCCTTGCATGGTCTGTGGCCAGTGTATCTGAAGGACCGCCTCTCCCTGCACATTCCCCAGAGACCACTACGGTCCATGGACCAAAACCTATTGGAGGTTCCATCACTCAAGATTTGCCAATTGTCATCGACACGGCAGTGCACCTTTTCTGTAGTAGCGCCTACCCTGTGGAACGCCCTCCCGGCAGAGGCACGAGCAATAACGGAGTTACAGGCCTTCAAGACCCCCCTGTTCCACCAGGCATTTAACCTCTAAGGTTGTGCTTTCCATTCTGGTCCTAATCTGTTTTTATTCTGTTTTTAACTATGTTGTGTTGTGTATTCATTGTTGTGAACCACCCTGAGCCTTTTTGGGAAGGGTGGTATATAAATCGAAACAGTAAATAAATAAATAAATAAATAAATAAATAATAAATTGTACATTTTCTCAATATTTTTTGCACTTCAGAACTTCATTTGGAATATAGTTGAATTTTTTTAAATGAAAAGACATTTTTGTGCAGATGGCAACAAATACAGTATAACCCCCTTATCCATGGACCCGATATCCACAGTTTCACTTATCCATGCTCCCAAGAATATGCCTCCCCAGAAGTGTTTGTGGCCCTTTCTAGCTCCTCCAGTGTTATTCTATGAATTGATTCTAGACCAGATGTAGCCAAAATATAGGTTTGGCTGTTATACACAGTTTTAGATTTCCACAAGGAGTCTTGGAACATATCCCTGTAGATATGGGGGTTGCATTGTACACAAATTAGAGCAAAAAAATCATCCTTTCAGTAGAAAAAGCTAGATTTTTCATGCAAATATCCTTTCTATAGAAAGTCCTGCAATGAAAAAACAAAATAATATTGTGATTATTGACCATTTCTTTGATGTAAATGGTAGTGAAGGTGCCTTTGTTGCATCAAGGCAATTTTACCCATTTCAGATGAGAAACACTGCAGGTATTATTTGCATCCCTATTCACTACACAGCAAATCCCGTATGCAGTTAGCATTTCTCTCTCCATAAAATCTGAATAGATGACTACTCTCCACTTTTGAAGAGAGGTTATGGCGAGGCACGTACGGTAATACTCACAGGTCATGGTCTGCTTCTGTCCGGCTCTTCTGCTGTCGCCGGTAGACGACAAAGACTATTGTGGCTACACCAACAATTAGGACGGCAGCAATCACCATGCCCAAGATGCCCAAGATGCCCCCTGCCCCTGCTCTGGGCAATGGCTTTTCTGCAATGGGAAAAAGATGTTTCAAGCAAGAGGTGCAAATGTCTACATAGACCAAACTCTGTTCAGAAAGGAGAGATACATTTTCATAATCACATCTCTTTTGCATAAATGTTTCAATCTGCATTGCAATCTCTAAAATAAAAATCGAAAATATAGACAGATCAAGATTTTGCATCAGGGTGTAATTGGGCCAAACTTGGCACGCAGAACTCCCATGGCCAACAGAAAATACTGGAAGGGTTTGGTGGGCATTAACTTTGAGTTTTGGAATTGTAGTTCGCCTACATCCAGAGAGCACTGTGGACTCAAACAATGATGGATCGGAACCAAACTTGGCACGAATACTCAATATGGCCATCCCGGTAGAATTTGGGGAAAATAAACCTTGACATTTAGGAGTTGTAGTTGCAGGGATTTATAGTTCACTTACAATCAAAGAGCATTCTGAACCACACCAATGATTGAACTGGACCAAACTTTCCACACAGAACCCCCATGACCAACAGAAAGTGTTTTCTGATGGTCTCTGGTGACCCCTCTATCACACCCTTGTGACCCCCCTCCAGGGGTCCTGACCCCCAGGTTGAGAAACGCTGCTATAAATAGACACAGGCAAACATTCAATGCCTTGTTACAATGTAATAAAATGAAACACAAACAACACAGGTATAGTCTTCTCCTTTCATTTTTGGCTCTGGAAGCAGTACTCAACTCCAGCTCTGGGGGAGGTGTTCATCTCCATTTCCAAGTTGAGGAGCCTGCGTTGTCCACAGACACGTTTTGGTTGTGTGGCCAGCATGATCGTATGGAGCGTCTTTTTGCCTTCCTGCCAAGGTGGTACCTATTGATCTAATGTCAGTTGCACCCAGAGACAGTTATATAAACAAACTATCTGGCCACAACTGGCATCTGATAAGAAACCATCTGGCCGGAGGAGGACTGGAAGATCAGAGCTTTGGAATGTGTATTGCGGGTTGTAAAGGACAAACGGTGGGAGGGAGAAGGAGGAGGGACCGAGGGGGTTTTGAATATGTGTTTGAGCGGGAACCCTCAGTTCTGTCTTTGCAAGCTGTGAGATAGGAGCAAATAAACTACTTATCCCAGGAAGAACCTGTGTGAGCGTGGTTTTTTCGAAGACCCTACCAGGAGCTGACACTACTCACATTTGTATGCTTTCAAACTGCTAGGTTGGCAGGAGCTAGGGCTAACAGTGGGTGCTCACCCCATCCCCCAGGAGTCCCAATCCCCAGGTTGAGAAACGCTGCTCTATAAAGAGACCCGAAGCACATCACAACAACACCAATAAAATGTGATTTAAAACCTAAAAATATACAACACTAAAATAGAATTAAACATGAACAGTATTAAAAACAAACAGTTAAGGGCCTTAAAACATTTTTTTTTACTAGAAGTCATTGTGGTTTACATTTTCCAGAATCCTCCAGGCAGCTCTAGCTGGGGGATACTGGGCATTGCAGTCCAAAAAAGCCACTTTTCCAAGCTCTGTTGCCACACAGCAAGGAGCTCACTCAAGAGCTGCTTAGATAATGTACTTACTCAGCTGAAGGGGTTTTAAGCAAATACGCTGCCTTTCCTCTTTTTTAATGGATATGTTTTACTCCCCTCAAATGGCTTTTAATTCTACGGGTCCTTTTATTCTGTGTGTTTTCACTCCTGCGAGCTTTTATCTCCATAATTCCCACGGCTGGGAAAGAGGTGGGATGCAAATTAATAACAATAATTTTATTTTTTTTATTTCATTTGCGGCGTTTTAGTGATTACCTCGTGACCCACCGGGGCCTGTTGCGGCAACAACAATAACCAACAACAAGATTAAAAAAACATTTTTATTGGATTTTAAAAGGTATAATTACTCCCGCCTCCGAACGGTAGAAACGAGAAAAGAGAGAAAAAAAGAAGAGAAAAATAAATAAATTTCTTTGATGTTTGTAGACGCAGGTGTTTATTTAGATTATTTCCCAGAGACATGGGATTGAGCAAAAATGGTCGACGTGCCCGGATTCTTGCTAAAAGACTTGTACTGCAAAGCTGGCAAGATATACATTCCCCATCTATTGTTCAACGATCAGAACATCTCACAGCTTTAGCGGCTCAAGAGCGTAGCTTTTATAGACTCCAGCGTCCTGTTAGGAAGTTACAATGCTGTATGTCTTCCATACTGTATTGCATCTCACTTTTTCAGGCATTGTGTGGACTGGAATTAAGTACTGACCAAGGGAGCAGACATAAATCTTTCCCTCAAATCCAGTCCGGCTTCCGTATTGGGCATGGGACGGAAACCGTGCTTGTCTCCATTACAGACCGACTTCGCTGTCAGTTGGACCAGGATGGGTCAGCACTGCTTGTGTTGTTAGATCTCACAGCAGCCTTCGACACAGTAGACCATGCGCTGTTAACCCACCATTTAGCCGAGACGGGAGTTATCTTCCAACCCCCGAAATAACGAGACAGACAACAGTAGTTGGATCAAATTAGGGCAACTTTTATTTTAAAGTTACCTATTTATGCTTAGCTTAACTAAAACTCAGGTGTCAAGGGAACTATATGTAGCAACGGGAAATTCTCCTGATTCCCCTCACACAAAAACTTGTCACCTCTCAAGGAAGAACACACTCAAACATCTCAAACAATATTCAACAGAACTCTCAAAGTCTCAGGACCAATGCATCCCCCTTTACCCCCGACCGCAGTCTTGGTAAGTGTATTTGTGCACTGGCCCGTCCCGACTTGAGGAGTGCATGTAAGAATATGGGTCTATGGCTAACCCTAAACTATTTACGCTATCCTATTTATAGAACCACCATCCTGAAAAAAGTCCCAGTAACAATACAGGGTAGGCAAAAAACCCCCCCTTGTATATATTTTGTCTCTTGTTTCATTTTTTTTTTTTAACATAGAAGGGGAAA
Source organism: Anolis apletophallus (assembly GCA_030556195.1). Classification (NCBI taxonomy): domain Eukaryota; kingdom Metazoa; phylum Chordata; class Lepidosauria; order Squamata; family Anolidae; genus Anolis; species Anolis apletophallus. Next base: position 20,431,531 of record JARBWK010000013.1, read on the forward strand.
AAATTCCTACCCGGCCCCTAAGGCGACCAATATACTGTAACCGGGCGGGAGTGGTGGGTCAGCATCAGAAGGCAGAATGGCGCAGGAGGCTGCCCCAACGTGCCAGGCAGCCTCCGCCTATTCCCTGGAAGGTTCCATGCCATGGAACCAATCATCTCCCTTCGTGGGAGAAGCTAACAACCTTTCCCCGCCCACTGCGTAGGCAGGGAAAGGGCATTAGAGGGACTGCTCTTAAATGGGTGGCCTCCTTTTTCCAAGATTGGGGACAATGAGTGGAGGTGGGAGGGATGGTCTCCGAGAGACTCCCATTAAATTGTGGGGTCCCCCGGGGGCCATCCTTTCCCCACTATTGTTTAATATCTACATGCGCCCACTGGCCTAGCTGGTTCGTGACTTCGGTCTGGAGTGTCATCAGTACGCTGATGACACCCAGCTGGTGCTGAGAATGGATGGCAGGCTGGACACCGTACCCGATTGTTTCCATCAATGTCTACCGTGTTTCCCCGAAAGTAAGACACCCCCCGATTGTAAGACGTATCGGGGGTGTCTGGGGGGTCGGCTTATATAAGCCATACCCGTATATAAGACGTACCTCGTCCCGCCGTCGCGCCGCCGCCGCAACCGGAGGTGTGCCGCGGCACACCCGTGGCACACCTCCGCGGCACACCTCTTCGCCAGGGCTCCAGGCAAGGGAGGGGAAAGGAGCCAGGAGCGGGAGGAAGCTGCGACGCGTCACTGTGACGCCTGCGATCCTCACCACGCCCCTGGCCCTTTCCCTCCCTTGCTTGAGGAAAGAAGCTTCTCTTCGCCCCTGGCTCCTTTCCCCACCCTTGGAAGGGAGGAGGAAGAGAGCCAGGGGCGGAGAGAAGCGATCGTTTCTCTCCGCCCCTGGCTCCTTTTCCCCACCCTTGGAAGGGAGGAGGAAGAGAGCCAGGGGCGGAGAGAAGCGATGACGTTGCGCTGCTTCTCTCCGCCCCTGGCTCTCTTCCTCCTCCCTTGGAAGGGTGGGGGAAAGGAGCCAGGGGGCGGAGAGAGCGATCGCTCTCTCCGCCCCTGGCTCTCTTCCTCCTCCCCTTGGAAGGGTGGGGGAAAGGAGCCAGGGGCGAAGAGAAGCTTCTTTCCTCAAGCAAGGGAGGGAAAAGGAGCCAGGGCGCGTGAGGATCGCAGCGTCACAGTGACGCGCTGCAGCTTCCTCCCGCTCCTGGCTCCTTTCCCCTCCCTTGCCTGGAGCCCCTGGCGAAGAGGTGTGCCGCGAGGTGTGCCACGGGTGTGCCGCGGCACACCTCCGGTTGTGGCGGCGGCGGCGGCGGCGGCGGCGGCGTGGCGACGGGGTACGTCTTGGGTTATATAAGACGTACCCCAAAAGTAAGCCGAGGGGGGACTTTTGGGAAAAGAAAGTAAGACGCTGTCTTACTTTCGGGGAAACACGGTAGAAGCCGTGACTGGATAGATGTGGGCTAGCCGGTTGAAGGTGAACCCGTCGAAGACGGAGATCATATGTCTGGGTCGCCCTGGATTGAGTGGATGTCGGCTACCTTTCCTGGATGGCGAGCCTTTAAGCCAGTCGTCTTCTGTAAAGAGCCTGAGGGTCCATTTGGACTCGCTGCTATCGATGGAGCTACAAATCTCCATGGTATGCAAGACCGCATTTTACCACCTGCAACAGGCTAGGCGGCTGGCTCCCTACTTGTCCAGAGGCGACCTGGCCACGGTGATCCAGGCGACGGTCATCTCGAGAGTGGACTACTGTAACGCCCTCTACATTGGCCTTCCCTTGTCACCAATCCGGAAACTCAAGCTGGTGCAGAATGATTCTGCTCGACTACTGGTGGGAGCATCGGTACGAGAGCACATTACACCTATTTTACAGCAACTGCACTGGCTACCAATACAGTACCGGATCGTTTTCAAGGTGCTGGTATTGAACTTTAAGGCCTTGTATGGTCTAGGGCCAGTGTACCTGAGGGACCACCTCACCCCATATGTTCCCCCGAGATCACTGCATTCAGAAGAACAGAACCTCCTGTCAGTCCCTTTGATCCATTCCTGCTGGCTGTCTACGACGAGATCAAGAGCCTTCTTTGTGGCAGCACCATCTCTTTGGAATTCCATGCCGGATGAGGCCCACGCCATCAAGGAACTGGTTCCGTTTTGGAAAGCTTGTAAGACATTCCTGTTCAGACAAGCTTTTAATCTTACTGGTCCTTGAGGACAGATGTTAAGCCTAGAATTTTAACTGTAGATGCTCTGTAGATGCCTGTTTTATGTGTAGTTGTTGTTTTTAAGCTTTTAGTATCGCTGTATTAAATTGAATTGTGAACGTTTTATATGCTTTTTGTAAACCGCCCTGAGCCTGCTGGAAGGAGCGGTATATAAGAGTGAACAATAAATAAATAAAAAATAAATACTTTGGATAAGGGCCCCCCCGGTGGCAGAGTGGGTTAAACCGCTGAGCTGTTGAACTTGTTGACAGAAAGGTCGCAGGTTCAAATCCAGGCAGCGGTGTGAGCTTCCGCTGTCAGCCCCAGCTTCTGCCAACCTATCTGTTTGAAAACATGCAAATGTGAATAGATCAATAGGTTCCGCTCCGACGGGAAGGTAATGGTGCATCATGCAGTCATACTGGCCACATGACCTTGGAGGTGTCTACGGACAACGCTGGCTCTTCAGCTTAGAAATGGAGATGAGCACTAAGTCCAGAGTTAGACACAACTGGATTTAATGTCAGGGGAAACCTTTACCTTTATCTTACTGTGGAAAAAGGAAGGTAAACAGAATGTTGGTGGACAGGAAACGAGATTTAAAGATGGGCTTATAGCCAACCTCAAAAACTGTGGCATAGACACCAAGAACTGGGAAGCCCTGGACCTTGAGCGCTCTAACTGGAGGTCAGCTGTGACCAGCAGTACTACAGAAACCAAAGAGGCACAAATGGAGGGCGAGAGGGAGAAATGTGCCAAGGAGAAGGCATGTCAAGCTAACCCTGACCGGGACCACCTTCCATCTGAAAACCGGTGTCCTCACTGCAGGAGAATGTGTGGATCAAGAATAGGGCTCCACAGCTACCTACAGACCCACCGCCAAGACAATAATCCTCAAGGGATGACCTAAGTAAAGTAAGTAAGTAAGTAAGTACCCTGGATAAATCTTATAAAGTCTGTTGTCAAAGGCTTTCATGGCCAGAATCACTGAGTTGCTGTGAGTTTTCCTGGCTGTTTGGCCATGTTCCAGAAGCATTCTCTCCTGACGTTTCACTAACATCTATGTCAGGCATCCTCAGAGGTTGTGAGGTCTGTTGGAAACTGGGCAAGTGAGGCTTGTATATCTGTGGAATAATGTCCAGGGTGGGAGAAAGAACTCTTGTTTGTTTGAGGCCAGTGTGAATGTTGCAATTGGTCAGCTTGATTAGCAGCTTCATAGCCTGGCTGGTTGCTGCCTGGGGATCCTTTGTTGGGAAGTGTTAGCTAACACCTCCCAACAAAGGATATCCTCAGGCAGCAACCCCTTCCAACAAAGGATCCTCCCAGGCAGCAACACTTCCCAACAAAGGATCCCAAGTGTGAATGTTGCCATTGGCCACCTTGATTAGCATTTATTGGCCTTGCAGCTTCAAAATCTCTTTTATTGAGAGGAGTTAGCTAACACCTCAGGCAGCAACACCTCCCAACAAAGGATCCTCCCAGGCAGCAACACCTCCCAACAAATGATCCCCCAGGCAGCAACAAGCCAGATTTTGAAGCTGCAAGGCCATTAAATGCTAATTAAGGTGGCCAATGGCAACAGTTACACTTACTTCGAGAAGACAAGAGTTCTTTCTCCCACCCTCGACATCTCACAGATATATAAACCCCATTTGCCTAGTTTCCAACAGACCTCACAGCCTCTGAGGATGCCTGCCATAGATGTAGGCGAAATATCAGGAGAGAATGCTTCTGGGACATGGCCATACAGCCTGGAAAATTCACAGCAACCCACTTATAAAGAGTGTCTATATGTGACCCCAACTCCCATGCCAACTTATGGTGGCTCCATGACTTTCATAGGGCTTTCTTAGACAAGGGATGCTCAGAGGTGGTTTGGCCAGTTCCATCAAATAGCGGAACATATTACATGGACATGGAGGAGATGCACAGCTGAAAGGTGGGATTGGGAGGGGGGATAGCCTTGGAAAATATAGCTATTGGGATGTGGGGTGCGTCTACACTGTATAATTAATGCAGGTTGACTCCACTGTAACTGTCTTAGCACAATACTGTGGAAGAATGGGAGGCGTAGTTTGGTGAGACACCCGCACACTTGAGCAGAGAAGGCTAAATACCTTGTAAAAGTAGGACTCCCATTATTCCATAGCCTAGAGCAGTGTTTCCCAACCAGTGTGCCATGAGCGATCATCAGGTGTGCCGTGGGAAATTGGAACCTCCAATACCCTTTCTTCCTCCTCCTGCCGAACACTTTTTCTTCTCCACTTGGGCTCCCTTCTTCCCAGCCTCGCTCTGCTCGCTTTACCTTGCTTTGCTCTGGGGCGAGTCTGCGCAGTAGCGCCCGCACGGGTCACGTCTTCCTCCCTCCCCCTCCCCTCCTGAACACGTGTGCTCACGCTGCCCCCTCGGATCAAAATGGCAGCAGAAGCGGCAGGGTAGAAGAAAAAGTAAGTGTTCGGCAGGAGGGGGAAGAAAGGGCGTGAAGGGGAAGGGGGGAGGAAGAGGTCTCTGTCGAAAGCTGGCATGGGCAAACTTGGACCTTCCAGGTGTTTTGGACTTCAACTCCCACCATTCCTAGCAGCCTCAGGCCCTTTTCCTCCCCCCCCCCCACAGCCACTTAAGCAGGAATGGGCCTCAGGCTGTTAGAAATGGGGGGGGTTGAAGTCCAAAGCACCCAAAGGGCCGAAGTTTTCCCATGCCTGTTTTAGGGACCTTAAACTGGTGAGCCTCCTTCCAACATTGTGATTCTGGATAGAAAACAAACAACATAACATAACATTGTTTGAGTCCACAGTGCTCTCTGGGTGTAGGTGAACTACAACTTCCAAACTCAAGGTCAATTCCCAAGCAAGCCCTTTCAGTACTTTCTGTTGGTAATGAGAGTTCAATATGCCAAGTTTGGTTCAATTCCATTGTTGCAAGAGTTCAGGATGCTCTTTGATTGTGTGTTAACTATAAATCCCAGAAACTGTAACTCCCAAATGTCAATCTTTTTCCCCAAACTCCATCTGTGTTCACATTTGGGCATATTGGGTATTCATGCCAAGTTTGGTCCTGATCCAACATTGTTTGAGTCCACAGTGCTCTCTGGATATAGGTGAACTACAACTCCAAAACCCAAGGTCAATGCCCACCAAACTCTTATAGTATTTTCTCTTGGTTATGGGAGCTCTGTGTGGGAAGTTTGTGTCTTTCTGCCATTCCTGCCAGGATATCTATGTTGTGTTCATCAAAACAGGCCCATGTTTCACACTGAGTGTATAAATACATTTAAAAACATATTAACTATATGCATTACTGTGTTAGAGTGTCATTTTGTGTCATTTTAGTTGATGGTGTGCCCTAGGATTTTGTAAATGTAAAAAATGTGCCGTGGCTCAAAAAAGGTTGAAAAATACTGGCCTAGAGCCAGGGCACTGAAAGTGGAATCAGCCTGCATCATTTCTACACTCTTGATGCACCCATAGCTTTGTGATAGCTATATGTCTCTGTATGTAGGATCAATATGTTTTTGGAAATAAAACCCCCTAGTATTAATGTTCATGTCAACCGATGCTCATGACCTATGTATTCTTACCCTTTTCTCCAGCTCTCCAAGGTATACTCATGCTATTTAACTCACACCTGCCAGGCCTAACCGTCCTACAGCCATTCAAAACTGCTGTACATCTTCATCTTGCCAGGCTGTCATCTGTGCAGGCTGTGCCTGTCTTTGCAGAGTTGTTTTATTCTCCCGGCCTTGATATATTCTCCTGTCCTTTTTATAAAAAGCAGAAAGCTGTCTTCCTAGTGATTAATGGGTCCTTCTGGACCTTGATCACAGGGCAACACTTTGTCCAGAGATGGAATAGATGATGGATTAGTTTGAGGAATGCCTTATTTTTACACTACCTTGGAGACCAAGGTCAGTGTCTCCATTATGCCATGGGAAGCCACTAAGTGACTTTGGGCAAGTCATGCTCTCTCAGCCTCAAAGGAAGGCAAGGGCAATCCAATTATACATCTCAATAAGGCAGTGTTTCGCAACCTGGGCGTCAGGAACCCTGGGATCCATGAGGAGGTTTCAGAGGGGTCTCCAAAGACCATCAGAAAACATATATATAGGACAGGCTGAAGATCTCTCCACCTGTCCCTCTCTTCCTTTTTGGAAACAGATGGCAAATCCTCTCACCAAACACTCTCCTCTGCTGTGATTGGCTGACCTCTCAGCCAAGGGAAAGGCTGTTTCTGAGACTTCAATCAGGGAAGGAAGAGCAGGTGCACTTGGCGCATGGCAGTGTGGTGCGCATGTGTGGGCAAGGGAGAACATGTGAGGCTGGAGGGAGGGGAGTCCCTTCAAGGCAGGGGGTTTCTGTGTGGGAAGTTTGGCCCAATTCTATTGTTGGAGGGGTTCAGAATGCTCTTAGATTGTAGGTTAAGATAAAGGTTTCCCCTGACATTAAGTCCAGTCGTGTCGGACTCTGGGTTGTGGTGCTCATCTCCAATTCTAAGCTGAAGAGCCAGCATTGTCCGTAGACACCTCCAGGTCATGTGGCCAGCATGACTGCATGGAGCACAGCTCACCTTTATTTATAGTTTACCTTTGACTGTTGGTGAACTATAAATCCCAGCAACTACAACTCCTAAATGTCAAGGTCTATTTTCCCCAAACTCCACCAGTGTTTACAATTGGGCATATTGAGTATCCGTGCCAAGTTTGGTCCAGATTCATCATTGCTTGAGTCCACAGTGTTCTCTGGATGTAGGTGAACTACAACTCCAAAAGTTAAGCTCAATGCCCACCAAACCCTTCCAGTATTTTCTGTTGGTCATGGGAGTTGTGTGTGCCAAGTTTGGTTCAATTCCATCATCGGTGGAGTTCAGAATGCTCTTTAATTGTATGTGAACTATAAATTCCAGCAACTACAACTCCCAAATGACGAAATCAACCCCCCTACCAGTATACAAATGTGAGCATATCAAACATTTGTGCCAAATTTGGTCCAGTGAAAGAAAATACGTCCTGAGTATCAGATATTTATGTTATGATTCATAACAGTAGCAAAATTACAGTTTTGAAGTGGCAATGAAAATAATTTCCTGGTTGGGGGTCGCCACAACATGAGGAACTGTATTAAGGGGTTGCAGCATTAGGAAGGTTGTGAAACACTGCAATAAGGGGATTGAGGAAAAGAGGGAGGAGTTTTGCCTTTCCCAGTTGGCTCAGGCAAAAGCAAAATGCCACTGATCCTCTCCTACCTCGTGTGTCCTTCCTCAATAATCCCTTTTACCATTTTGGTCACACTCTGATGCTGGTTGGCGAAATGCATCTCATTCTGCAAAACGTTGGGAGGAATAAGTTTCTGTATTGGGAAAGGCAATGCCCCCCTTCCTACTGGTAGGCCAAGGAAGCCGCCGCGTGGGGCGCCATCTGGTAATGGGCGCATTCTCTCACCCGCCACACAGCGTCCGGCCAATGTTCCACTTTTGGGCCCGCCTGCCTGCCTGCCTCCCTCGGTACCTCCGCCTCCTCCACCGCCCACTTCCTGGCCAGTCTCGCGAGATGGGAAACATGGCGGCTGGGGGAGGGGGGCAGGAAAGAGCACTGCTTGGTGGGAAGCCGAGTCAGCCCGCGTTTCCAGCCTGGGGGGGCTCCTCAGGCCCTGGCTGGCCTTCTCCCAACCCTCTCCCCCCGGGACCAGGCTCTCCTTGGGGAGGCACGGGCCGGCTTGGGTCCCCCTCCCTCCCTGACTGCGATCCCCGCCATCCCTCAGGGCTTCAGGGCCCTCCCTTTCCCCCCTCAGCCGATTCAGCAGGAAAGGGAAGGAAAGGGGCCTGTGTCATGGAATGCAATATAACACTACTACTACTACTACTACTACTACGATATTATAAGGATATATTTTATATTACATGTCATATTACTAATAATATTACAGTATAATGTTACAATACAATGTTAATATATAATAGTAATATCGTGCTCTGGCAATAATATAATGTATTGTATTTACCTTTTACTAGGAATGATGGAGGTTGAAGTCAGAAGCATCTGCCTGCAGGGAGGGCCCCAGTTTGCCCGTGCCTGTGTTAACAATGCCTTTGCAGTGGCGCTGGGGGCTTACTCCTATGGCATCATTATCAAGATTACTGGTAAAAGTAGGGCAGCTGGGACCCTACGCAGGAGCTTCTGGGCATGTGCGGAGGGGGGTGCAAATAATGTTTTTGTGGGGGGCGCCAAAATAATGTTCACTTACCATTTAAAATTACCTTCGATTGTCCCTGCCCCCTCCTCCCCCCAATTTGCTCTTGTAGCTACATCCCCATCTATGCATAATCCTGGAGGGCACCACCAATCCAAAAATGCATTCAGATAGAAAAAATAAGCATAATTAAACATGAGTATATCTCCCCTTCTTGCAGCTCTTTACAATTTCCGCACAATGCAGCACATTTTCTTTTCTTGCAGATATACTCAGAGAACACGATCTTATTAATCCTGGGAGAAACAGGAAGATGGGCCGGAGGGGATTCAATGGAAAGGGGATCGGGATGGCGTATGGCTGCCCTTTGCGGTGCCAGCTTTGGGATGGCAATAGCAGCTGGACAGAGGCCGAGGAATGACCCTCGGATGTGAGGATGGCTTCCCCTTAAAGCCTGGCAAATCTCAGGGCATGGAGAGGGGCCCGCTTGATGGGAACGGGCTTTGAAACCGATGATAAAAGGATTTAATTTGCTCTACCTTCCAAGCTAATTAAAGTTGAAAACCAGCTAATTGGTACTTTGTACTTCCAGCTCCAGTGGTGATGAAAGGGAAAGATAATTGGAGGAGAGGAGAGGGGGGGGGGGGAGCGTACAAAAACGCAAGGTGGGAGCGCACAGGCCAAAGGGATCCAATCGCCACAGCACACGGGGTGGAGCAAGGAAGGATGAGACCAACAACAAAGCACTGTCGAGCGTAATATCTCCAAAGTGGAAGGATACGTACGTCAAGACATGTGCACAGAGCATCTTCTCAGCCCCTGAACATTGGCAAAGGCACATGAAGCCGCAGGTCATGGTACAAAGCCAAAGAATGCTAAAAGCTTTCTTGCGGTCTGACAACATGAATCCACACGTGGTTTCTTCGCCATGGACAGAAAGAAGCCAAACCATTTAGCCACCTTAGCTTCCATGAAGAGTTCAGGCCTTATCTATACTCCTATGTCCATCTTTCTATCTATACTCCTATGTCCATGACCTCCGCAAAACCAGCACCACATTTCCAATTCTCTCCTTCTCATCTTGTGTCACTGTCAAGCTTTCACAACCCAGGCAGAGAAATGGGAAATAACAATGGCATTGAATAGCAAGGTCTTCCCACTGCAGTCAGATTGCATGCCCTGTGATGCCAAAGGCCATGCTGCTGGTAGGGTCCTCACATCAAATAGATTTTTGATGCAGAGCCAAGGTACTACTGGATAGCAGTGTTATTGAAGGGTGACACTGGCAGAGGATCTCTCAGAGATGACAATGGCACCCTAGGCAGGACAACTATCTTAGTATGTTAGTACAGCATCCCTTCACATTCGTGGGTTATGTATTTGTGGATTTCATTGTTTGTGGATTATTATGTCTGCCAACACCACCATTACTGCCCTATATTTCAATTTGGGGGAATGTGCTCTCTCCTTCCATTTCTAGGTTCTCCTTGGGACGGATACTGCTTCTACACTCAGGAATAAATAATAATAATAATAATAATGTTGTTTTCTGGCATTGTGTATTTCTGCTGCTTCAGTGATTGTTCATTTGTATTTTGATTCTGTAGCCCAGTGTTTCCCAACCAGTGTGCTGTGGCACACTAGTGTGCCATGAGCCATCATCAGGTGTGCCATGGGAAATTTGCACTCTCCCCCCTCCTAGCAGCCCCCTCACAAGTTTCCAAGAAACAAATTGAGCCTCTCTGCTTGGATTTTTTTTTACTATTTTACTGGATTTTTTGAGAGTTGCCTCCCCCCCTCCCCAAGGAACTGTTTAGAACAGCTTCATGACATCCATAGTTAACCGGAAGCAAGTTTCACTCAGGGTGAAATTTCACAAAGGTCTGGAGAACAAGCTCTATGAGGAGCGGCTTGAAGAGCTGGGCATGTTTAGCCTCAAGAAGAGAAGGCTGAGAGAAGACATGATAGCCATGTATAAATATGTGAGAGGAAGTCATATATATGTCGTGTTCATCAAAACAGGCCCCGGTTTCACACGGAGTGTATAAATACATTTAAAAACATATTAACTATATGTATTACTGTGTTAGAGTGTCATTTTGTGTCATTTTGGTTGGTGGTGTGCCCCAGGATTTTGTAAATGTAAAAAATGTGCACCGGCTCAAAAAAGGTTGAAAAACACTGCTGTAGCACACTTGTCGATGGATGGCAAGAATCAGCAGCATCCACCGCTATCCTTTTTATCCTGGGCATCGACGGAGCCAGTATAGACTTTCTTTTGGTTTGTTTCTCCATAGTGCTAATGGGTTAGGTGCTCTTCGTTCCACTCCTCAGCTGAGACCTCTCTGACTTGGTTGGACCTGCTGGTAGTTACACTACCCCCATCACAGCTCTGTGTCCTCGGAACAGTTAAGCCCCCCACCACAACAAGGTGGCACCCATCGAGGGTACAGGTACAGGTGGTCCCAGTGGTAATTGGCACACTGGGTGCTGTGCCAAAAGATCTCATCCGGCATTTGGAAACAATAAACATTGACAAAATCATGATCTGTCAACTGCAAAGGGCCACCTGACTTGGATCTGCATGCATCATTCAAAAATTATTTATTTATTTATTTAAAGCATTTATACCCCATCTCTTCTCAACCCCAAAAGGGGGACTCAGGGTGGCTTACATAGGCAGCAATTCAATGCCATCACATAAACAGTTAAAACCATCCTCCATAATCATTACTCATTAAAATGCAAAAATACATAAATTACATACAACTTTCATTAAAACAGTATAAAACATTGATCATCAATAAAAAAAACCGAATCCTCGTATAAATCATCCTTATCAGTCCATTTCGCGCAAGTGCTGCTTTATGTCTATTGACCAAAGGCCTGGTCCCACAACCACGCTTTTACTTTCTTCCTGAAAGCCAGGAGGGCTGGGGTCGATCGTATCTCACTTGGAAGCGCGTTCCAGATACATCACACAGTCCTAGTCACCTGGGAAGTGTTCACGTTGTGATTTTGTGATACAAAATCCAGCATATAGCTCTCGTTTGCTGTGAAATACTGTGTTTTTGTGTCAGTAAAATAACAACACCACCCTCCACATAGGTGAGTTTAACTTTTGCAAATTTGATTATTTACAGATTTGGTCTCTCTAGGTCTTCCAATGTGACTCCATAATCACATTTCACCAGAATGTGCCCATAGACTTATACAGGAGGACCTAGAAATGCCTAGTTCTCTCAGGGTGAAAATACATCAGGTCTATATTTATACTGTTCTCCTGCCCCCACACTTTGTATGAGATTGTTCCCTCGTAACATCTGCAAAAAATAAGGGCTGGCTGTAGTTGTTAGTATTTTATAGAAGGAGCCACCAATAAAACACATTTTAATAAAAAAAATTGTGGTGGGTCGTTGGTTGTGTTTTGCCCAATAGTAGTCACGTTCCTTGGGTTTCCCCTGAATTCTAGACATAGAATCAGGAAGGTAAATTTTCCTCCACCTTCCTTTGTACACTTTGGGGCTAAACACCTTTCTTCTCCATCACAAAAGCACCCCAAGACATCATTCAGTCTCTTTTCCATTGAGCCCTGTATGCATGACTGGTGTCAACCTCAATGTAAGCTGCCAATAGTTATCACAATGCAAGGCCATTCTCTTCCCTTCCATGTCCTCCTTCCCCTCCTCTTTTCCTCCGGCTGTGTCACTCTCTGTCTCTCTCCCTCCAAACTACATTATCTCATAAATAATATTTCGGCTTTGAGACAGTTCACTTAACCGCTGGGCCTAAGCAGACATCCAGAGCGATGCGATACGGTCCCGTTGACAACATTAGATATTGTAGCAAGGAAGGAGATAGCAACGAACCTGGGGCTGTGGGGGATCAGTAGTGTTGGGGGGGGAGTGAGGATTCTCTATAGATGGGAACTTTGGGGTGATGGATGAATCCCCTAAAGTCCCCCTGTAAATGAAGGAGTAATGAGGGGGTGGCTGTCATACTCTCGTAGAGCCTTTGCATCATATCAAGAACTTTGAGTAGAAAGTCAGATGGATGGGAGAAAGGAAGGAAAGAAGGAAAGAAGGAAGGACTTGACATTTTTTTGCTGAACTTTCAGGTGAAAGGAAGAGGCAACAACTTCAAATTTCAATCTCTACTAACTTTAAAGGAGCTATCCAAAGTGCTGAAGCCCATCTACTCTATCTCACCTGGCTATCTAGGGCAGTTACAAGAGCAATAAACCCCATAGGTTTGGCTTACAACTCTCAACATTGCAGCGTTCTTTAGGTAGCAAGGACACAAGCAATGATGGCTGTAATGTTTTGGGAACCCTAGTCCTGAAAAATGACATTTGTCCCAAGCTCTGCTTCTCATCATTGAAGAGATGGTGTTACCTTCGATCCTCAGCTGTCGATGGAGTCTCATATCTCCACCATCAGCAGAGTGACGTTTTTCCATCTTAGTCAGTGAGGAAGCTGGCCCCCTATCTATCCCGGTACGATCTGGCCACAGTGGTCCAAGCTACGGTCATCTCAAGGTTAGACTACTGTAACGCTCTCTACATTGGTCTTCCTTTGTCGGTGATCCGGAAACTTAAGCTGGTGCAGAACGCTGTAGCCCGGCTGCTCGTGAGAGTCCCAACGAGCTGCCATATCACACTGATTCTGCGGGATCTGCACTGGCTTCCTGTTGAATGCCGGATTACCTTCAAAGTGTTAGTTTTGACCTTTAAGGCTTTGAATGGTCTGGGGCCAGTGTACCTAAGGGGCTGCCTTATCCCATACTGTCCCGCTAGATCCTTACTCTCTGAGGAACAAAATATCCTTGCTGTACCAAGTGTTAAAGTATATCAACTGACAGCAACACGGAGAAGGGCATTTTCAATCATAGCCCCGGTTCTTTGGAACGCGTTGCCCTCCGAAACCCATGCCCTTCAGAGCCTACCAGCATTCCGGAAAACCTGCAAGATGTTATTGCTCTGGCAGGCTTTCGGGTCCTGAACAACTACTGGATTCCCTTCTGTTGCTAATGCTGTTGTACTCTGATGCTGCTTAGTGTGTCCTTGCTGTTTTAATGTGATGTTTTAATTGTTTTTATTGATTGGCATGTGAGCCGCCCCGAGCCGGCTGGGAGTGGCGGCGGACAACTTTGAATGAATAAATAAATAAATAAAATCATGGTTCTGTTGAAGGCAATATAACTGAGCTGGGAAGAAAGCAATGGGGTTCTTTCCAATAATTAGATTAAGCATAAATATTCTGATAGATTGGAGCAAAAATACATTTAGTACAGCCTTCTGCTTTTCCCCAGTGCTTAGCTGGGCATCTCCAAAAGATCTCTGTGCCCATCAATGGGAGAAAAACAGGCACAGGAGCCCCTGGTGGCACAGCAGCTTAAACTGCTGAGCTGCTGAACTTGTAGACCAGAAATTTGACAGTTTGAATCCAGGGAGAAGGGTGAGCTCCCTCTGTTAGCCCTAACTTCTGCCAACCTAACAGTTTGAAAACATGCAAGTCTGAGTAGATCAATAGGTTCCACTCTGGCAGAAAGGTAGCAACGCTCCATGCAGTCATGCTGGCCACATGAGCTTGGCAGTATCTATGGACAAAGCTGGCTCTCCAACTTAGAAATGGAGATGAGCACCACTGCGCAGAGTTGGACACAACTAGACTTAATGTCAAGGGGAAACCTTTACTTTATGTCCTCCAGCATGATTCTATGGTGAGCCTCTTGGCGAAGCTGACATAGAATTGTGCTGGAGGATCTAGAAATGCCTAGAGAAGTGTTCTGAAAAAAGAACAGGCCTATATTTATGGGTTCTGCACCCCTAAGCCCTGCAAAAGTTGGGGGGCTATTGTAGTTGTGCGTATTGCACAGAAGGAGCAGGTGAGGGTTTTGCCCTCCTTTCTGCTAGAGATCCCTGTGTACAACTAGTGGGCCACTGTGTGACCCAGAATGCTGGACTAGATGGGCTGAGGCCCGATTCAGCATGGCTCTTCTTATGTTCTTATGTTCTTATGTTCTTATATCTGAATATCTTTCACCATGAAAATTTTATTATGGGTTTATTAATTTTTTAATTTACTTTATTTATATTCCGCTCTTCTCACTCCGAAGGGGACTCAGAGCGGATTACAGTCAGGTACACATACTTAGCAGACAATCCCTGCCGTTTCCACATACACACATATAGACATACAGAGGCAAACTCTGGCCACCAGGGGGAGCTAATGCACTCCTAATCTCTCAGTGTTCCTAGCATCCCTTGTTGTTCCTTCTGCATTCCTCAGCATTCCTGGAGTTCTTTAATAACCTCATAATTCAGTCAAAATTTGCCTCCTCACTTAATGTGGTACTTTTATCTCCTACTTGAGAGATGCAACTGTATTTTGGGCTGCAAAGGTCGACAGCAGGCTACACTTAAAGGTCGAGCACCCACCTCGACCAAGGCAGGCCTCGAACTCATAACCTACTGGTCAGAGAGATCTTATGCAGCTGACACTTAGCCAGCTGCGCCACATTGCCGGGTTTCCTAGACTGAGCAAGGATTTCTTGTAGCCCAACATTTAAACCAATTCTTTTATATAGGGTTGCCAGAGTGAAATCATATCAAACAGTTGTGTGAGTAGATGGAATTTCAGCAGATGTTGTAGGTCACACAACCAGACCACCAGCAAGGCCTGCTGAAATCCCTTCTTCTATACTCTTCAAGGCACAGGAGCCCTCTCCAGTTCTTACCCAACGTAGGAATTTGGGACGTGAATGATTTGCATCATCTCAATGCCTGCAATGGAAGACATTTGGGAACTGAAGGAAAGTTTCATTGAGGAGTATGAATTCGAAGGGGCGATGTCCTCATGCCCATCTTAAGCTATAGATCTTTCTACAGTCCTTAAATTTGTTTTCCAGTGTTATGGGATCATTCAGGGCAGAAGGTTGCTGAGGTTGCCACTCAATTGCACATGGAATACTGTCGTGTTGCTGTCATAACAGATGCGCTGCCATGTGGAGGGATCTTCCCTGCCTCTTCCTCTCTGTTGGCTATTACATTCTCCTGTAAAAAGGTTGCTCCTGGGTTGATATTTCCATTTCTAGTGACAGCGGTCTGGATCAGATTTACTGTCCTACCTGATAAAATGGTGACGGCACCGTTGCTTCCGGTGCTGAAACATATATAGAGAGATGGAGTTACTCTAGTGCCTGAGACCCAAGGAGTGAGAGAGGGAATAAATCAGAGGGGAACGGCAATGAAGGTGGCTGGCTTCAAAGGGGACCTTTTCAAAATTCACAATTTTAATTGTGTTCCTTTTGAATGTCATTTTAATGGCAGCCGGCTGAGTCAAACTGTTCAAACCCGCTCATCAAACATTTTCGCCTAGTGCATTATCAGGCAGGAGGAAGACACGAACATTGTAATGTTATGTGTTTATACTTGGAAGGGAGTTGAAATCTTAAATAGACAGGGGGGAAAACAGAGGAATAGGAGAGAGAAAATGAGAAGGATGGAAGAATTGTTGTTACACATATGCCATTACTTAATGTTAGCTGAAGGTTGGGACTAGGGCCATGATGGCGGACCTATGACATGCGTGTCAGCACTGACATATGGAGCCATTTTTTAAATTAAATGTGGCCACATGCCGAGAAGGACATTTCATTCTCGGCACCTGGTGAAGTGTAGTGTAGACCAGTGTTTCCCAACCGGTGTGTTGCGGCACACTAGTGTGCCATGAGCGATCATCAGGTGTGCCGTGGGAAATTGGAACCTCTTGAGTCTTGAATAAGCCACACCCCTTTATTCCCCTTGTGCCAATCCCGTCGTAGGTGGCCTTGAACTCCTGCCCGGCACCAAGATGGAGGCGTAGGGACCGGAAGCGCCTTCCCTGAGGGGACGCCAGTGGAGCGCAAGTGCCTCGTGTGAGGCGATGCGGCAGCGGGTGTGCCTGGTGGTGCTGGACTTGGCGGTGGGCCTGGTGCTGGTCCAGCCGGCCGGGGCAGTGGAGCCCTTGAGCTTGAGCCTGGCCCTGGCCGGTGCCGCCGCCTTCGCCTTCACGGGCTTTCTCTCCTATCCGCGGTTCTACTGCCTCTTCGCCCACTGCTGCCACGACGCGGGGAACAACGGGGCCCGCCTCTGGGCAGGTACACGAACAGCCTACCGGGTCTCAGAGACTGTGATGTGACGTGGAAGGAATAATTAATAATTATTAATTATTGTTATTATTATTATGAACTATGTATTAACATACTATTATTATTTTCCCTTAGTATATGCTATTATATTGTTATATTATCAGTATTTGTCATAGTCATGGTGTATATCATTATTGACTATGAGAGTAATGATAACAGTCAGGATTAACTCCTGTGCTTTACTGATAATATATTGTATGTACCTATAATATTTATATTATAATGTAATACAATATAACACTTTTAAAAATAATACAATATTGAAATTATATATTTTATATTACTTGTAATAGTACTAATAATATTACAGTATAATGGTATAGCACAATATAGTAAGTTAGAGTGTCATTTTGTGTCATTTTGGTTGGTGGTGTGCCCCAGGATTTTGTAAATGTAAAAAATGTGCCGCGGCTCAAAAAAGGTTGAAAAACACTGGTGTAGACACTCTGTGCCACTCTGTGTAGGCCAAAACAACAGAACTCCAGCATGGAGTGTCTAGTTCTGGAACATTAAATCTATAGTGTAGATCAGTGGTTCCCAGGGGCCACTTTGACCAGGGACCACTCTTCAACATTAATACCAAAAGGGTCACAAATCAGTTTTTGGTCAACCTTTAAAAAGCACCTTAAAACCTGGCTTTTCCGCTGTGTCTTTGGAGAGTAACCACTTAACCTTATACCATTGCTCCCCTCAACGCTCCTTTCTCTGGAGTTCACTTCCCTTGCCCTTATATAAAGGCTGTGTTTATATGAGTTCTCCTTCGCAAATATTCTACTCCCGTTATCTCACCCTGAGTTTTAAACTTTATCCTGTACGTGCGGCCCGCCTTGTCATTTGCGATTTTAGAAATTGTTCTTTTATTTATATGTTTGTATTTTTATTGTGTTGTTGACAATGTTTTTGATTTTTATTTTATTGTAAGCCGCCCCAAGTTCCCATTGGGGAGATGGTGGCGGGGTATATATAAAGTATATTTTTTATTATTATAGAGAAGTATGGAGCTACATGCCGAGAAGGATGTTTCATCCTCAGCTCCTCCTTAGTGTAGTATAGACACTCTGTGCTGAAGGTCTGTAGGCCAAAACAACTGAACTCCAGCACAGAGTGTCTAGTTCTGGGACTCTTGGTTAGGCTGTTATGGGATCTTTGACCTCGCTTCTGGCCGGTGGAGCAGGAAGCAGCGGAATGCTACAGGGGATGCATCTCTGGAGGCCCTGTGATTGCCATTACCAGCCACCACATAATCACAGCAACCATCATCCAATCTACTGCTCTGGGGTGTTGTGGATTTCTAATTGATCATCATTACTGAGATAAGTGAGGGGGAGGTTGGGAGAGGTGAGGGCCTGTGCTATGGGTGCCATTTCCAGCCACAGGTGAGGGCCTGTGCTATGGGTGCCATTTTAGAAATAGCGGCAGCCACCTCAATCACTAAGCAGGTAAGTTAAACAATTAGTTTTTGGTTTTATTAAATAACTAGCTTGGGGACCCGGCAGTGCCCGGGTTATTTGAGAAACGTATTGGTTGATCTTTAGCAATTATTTATGGGGCTCGCAGTGGTGTCAGGAAGGTAGTGAAGGCACTGCGAGTCCCATCGCCCATGGTCTACCCTCCTCCAAAGTGCAGCAAGATGTAGAGTGGGTCATGGAGGCTCTGTCTGCCAAGTTTGGCCTGTATCCATCAGGATTGGGAGTTGCAGTGGTATCATGAAATTACTGAAGGTACTGCAAGTCCCATAATCCATGGTCCACCCTCCTCCAAACTGCACCAGGATGTAGAGTGGGTAATGGGGGCTGTGTGTGCCAAGTGTTGTCTGTATTGGTCCTTTTAGGTGGCCACAGTGGCCTGTGGGAACCAAAGTGTTTGAAAGCACTACAAATCCCATAATCCGTGGTCCATCTCCCCCAAACCACACCAGGACGTAAAGGGAGTCAGGGGGGGGGTTATGTGTACCAAGTTTGGTGCAGGTCCATCACCCGCGCTGGTCGCTGTGGCCTGTGAAAGTGGCAGTCAATCAGAACGCTGCCACATACAGACAAACATACAAACATACATACAAACATTCCACTTTATTATATATAGAGAAGTTATATATTACAATTATATATTTTTGTTATTTAAACTATAAATATCATGAAATTATGGTTTTCTACATTTTTGCTATATAAACTATAAATATAGTGAAATTATGGTTTTTCTCTCTCTCTCGAAGTGACACCCCACCTGAGTTATGCTCAGTTGTTTTTGGTGAATTTTGACACACCAAACTCAAAAGGTTTCCCATTTCTGGTCTAGGCAAACCAGAAATATTCACAATCATTCCTGGCTGGGATTGGAGTCCTGGGACTGTCTCTCTATCCCCCATGGCACTTTTGAGTGCTATGAAGTCTTCTTCACTCCCGTTTTCCAGAAGGTGGAGCGGGAAAGCCCTCAGCCATGAAACAGTCACTGCATAGGGGAGAAAATAATCTCTTGCTGGATGCAACTTGACCTGCCATGCCCTTTCCTTGTAATTTATTTTTGAATACTGTCCAAATTCCATGAGCATCAGCAGGAGGAGGATGAGTGGAAACAGAGACAATGGACTCGGGGACTGAGAAATCGCAGCAGGAGGAGAGAGCTGGAGGGGATTAAGTCCACCGGTCACTGCAGGAACAGAGTCCAATCCAGGCAAGGAAATCCAATCAGGTTTCGCGAAATGGTTCTTCGCATGGAGGAGTCTCTCTCCTCTTAAACCTGTCATAAAACAGTGATTCTGGCCAACAGTGGAGAACAGCACTGTGAGGTGATAGGTCTATTCCAAATTGTATCCTGAACTAGAACATCCACACCACAAAATAAATGTAGTTTAAAACCGCTTTAATTGTTTTACAAGGCTGTCAAACCTTTCCTGCCCAAGCATAATGGTGCCTAACCAAATTGTAAGACCTAGGATTTCATAGCACTGAGCCATGACAGTTAAAGTGGTGTAAAACCAGATTAATTCTACAGTGTAGATCAGTGATTCCCAGGAACCACTTTTTAAAAATTTGATTTTTTTGATTTTTCAATAATGTGGTTACAGCGAAAGAGGGTGAAAACATGTGCAGGTAGAGTAAAGTAGGAAAGTTGATAGCGCAAGAGATAGAGTTTTAAAAAAAGAACAGAGCAAAAACAAAAAGAGAAAGAATAATAATTTTTTTTAAAAAAAAAGTCTTTTGGTCCGGGACTTCCCCTAGTCCTTTGAGGGTTAAACATCTGGTTGTAGTTAAAAGTCTAGCTTCTGTTGTCCGTCGGTCAAAGGAACCACTTTGACCAGGGACCATTTTGTCCAGGGACCACTTGACCAGGGATCACTATCCAACATTAGTAACAAAAGGGTTACGAATCAGTTTTTGGTCAACTTTATATTCGATTTGATTACTTGGGCTGCTGATTCAGAAAATGTCATTGGATAGACCACATCAGCTCTAGTTTCTGATACAGAACATATGCCATCAATTAGTCGCCATCTGCTCGCCCACAGAAAACCATATTTAATCATCTAGACCTGTGGACTTTGTTTTAGGTCTCACAGCCCACCAATGGGCTGTGGCCCACAGGTTGGGGACCACTGGTGTAGATGCACATGGAGGTGCTGAATCTGTTTTTGGTTCAGCACCCTGGACAGCTCCACATAAAACCAGGAGTGTTTTTCTCCATCTCAGGCTGGATCTATGCTCCCCAATAATAAAACTATAGTAATAAAACTTTATTTATGTTCCACCTTATCTCCCTTGAGGGACTCAGAGCAATACTGCAGTTTGGAACAATTAAATTGCATTATATGGTTCTACACAACAACAACAACAACAACATTTATTACAGTCTATAAACCCATCAGTAAAATCAACAGTCATTATAAATTTTCCCATCTCAGGAGAAGTCCATTGTACAAGATACATCTACATGGTTTCAAGTAATACCCCTAATGGAGGTTAGTTGCTTTCTCAGCCTTGTTGCCACTGCGAGGAATTTTGCCACCATGAGAGTCGCCCTGCAGCTCTTGTCCTCTCAAAGATATCTAACAATCCTCTGCATATGGGGAATGGCTGGTTATGTGGAACAGGGTTGGATATAAAAGCTGGGTACATTGCACTGTGTTGTAGCAGCACTGCAATAAAATGTGTTCTATTGTTTCTATTTCATTTCCTTCACAGGGGCATAGTCTTTGGGAGGAAGGATTTTCAGACAGTCTGCCTCTTAGCATCGCTCTTTAGGTATTCACATGTCTTCACCAAGCATGGGCAAACCGTGGCCCTCCAGGTGTTTTGGACATCAGCTCCCACAATTTCTAACAGCTTCGGGCCCTCCCCCCCCACTTCAGCCTCTTAAGTGGGAAAGGAAAGGGAAAAGGAAAAGAAAAAAGCCTGATGGTGTTAGGAATTGTGGGAGTTGGAGTCCAAAACACCTGGAGGGCCCAAGTTTGCCCATATCTGGTCTACACCAGTGTTTCCCAACCGCTGTGATGTGGCACACTAGTGTGCTGTGACGGACCTTCTGCTGTGCCATGGGAAAAGCTCTCTGCCCCCTTCCTTTCCCCCTCCTCCTGCCAAACTCCTGCTGCTTGGGGGAGGAGGAGGAAGGGCCGGGCGTCGGCAAAGAAAAAGAAGAAGGGGCCGGGGCGCCGCCTCCTTCGGCCGTTTTCTCAGGCAGTCTCCAATCCGCCATGACTCTCACCCCTCACTTGCTGAAGCCACACGGAGGAGGAGCCCCGCCCACTGAAGCCCATCCACCACTCATGCTCCTCGTCTGTGGGATAGCTGAAGCTGGGGGGAGGGTGCGGGGCATGGTGTGGCCTGGTTCTGCCCCCTCCCCCGGCTTCGGCACTCCCAGCACCTTCTCCAGCCTTGAGGGAGCAGTGCCAAGCCAGAATTGTGTTGGTTCTGCCACCAGTGGCTTGGCACTGCCCCCTCAAGGCTGGAGAAGCTGCTGGGAGAGCTGAAGCTGGGAGGAGGGGGTGGGGCATGGCTTCGGCACTCCCAGCAGCTGCTCCCAGCAGGCCACCATCCCCCAGCCATTCTTTACTGTGTTAGAGTGTCATTTTGTGTCATTTTGGTTGGTGGTGTGCCCCCGGATTTTTTTAATGTTAAAAGGGTGCCACGGCTCAAAAAAGGTTGGGAAACACGGATCTACACTGACCAAATAATTTTGGAACTGCATTAAATGGCAGTGTAGATTTAGCCTTGTTGACATGGAAGCCATCTGTGCTACTTTCTCTCTGTGTGAATAATTGTCTGAAAACTAGTTGCTTTTACAGAATCCAACCATTTTCCTAAGGAATTTCAGAAGGGATTGTTTAATCCAGTGAGAGAAAGCAAGGAGATGGCTGCCCCTCAGGTAACTGCTTCAAAATCAGGTCCTCTCCAAAGTTTTTAGGTCAGAAATAATTGGGAACCCATCGCGCCGTGCTCTAAAATATGCTTAAATATGCTGGAACTATCTGAATTAAATGCCAATTATGAGACCCCCATCAGCTTCCTGGAATACATTGTATTAATAACACAATTAAACATGTATTACTTAACACATTTTTTTAAAAAAACTACGGAAGTTAATCATATGGCAGCACAACCCTGGGAAGTGACTGTTTAGCAAACGAATGGCTATTTAATTAGCGCACCCCTCCCAATCGTGGTCTAAAACATGGCATTATTTTCTTTTATTCCCCATTGCAACCTAATTATAATACTAGCTTGAGTTATTCCATCTCTGTTTCCTCACGTTGGCAGTAACTCAAGCTTATGGACAGCTGTGAAAAGGCTTTAAAACCCAGGCTAGTCCCTACTATGTGCTCTTTTTAGCTTCTTAGTCCAGCTGCAAACAGTTGGATGCAACACATCTTCCCATGACCAAGTTCTTCTCTGGCATTTGATGTGGGTAAATTCCACTGTAGGGTATCTTTTGCTAATTTCATAAATATAGTATGGTCCCAATATTATGAGACTGATATCTGTGGTTTCATTTAACCAACAACATGATGTTCTTATTTCAATGGGCTTCACTATAATCCATAGTTTTGTGTATCAACCCAAAGTTTGGGAACATATATCCAGTGGATACTGAGGTCTTACTGAACAACTAACTATATCCCACTGCATTCTTTGGCATAGGTAAGGCAAGGCTTTCCCTTGGCATTAAGTCTAGGGCAGTGTTTCTCAACCTGGGGGTCGGGACCCCTGAGGGGGTAGCAAGGGGGTGTCAGAGGGGTCGCCAAAGACCATCAGAAAGCATAGTATTTTTGTTGGTCATAGGAGTTCTGTGTGGGAAGTTTGGCCCAATTCTATCGTTGGTGGGATTCAGAATGCTCTTTGATTGTAGACGAACTATAAATCCCAGCAACTATAACTCCCAAATGTCAAGGTCTATTGTCTTCAAACTCCACCAGTGTTCACATTTGGGCATATTGGGTATCCGTGCCAAGTTTGGTCCAGATCCATAATTGCTTAAGTCCACAGTGCTCCTTGTATGTAGGTGAACTACAGCTCCAAAACTCAAGGCCAATGTCCACCAAACCCTTCCAGTATTTTTTGTTGGTCATGGGAGTTCTGTGTGCCAAGTTTATTTCAATTCCATTGTTGGTAGAGTTCAGAATGCTCTTTGATTGTAGGTGAACTATAAATCCCAGCAACTACAAGTCCCAAATGACAAAATCAATCCCGCCCAACCCACTATTAAAATTAGGAAGTATCAGGTATTTGTGCCAAATTTGGTGCAGATATTGACGTTACGATCCATAACAGTAGCGAAATTACAGTTATGGAGTAGCAAAAAAAATAATTTTATGGTTAGGGCTCACCACAACATGAAGAACTGTATTAAGGGGTCATGGCATTAAGAAGGTTGAGAAACACTGGTCTAGGGCTTAGTGGTCATCTCCATTTCTAAGCTGATGAGCTGACGTTGTCCCTCCAAAGTCATGTGGCCATCATGACTGCATGGAGCACCATTACCTTCCAGCCGGAGCAGTACCTATTGATCTACTCACATTTGCATGCTTTCAAACTGCGAGGTTGGCAGACGCTGGGGCTAACAGTGGGAACTCACCCCACTCCATGGATTTGAACTGCCGACCGTTCAGTCAACAAGTTCAGCAGCTCCGCGGTTTAAACTGCTGCACCACCGAGGGCAGCATATGCATATGTTTTCATATGCATGCACAATTTAAACATCTTTGAATATATTTTATGCACTCTTTTGGGGCTGTGCTTTGCATGGATCCATTTATTGTATTGACAAAAACATATTTGTTAGCTTGTTTTTGTTTGCATTTGCGCTGGCTTTGTTGGTTTTTTTTGCTTGCTCTTACAGATCACATTGGTGTGTATTTTGATGTGTCTGAAGCCATTCAAGATTACATAGATGCTGGAATTATGAATGCCTTTGGTTTGTGCTGAATCTGAGTAGTGTGGACTTGAGGAATGATTCATACATATTCCACTAGAGAAGATTCTTCACATTTCTCTTAATTGGATTGAGATAAAAATTAGAGCAGATTCGGGTCAAACCTGCTCTTCTTTCCCAAAGAAGAACAGGACAAGGGACAACTAGGGTCTGCGCCCGTACCTTGGGAAGTCTGATCTGGCTACGGTCATCCACGCTCCGGTCACATCCTGAATAGATTACTGCAACGCACTCTATGTGGGGCTGCCTTTGCAGACAGCTCGGAAATTACAACTAGTGCAACGGGCGGCAGCCAGATTACTAACTGGAGCTACATACAAGGAGCATGCCACCCCCCTGTTGTGTCAGCTCCACTGGCTGCCTGTCTACTTCCGAGCTCAATTCAAAGTGCTGGTTTTGACCTTTAAAGCTCTATATGGTTCTGGCCCAGCTTACTTGTCTGAATGCATCTGCCACTACGTCCCAACTCGTAATCTAAGACCTTCCGGGGAGGCCCTGCTCTTGCTCCCGCCAACTTCTCAAATGCGGTTGGTGGGGACGAGGGAGAAGGCCTTCTCGGTGGTGGCTCCCCATCTGTGGAACGTGCTTCCCAGCAACATACAATCAATTCCATCCCTCCTGGCATTCAGGAAAAAAGTAAAATCTTGGCTATGGGACCAGGCATTTGCACACTAGCACAAGGCAGCATTTTAGATTGGATTTTAATGGAAAGTTGATGAATAGGGCTCAATGCTTTTATGGACAGAACACTGTTTTTAACTTATATGAATGCGTATGATGTTTAATGTAATTGTATATTAATGTATTTTAATGTTGAATGTTTCTGGGGTTTTATATTGTGTTTTACTGTGTGGGCATCAAATTGTGCCTTTGTGTAAGCAGCTCTGAGTCCCCCCTTGGGGGTTGAGAAGAGCGGGGGGAAATGCTGGAAATAAATAAATAAATAAATCCTTTTGGTTCCAAAGTATCCAGGGTTTATTTTGGACTACAACTCCCAAAAGCCTTCAGTGGATAATGGATACTGGGAGAGGCAGTACGAAAGATAATGCGCCATTACTGCCCTCCCCTGCGGTGTGACTAATAGCAGCCATGTGAGTATGTGTTGCTGCTTCAGCCAAATGCTTAGCACTCCACAGCTGCCTCAAAGTATTTTGAAAAATGTTAAGGGAGCTGGTCATGGATCGTCTGCATCAGGTATGGCTCGGCCTCCGGCCAAACTTTTCTTGCCCGGCTGCTGTGAGGATCAAGTCGGATAATCCCATATATCCTGTCCTAAGATCCTTGAAGTCAGGGGAGGACAAAAATGTGATGGATAAATATTTGTAAACAGAGAGGGCCAAGACAGTTGGATGCTGGGACAGAGAAATGCAGTGGGGCATCACACAGCAATAACGCTTATAAACTAAGATATGCAATTTATTATACTCTGTTATAAAGATAGAAAAATATTTAAAAGCACTGGGTTGCTGTGAGTTTTCTGGGCTGTATGGCCATGTTCCAGAAGCATTCTCTCATGACGTTTCACCCACGGCTATGGCAGGCATCCTCAGAGGTTGTGAGGGTGCCTGCCATACATGTGGGTGAAACGTCAGGAAAGAATGCTTTTGGAACATGGAAATACAGCTCAGAAAACAGCAACCCAGTGATTCCGGCCATGAAAGCCTTTGACAACATATTAAAAAGCATTCAGAAAATGGGGATGATCCTGGAATGATGAGCTCTTTGCAATTTGAGATGTGTGGCACGTAAATAGTTGCACATGTGTTTACTGCAGAATTTTATTTATTTATTTATTTATTTATTTCAACTTATTCGTCGCCATTCCCGTGGGGCTTGGGGTGACTTACATATATTAAAACGCAATAAAACACAGCTAAAAACATACAAGTTAATATCATAAAGTATACAATTGTGCGCGCACACCAGAACTACTCCCTTGGCTTACAACCGCATAAAAGAGGCCTGGAGTTCTTATTGCCCAAATGCCTGAACGAACAAAAATGTCTTACAAGCCTTGCGGAAGGCTAGTAAGTTAGACAACGCATGGATTTCTGGGGGGAGAGCATTCCACATTACTGGAGCAATGACTCTGAAGGCTCTCCTGCGCGTTGAGGTCAGGTGAAGGGTTTTGCAGCTTAAGGAGGTTAAGGGACTCTGATCGGAGTGGTCTTGCTGGACAATGTAGGGAGAGGCGGTCCCTTAGGTACACTGGCCCCAGACCATTTAAGGCCTTAAAGGTTAAAACCAGCACTTTGAAGATGATCCGGTGCTCTATTGGCAGCCAGTGCAGTTCGCGCAGAACAGGCGTAATGTGGCAGTAGGCTGGTAAACCTGCCAGCAGCCGCGCTGCAGCATTCTGCACCAGCTTAAGCATCCGGATCACCGACAAAGGAAGGCCAATGTAGAGAGCATTACAGTAGTCCAATCTTGAGATGACCATGGCTTGGACCACTGTGGCTAGGTCATGACGGGACAGGTAGGGAGCTGGCTTCCTCGCCTGTCGGAGGTGGTAGAAAGCTACTCCGCTGGCGATGGAGATAGGCTTCTCCATCGACAATTGAGAGTCAAGTGCGACTCCCAAACTCTTTACAGATGGCGACGGGCGTAGTGTCGCACCGTCCAGGATTGGGAGCCAGATCTCTCCTGTACCCAGATGACCCAGCCACAGGATCTCCGTCTTAGCCAGATTCACCTTCAACCTACTAGCTCGCAACCATCCAGTGACGGCTTCAAGGCAACGATGGAAATTATTGGGTACGGAGTCAGGCCCGCCTTCCATCCCCAGAACAAGCTGGGTGTCATTTGCATATTGGTGACACTCCAGCCTGAAGCTGTGTACCAACTGCTCAAGTGGTCGAATGTAGATGTTAAAACAATAAAGAGGAGAGGATTGCCCCCTGAGGCACCCCACATAGAAGAGGGGCGCGCCCCCCCGAGACAACCTCGCCCCTTCTCACTCGCTATAGCCGGTTCCGGAGAAAGGAGGACAACCAATTAAGGACTGTCCCCCTCACTCCAGCCCCGGCAAGGCGGTGGGTCAAAAGATCATAATCGACAGTATCAAACGCTGCAGAGAAATCAAATTTTCTGCAGATAAAATGCTGTTATATCTACAGAAAACACTGCTTTTTGCATACATCCATGTACCAATGAAGTATTTTCTGTGCAAAAACAACAAATCTGCACAGAAATAATGTTTTCCACATAGAAGATACCCTTTTCTGTGTGAAGTCTGAATTTTGCACAGGATAATCCCTTAACTATGAATCGTTTTTGAGCAATTTATCTTGGTACATTATTAGTACAAAATACATCTCCATTATATTCTCAGAGATGGGACACCTTTTTTATCCAGGGCTTGGAAAAGTTGCCATATTAACCATGATTCCTAGAACCCCCTTCCAGTGTACCTTTTTCCAGGGGCTAAAATATTCAATACACAACCCAACACTTTCTGCAATGACCATTTGCTTTTCTACCCAGAGGGAGAAAACTCTTCACTCCCATGTATTGTGTATGATCGTTCAACATGTTAAAGGCTTATTCAAGCCATGCTTTGCCATATGTCACGGGCATCAAATCGTCACAGGAAAATGGAAAATGGTGCTCCTTGGGGGTCATTCCCCCTTCAAAAAGCATCAGGCCCAGTGAGATCAGGCCAGGCCTGCCTGGAAGCTCTTGGTGACGGGTGATCAATTCAGGTTGACAGGTGTGAAGCTTTGCAATTTTCTCTGCAGGGAAGTCCAGATAAACAGACTGGCGGGTGGTCAAGGGGAAGGGAGAGGGGCTGGTAGATAAGGGGATGGGGAGGGAGGTGGACTGGGAAGATAAAAGAGGGTCAGCTGGAGCCAATCACTCACCAAATCTGTCCCAGAGAGGAGACAGCGGCAGGGGTTAACCCTCAAGTGACTCAGCCCACCCAGAGGAAGCGTCCAGGGATGAGGTAGGGGAAAGATGGATTACTGATTGAAGGTTCTCTTGGAGACCTTTACTGTCATGGAGGGAGTCTATTGGAAATCAACGGTCCTGATTCACAAAGTATCCAAGATTCCATGCCACTACAATACTGTATAAATATCTGCTTGTGGAGTTATGAGAAGCTGGCATTATGTAGCTCTCTACTGAATGGTTGGCCAGGATGGAGACTGCAGTCATGTAATCAGAAGAAGACTAGGTGTGCATCTAAGACAGTCACGGGCAAACGTTGGCCCTTCAGGTGTTTTGGACTTTAACTCCCACAATTCCTAACAGCCTCGGGCACTTTCCTTTTCTCCCTCAGCCGCTTAATTCTGAGGCTGTTAGGAATTGTGGGAGTTGAAGTCCAAAACACCCGAAGGGCCAAAGTTTGCCCATTCCTTGTCTACACTGACCAAATAATGCAGTTCGGAACTGCATTATATGGCAGTGTAGATCTAGCCTCATTGACATGGAACACCTGGAGCACCGAAGTTTGTCCATGCCTGGTCTAAGATATAGAAATAATAATTTGGAAACTACTTTATTCCCCATGGCTCAATGTTATGGCATCATGGGAGAATAGTTTTATAAGGCTCTCCTGGCCAAAGAGGGCTGGATCCTCAACAAATTACAACTTCCATGATGCCATAACATTGAGCTGTGCAGCTAATGTGTCAAAATCCATCTTGCCTCCTGCACTGTGCTTATAATATAATATAATATATTGTATATACATATATATTGTATATACAATATAATACTACTACTACTACTAATAATACTAATACAATATTAAAATTATATATTTTATATTACATGTAATATTACTAATAATATTACAGTATAATGTTATAGTACAATGTAATATACGAGGGCGGGTCAATAAGTCCATGACTTTTTTAATTTCCCACCTCTTAATAGAAAGGGCAACACTGCTCCTGTCAATAGGCATCTGTCAGTTGACTCCTGTCAAAATTTGAACAAGCTGCGTCATTTAGCTTGTGTTTGACAGCCATTGATAGCAGACTACCATGTGATTTGAGGAGAAAATGGAAAAAAGTGGATTTCGTGTGCTCATTAAGCTTTTTTTTTTTGCGGAGAAAAACCATCACTCAAACCAAGGCTAAGCTTGATAAATACTATGGGGACTCTGCACCATCAATTTCAATGGTAAAAAAGTGGTTTACTGAATTCCATTGTGGCCGTACAAGCACGGAAGATGCCAACGTTCTGGACGCCCAGTTGAGGTCTCTACACCCGAAACAATTGAAAAAATTCACGATATGGTGTTGGCCGATCGGAGATTGAAAGTGTGAGAGATGGTGGAATCCATAGGCACCTCACATGGCTCAGTGGTTTCAATTTTAAATGATCACTTGGGTATGAGAAAGCTTTCCGCAAGATGGGTGCCTCGTTTGCTCATAATCGACCACAAACGCAATCGTGTGACAATTTCGCAGGAGTGTTTGGCGTTGTTCAACCGCAATATGGATGAGTTTTTTAAAAAATAAATTTTTATTGAGGTTTGCAAATACAATGGGAGGGGGGGGAAGGAGTTGGGAAAGAAGGGTTGGTAGGGAGGGGTGTGGAACGTTCAGGAGGGTAGGGGGGTTGGGGAGAGGGGGTGGGCAGGAAGGGGTGAGGGGTAGCCAGATAGGGAGGATAGTGGGGGGTGTAGACAGAGGGGGGGTTGGGAAAGAGAGGGGGGTGTCGGTAGCTTCCGGTTTCTTCTTTCAGTTCCTTCTATTTTACCCTTCGCGTGAGGGGAGTATTGTCCCTGGGGGGAGGGGGTGTTGGCCCTTAAATGTTGACTTTAGCTGTTGATTTCTAGACCTGCTTCCGGGCTGAGTATCTTTAGGGGCTCGAGTGGGAGTAGAGATCCTCACGGGCCCTCATGTAGTCCATGAATGGTGACCAGTCTGTTCTTTTCACTGCTTTGCCCTCTGCCTCACTTAGGTAGTAGGACAACTTGAATATGGATGAGTTTTTGTGTTGTTTCATCACTGTGGATGAAGACCAAACAGCAGTCAAAACAATGGGTTTCTCGGGGTGAATCAGCGCCAAAGAAGGCCAAGGTGGGTTTGTCAGCCAATAAAGTCATGCCGACTGTTTTTTGGGATGCACACGGTATAATCCACATTGACTACCTTCAAAAGGATAAAACAATCAATGGTGAATATTATGCCAACTTATTGGGTCGATTCAATGAGGATTGGAGAAAAAACCAACGGCATTTGGCCAAGAAAAAGGTTCTTTTGCATCAGGACAATGCAAGGGTGCATACATGTGCAGTTGCCATGGCAATAATCCATGAATTGGGATACAAATTGCTCCCTCATCCACCCTATTCCCCATATTTAGCTCCGAGTGACTCTTTCTTGTTTCCAAATCTGAAGAAATGGCTTGGTGGAAAGAGATTTGACTCCAACAATGAAATCATCTCACAAACAAATACCTATTTTGATGACTTCAACAAAACTTATTTTTTGGAAGGTATTAAAAAAATGGAGAAACGTTGGATAAAGTGTATAGAGCTCAAAGGAGTCTACGTTGAAAAATAAAATGATATTTTATCCAAAAACCTGTTTAATTCAAAAAGTCACAAACTTATTGACCCGCTCTCGTACTATGGGCACAAAGACAACCAATGGGCCCAAGAGCAAAACAAATCTGAACTTCCTGTAGAAGCCAAGGTGACTGGAATCATTGAATCATTGAGTTGGAAGAGACCTCGTGGCCTACCCAGTTCAACCCCTTGCAAAGAAGCAGGAAAATTGCTTTCAAAGCACCCTAACAGATGGCCATCCAGCCTCTGCTTAAAAGCCTTCAAAGAAGGAGCCTCCACCACACTCCGGGGCAGAGAGTTCCACTGCTGAACAGCTCTCACAGCCAGGAAGTTCTTCCACATGTTCAGGTGGAATCTCCTTTACTGTAATTTGAAGCCACTGCTCTATTGTGTCCTAGTTTCCAGGACTGAACTGAGACTGCAATATTTTGGAGATGTTGTAACACACAAAAAAGGCCGATAATACTTGGTAAAGTAGAAAACAGCAGGAAAAGAAGGCTACTGCATTATAAGCGGATTTATTCACTCAAGGAAGCCATGGTCTGGAGTTTGCAAGACTTCAGCAAGGCCTTGAGAACAGGGTGACTTGGAGGTCTCCCATTCAAAGGAAGCCATAAATCAAAGTCAACTTAATGAAAGTGAACAGCCATATCCAGAATACCAAATGTGCATTGCTGACCATTGCAGTGCACAATGAGCAGAGGTAACGTGTAAGGGGATGGTGCATTTGCATTCTGTTTTTTACTTTACTGGGCATTATTGACCTTTCTTATGTGTTACATCATCTCCTAAATATCGCAGTCTCAGTTCAGTCCTGGAGACTAGGACGCAATGGAGCAATGGCTTCAAACTACAGGAAAGGAGATTCCACCTGAACATGAGGAAGAACTTCCTGGCTTTGAGAGCTGTTCAGCAGTGGAACTCTCTGCCCCAGAGTGTACTGGAGACTCCTCGTTTGGAGGCTTTTAAGCAGAGGCTGGATGGCCATTTGTCGGGCGTGTTTTGAATGCGATTTTCCTGCTTCTTGGCAGAATGGGGTTGGACTGGATGGCCCACAAGGTCTCTTCCAAGCTCTAGGATTCTAGGATTCTAGTCATCTTGGGTTCTGGGTTCTTTTATGTGTTAGCCAAAAAACAAAGGAAAGTAGAAATGCGTGCAAGATAATATATTCAATATTTCAATCACATCAATAGTGTCAATATAAACAGTACATATAGTATATTAGTTCATACCATACTGGGCGCTGGAAGGAAATAGTGACCTGTGAGTCACCCAGATTTCCATTGTGGATAGGTTATATATATCGGATTACTTATAAGGATTGATGGACACCTATAATATTGATCCCTGCCTTGACAAAGTCGGTGTTCGGTGAAACGGTTTTTCTGTAGGCCTCATATCACGCATTAGCGGACTGTCGGCATTTTCAGCCTTTCATCTGTGGAGGACTACTATTTCCTTCCAGCGTCCAGACATCGCTATTGGATTACACTGTTCATAGTGCTCCAGCTGGCAGCTTTTGAATCAAACCTTTGGATTATTTGATATTTACTGCTCAAGTCGGGAGCTTTGGAACGTTACAATATTATTTTGGCATTTGCCACTCCATATCTTGGGAAGACTTATCTCCTGCAATGTTTATTTTGAGTTTCTCATCTTCGAATTACACTTACTTGTCAATCTTCTCTACGGACACGCCGGCTTTTGAACTACGTGTGGTATGAACTAATATACTATATGTACTGTTTATATTGACACTATTGATGTGATTGAAATATTTAATATATTATCTTGCACACATTTCTACTTTCCTTTGTATTTTGGCTATCGCTCTAGCCCAGAGTTGTATTTCTTTTATGTGTTGTCACACGCACAATAGTCCTATATGTGCAACCATTGCTGATTGTCCACTAAATGCGCTCCATAAAATCCTAGCTATTTGATGTTAAGGGTAAAAAGGTTTTCCCTTGACATTAAGTCCAGTCATGTCCAACTTTGGGGGTTTGGGGAGCGGGGCATTGTCCTTAGACACCTCCAAGGTCATGTGGCCAGCATAACTGCATGGAGCGCTGCTAACTTCCCACTGGAGCGATACCTATTGATCTACTCACGTTTGCATGTTTTCAAACTGCTAGGTAGGCAGAAGCTGGGGCTGACAGCGGGAGCTCACTTCGTTCCCCGGATGCGAACCAGCGAGCTTTCAGTCAACAAGTTCAGCAGCTCGGTGCTTTAACCCACTGCGCTATCGGGGGCTCCATCATTTGATGTTACTTGTACATTTTAAAGTTTCCAATTCCAAAGTGGTCTAGTTCCCTATTGCTCAAACTGATATAGAACAACTTTCTGGAAGCAGGCCGTTTTGTTCTCTTGTTTTATCCTGTCATCGCCCATCATGCTTCCGGTTTCTGGAACACTATTTTTGTGATTCCTTGATGATAGAACGAGAGGGACGTGTCTTTCCTCTGTCCCTGAGTGTCACTGAAGCCTTTCTGAAAAAATGATGGCACAGAGATGCAGGGAGAGAGAGAGGAGGGAGAGACTCTGTTGACTCCCTCTATTCGGGTCAAGCTCCCTCCCTCCTTCCATCCAGCTGCTGTTTGGACACCGGCCAAGCTGCCTGCCTCTGCAGAGAACCGAGGCCTCCGAAAGAAACCTTGATGGAAGAAAACGATGTGGAAATTCACACTGGAGGATGCCCCACTATTTTCCCCAAACGACCAGTGCAAGTCAGGAGGGTGGTGCCAGGCTGCCCTTCCAAATTGCAAGGGAGGCATGGCAGTGGGGACCCAGGGATTCATCTCTGGAAGCCTAGTTATCACATGCAATAACTGTAAGCTAAAATATGCAGGCCTTTTTAGTACCATTTGGCCCAATAGCATCATTAATGGCTTCTCTCCCCCTCAACTTTCTCTGAATCATAATTTGGCTCACATAATGTCTTATAGAAAGGTTCCTCACCCAAGTCCATCCTTCAACTGACCCAACTCTGGTGGCCAAAGGAGAGACAAAACCCAATCAGTCCCTTTTGCAGATATCACTATCACCATGGTGGTGCAATAGGTTAAACCCTTGTGCCAGCAGGACTGAAGACCGACAGGTTGTAGGTTTGAATCCGGGAGGAGCGTGGATGAGCTCCCTCTGTCAGCTCCAGCTTGCCATGCAGGAACATGAGATAAGCTTCCCACCAGGATGGTAAAATATCAAAACATCCAGGCGTCCGCTGAGCAACACCCTTGCAGACGGCCAATTCTCTCACACCAGAAGCAACTTGCAGTTTCTCAAGTTGCTCCTGACATCACTACCACTATCTGAGATCTAAAATGCTTGGGACCAGAAGTGGTTGGGTTTTCAGAGATTTTGGGGATTTTGGAATAATTGTCCATTACGAGGGCCTACTGGTGTCACAGTGGATTAAACTAGTGAGCTGATGAACTTGCTGACTGGAAGGTCGGCAGTTGAAATCCGGGGAGCAGGGTGAGCTCCTGTTGTTGGCCCCAGCTACTGTCAACCTAGTAGTTTGAGAACATGTGAGTAGATCAATAGGTATCCCTTCTGCAGTCATACCGGCCACATGTCCTAGGACAAGGGTGCCCACACTTTTTCAGCATGCGAGCTACTTATAATGAAACCAAGTCAGAAAGATCTACCTACCTCCTCAAGGCTGGAGAGGGGAGGGGGGGGTTGGCTTGCGTGGTCTGGCTCTGCCCCTCTGGCTTCAGCTCTACCAGGAGCTTCTCAGGCTTGAGGATGGCAGTGCCAAGCCAGCCTTGTGCTAGCTATGCCACCACTGGCTTGGCATTGCCATCCTCAAGCCTGGAGAAGCTGCTGGGAGTGCCGAAGCCAGGGGAGGGGCCAGGCCGCACCAAGCCCCGCCCCTTTCCCCACTGGCTTTGGAGCTCCCAGCAGCTTCTCCAGGCTTGAGGATGGCAATGCCAAGCCAGTGGTGGCATAGCTAGCACAAGGCTGGCTTGGCACTGCCATCCTCAAGCCTGGAGAAGCTGCTGTTAGATCGTAAGCCAGAGGGGGCAGAGCCAGGCCGCATGAAGCCCCGTCCCTCCCCTCTGACTTTGGAGCTCCCAGCAGCTTCTTCAGGCTTGACGATGGCAATGCCAAGCCAGTGGTGACATAGCTAGCAGAAAGCTGGCTTGGCACTGCCATCCTCAAGCCTGGAGAAGCTGCTGGTAGAGGGAAGCCAGAGGGGGCGGAGCCAGGCCGCATGAAGCCCCGTCCCCTCCCTCTGACTTTGGAGCTCCCAGCAGCTTCTCCAGGTTTGAGGATGGCAATGCCAAGCCAGTGGTGACATAGCTAGCACAAGGCTGGCTTGGCACTGCCATCCTCAAGCCTGGAGAAGCTGCTGGTAGAGGGGAAGCCAGAGGGGGGCGGAGCCAGGCCGCATGAAGCCCCGTCCCCTCCCCTCTGACTTTGGAGCTCCCAGCAGCTTCTCCAGGCTTGAGGATGGCAATGCTAAGACAGCCTTGTGCTAGCTATGCCATCACTGGCTTGGCATTGCCATCCTCAAGCCTGGAGAAGCTGCTGGGAGTGCCAAAGCTGGGGGAGGGGGCGGGGCCTGGCTCTGCCCCCCTCTAAGAAGTGCCCCATCTGGCTGGGATCGATTTCCTTTGGTCCCGGGATCGACCAGTCGATCACGATCGACTTCCTGGGCAGCCCTGTCCTAGGAGATGTCTACGGACAAAGCCGGCTGTTCGGCTTAGAAATGGAGATGAGCACCACACCCCAGAGTCAGACACGACTAGACTTAATGTCAAGGGGAAACATTTACCTTTACCATTCCCTACGAGGTATCTTGGTGATGGGACCCAGGTCTCAGCGCAATATTCATTTGTGCTTTATGCACACCTTATATGCATTGCCAGAAAACAATTTTGCTTGCAATGTTGTAATCATTTTCTGCATGGAATTAGGTTTGTGTACATTGAACAGAAAGTATAGATGCCACTACCTCATGGGGACAATTTTGGATTTGGAGGTATTTCATATAAAGCCCTAAACGGTTTGGGACCCGCCTACCTTTGTGACCAGCTCTCCTCCCATGAACCAGCCCGAGCCCTTCGCTCCTCAGGGGAGGCCCTCCTTTCGCCCCTGGCAGTCTCACAGACCCGGCTTGTGAGCACTAGGGACAAAGCCTTCTCCTCTGTGGCCCCCCGTCTTTGGAATTCCCTCTCGGGAGAGATTAGGAATGCCCCCTCACTGTAATCCTTTAAAAAACAACTGAAAAACTGGTTTTTCCATGAGCCTTTGGAGATTAGACTCCCCAAATGCCCCCGTTTTTGGCGAGACCTCTTCCCCCCTATGTGACCCTTTATGTGTTGACACTGCTCCTGTTATCTCCCCCGAGTTTTTAAACATTTTATATGCACATGTGGCTCACCCTCTCGTTTCTGTTTTAGATATACCTATGTTGTTGTGTTTTCATAGATGTATTTTTATTGTGTTTATTGCTTTTATTGTGTTTATTGTTTTCTGATGTTTGTGATATTTTTTGTGATTTTTTGTTTGGGCACGGCCCCATGTAAGCCACTCTGAGTCCCCTTTGGGGAGATGGATGCGGGCTAGAAATAAAATTTTATTATTATTATTATTATTATTATTATTTCAAATCCAAAATAAGGATAAGGGATGCTCAATCTTTTGGACCAATGGGTTCAAATTACAGAAGAAACAAAAAGATTCTACTTGAACATTAGGAAGAATCTCCTGACTGTAAGGAAAGCTGTTCAACAGTGGAACTCACTGCCTCAAAGTCCAATGGAGGCTCCTTCTTTGGAGGCTTTTAAGCAGAAGCTGGATGGTCCTCTGTCGGGGTGTTTTGATTGTGATTTTCTAAATGGTTGCACTGGATTGCTATAATTCTATGATTCCAAACTAGAATATTGATCCTATTGGTCATCCTTCACTTGAGTAGTGAATAGATCCCATTGGTCTGATGGCTCTACTCTAATTGGGACTACCAATCGGATCAGGATTTTGGTGCGCCAATGTGTCATGGTGTGCGGTTGTGCTGCAGCTGGTGCTGTCATTTGTGAGCTGTGGACACAGCCCCTGTTTCCTCACTCCCAGCCCCACCTCTCTTCTGTGGGAATGTCAGATGTGCACCTGTTCCTTGTTCGTTCCAGGGAAACCCAAGCTCCAAGGGGAGCCACTCCACCTCCCTACAGCTTTGGCAGCGCAGCAGAGAACCCGTGTTATGGCTTTATCCATCATCGCTCTGTGGCAATGAGAGACAAGCCTGGGAAACGACAAGGAGCAATTCCCGGAGGGTGTTGCAGTGAGCCCATGCACCAGGCGCATAGGCGCACGCTCGACTCAATCTCTCTTTCTGTGCTTTCCAGCCCAGAGACCAATCTGTGCGTCTTTGTTCTCAATTTGCATTTGGCGAGCCTTATTGAACCAGCTGTTAGGAACCTCCAGTTATACCTATTAAAGGGGAGGGGGTGTCAGTTTGAAACATTCTCCCACTCATAAGCAATTTCATGGACTTGTCAAAAGCCGAAATTCCACTTGTCTCGAAATTCCGTGCCAGAGACCCTACGTTGGCATCGCCACCATATGATTAAAAGTGATACGACTCTTGTATTAAATGGCAACGTCGCACAACCAGATGCCCAAATGTGCAATGGAATGCATGGACAAATGAATACACACAACCACACAGGCCATGACATTTGCATGGCATGATATATGCATGGCACTGCGCCTGGAGCTCTACTACCACAGCCTCAAACTGAATGCACATATTTGGCATTGAACAAAAAAATAACCACATGGCAGAGCTTATGCACCTTATGGTACGTTTCCCCCCACTGTGTTCTATAGCAGTGTTTCTCAACCTAGGGGTCAGGACCCCTTGAGGGGGTCATGAGGGGGTGTCAGAAGGGTTGCCAAAGACCATCAGAAAACACACAATTTTCTGTTGGTCATGGGGGTTTTGTGTGGGAAGGCTGGCCCAATTCTATCGTTGGTGGGGTTCAGAATGCTCTTTGATTGTAGGTGAACTATAAAACCCAACAACTACAACTACCAAATGTCAATGCTTATTTTTCCCAAAGTCCACCAGTGTTCACATTTAGGCCTATTGAGTATTCATGCCAAGTTTGATCCAGATCCATCATTACTTGAGCCCGCAAACAATAGATGTAGGTGAACTACAACTCCAAAACCAAGGGCAATGCCCACCAAACCCTTCCGGTATTTTATCTTGGTCATAGGAGTTCTGTGTGCCAAGATTAGTTCAATTCCATCATTGCTGGACTTCGGAATGCTCTTTGATTGTAGATTAACTATAAATCCCAGCAACTACAACTACCAAATGTCAAGTCTATTTTCCCCAAACTCCATCAGTGTTCAAATTTGGGCATATTGAGTATTCGTGCCAAGTTTGGTCCAAATCCATCATTGTTTGAGTCCACAGTGCTCTCTGGATGTAGGTGAACCACAACTCCAAAACTCAAGGTCAATGCCTACCAAACCGTTCTAGTATTGTCTCTTGGTTATGGGAGTTTTGTGTGCCAAGTTTGGTTCAATTCCATTGTTGGTGGAGTTCAGAACTATAAATCCCAGCAACTACAACTCCCAATTGACAAAATCAACCCCCCTCCAACTCCACCAGTATTCAAATTTGGGTGTATTGGGCAATTGTGCCAAATTTGGTCCAGTGAATGAAAATACATCCTGCATATCAGATATTTCCATTATGATTTCAAACAGTAGTAAAATTACAGTTATGAAGTAGCAATGAAAATAATTTTATGGTTGGGCAGCAGCACAACATGAGGAATTGTATTACGGTATCATGGTATTGGGAAGGTTGAGAACCACTGTTCTACAGGGAGCAGCTGAATGATATCTAAATGCAGCCCCATCCAGTTCTAGATCCCAATGATCTTTTGGAGATGTGGAACTCCAAATACAACATCCTGAGCGATGCTTAGAGACAAAATGGAAAGCCAAGTACTTGTTGGTGATCGATGATCCCAAGAGTGCTTCACATGCAGATATATACACAACAGATCTGTTACCCAATAGGACATTTTGTATTGAAAATCCAAATCTGGAAGATGTTCTGCTCGACTTGAAAAGATCAAGAATGACCCAAGAAAAATGCCATAATCTGGTAGCAAACAGATTTGGGGTCCCATCTGTTTCTCCTCTCTGCTGCCACTATCCATCTATCTCTCCTTCCCACCAACGGCAGCCTCAATGGACAAGATCTCAGCTGGCATTCAGAAGGGCACATCCTTGCTTCTGCCACTGGCAAGGGACCGAGTGACACGTTCCCATGATGCACAATGACAGAGGCAGCCCAGAGTTACGTCCTGATGGAAGTGGGACACGGCAGGGAGATTTGCCACCCCTGCAACACTTTCCTTATCAATACGTGGGAAGGGAAACGTTGTGTAGATGCATTCTAATCCTTCTTCCTTCTTTCAATGAAAGGCCTAGGGCAGGGGTGGGCAACCTACGGCCCGCGGCCTGGATGCGCCCCCCCCGACTGAGTCTATACTATCATAATTATGATATTAAGACCAATAATATATGAATATTTCTTGATATATTAATATGTTAATATTAATGATGTGTAATATATAGTAAATATAGTAAATAAATAAATGAATAAATAATGTAGATTAGAATGTAGTTCAGCCTTTAGGTGCGGCCCTCCATAATATTTTTTGGCTCTCGTGTGGCCCCTTGGAAAAAATAATTGCCCACCCCTGATCTATCTGATCTAACCTATCCATCATCCATCCATCTATCATCTATCAATCTGATCAAACCTATCACCCATCTATCTGATATAATTTATCTATCATCTTTCTCTCTATTTCATCTAACCTATCATCCATATATATCCATCTATTTGATCTAATCCAGTCTCCACCATGACTTTTGCCCTCGCTTGCTGAAACCGCGTGGAGGAGCCCCGCCCACTGAAGCCCATCCACCGCTCATGCTCCTCCTCTGTAGGAGAGCTGAAGCTGGGGGAGGGGGTGGGGCATGGTGCGGCCTGGCTCTGCCCCCTCCCCCGGCTTCGGCGCTCCAGCAGCTGCTCCAGCCTTGAGGGGACAGTACCAAGCCAGCATTGTGCTGGCTCTGGCACCGCTGGCTTGGCACTGCCCCCTCAAGGCTGGAGCAGCTGCTGGGAGATGTGAAGCCGGCGGTAGGGGCAGGGCCTGGCGCAGCCTGGCTCCGCCCCTCCCGGCTTCAGCACTCCCAGCAGCTGCTCCCAGCAGGCCACCATCCCCAGCCGTTCTTACTGTGTTAGAGTGTCATTTTGTGTCATTTTGGTTGGTGGTGTGCCCCCGAATTTTTTTAATGTTAAAAGTGTGCCGCGGCTCAAAAAAGGTTGGGAAACACTGATCTAATCCATCACCTCTCTCTCTCTCATCTAAACTATCTATCATTCCCCCACCTCTCTCTCTCTCTCTCTCTCTCTCTCTCTCTCTCTCTCTCTCTCTTTCTCTCCCCGATCAAACCTATCATCCATCCATCTATCCAACCATGCATCCATCTATAATTAAGCAAACAGGATAACAGATGTTATAGGAAACAAGAAAGAGACACAGAGTTGTGCCATTTTCCCCAAACTGCATCCACTCCTTCATATAAGCAAAATTTATTCTCACAGCTTGGATGATTTTCAGCCCTCCAACAGTTGTGTGCTTGCATTTGTGTATATTTGCCCCCTTTTGGCTCCCCAATGAGACAGAGAGTGAAACGTCCATTTTGGCCTCTTTGTTTTAAAACTCTTTATTTATAAAAAAGTACATTTCTTTCCACAGTTGAACCACTATTTCTCTTTCTCTTTTTTTAAAATCTGATTTTTATACAAGTCAAAGAAGAAGGTGAAACCATTGCTTCTTCCAAATTGAAAAAAAAAATCATTCCCCAATTCACCCCAAACATAAAAAACAACAACAGCGACAACAAAAAAAGGGAGAGTTATTACAAAGAATGGGAAGGAACAAAAAACCGAAATAAAACAAGGTGGAAAAAAATCATAAAGCAATTTCAGTCCATTACATTATGCATCATAATCTTTCCCTCTCACTCGCACGGTCTCTCTCATTTCTTTCCTTTTTACAAAAAGCACTTACAACACAGATTACAAAAAAAAGTAGTTCTGCCAGATTTTTCTCTCTCCTTTTTAAATTATTTTCTCTTATGTCACAATGATCAATACAGCAAGGGCTGGGGTGGATGAGCGAGGAGGAAAAGGGAGTGGATACAGTCATTGGAGCCGAGGAAATACAGTCTTGGATGGAGGTAAAGAATCAAGAAATGGTCCGGGTTTTAATCTAATGTGCATCCAAACCCCACGGATTCCTATTTACAGCAGATGAGTCTCCGGCCCTACAGAGCCTTGACTTATACATTCCCCTTCGAGAGAAGAACCCAAGGAATGCTTGCACAAGTAAAAGACCCTTTTCTATATTTTAGCACCACAGAAACCAAACTGCGCCCTTGTATCAACACAGGAAAAATGCACGTCCTTGTCTTCCAAATGTGGGGCACATATTCCAGGTTTTGAATCAAGATTTTTGCAGCTTGGTTCCTTGTAATTGGAAAGCAAGTGGGTCCTTCCAAGCCAGAAGATCCAATATGTCCTACTTGGCTTGGAAACGTCAACAACTCTATAGTCCACCAATACGGTTCTCCAGCATCTAGTCCAAGGGTGTGTCTACATCAGGCATGGGCAAACTTGGGCCCACTAGGTGTTATGGACTTCAACTTCCACAATTCCTAACAGCCAGGCTGTTAGGAATTGTGGGAGTTGAAGTCCATAACACCCAGAAGACCCAAGTTTGCCCAATGTCTACACTTTAGTATGACTGCAGTCCGACCTCATTGAACTACCATGGTTCAATGCTATGGAATCTTAGAGCAGTGTTTCCCAACCAGTGTGCCGTGAGCTATCATCAGGTGTGCCGTGGGAAATTGGAACCTCCAATACCCTTTCTCTTGGTTATGGGAGTTCTCTGTGGGAAGTTTGTGCCTGCCATTCCTGCCAGGATATCTATGTTGTGTTCATTGAAGCAGGCCCAGGTTTCACACTGAGTGTATAAATACATTAAAAAAACATATTAACTATATGTATTACTGTGTTAGAGTGTCATTTGGGTTAGTGGTGTGCCCCAGGATTTTGTTAATGTAAAAAAATGTGCCACGGCTCAAAAAAGGTTGAAAAACACTGTCTTAGAGGGTATAGTTTAGCAAGGTCTTTAGCTAAAGATGCTAGCGCCTCACCAAACTACAACTCCTAG
This sequence comes from Anolis apletophallus, assembly GCA_030556195.1. Taxonomy (NCBI): domain Eukaryota; kingdom Metazoa; phylum Chordata; class Lepidosauria; order Squamata; family Anolidae; genus Anolis; species Anolis apletophallus. The sequence goes on from JARBWK010000013.1 coordinate 20,473,331, forward strand.
AATTGAGCTACTGCAGTTAAAAGTGGCACCAAACTGCATTCATTCTACAATGTAGATGCACCCCAAAGCACTGGCAGCTCAAACAGGACGGCTTCAATGTGACTATGGCTGCCCACCTTTTTGTGTCTGTCCCCCAAAGTGGTCACTATGGAAGTGGCTTTGTAATCCAACACAATTTCTCAGATTTTGCCCATCTCTCTACATTTTCTATAACCCCCATAACTAGATATACCCTACTCTGTACACGCCCATTGTTTTGAGAATTTTTAATTTATTACATTTGGCCCTGTCATAGTGTTTTTAAATCTCTTCTGTGTCATTGCTTTATGTTTAGTTACATTATTTTTTGTATTCGCTTGCTTGTTTTGTTGATGTACTGTTGTATTTGCATTTGTATTTGACGAGCTTTCCTCCGTTTCCCCAGGCTCTCCCTCACAAGTGGAGAGCCTGGAGAACAGGAGGAAATTCCTCCGAATCTCGGACTTAGTTCTCAGCAGAGAAGGAGGACGCGAGGGGATGTCCTCTGCACCTCCTTCCCTGCTAAGACCTAAAGCGCATCAATCCTTGACGTGGTTTAGGTCTCAGCGGGGAAGGAGGAGCGTCCACACCTCCTGCTGTGCTGAGACCTAAAGCGCGTCAAGGCTTGACACGGTTCAGTTCTCAGCAGGGAGGACACCCCCACCTCCTTCCCTGCTGAGAACTAACAGGAAATAATAACAAATTTTCATTAATAATTACATTTCCATCACAAAATTTTACGGAAATTTTTCGGAACAATTTCTATATTGAACCACCGATGACAATTCCCCCCCCCCCACGCGAGTTTAGAAACAAATTTTTGTTGGATCAACCACCCCTAGTGGCAGGGTATAAATAAAGTATTATTATTATTACTATTATTTGTATGCTCTTGTGTTTGAGCCTCGTACCACCGATTGACTTAACAGCGACCTGATTAATGTCATAGAATTGTCTTATGATGAATTGAAATTTAGTTTTGAATTGCCAAGAAGAAGGCACAACAGCCTTTGTCAAGTCTCTTGGGGAGCCTGTCCAATGGGCAACCTTTCCCCCAAAACTTATCTGCCTCTTTCATCCGTGGTGAGATTTGCAATGGATTCCACCCTGTCCCAAACTTTGCCTTTCTGAAAGGAAACTGCTGGCTTTCCGACTCTCTCTCTCTCTATTTCCTCATAAGCTGTCTGAATAAAAATGATTCAAAAGGAGGAGAGGAAAGGAAATCGGTCTCGTAATTAAATAAGGGAAAATGAAATCACTCCGGCAAATTGCGACGGGTAAATCCCAGGCATAAATCCCATCAGGAAAACACCTGCCGTGTTTGGTTTCAAGAGGATTCGGTTTGCTCCACGGCACAGGCTGCTGTTGTGTTTGCCTGGAAATGTGGGTTGAGGATCTAGACAAAGAGCTGTCTTATTGCCTGCCCCACATCTATGGGGCAGATGGCACCTTCTTCAAGCCCAGAGATAAAAAAGCCAGAAAACAAGGTTATCAATGCCAAACCTTGGAAACGTTATTGGGTTGGAGAGATGGTGGCGGGGTATAAATATAGTTTATTATTTTTTATTATTATTATGAGATCTTGCGGAAACCAATGCCAAATGGAGCCTCTGCGGCAAAGGGCAACCTACCCTGAGTATAAGGAGGTGGGGAAAAATACTTTATATATAACTTTAATTCTATTTTCATCTAGGCCAGGGCTGCCCTGGAAGTCGATCGCGATCAACCAGTCGAGTCCGGGACCGAAGGAGGTCGATCCCAGCCGGATGGGGCGCTTCTCAGAGGAGGGCGGAGCCAGCCCGCACCAAGCCCTGCCTCCCCCCAGCTTCGGCACTCCCAGCAGCTTCTCCAGGCTTGAGGATGGCAGTGCCAAGTCAGCCTTGTGCTAGCTATGTCACCACTGGCTTGGCATTGCCATCCTCAAGCCTGGAGAAGCTGCTGGTAGAGCAGAAGCCAGAGGGGGGCTGCGCCAGGCTGCGCCAAGCCCCTCCCCCACCCCACCCCTCTCCAGCCTTGAGGAGGTAGGTAGATTTTTCTGACTTGGTTTAATATAAGTAGCTTGCGTGCTGAAAAAGTGTGGGCACCCCTGGTCTAGGCTTTCTCCCAATATAGGATTCAACACCCATGGTCTTTCTAGGAGCATTTTGCTCACCCTGGCTGGAAACAGGGTGATAGATAAAATGTATTTGATGTATTGAAGTCCTGGAACTTCTTAGCTAGTTTACCTTTAATTTCCTTGCATTTGAAGACAAGGCTTCACCTTCCCCAAGAGCTGAGCATGCAAATCTTTCTATTTTGCTGTCTCCGGTCAAAGAGATTTGAGAGGGTTTTTGTAGAATTGCAAACCGCTGCAAAACCATTTGGCATTTAGCAGAGCTTGGGAGATAATACGCCTGCATTTATTTGACTAACGTTCCCACTGGCTGGGAGATTTTGGTCCAACAAAATGGTAATTTTCTGAAGACGTCTTGGTAGGGAGGAAGCTCGAGTTGGAAGGGAGATGTCACTCGAAACGTTCCGTGTCTTCGGCTTCAAACCTCATTAATTTCTAAGCATCTTTTTGAATTGTGACCAATTTTTGAGAAACGTGAAATCTAGGATAGGTTTGGAGAGGTTGGATGGCAAAACTGTACAGCAGGGGTGCCCACAGTTTTTCAGCATGCGAGCTACTTATAATAAAACCAAGTCAGAAAGATCTACCGAGAGAGAAGCAGGGCAGAGCAGGGGAGGGGGTGGGGCTTGGTGCGGCCTGGCTCCGCCCCCCTCTGGCTTTAGCTCTACCACAGCTTCCCCAGGCTTGAGGAGGGTAGTGCCAAGCCAGTGGTGGCATAGCTAGCCACTAATGGCTTGGCACTACCCTCCTCAAGGCTGAAGAAGCTGTGGTAGAGCTGTAGCTAGGGGCAGGGCTTGGCCCAGCATGGCTCCGCCCCTCCCCCTCTGGCTTTAGTGCTACCACAGCTTCTCCAGGCTAGAGGAGGGTAGTGCCAAGCCAGTGGTGGCATAGCTGGCCACTACTAGCTTGGGACTACCCTCCTCTAGCCTGGAGAAGCTGTGGTAGCGTTGAAGCCGGGGAGGGGGCATGGCTTGGCTTGGCTCCGCCCCCTCTAGAAGTGCCCCATTCAGCTGGGATCGACCTCCTTCGGTCCCGGGATCGACCAGTCGATCGCGATTGACTTCCTGGGCAGCCCTGCTGTACAGAATCCCAAAGAATGGGAGCAAATGTGACATTTCAAGATAGCAAAGGTAGTAGGAATGTTAAGCAGAGACTCTCATGTTGGCTAGGGCTAGCCAACAAAGACCCTCAATAGCCCAACTTTCATTTATAAAGGATATTGAATCAGAGATATAGAACAGACTATAAGGGCCATCTAGTCCAGGCAGGAATCGATGCCTAAAGCACTCCTGAGACATAGCCATTTAACCTCTATTTCCAAAGAAAAAGAGTCTACCACCTTCGAAGGTGCAACAACAAAAAAGTTCTTCCCAATGTTTAGATGGGAGATATTTCTTTTTGCAATTTAAATCTCTCAGTTGGTATCGGAGTCTTAGAAGCATATTCTGTCTGGATAGGAAAACCTAGCAACTAAGGGACTACCTACACAACCAACAACAACACTTAAGTGTACTTAAACAACCAATGAATAAATTTACACAACCATAACATAGTAATCTAACACATTAATGAAGCAGTGGTTGTTTAAGTACATTTGAGTGTTGTTGTTGGATAGGAAACCCACCTGAAACTTCTTTCCATGAGTGCATCTGCACTGCAGAATGAATGCAGTTTGATCCCACTTGAAGTGCCATGGCTTAATGTTATGGACTTATGGGTGTTTTACAAAGTCTTTAGCCTTCTCTCGCAAAGCATGCAGGTGCCTCTCCAAACTACAACTCCCAGGATTCCATAGCATTGAGCCATGGTAGCTCTAGTAGTATCAAACGGCATTAACTCTACAGTGTAGAAACACCTCATACATAGCTCTGAGAAAGAAGAACTTCAGATACAATGCTTCTTAACCCTACAACGGCGTTGGTTGCTTCCGTTGTATCCCAATCCTGCTCAGACAAAAGCCTTGATCCGCTCACACACACACACACACACACATCCCTACATGGCTTCCGCAGGCATCTCATTTCACACTATAGATTAACTGTGAATCATTTAGCCTTGCTAATTAGGGACCCGCGAGGGTCTTACATTCAATTCAGGGCTGCTGAATCCATGCCAAATTTTCTACAGAGATTATCAATGCTGCAGAATGGAACTGCAGCAACGCAGCATCGGAGCCTTCACGCCTAGCAAGTGCTCACAAGCCCTCTTGGCGCATGGAGAATTTCCTCTCCGGAAGTAGGATTGGAAAACAAAATATTCTAAAATGTGTGTTCGCCAATGTTAAGAAATGCCAAGGAGAATTCTGGGCTGATGGGAATTTTCATGGCTCAGGTCTCGTTTTCTACAAATTTCACACTCCCTCCACCCCGCATAGAAAACAATAGTGGAGAAATCCCATGTGGAAAGTGCTGTCCTCTGTGCTGAAAATGCTGTAACTGTGGATTTCGTTCTGCAAAATTCTCCCATAGCGCATAACGCAAAAAAACCCACCCCGACATTTTTTTTTGCAGAATCCATAATACTTCTCTGTCGAGATATTATCTTCTCTGCAGAAAATGCTTTCTCCAACAAAGATATGTGTACAATTGGTACAGGATCAGTCTCCAACTGCAAATAGTTTTGCCGAAACGGCACAGTTTTCAGATACTTTCTCACAGCAGAAAGAAAGAATAGTCACTCTCTTTGAGAATGAAATTTAGAAAGAAGGTAAGCAAAAGCTGGTGATGGGAAACATAGACTTGATTTTGCCTATTTTTGGAGGTGAGGCAGTTTCTGCCCCCAATTCCATGAAAGAATAAGAGGGAACGTCTGGCTGAAAACATGCAGATCTATAGCTATTTGTGCAGGACACTGGTTGCATCGACAAGCTCTTGCATCTAGTTCTAACAACAATGATGGATAGATGGATAGAGGATATCCCTCCATTCAAAAGCAGTATATCTCTAAGCACCAGACGCTACAGACAATGGATTTTTGCCTTGATAGCCACTGAGTCCCCATGAGGAGATGGGGTGGGATATAAATAAAGTTTTGTTGTTGCTGCTGATTGTGTGTTTTCCCTTCTAGAACAGGGGTGCCCACACTTTTTCAGCATGCGAGCTACTTATAATAAAACCAAGTCAGAAAGATCTGCCTACCTCCTCTACGCTGGAGAGGGGAGGGGGTGGGGCTTGGCGTGGCCTGGCTCCGCCCCCTCTGGCTTCCACTCTACCAGCAGCTTCTCCAGGCTTGAGGAGGGCAGGGCCAAGCCAGCCTTGTGCTAGCTATGCCACCACTGGCTTGGCATTGCCATCCTCAAGCCTGGAGAAGCTGCTGGGAGCTCCAAAGCCAGAAGGGAGGGGGAGGGGCTTGGCGCGGCCTGGCTCTGCCCACCCCCCCCCCTGGCTTCCGCTCTACCAGCAGCTTCTCCAGGCTTGAGGATGGCAATGCCAAGCCAGTGGTGGCATAGCTAGCACAAGGCTGGCTTGGCACTGCCATCCTCAAGTCTGGAGAAGCTGCGAGGAGTGCCAAAGCTGGGGGAGGGGGCGAGGGCGGGGCTTGGCGTGGCTCTGTCCCCTCTGAGAAGCGCCCCATCTGGCTGGGATCGACCTCCTTCGGTCCCGGGATCGACTGGTCGATAACAATCGACGTCCTGGGCAGCCCTGCTCTAGAAGATCACAATGGAAAGAGCACATGACCCTGGACAGCCTTTGCCATCTTGGGCTGCAAAATGTTGCTGTCCTACAAATTCCCTCCTCCTTGGCAAAGCTGGGGAAAGTTTACTTTGGAACTATGACTCTTGGAATAGATGGTAGCTATGACTTTTAGAGAGTTTCTAAAGATGATATAGTTTGAAAAGGTGACATTTGTTAGCGTTGTCCACTACCTACGTTGGCTGGGGACAACTAAGATTCAATTCCATCAGGAGACTGAAGGTGAAAAAACAAAGGAGCAGAGATGGTATTTCAGTGTGATTTCCCCAAGGCATATCTCAGGGGCGAGAGGCAAAAAAAAAATAATTAAAAATTAAAAAATAAAAGACCGTATCCCCATAATAGTTTTGAATGTTTCCTTCAGTTCCAAAAATTCTAGTATTGCAGTCAGTCAAGCATTTAGAAACAGAGTTTGGACATCCCAAGGAAAGAGATGGGCGAAGTGATCAGAGAAATGTAAACACAGCAAATGGATATGTTTTAGGTGGGAATTATTTCAATTTTTTAAAATAGAAATTTGGGAACTGATGGAACATTTCATTGTGGGGCTCGTATGGGGGGCAATATCCTATTTTGCCCCATTTCCTATAGCTAGCTATCCCTTTAGTTTTCTTATGCTCATATAGCTCCGCATAGTCAAACCTACAAAACAAACCTTCATTCCAATCTAACTAAAGGCAACTTCTTCCAAAAGAATCCCAGGAGTTTATGATCTGTGCAAGCACTGAGGATTCTCTAGCCCTCCCTTTCCAGCAGAACTACATTTCCCAGTGCTCTTTGCAGAAAGAGGGAATGATGCCTACCATCTGGCAAGTAGATGCCCTGAGAGACGTTTCTCCTCTTTCGCACCAACCTTGGCCAAACTGTTCCCTGCCTTGAAGCGACTGAGGACATAGCAGCTTTATTTAGATCAGAGCTTGGGTTTTGTGAGTGTGTTGCATTCAACCCCTTTTGCATTTTCCTTGGCTGATTTTCCACGATGCCAGCTGCCCTTTTGGGACGTTCTACGCAGCCCCGCCAACAGAACTGGCTGTCTCAAGGAATATTTAAGATGATGGGTATGTTGTAACGGCAAACGCCAGCCATTAATTTATTGGAAGGGGGTGGAGAGAGCGACAAACTATACTTTTGGTCCTTGCCAATGTAATACTTATGGATACTTGAATGCCAGGGATCTTTATGATTCTTTTCCTTGTCTTCATTTTCTTGCAAAAATTCTATCTCCTGGCCTCAATTGGAGAAAGGAATGGTGCAAACCTATACTAACAAACGTGAAGTTTTCTGCATGTTGTGATTTCACACCTTTCAAGTTGTTTGCAATCTATGTCCACCCTAACAGTATTTTCTGATAAGGCTTGTTCAGAGGACAAGTGGGGGTGCCTTTGCTGAGAGCGCATGGTTTGCCCCGTGGGTTTCCATGGTCAAGAGAGGATTTGGAACCTGTTCTTCAGAGCCCACTATCAAATACTGGGTCTGAGGATTCTCTGCTAGGTCCCAAATCCACATCTGTGGATATTCAGTTTCCCAGGGATGCACATGAATGAGGTTCTGCCTCCCTGGAGTCATAAATGGAACTCAGGCCAGAGAGCCGCTTAGCAGCTACCTTTGCTAAAAAGTTGTTGCTATCCGTAATTAAGCCTTAAGAGAGTGAATTTAATCTTCTGGAATAGAGAAGAACTCAGAGAAAATTGGGCAAAAATCAATGCAGTAGTGCAAAGCTGAAGAGAGTGTGGTCTTTTGGGAAAATACAAGAGACTGGATAGGGACTTGAAGGCCGGATTGCAACCAGTGGGATTATCTGGGATTGGTGTTTTTTTTCTGTGTCAGGGGTGACTTGAGAAACTACAAGTTGCTTCTGGCGTGAGAGAATTGGCTGTCTGCAAGGATGTTGCCCAGGGGATGTCCAGATGTTTTGATGTTCTACCATCCTCGTGGGAGGCTTCTCTCATGTCCCCACATGGCAAGCTGGAGCTGACAGAGGGAGCTCATCCATGCTTTCCATGGGTTCGAATCTCTGACCTGTCAGTCTTCAGTCCTACTGGCATAAGGTTTTAAGCCAGGGGTGCTCACACTTTTTCAGCATGTGAGCTACTCTTAAAGCAACCAAGTCCAAAAGATCTACCTGCCCCCGCCGCCGTGCGCTCCCACCGCTGTGCGCTCTTGCCACCGCGCATGCTCCTGCTGCTGTTTTCCACCCGCGCAGCGCTTCTTACGCCTACGGGGCATTGCAGGAAGGAGAAAGCACGAGGCGCTCCCTCCAAAGGTCCCGCCTCGTGCTTCCTTCTTCCTGCAATGCCCTGGAAGCACCATGATAGCGGAAGGCAGCAGCAGGAGCGTGCGTGCGTGCACGCAGGGTGTGCGCGCACATGGCAGGAGCATCCCATCCAGCTGGTGAGGCTCGAAGATCATCTGGAAGAGAGCCGCAGATCTACTAGTAGCTCCTGAGCTACCTAATGAGCACCCCTGTTTTAAGCCATTACACCACTGTGGGCTCCATCTCTATCAGTGACATGAAAGCATATAATGATGATGCCCAAAGCCAGCATGATGTAGAGGTTTGGGCATAGGACACTACAGCTCTGGAGATCAGGTTTCAAATCCCCACTCAGTCATGGAAACCCACTGGGTCTACTCTGGCTTTCTTAGCCCCAAAGGGGGGCAAAGGTGAATCCCGTCTAAACAAATCTTGCCAAGAAAACCCCGTGATAGGGTCGCCATACGTCATAAATGACTTGAAGGCACACAACACACAGGATAAGCCCCATTTTTATTTCTCCTTAGCAATCCAGAAAATATCTAAGTCTGTCCAAGAGGTGGATGGATCTTGTGGAGGCTCTTGTGATTACTTCCAAAGCAGAAATGGAGGAAGAGGAGGCATAAAACTCCATACTGAGGGTAGGCACAAGTCCATCCCATCTTGATCTAGCAAAAACTCTCTCTCAGGTTATGAGTTGCCTCCTATTCCTTCTGTCTGGAGATGCCTGGGACTGAACTTGGAATCTCCTGAAGGCAAAGTATGTGCTTGGACATTGAGGTCAGGTTTCCCTTCTAAGACAAGTGCAGATAAAGGCAGCAGGCTTGAACGGGTTGCTGCAGCACGAGAGGAGGCAAATCACCCAAATGCCACTGGGGTCATCTCTGATATGTGCCTTGAGAAGCACTTGGGTCAGGACCGCCCTCCCAGTTTGGGGAGAAGGCCCATAAGGCACCGGTTCTGTGTCCATTGCTGGGGATGCGATTCTGCTGAACTCTATGGAGAGACCTCATGGCAAGATATGTAGACACAGTACGGATCCATAAGGCAAAAACCTCACATGCAGATATGCAATGCCCCTAATGATGCTAACATTGGTCATTTCAGTGGATTCCTGGGTCTTTAGGTAGAGAAAAATTTCTCCTAGAACCCCAAACCCTTTTAATTTAGAGATCCCAGGTAATCCAACTGGATCCACTGGCAGCATGTGAAGCCATGGTTTGGTCACTGAGTCAATGTCTCTGTTTCCCTAAAATATTCAAGCAAGAGACACTGAAAGGAAGGGACATGTCGCCGCCACCAGCTCAAACCATAGTTCTGATGGCAGGTGATGGTAGTAGATGTGGTAGAACCAGGAGGAAATTGGGCCTACAAGGGTGAAGGATAGCCATGTTGACGACCTGTTGGTTTTCATCTACCTAGACCAGGCCTGGGCAAATTTTGGCCCTCCAGGTGTTTTAGACTCCAACTCCCACAATTCCTAACAGCCTACAGGCTGTTAGGAATTGTGGGAGTTGGAGTCCAAAACACTTGGAGGGGCGAAGTTTGCCCAGGCCTGATCTAGACTAAAGTTGGGGAACTTCTTCCAACTCAAAAGCTGCATTCAATTTTAGATATGTTCTCAGGGCCCACCTTCCAGGAGTGGGCAGAACCAAAGGCAAAAGGGGCAGTTCCCTGAATGTATTTTAGCTCAAAGTTCTTTGATCTTACGGGAAACGACCTTGTAATAGTAGTGAAAGAAAATCCGAGATGATACCAAATGGCACCATTGAGAGTTGGGTCTTCCAGGGGTCACTTCAGACCAGGCTTAGACACCAAAACTTGCCAGATTTGGCCTAAGGGCCTGAAATTAAAATTTCAGAATTGTATCGTTGGAAGAGGTCAGCAATTTCCCCAACCCTGATCTATCTCTACATAGGGAGGTAGGGAGCGTAGGAAAACAAACAATGGCAAGCAAGCTGGAATGAAAATGTAAACCAAGGTCTACCAATGGTGTCATGAGGCATGCTCCTTGCAGTGAACTTCCCCTTTCCCATTGGAAATAAGAGCTGAAAAACAAAATAAACCCAAAGGACACAGAACACCGAAGGAGGAGAATCGCTACTTGCCCTCCCTGGACCTCATGCACCTTCCTGTTTGACTTTCACAGGTGTTCCCTTGACGATGAAGTCATTCATTATGCAGATTTTTGTGGGTGGGGTTGTTTCCCCCTCCTCTTCTTCGGTTTTCTTGTGTGAGGCAGACGGATTTGGCGCAGCGGGAAGAGGCATCAGAAGCTCCCGAGGAAAATGCAGACATGGGTAGGGGTCTCGCAGTGATGCCCTTGCCCCCTTTCCGTCCTTTTTGTGCTTTCTGTCTCTGCGGCACCCCACATCACCCCAGCCCTCCCACAACACACGCAATGCCCACCCTCCAAAGTCTGGCTGCAGTGTCTTTGGTTCCCTTCCCTTGAACAATGTTAAGACAACACACAAATTCCAGTGTTATTTTCTTTTGTGGGGGTTGGGATTGGGGAGAGGTGACAGGCAAGGGAAACCCAAAGGCCAACGAGAGACACCTTAAGACACAAACAGGAGGGGATTTTTTGGGGGGGGGGAGGGATGGAGCTGGTAATACTATACAAGGACAGGGAGTCGTAATTAAAGGAAAGAGTATTAACACCAAAGCCACTGATCAACACAAACAACACTATTGGGAGGGGAGGCATAATCTCTGGGGGAACCAAAGTGGGGAGGGAGGGGTGGGGAGGGGAAGTGGATCCCACCCTCTCCGATGCAGACCCCCCCAAAAGAAAACTGGATAAGCCAAACGTCCAGTCCCTCCCACCTCAGCTTGGCTTGGCTGTCTTCTGGACAAGCAGCAGTTCTTGTTGTGCCTCCCCCAAATGTCTTTGCACGCTACGGCCCCTCCCCAGAAGTCCCGGGCTGTTGAACATGTGCTGGTTGTGCGTTCGCGGGCTCGTGTGTGTTTTGCATGATTGCCGCAGGGCTGCCATGCGTTGTCAGCCCTTAGCCCTGGGGCTGGGAGGCAGCACGTGGCAGGTGAAGAAGGAGAAGGAGGAGAAGGGGAGCAAAAGAGAGAAGAGGGGCGGCGGAACAGATTACACATACCACTCTTTTTTGGAAATGAAAGATCCATCATTCTGAGAGACCATGTTATCGGCAATGTCCAGCTGCTCAGGGTCGTACTGGAAACCGAGTGTCCTCTCGTCGTAGGCATCGGAGCGGGCCTCCCCCTCATCAACGGTGAAGTAAGGCCTCTTGGAGTCATCATCGTACTTGTTGGGGCCTCCTCCCAGCTTGCGGTCTCCCCCTCCTCCTCCTCCGGCAGCGTCCTCTTCCTCATCCTCGTAGCTGTTGCCCCCCAGTGGGCCAGCTTTCTTCTCGTCGTCCGAGTCGTCAGGGTACTGGAGGTTCTGGGCCATGGGTGGGTGGTGCTGGGGGATGCCGGCCTTGCTGTACCCGTTGCCGTAGACATGCTTCTTGGTGCTGTAGTCGCCCTTGAAGGTGTGGCGCCGGTGCCGGAGCACCACCAGGAGCACCACGGCCACCACCACGACCAAGGCGACTCCTCCCACCACGCCCCCAATCACAGCGGTGGGGATGGTCGACTGCGCCACGGATGTGCCCGGTGGAGACGGGGTGTAGGGGAATTCTGGGTAGGAAAAGACAGATGGAAGGGGGAACAAGCGTCAGTCTGTGAGGAGCTGCGGCATCATGCGTTAAGACTTCAAAACAAACAAACAAAACAAAAATCAGGAGGGCGGATGAGGAGAAGGGATGAGGGAGGGAAAAGTCAGGGAGGGGAGGAAAGGTGCCTACCTACGGACGTCTTGGACACAGGCTTGGCACTCAGACAGGTGTGTCAGCAGAGCCTCAACTTGGCACACCGTCTGGGGCAGAAGCACCATGAATACCTAACTAGTGCAAGTGGTGAACATCATGCAAAATCCCAGTACACATTCTCCGACCATGTTTCCATCATCACCCCAATTTGGGTTGCCACGGGCATGCATTCCCCTTATGATACCTCCAGATCCTGTGGGACTGAGAACTGAAAAGATTTTCCCCCAGAATCCAACCTCTGCTCCCTTGGCAAAGATTTTGGTGCTCAGGTTTTCTCCGGCCATCCTCGAAGCCTGTTAATGCATTTGCTGAATATGCACCAACTAACGGACAGCTTACAATATTCAGTTTCAGCACAGGTTGATATCTGAGAGGGCCTGAAAATGGACACCGGAGCGGTTGTTTCCTGAGTTGAGTTATTATGACATGACAGTGAAAGGACTATGATACTGAGACTGAATGCAACATTTCTAAATGCAAGTTTGCTTTTCAAATTAGAAACTTTACAGACTGGGAAAAAAATCAAAGAGAGAAATTCTAGGCATAGTGTGCCATCTAAAATATTGAATCCTCGTCCCGCTTTCCCTGAGAACACAATGATTCAGTTTTGAATGTGTAATGGTGTCTTTCTTTCAATGGATCTACTCGAACTCTAGTTGGGGTCTGGGGTAAACGACAGGATTCAGGCCCGGATTGTTCTGAATTTCTGGCTTTCAAATGGTTAGCTGCACATATTCGTTTCATCTCTTTTGTTGTCCTGCATGTGAGCTCACCCTGGAATGTATAATAACTTGACTGGTCGAAGTCCACAAGGTGTAGATGTGCGATTCTCAACAATATATAGTGTGAATACAAGCACTCACATACATACATACAAAACAGACAGGAAATAATAGATGCATTCCTTTTCCCTTCCCCTCTCTCATACAAATAGCATTATGTTTGATGGAGATATAGTATGACCCTCTTATCTGTGGAGGTTATGTTCCTGGACTTACCATTGGAATATGAAACCATGGATAACAGTAAACTCTACTGAAATGAATTTGTGTTTGGGAAGAAGCATAAATGAGAATTGCACTGGAGGATCTAGAAAACGACTAGGGCAGGGGTGCCCACACTTTTTCAGCATAATAAAACCAAGTCTGAAAGATCTACTGAGATAGAAGCAGGGCTGAGCAAGGGGAGGGGGCGGGGCTTCACATGGCCTGGCTCCGCCCCCTCCCCCTCTGGCTTTAGCGCTTCCACAGCTTCTGGAGGCTAGAGGAGGGTAATGCCAAGCCATTAGTGGCATAGATAGCCACTACTGGCTTGGCATTACCCCCTCTTGCCTGCCTTCAGAAGGGGCTGTGGCCTGGCTCTGCCCCTCCCTCTGCGCTGCTTCCGCTGGGGAGGGTGGTGGCGGGGCCACTTGGCTTGGCAGCCTGGCTTTGCACAGCCCCCTCCCCCCTCTGGCTTCAGTGCTTCCACAGCTTCTGGAGGCAAGAGGAGGGCAATGTCAAGCCAGTGGTGGCATAGATAGCCACTACTGGCTTGGCATTACCCTCCTCTAGCCTCCAGAAGCTGTGGAAGCGCTGAAGCCGGGGAGGGGGTGGGGCTTCGCGTGGCATGGCTCCGCCCCCTCAGAAGCACCCCATCCAGCTGGGATCGACCTCCTTCGGTCCTGGGATCAACCAGTCGATCGCGATCTACCTAATGAGCACCCCTGGCCTAGGGAGACAACCTCTCTATCATTTTAAAGTTATCCCACACAATTCTATGGTCAACGTCTGACAAAAGCAAGTTCAAGTCATCTTGTCGCCATTTTGAAAAGAACTCCAGAAGAAGAGGAAGGTCTTTGGATGTAACATATATGCCTGTGTGTGCCCACCTGCAGTGGTAGCCCGCAAATAGTCTTGGGGAGAAATGAGAATCAGGCCCCCATGCAGTGTGGTCCACCTTTGGATTAGATTGTGAGTGGGAACCACACCGCTCTCGAGATGTTGCTGAGCTACAAGGCCTAGCATCCCCAACCAGCAGAACCAACGGTGAAGAGTGGAAGCTGTAACTCAACAATATATGGATGCCTGCCTGATTCCCACCCCGACTTATGATCACACCTGGCGCCATCTTAGAAATGTCCCAGAGGCTTCTGAAAGGCTTTGGATTGGTAACAATTTCATTTATTACATCAGTGCCAAGGTAATTAGTGGAAGTAGTTCCTTCAGATTGCCGACAGCATGATGCAGGGTCATGCACATGCTTAAAAAACAACTGTTTGTCCTCAGCCAACCCCTGGCAGATAGCTATAAATTTTTGCAACATCGAGCACCAGCCAGAATCTCATTATTTTAGCACAGGGCTGCCCAGGAAGTCGATCGTGATCGACCAGTCAATCCCGGGACCGAAGGAGGTCGATCCCAGCCGGATGAGGCGCTTCTCAGAGGGGGGCGGAGCCAGGCTGTCCTAAGCCCCGCCCCTCCCCCAGCTTCGGCACTCCCAGCAGCTGCTCCAGCCTTGGAGAGGGGAGGGCCAAGCCAGCCTTGTGCTAGTTATGCCACCACTGGCTTGGCACTGCCATCCTCAAGCATGGAGAAGCTGTTGGGAGCTCCAAAGCCATAGGGGAGGGGCGGTGCTTTGCGCAGCCTGGCTCCGCCCCCTCTGGCTTCCACTCTACCAGCAGCTTTTCCAGGTTTGAGGATGGCAGTGCCAAGCCAGCCTTGTGCTAGCTATGTCACCACTGGCTTGGCATTGCCATCGTCAAGCCTGGAGAAGTTGCTGGGAGCTCCAAAGCCAGAGGAGAGGGGGTGGGGCTTGGCACAGCCTGGCTCCGCCCCTCTGGCTTCAGCTCTACCAGCCAGAGGGGGCGGAGCCAGTCCGTGCCAAGCCCCGCCCCTCCCTCCCTCTCCAGCCTTGAGGAGGTAGGTAGATCTTTCTGACTTGGTTTTATTATAAGTAGCTCGCATGCTGAAAAAGTGTGGGCACCCCTGTTTTAGCATGAGAAGATGTTGGTTACTTGCTTTGATTGTGTCTAAGAATCAGCCCACCCCTTCCTCATGGATATGTTGACATCCAGGACATCCTCAGTCTTCTGGCCCTCCGTTTCTGAGAGCCAAGGTTTAGTCTTTCACACAAAAGGGGAAATTGTTTCCTATAAGTATCTCACCCTCACTGCAAACTATTTTAGAGCTCTCCTCAGTCTTGTTGGTCTCTTGCTAAAAGCATCAAATCCCATCCCAGCTTCTCTCTTCATAGAGATCATATTGCTTAGTCTCCCATGAAATGGAGACCAGGGGAAGCAGGGAAGCTAGTTGTTCTGGCCCTCAAGAAAAATGGGACAAGGATGGTGGTGGTGGTGGGGGAGACTGGCCAAGGCCACCCATATATACGGTGGTCCACGCTCTGGTTACATCCTGTATAGACGACTGCAACGCTCTCTACGTGGGGTTGCCTATGAAGACTACCCGGAAGCTGCAATTAGTCCAGCGCGCAGCAGCCAGACTACAAATGGGAGCGGGGTACAGGGAGCGTGCAACTCCCCTGTTGCACCAGCTCCACTGGCTGCCAATTAGCTTCCGAGCACAATTCAAAGTGCTGGTGTTGACCTACAAAACCCTATACGGTTCCGTCACAGTTTAACTGTCTGAACGTATTCTCCCCTATGAACCTTCAAGAGTGCTAAGATCATCTGGAGAGGCCCTGCTCTCGGTCCCACCACCTTTGCAGGCACGTCTGGTGGGGAGGAGGGACAGGGCCTTTTCTGTGGTGGCCCCCCGGCTGTGGAATTCACTCCCAAATGAAATTAGATCCGCCCCCTCCCTCCTGACTTTTAGGAAGCGGGTGAAAACATGGCTGTGCAATGAGGCCTTCGCAGAATGAAGGAGGAGATCGCGAATATGTGGATCAAGTTGGACTTGATTTTACTTTGGCGAAAGGCTTTTTAAATGTATTTATTTTATTGTGTTTTATTGTAAATTTTATTGTAAATGTTTTAAATGTTAGATTTTAAATGTTAGCATTGAATACTTGCCGTTTGCCGGTCTGAGTCCCTCTTCGGAGGTGAGAAGGCCGGGGTATAAACATTATAAATAAATAAATAAATAAATAAATAAATAAATAAATAAATAAATAAATATACTAGGGACTCAGAAAACAGGACATGGAGCCCATTTCTTTCAGTTGCGCCAAACAGATCAGTACAAGAAAGACAGAGAGTAAAGAAGACAGGATAGATGAGTGAAGGCAGATACACAAAAGACTACAAGAAGATTATCCTTTTTCCTCTGGTCCACTCCAGACACATCCCAACCTCTAGCGTCTGCAAAGTCCCAAAAAGTCATGCATGATCTTCACCTTGAACAAACCGAACCGAACCAGAAATCACGATCCACCATCCCCTTCTGGATTTTCACAGTCTGATAATGTCCACAGCAACAACACACACAGTATTATGATTCATCAGTTTTGGGGTGTAGGGGGAGAGTGGAACAGTAGGAAGTAGCTGGAGGGCTTTTTCTTGCCAACCGACAACAAAGAGGACGATTCACACCACTGTCGCTTGGTGGCGGTCAATGCCTGTTCTGCACTTCCAAGTCCCAACGGGGAGGAGACTAAGACTTGTCACACTTCATTCACCCATTATGCACACCCTTTTGTGATCATAGCCTACCTTCCCCCATCCCTTTTCAACTACATACAACCTGTTCTATGGTTCACCCCAGCTGGGCATAAATTACTTATTTCCTTGGTCAATGTCATTTTATTTCTCATCTCTGTGGCCTGTTTGACATCTGTAGGAATCTGCCTCATTGGAATTTGTCTTTAATCTTAGGTCAGGGCAGCTATTTGTCTCATTTGTGCCATTGAAGAGGAAAGGTTATTTATGTGAGGATCTTTCAGACATATAATACAACAATCTAGGGGTCCTTCTGAATGGAGTAAAGCTCACATATAGCCACTGAGCAATGAATTTAGCCACATGGGTCATCATCATTATCATAATCAACAACAGCAGCAGCACATTGTTACCTATGTCTCCTCATGCTCCACACTCTTGTTATATCCTGAATAGACTACTGCAATGCGCTCCACGTGGGGTTGCGTTTGAAGACTGTTCAGAAGCTTCAAGTGGTCCAATGGGTGATAGCCAGGTTCCTCACTAGAGTGGTGTACAGGGAGCATAACCTGTTACATCAGCTCTACTGGCTGCCAATCTGCTACCGAGCACAACTCAAAGTGCTGGCTTTGGCCTATACATCTCTAAACGGTTCAGGCATAGTTTACCTGACCAAATGTATCTCCCACTATGAACCATCTCAGAGGTTAAGATTATCCAGGGAGGCCCTGTTCTTGATCCCACCCGCTTCACAGGTGTAGTTGGTGGGGTCAAGAAACAAGGCTTTCTCGGTGGTGGCCTCTCAGCTATGGAACTCCCTCCCCAGTGAAATTAGATCAGCCCCCGCCCCCCTGACCTTCAGAATGAAAGTGAAGACGGATGTGTTACCAAGCCTTTGGACAATAATTCTCAATGCAATGAACAATGCAATTGATGGCTGGAATAGCTCCTGGAATATGCCTTTCGATGGCATGATTTTAATTAACTGTTTGAAGACTGGTATGCTTTAATTATTGGTTTTAATGTATATGTTGTATTATTTTATGTACATATATATAGCATCAAATTGTGCCTGTTTGGGGTGAGAAGGACAGGATATAAATAAATAAATACATAAAACGCTTCCTGGAAGATTGTGTTCCCATCTCAAGGAATCTTTAGGATTTGTCACTTTTGACAGCCCAGTTTCTTAGTAAAGCTCCTCTCTGTGACTCCAGCTTTCCCCAGAAATGGCTAGGTTGTAGACTTTGAGAAGCAATCTGCCGATGGTGCTATGCCAGGGGTGCCCACACTTTTTCAGCATGCGAGCTACTTATATTAAAACCAAGTCAGAAAGATCTACCTGCCTCCTCAAGGCTGGAGAGGGGAGGGGGCAGGGCGAGGCTTGGCCAGAAAGGGGCGGAGCCAGGCCACGCCAAGCCCCTCCCCTCCGGCTTTGGGGCTCCCAGCAGCTTCTCCAGGCTTGAGGATGGCAATGCCAAGCCAGTGGTGGCATAGCTAGCACAAGGCTGGCTTGGCACTGCCATCCTCAAGCCTGGAGAAGCTGCTGGTAGAGCGGAAGCCACAGAGGGGCGGATCCAGGCTGTGCCAAGCCCCGCCCTTTCCCCTCTGGCTTTGTTGCTCCCAGCAGCTTCTCCAGGCATGAGGATGGCAATGCCAAGCCAGTGGTGGCATAGATCAGTCTTTCTCAACCAGTGTGCCGTGGCACACTAGTGTGCCGTGACAGACCTCCTGCTGTGCCGCGAGAAAAGCTCTCTGCCCCCTTCCTGCCGAACTCCTGCTGCTTGGGGGAGGAAGAGGAAGGGCCGGGCAGTGGCGAAGAAAAAGAAGAAGGGACCGGGGCGCCACCTCCTTTGGCCGTTTCCCCAGCCAGCCTCCAATCCGCCATGACTCCCACCATGACTCTCGCCCCTCACTTGCTGAAGCCGCGTGAAGGAGGAGCCCCGCCCACTGAAGCCCGTTCACCGCTCATGCTCCTCCTCTGTAGGAGAGCTCAAGCTGGGTGGAGGGGGTGGGGCATGGCGTGGCCTGTAGGTGAGCTGAAGCTGGGGGGAGGGGTGGGGCATGGCGCGGCCTGGCTCTGCCCCCTCCCCCAGCTTCGGCACTCCCAGAAGCTGCTCCAGCCTTGAGGGGACAGTGCCAAGCCAGCATTGTGCTGGCTCTGGCACCGCTGGCTTGGCACTGCCCCCTCAAGGCTGGAGCAGCTGCTGGGAGAGGTGAAGCCGGGGTAGAGGACGGGGCATGGTGCAGCCTGGCTTCGCCCCCTCCCCGGCTTCGGCACTCCCAACAGCTGCTCCCAGCAGGCCACCAACCCCCAACCATTCTTTACTGTGTTAGAGTGTCATTTTGTGTCATTTTGTGTCATTTTAGTTGGTGGTGTGCCCCCGGATTTTTTTAATGTTAAAAGTGTGCCGCGGCTCAAAAAAGGTTGGGAAACACTGGCATAGATAGCACAAGGCTGGCTTGGCACTCCCCTCCTCAAACCTGGAGCAGCTGCTGGGAGTGCTGAAGCCAGGGAGCGGGCAGAGCTTGGCACGGTCTGTCTCCGCCCCCCCTGAGAAGTGCCCCATCCGGCTGGGATCAACCTCCTTCGGTCCCGGGATCGACTTCCTGGGCAGCCCTGTGCTATGCCATCCTTGTGTACAATAGATCACCTACCCAAATATGCAAGTGAATGCTAATCCACAGATGCTACCTGCCTGCACATCCAGATCTGCATGCACATCAGCATCCAATGCCATTCTGCTTCCTTAAACTGAGCGTGGATCTTCCATATCGAGCCAAAACATCCAACCTCTTCCATAGGGAAACTTGTCTCTGTGCGAAGCAGGGACAGCATTCTGGCCCATGTACACACAAAGAAGGTGCACGATAGGTATGTGTTTGCCACACATATGAGAAAGCCATAAGGAGGGACACCATCTGGACGAGATTAAAGCATGGCTGGGGCAAGGAAAGAGGAGCCGGGGATGGGGGAACCAGCAGGGAGCTGGCTTCAGAAGAGCTTGTCATGCTTTTATTCCTTACCGGCTCAACCCTATCCATCTCCACCCCCAATAAAACAAGGGAGAACCAAACAGGGAGGTTCACTGGCTATTCCGCTGCCCCTACCCCACCGGCGTGGCTCCAACAGCTGTTGCATTATTCGGGCAAAGCTTCCTGACCCACTGCCAAGGGCTCAGGTCCACTGGGACAACAGCTGGAAGCCAAGAGAAGAGAGGGGGCCGGTCTGGGTTTTGCTCTGGCACGGCTCATAGCTTTACTTTGATCCTGCAAGCATATGGGGGACGTTTGAGAGGGAACAGTGGAAATAATGGGGAATTTGTGTAGCCAAGAGCTGCAGAAGGGATCAACCCAGAAGCTGACATTCTCCCCTCTCGTACGAGGATGTGTCTAGGATCCATTTCAGGGTCGGCTGGCACTGAGGAAGTCCACCTGTTGATGAGGAATTGTGCCAATGAAAGAGAATTGGGTTCTCTTTCTCATCCTGCACAGCTGGAAAGGAGCACCCCTCTGTGCCAAAGGGCAAAACCTGAGCCTATTATATGCTATGGAGATCCTACTACTCATACCGTAATGCTCCAGGGAACATTTTTTTAAGGACCAGAGCAAGTTTAAGGGGCAACTAGTTGATCCAAGACTTAACACAGAGCCATCAGGAAACTATGCTTCTGGCCCTAAGGGATGGATTTGTGTTGGGGACTCAGGAGAGAATGAGCCTTGCATTGTTTTGCTTCTGTCTGAAACCACTGGAAACTCACCCAAAGTTTCAGCAGCAGCTGTCGTCATCTCAGACCCAGGCGACAGGTTTTTGGGACTGATGCCAGAGTGGTTTTAGGATATAATTTTCCTGCCGGGTCACCTACTGCCTGTCAGTCAAGAACTTTTGAGGGGGGATAGTCAGTTTGTAGGGAAAGAGGAGTTTAATGGGATTGCACAGGTTTGCAGCTTGGGAGTTTTCCTGGATTCATTGTAGAGCCTGGAACCCCAGGTTTTGGCAGTGGCCAGGAGAGCTTTTGCACAACTAAAACTTGTGCGCCAGTTGCGCCCATACCTTGATAAGTCAGACTTGGCCACAGTGGTCCATGCTCTGGTTACATCCCAAATAGACTACTGCAATGTGCTCTACATGGTATTGCCTTTGAAGACTGTTCGGATGCTCCAATTGGTCCAACGGGCAGCAGCCTAGTTGCTAACTGGAGCGGCATACAGGGATCACACAACCCCCCTGTTGCGCCAGCTCCACTGGCAGCCAGTCTGCTCCCGAGCACAATTCAAAGTGATGGCTTTAGTTTATAAAACCCTAAACGGTTCTGTCCCAGTTTACCTGTCCAAACGTATCTCCCCCTATGAACCACCTTGGATATTAAGATCTTCTGGGGAGGCCCTGCTCTCAGTCCAACCTCCTTCGCAACTGTTTCTTCTTCTTCTTCATGTTGGGAGCGACTTGAGAAACTGCAAGTTGCTTCTGGTGTGAGAGAATTGGCCGTTCGCAAGGACGTTGGCCATGACACACCTGGATGTTTTGATGTTTTGCCATCTTTGCGGGATGCTTCTCTCATGTCCCCGCATGAGGAGCTGGAGCTGACAGAGGGAGCTCATCCACACTCTCTCCAAATGCAAACATTTGACCTGCCAGTCTTCAGTCCTGCAGGCACAAAGGTTTGACCCATTGTGCCACTGGGAGCTCCTATAGCGAGACTGGTGGGGGTGAGAGACAGGGCCTTCCCTGTGGTAGTCCCTCTGCTATGGAACTCCCTCCCTAGCAACATTAGATCAGCGCCCTCTCTCCTTGCCTGCAGAAGGAGAGTAAAAACATGGCTCTAGGACAGCCTCAAAGTGGGTCCCCAGTAAAAACAGGCTGTTAGGGTTTCTAGGACCAGGCCTTCGAAGAAGCAGTGCAATAATATAATATAATTGGATTATGTGCAATGATTACAGCAGTGTTTCCCAACCAGTGTGCCGTGGCACACTAGTGTGCCGTGAGCGACCATCAGGTGTGCTGTGGAAAATTGGAACCTCCAATACCCTTTCTTCCCCCTCCTGCCGAACACTTTTTCTTCTCCACTCGGGCTCCCTTCTTCCCAGCTTTGCTCTGCTCGCTTTGCCTCGCTTTGCTCTGGGGCGAGTCTGCTCAGTAGCGCCCACACAGGTCACGTCTTCCTCCCTCCCCCTCCCCTCCAGAACACGCTCACACTGCCCACTCAGATCAAAATGGTGGCAAAAGCAGCAGTTTAGAAGAAAAAGTAAGTGTTCGGCAGGAGGGGGAAGAAAGGACGCGAAGGGGGAGGGGGAGGAAGAGTTCTCTATCGAAAGCTGGCATGGGCAAACTTGGACCTTGCAGGTGTTTTGGACTCCAACTCCCACCATTCCTAGCAGCCTCAGGCTCTTTTCCTCTTCCCCCCCTCAGCCATTTAAGAAGGAAAGGGCCTCCGATTGTTAGGAATGGTGGGGATTGAAGTCCAAAGTACCCAGAAGGCCGAAGTTTTCCCATGCCTGTTTTAGGGACCTTAAAGTGGTGAGCCTTCTTCCAACATTGTGATTCTGGATAGAAAACAAACAACAACATAACATTTGAGTACACAGTGCTCTCTGGGTGTAGGTGAACTGCAACTTCCAAACTCAAGGTCAATTCCCAAGCAAACTCTTTCAGTACTTTCTGTTGGTGATGAGAGTTCAATATGCCAAGTTTGGTTCAATTCCATTGTTGCAAGAGTTCAGGATGCTCTTTGATTGTGTGTTAACTATAAATCCCAGAAACTGTAACTCCCAAATGTCAAGGTCTATTTTCCCCAAATTCCATCTGTGTTCACATTTGGGCATATTGAGTATTCATGCCAAGTTTGGTCCTGATCCAACATTGTTTCAGTCCACAGTGCTCTCTGGATATAGGTGAACTACAACTCCAAAACCCAAGGTCAATGCCCACCAAACTCTTATTATAGTTTTTTCTCTTGGTTATGGGAGTTCTGTGTGGGAAGTTTGTGTCTTTCTGCCAATCCTGCCAGGATATTTATGTTGTGATCATCGAAATAGGTTCAGCTTTCACCCTGAGTGTATAAATACATTTAAAAACATATTAACTATATGTATTACTTTGTTAGAGTGTCATTTTGTCTCATTTTGGTTGGTGGTGTGCCCCAGGATTTTGGAAATGTAAAAAATGTGCCGCGGCTCAAAAAAGGTTGGAAAACACTGGACTACAGAATGGCCTCAGACTACGATTTTTGGATGGCGTGATATTAATATTCAATATTTTAATATGTATTAATTTTAATTCAATGGATTTAAGCTTAATGTTGTACATGTTTGAGGCACTGAATAACTGCCATGTCTAAGCCACCTTGAGTCCCCCTTGGGGTTGAGTAAGGTGAGGTATAAATAGGGTAAATAAATAAATAAATAAAATAATTATCCTCCTTCTTGCTCCACAGATGAGGTGAGATTTGCCAGATTTGTATATTCCTTTCAAAGCAGTCTGATTTTGCTTCCAAATGGTCTTCGCCAACCTCCTTATCTTTGGATTGGAACTCCCATTAGTCCTTGCTGCCATGGTCAACAGTTTGGGATGATGGTAGCTATACTTCAAAGGGCAACCATTTGGGGAAGGCTGATATAAAACTTCCAGAATCGACAACAGAATTGGCATAGAGTTGTGGATCCTGGTTTCAATGATGGGTCTTTGGAACAAAGGCAAGAGTGAAGCTAGAGTTCTGAGTGTGGAGCTAAAATGTCGGAAAGATCAGCTTGCTTGCCATTGTGGCTGACTCTGGATTGGTGCAACCGTGCGTGAAGCCCTCCTAGGCATGCATGCGCTCAGGAGCCTGTACATGCTTGTCTGAGCATACTTTCCTTTCGGCAATGTGAATAACCTCAAGAGAGCCCTGGCAAACCTGTGTGGGTTCAAGCTAAGGCTCTGCGCCACTAAGGCTCTCCAATGCCATCATGAAGCAACAGCTCTCAGGCTCCGTGGATCTCCCTCAGCTGACAAATGTCCTGCAACGCCGGCCGAGCTATTATGTGAACAGATTGCAGGAATGAAATATTAAACTCCTGCTTATCCGTCTTTTTAATGTGCCGTAACTCTAACAGGGACAGCTTTCTGCCGTTGGCTTGGAGCAAAAGACCGAGTCAGCCAGGCATGATCAGCGTTGTCCGCGGAGTCGAAACGCATTGTGGGAAATGGGATGTGTGAGAGCAGCAAGAGTCTCTCAGAGCCTCCCTCTGTGGCTATTAACCAGAGACAACTCAGAGCGGGTGGAAGTAGCTCAGCAGCAGATCTCCGGCTTTGCATGCTGAAGGCTTCTGGTTCAAATCCCAACATTTCCAGGAAGGACTTAGGTAGGAATTCTGCCTGAAATGCTGAAAAGCCACTGCCAGCCAGAGCGGAATGTATTGGGTTAGGCAAATATCTGAGAATATAGCCAATGGCCATTTTTGTCATCCTGGGGTGGTATATTATTATTATTATTATTATTATTATTATTATTATTTACAACAAGATTAGTACACAGCAAGGCTTTTGTATTTGATCACACATCGGACACTTTCCAAGTGTCTAGGACTGTGTGATGTATTGGTGAATAATGTGTACAGATGCGAGTAGGGTTTTTTGCCTTTTGCAGCTGGCAAGTGGTAATTTTGTCAGTGCCCAGGTCTCGGCGGTGGCCAGGGGAGCTTTTGCACAGTTAAGACTCGTGTGCCAGCTGCACCCATACCTTGGGAGGTCTAATCTGGCTATGGCCGTCCATGCTCTGGTCACATCCTGAATAGATTACTGCAACGCACTCTACGTGGGGCTGCCTTTGAAGACAGTTCGGAAACTGCAATTAGTCCAACGGGCGGCAGCCAGACTACTAACGGGAGCTACATACAGGGAGCATACCACCCCCCTGTTGTGTCAGCTCCACTGGCTGCCTGTCCAATTCCAAGCCCAATTCAAAGTGCTGGTTTTGACCTTTAAAGCTCTATATGTTTCTGGCCCAGCTTACTTGTCCTAATGCATCAATCCTAACAGCTGGTGAACTGGCCCACCTCTGGGAATTTAAAATCATCTGGGGAGGCCCTGCTCTTGCTCCCGCCTACTTCTCAAATACGGTTGGTGGGGATGGGAGATAGGGCCTTCTCGGAGGTGGCTCCCCGTCTGTGGAACGCACTCCCAATTGATATACGATCAACCCCATCCCTCCTGGCATTCAGGAAAAAAGTGAAATCCTGGTTATGGGACCAGGCGTTTGCACATTAGCACGATACAGCACTTTAGATTGGATTGAAATGGCAAACTGGTGGGCATGACCCAATGCTTCTATTATGGACGGAATACTGTTTCTAACTTATGTGAATGTATATGATGTATTTTAATGCTAATTGTATTTCAATGTATTTTAATGCTAACTGTATTTTAATGTATTTTAATTTTGACTGTTTTTGGTTTTCTATTATATGTATACTGCGTTTTTGGCATCGAATTGTTGCCGTTGTTAGGCCGCTCTGAGTCCCCCCTCGGGGGTTGAGAAGAAGCAGGGTAGAAATGGTGGAAATAAGTAATAATAAATTTTTAAGTGCAGGCCAGGGTCTTGAGGCACTGCACCCAGTGTGCCAATCATCACTGGGACACCCTTTAATGACTTGTGCCAGAGTCTTTGCAGTTTGATCTTTAAATCCTCATATCATGTAAGTTTTTCCTATTATTATTATTATTATTATTATTATTATTATTATTATTATTGGGAGGAGGGAGCAAGCTGGTTTTCTGCTGCCCTAGAGACTAGGACACGGAACAATGGCTTCAAACTACAAGAAAGGCGATTCCATCTGAATATTAGGAAGAACATCCTGACTGTGAGAGCTGTTCAGCAGTGGAACTCTCTGCCCCGGAGTGTGGTGGAGGCTTCTTCTTTGTAGGCTTTTAAACAGAAGCTGGATGGCCATCTGTCGGGGGTGCTTTGAATGCCATTTTCCTGCTTCTTGGCAGAATAGGGTTGGACTGGATAGCCCTTGAGGTTTCTTCCAGTTCTATGATTCTATTATTATTATTATTATATTATTACCTTTGGAATACGTGTGGAGAGTAGTTCCACCATACTTGGAGCCCACCTTGCTTAGCATCAAAAACAATATTCGGGGGTTTCCCAACTTTTTTTTTTTGCCCTGCAATGCTGTAAAATGTCCACTACATCATGCTGCCTCCCTGAAGTTACTTCTCATCGAGACATGGTCATTAAAGTGGTGTCAAACTGCATTCCTTCTACAGTGTAGATCAGGGGTGCTAACACTTTTTCAGCATGCGAGCTACTTATAAAACAACCAAGTCAAAATGATCTACCTACCCACTACAAAAATGTGAAACATATAACACTATATCTGCTTTGAACTGGGTTTTCTGAGTCCACACTGCCATATAATCTGATTCAAAGCAGATAACATGGGATTTTATTCAACTGTGTGGAAAGGACCTCAGACAACCCAAGGCCGGCAGCACTTGGGTGGCATCGGGAGCCTGCGGGGCGGGACTGGCCTTCCTCCCGCCCTGCCTGTGATCTACCAGGATGCTCTACGCGATCTACCAGTAGATCGCGATCTACCTAATGAGCACCCCTGGTGTAGATGCACCCCAAAATGCCCACTGCAGCAGATTCTATTCCTTTGCACTCTGCCCATGGTGGCCTCCGTTGCCTGAAAGGCCCCAAAAAGAAATCCAGCTTAGCTGAGCCTTCTCTGTTGCGAACCTAAGTGGTCCTTGGGGAACCCTGGATAAACACATTCAGAGGCCATGAATGATTAACAAGGATTTTCCTGTGCGTCTCCTCGCCTAATGAAGCAGCCGCTAATCCTCTTGAACTTGGCATCTCTTGGCAAATGCTCCTGACCAGCCCTTGCTTGTGCCCCATTTGGCCACCTGAGGCTCCCCCTTACAAGCCCAATCCCTCACCAAAACACCAAGCCCTTCACTGGGGGACGCCCTTTGTTGTTGTTACGGCTGTTGTTCAGTCCCAATTACATTGATTAAAACTGTTGACCGGTCACAATAGCCTTCAATTGATTCATCATCTCCCTCTTCCAATGAATACCTCTATTAATGAACCGCTTGAATCACACCGGAGGATTTGCATATCACCCCAACCTCCAGGCCCGGATCAGGCTCTTTTGCCGCCCAAGGCCAAAGGGTCTGCCTTCGCCCCTCCCCTCCTCCGCCCTCCCCGCCCTGGCTCCGCCCCTCCCCGCCCCCGGCTTTGCTCGCCCCCGCCTCCTCACCGGCGCGAGGAGGAGGAAGGAAAGCCCCACCCTCGGAGCCGATGCAGGGCCTCCCCATGGCTGCTCCTCCCTCCCTCAGCCACCATGCTGGCCTGAGAAGTGGCCGAAAGAAATCACCCTTTTCAGGCCGGCTTAAGGAGGGAGGGAGGATCGGCTCCGCGCCAGCCGGGGGCGGAGCCGGAGGCGAGGAGGGGCGGAGTCAGGGGTGGAGCCGATCCTCCCTCTCTCCTAAAGCAGAGCCGAGGGGAGCAAAGCAAAGGGAGGGGGTGGCCGCGCATGCGCCCTTTAAAAAAATCGATTTTTTTTTTGAAATTTTTTTTGGATTTTTTTTAAAAAATTGGGGGGTCTGGATCTGCTGCCCCCCCCCAAAATGCCGCCCGAGGCCATGGCCTTGGGTGGCCTTATGGGTAATCCGGGCCTGCCAACCTCAAGAGCTAAGGCAGGACTTCACCAAGAAGGATTGGTGTATGAGAGAGAGAGAGAAAGAGAGAGGTATTTCACATGATATTTTAAAGCTGAATTGACGTTAATATGCCTCCAATCTATGACCAGGTAAACCTTAAAATGATCTTTAAGGAAAGGAAAGAAATGGATTATAGATATATAATATGAGAGAGAGAGAGAGAGAGGGAGAGAGAGAGAGAGAGAGAGAGAGAGGCAGGTGGAAGGGAGGAAGGAAAGAAGGGAAGGACGGAAGGAAGGCTGGAGAGAGGGAGGGAGTGGATATCACCAAATCTTGCAATTCGCTGGCTAAAAATATCACTATTGCAAGGAAGCTAGATGATAGTAAATAGATAAACAGAGAAGGGAGGAAAGATAAATGATAGATATGATATAAGAGCAGGAGGAAAGGAGGGAGAGATAGGGAAGGAGGGAAAGAAGGAAACAGAGGGGGAGGTGGATGTCATCTTAACTTGCAATCTGTTGACTACAATTTCGTAACTATTGCAAAGAGGCTAGACAATAGGTAGATAATTAGATACATAAAGAGATAGATGATAGACAGACAGAAAATGAGATGATAAAAGGGCAGTTGGGAAGGAAAGAAAGGAAGGAGGGAGGGAGGGGGAGGTCAGCTTCACTTGCAATCCATTTTCCAAAAAACACCCTCATTGCTAGTCTGTCTCCCCATTAAGCCTATCAACTGCAGGACGGCATTGAGGACAACAGTAGAGCCAGCCACTGAAGAAAAGCAAAGTTGCCCTGCATCCCCTGCCCTACTACTACTCCATAGACCTATTTTCCTTTTAAGTGGTGCAGAATGAAGACTGAATGAAACGGCACACCCTGGAGGTGGCAAAATGGTCGGAACCATTGCATTGTGCTGCGGAACTGCTGACCTGAAGGTTGTCAGTTCGAATCCATGGGATGGGGTGAGATCCCGCTGTTAGCCCTAGCCCCTGCCAACCTAGCAGTTTGAAAACATGAAAAAGTGAGTAGATCAATAGGTACCACCTTGGCGGGAAAAGGGAAAAGGATGCTCCGTGCAGTCATGCCAGCCACATGACTAGACAATACTTCTTGGCTTGGACATGGAGATTAGCACCTTACCCAGACACGGAGATGAGCACCACCTCCAGAGCCGGAAATGAAAGGAGAATACTTTGCCTTTGCCTGTGTTATTTGTGTTTCATTGTATTTCATTGTAACAAGGCATTGAATGTTTGCCTGTGTCTGTTTATATGCTGTAATCTGCTCTGAGTCCCCTCGGGGAGAAGAGCGGAACATAAAGCAGTGATTTTCAACCAGTGTGCCGCAGAACTCTAGTGTGCCGAGAGAGATAATCAGGTGTGCCGTGGGAAATTATTTTCGAACTTCATTCATATATAAACTATAAGGAGCATCTGTCCCTTTAAGAAATGGAACCATAGCACTCCCATGTCACCTAAGAAGTGACGTGAGAGTGCTATGGTTGGGCCATCTTGGATTCGCTCAGACGCGGCTAAGTAAACAAAGTTAGAGTTAGTGCTGCAGCTGCGCGTCAAGTGACAGTGGCAATTTGGGATCACAGCAAGACAAGCGAGTGACAGTGATGGAGAAGTTTTTGAGAAGGGAAAATGCAAATGCCAAACAGGGACCTGAACAAAATTATGACACAGATGAAGGCCCTAATATGAGTGGTGGACAAAAGAAAAAAGAAAAGACGGTGAGCTCGAGGCTATACAGCAAAAGCTATCTTTCATTTCATATCTTTCATGTGTCTTTCTGCCATTCCTGCCAGTATATCTATTTTGTGTTCACCGAAACAGGCCCAGATTTCACACTGAGTGTATAAATACATTTAAAAACATATTAACTACTGTATATGTATTACTGTGTTAGAGTGTCATTTTGTGTCATTTTGGTTGGTGGTGTGCCCCAGGATTTTGTAAATGTAAAAAATGTGCCGCGGCTGACATAAAGTATTATTATTATTATTATTATTATTATTATTATTATTATCATCATCATCAACTGAACACAAGGGTGGGAGACAGGTCATGCTGTTCAGCATCCATCTACATCGAAAGAAAAGAAAGCAACTGGATATGTTCCATGTTGGCAAAAAGAAAGCCGGCCATAGGCTAGATATGAAGATCCAACCCCCCAGCCTTTCATGAGCCTCCGAAGTCTGAAAGTCCCCCCTGTATCATGAGTAGCATAGGAATGTTTAACTAGTTGCCCAAAAGCTTCCTTTCTGTCTTGGCTCAATATAACTTTGAAGTGTTTTTTTGCGACTTTGCATCCACTCCCATGTAATGCCGGAAGGAAGGTGCCTTTGTGTACAAGATATCCTTGCTAATGCAAGATTGCTGGCTTAGAATAAAAAGCTTTCCTTGAAATAGCTCCTCTTTGCCACTCTCTCGGCACGTGCCAAGCCCAGTATGTACAGTAAGACCTCCAGATCCATGGAGGAAATGTTCTTGGCCAAACTGCAGTGCCTGAGGCCGTGGATACAATCAAACACCATTAAATTATTATTTCTAGTTCCAGCACATCTGCACTATTTATCTTCAAGTATGAAGAGGATAATGAGTTTCCAGCTACTCTTAGCTATGTTACTCATGAGGTTAGCATGTTTGAAAAATGGTGCTTCTTCTGGAAGGTCCCATGGGTACAATATTGCCCCATAGGACTTACCAAATTGCTCACCCCTGCTTTCGCATGAAGCACCGAATTATATCAACTGATTTGTGTGGAACTGCAGAAGAGCAAGACCACATAATTCCTTTGCAAACTATCTTCAAACTATATTTATTATTTATTTCCAACATTTCTACTCCGCTCTTCTCAACCCCCGAGGGGGACTCAGAGCGGCCTAACAAAAGGCACAATTTGATGCCAACATAATAAATACAATATGAAACCCAAAACATACAGCATTAAAACACATTAAAATACAATTAACATTAACATATCATACACATTCTCTTAAGTTAAAAACAGTATTTCGTCCATAACAGGAGCACTGAGCCATATCCATCAACTTGCCATTACAAATCCAGTCCAAAGTGCTGCATTGTGCTAATGTGCAAACGCTTGGTCGTATGTCGCTTGGAAGCACGTTCCACAGGCAGGGAGCCACCACCGAGAAGGCCCTCTCTCTCATCCCCACCAACCGCGTTTGAGAAGTTGGAGTGAGAGCAGGGCCTCCCCGGATGATCTTAAATTACGAGGTGGGATGAAGAGGCTGATGCGTTCGGACAAGTAAGCTGGGCCAGAACCATATAGAGCTTTAAAGGTCAAAGCCAGCACTTTGAATTGAGCTCGGAATTGGACAGGCAGCCAGTGGAGCTGACACAACAGGGGGGTGGTATGCTCCCTGTATGTAGCTCCAGTTAGTAATCTGGCTGCTGCCCATTGGACTAGTTGTAATTTCCGAACTGTCTTCAAAGGCAGCCCCACGTAGAGTGCATTGCAGTAATCTATTCGGGATGTGACCAGAGCGTGGACGACCGTAGCCAGATCAGACTTCCCAAGGTACGGGTGCAGCTGGCGCATGAGTCTTAACTGTGCAAAAGTTCCCCTGGCCACCGCCGAGACCTGGGGTTCCAGGCTCAGCGATGAGTCCAGGATCCTTCCCAAGCTGCGAACCTGCATCTTCAGGTGGAGTGTAACCCCATCCAACACAGGCTGTAACCCAATGCCCTGTTCGGTATTTTGACTGACCAGGAGGACCTCTGTCTTGTCTGGATTAAGTTTCAATTTGCTAGCCCTCATCCAGTCCGACAAAGCAGCCAAGCACCGGTTCAAAGTCTCGACAGCCTCCTTAGTGACAGGTGGGAAGGAGTGACAGATCTGGACGTCATCTGCGTACAGAAAACACCTTACTCCGAAACTCCGAATGATCTCTCCCAGCGGTTTCATGTACATGTTAAATAACATCGGGGACAGTACTGAACCCTGAGGGACTCCACAAAATAAAGGTTGCGGAGCCGAACAGGTGTCACCCAGTAACACCTTCTGGATACGACCTTCCAGAAAGGATTGGAGCCACTGCAAAGCCCCATATCTGTAAGGCGACCCAGAAGGATACCATGGTCAACGGTATTGAAAGCCGCTGAGAGGTCCAGCAGAACCAACAGGGACACACTCCCCTTGTCAAGCTCCCAGCATAGATCATCTACCAAGGCGACCACGGCTGTTTCAGTACCATGTCCCAGCCTAAAGCCAGATTGTGTATAATAATTCTCTGCAGAACTTTTACCATTTTGCAAACCGATGTCCAGTTCTATGTTGTTTCTATTTTTTTCTCTCCAAAATGAAAAATACAACAAATACACTCAAGCCCTCCGCAATTCGATCAAAGGATATGCCTGGAGATTGTACCATGGCAAAACCTAGGCACTACACACGTGAAAACCATTCTTCCATTGGGCAAGATATATGGTATCCATAATGGAAGAAATGCAATGGAAGGATGGGTTCTAGTTGCCGGGGCTGTGTATACAAGGAGGATATCTACATGGTTGTTGTAATATGATATCATGTTAACTGTCATGGCCCCAACCCTATGAAATATTGGGATTTGTAGTTGAATAAAGTGCTAAAAAAGAGCAAGAGGAATCCTAGGATTAGTGCATTGTCCAATATTGTTTACCCCATATTTATGAGGGATACATTTTCAGTCATCCATGTGGACAAATGTGGATTTTGGAGGACTTTGCATTTTTGAATTCCAGATAAATTATATTAAATTGTATCACAGTTGAATACAATAGTGTAGCTAGCCTGCATCCCAGGCCCCTTCTACACTGCCATATAATCCAGATTATCAAATCAGATAATCCACATTATTGGTTTTGAACCGGATTATATCCGGTTTATGGCTTCTACACTGCCATAAAATCCAGTTCAAAGCAGATAATCTTGATTTTATATGGCAGTGTAGAAGGGGCCCCAGGTTTCCTCACTGAGTCCACCCATTTGAGTGGAACTGCACAAGAGCAAGACCACATAATTCCTTGGCAAACTATAATAATTCCCTGCAGACCTTTCACCACTTTGCAAACTGATGTTTGGTTCTATGTCGTTCTAATTTTTCTCTCTCCAAAATGAAAAATACAACGAATACACTCAAGCCTTCTGCAATTCTGTCGAAGGATATGCCTGGAGATTGTCCCGTGGCAAAACCCGGAATGGCTCCCAAAATCCCTGGAATCCAGCCTAGAATATGGCCCATTTTACATCTTTGGCACCCTCCTTCTCCTTCCTGCCGATTCTGCTTCCAATTGCTTGAACCCCCAAGGATTCGCAGGGATGGCGGAGAGCTTCATTAGCCATCCGCCTGAGAGGGTTGTGCTGAATTGTTGAGTAGCGGCGCATGTCGTTTGTATGGGGAAGAAACCCCCTTTCTCTCCCCACTCGACCTCAATGCACAAAGGCCCCACGGGGCGAGTCTCTCGCCATAATCCACGCATCTGCAATCAGCCGAGAGCTCCCTGCGGCATGCGAGAAACAGCCTTCACTCTTCAGTAATGCTTGACATGAATGGATGTCAAATCAGAGGGTTCCTGTCAGAGGGATTTCTTATTTCTTTCCTGGCAGGGGAGCTCCCCCAGTGTCAATTGGAGCAAAGCACGATGGCAAAGCAATTGTGAACTACCTGGCCGGCCCTGTGTCCTAGGGTGCATCTACGCTGTCAGATAAATGCACTTCTACACCATTTTAACTGCCATGGCTCAACAATTTGCAATCTTGGGTGCTGTTGTTTTACAGCGGTCCCTGGCAAAGAGTGCTGGTGCCGCGTCAAACTAAACCTCTCATCATTCCATAATACCGAGCCATAGTGGTTTAAGTGGTATCAAACTTTAGTAGGGAGACACCGAGGATATATGTTTTTATTGACTTTATATGAATTCCCTCTCCATTGGCGCCCCCTTGATGTGGGGGAGAGGCTTGCGTACCCTAATGAAGTTGTGAGCTATGCTGGCGGTGGCATAATAGTCACGGGTAGGGCCTCCCATGCCAGACAGGTCACAACCGAAGGGTCTGACAAAGAGCGTCAATGGGCAGGATGGGCTCTCTAGCCTTTTGGCAACCATCCTAAGAGAAGGAAAACTCTGATTTCAAACCCGGGCAGATGGTGCTCGTCTAACCCTGTAAGGTCAACCATCTAGAGAAGGAAACTCAAATCAAACCTACGACCTGAGGACCTCGCTGCCACCGTCCTAAGCATGTTAGGTCCCGGCAGACGAACCTTTGGTTTAAAGGGTGAGGCCAGTTCTGTGCACACTGCGCTCCACCAGAAAAATCCATTGCAAAGGCTTGAAGGACACATCCAACCTCCAAAAACGAAATCATCAACGTGTGTAGAAAGCGCTGGATGAGTCCTTCCAGAATCTTCGTTCGCAAAGTAATGCCAGAAAAAAAATCTATATTTTAAATGCTAATGTTTTTATTGTTTTTTTATGTTGTTGGGGGCATCAAATTGTGCCGAATGTAAACTGCCCTGAGTCACCTTCAGGCTGAGAAAGGAGGTAATAATAATAATAATAATAATAATAGATTATTTCTACAGTGCAGATGCATTCCTGGTCCACAATTGCATCCAAACTCCCAGAAACTTTAGGGCCTGTGCCAATCCTGAACTGGAACAGTCCTTATAGAATGAAAGAACAATAGTTGGAAATGGCTTTATGGTCCATCTACCTCAGCGTTTCTCAACCTGGGGGTTGGGAGGGGGGGTCACAAGGAGGTTTCAGAGGGGTCACCAAAGACTACCAGAAAACATATATTTTGATGGTCTTAGGAACCCCTTTGGCAGAGAAGGCTGAAGATCTCTCCGCCTGTCCTTCTCTCCCTTTTTGGAAATAGACAGCGAATCCTCCCACCAAAAGCCCTCCTTTGTTGTGATTGGCCAGCCTTTCAGCCAAGGGGAGGGTTGTTTCTGAGACTCCAAGTGGGGAAGGGAGAGCAGGCGTACTCGGCGAAAGGCAGGGTGGTGTGCATGAGCAAACAAGGAAGAGCGTGTGAGGCTGGAGGGAGGTTGACACTAACAAGTCCCTTCAAGACATGGGGCTTCTATGTGGGAAGTTTGTCCCAATTCTATTGTTGTTGTTCAGAATGCTCTTTGATTGTAGATGAACTATAAATCCCAGCAACTAAAACACCCAAGTTCTATCCCCCCCAAACTCCATAAGTGTTTACATTTGGGCATATTGAGGATTTGTGCCAAGTTTGGTCCAGATCTATCACTGAATCCACAGTGCTCTCTGGGTGTAGGTGAAGTACAACTCCAAAACTCAAGGTCCATGCCCACCAAACCCTTCCAGTATTTTCTGTGGGTCATGGGAATTCTGTGTGCCAAGTATGGCTCCATTCCATTGTTGGTGGAGTTCAGAAGGCTCTTTGATTATAGGTTAACTATGATTTTAGGTTAACTATAAATCCCAGCAACTTCAACATGAAGATTCATAGCAGGAGCAAAATTACAGTTATGAAGTAGCAATGAAAACAATGTTACAGTTATATGGGGTCATTTTGTGTCATTTTGGTTGGTGGTGTGCAACCTGAGGAACTGTACAACATGAAGATAAGGGATCACAGCATTAGGAAGGTTGAGAACAACTGATCTACCTTGTCAACTAAGTATATTGACCAAGAAGCTACAAACGGAATGAATACACTATTGATTTTTAAAGTGTCACCCCTTGGGGGGGGGGGGGAGGCAAGCTTAACTTACTGAACATGATTTTGACAGGTGACTTCTGCTCTTAAGTTTGTTGCAACCCACAACTTGCTCGGCAGGACGCGTTTCTCTTCCTTCACCCTTTGTGCCCCTTCCCTTTGGCATCTCTCTCTATCTCTCACCTTCCCTCCCTTTCAGAGCACATGGCGGCTTTCATGCTCTCTTTGCTTTGAATCCAAGGCAGAAAAGAAAAAACAAATCACAACAAGGGAAGACGGGATGAATCAAAGTACGGGCAAGCACAAGGGAAAGAGCAAAAGAAAGGCAACGGGATGAAGAGGAGAGCAAGAGAGGCGCCTTGCAGAAACAGCTTTGAGCAGGGTTTGTTTAGGAGTAAATCTGCACCATCGCTTTTACACCCCTTTAACGCCATGGAATCATGAAGCTGTAGTTTCATGAGGTCTTTAGCATTTGCTGACAAAGAATGCTGGTTCCTCAGCAAACTACAACTCCCAGGATTCCATAGCATTGAGCCATTGCAGTCAAAGTGCATGAATTATACACTATAAGCTCCCCAAGTTCCCAGCATGCCCTCTATAAAAATGCATCTGTGAGCATAAGAAGTAGCACATGACCTAGGCTAGCAAACTGGTGATAAAGGAGAAGATTCAATCAGTAACACCAAGATGGCAAAAAGTTGTGCACAACCCATTGAAGAACTCATATTGCACGCACACTCAGCTGCTAGAATGACTTTTGGGGAGGGGAAGAGAGTTTCCTACCTGTGACATTAACTTCCACGAGGCCAGAGCGTGTGCCGATGGTGTTGGAGGCCTCGCAGACGTATGTCCCCGCTAGGTTGAACGTCACCGGTCCCTTGAAGAACAGAGTGCTGTTTTGCACCTCCACGTTGTCGGGAAGGGAGCCGTTCATCCTGTGGCAAAAGAAGAATGGACAAATTAGGGAGGAACTTCTCTTGTGCAGAGAGCAACTTTGGTTGCCTATCAGATACCATCACCTGAACAAGTTCCGCAATACAGTCAGACTTCCCCATTTGGTTAGGGATATTTATATATATATATTTACTGCATTTGTATATCTCCCTTCTCAGCCCTCGGGCGACTCAGGAACCCTCTTCCTACAGGAAACTACAAAAATAATGCTATTTTCTTTATCAGAAATAATATTTATTTATTTATTTATTTGGAACTTTTATATCCCGTTCTTCTCTACCTCCGTGGAGGGACTCAGAATACCCCTCTAGGTCCTCAATTCAGTTGGAAGAACACAAACAGTGGCATCCAGCCTTTGGTTCTTTGGGTGTTTTGGATTCCACCTCCCAGAATTCCCAGGGCTTCTGGGAATTGGAGTCCCAAACACCTGGAGGACCAAAGGTTGGGCACCACTAACCTGGGCTGGATCTACATTGCCCTATAACCCAGTATCTGATTCCAGATTGAACTGGATTATATGAGTCTACATTGCCATATAACCCAGTTCAAAGAATCATAGAACCATAGAGTTGGAAGAAACCTTGTGAGCCATCCAACTGAACCTCCTACCGAGAAGAAGGATACTTTGGATCCAGAAATTAGATTATATGGCAGTGTAGATAGGGCCCCAGAGACTCCTATAGAGTAGTTATCTTCAGAGATCTCTAGGTCCTCCAGGGTAACGTCCAGCAGAAAGTGACCACAGAGTTACATTGGAGTAGCAAGAATACCCTAAATAAAGCATTTTAATCAAATGTGTGAATAATCCAATTGACAAAGATCCAAAACACAAATGTGGAGGGCTGACTGTATAAGCCAATGCAATTTATTCAGCAGTAAGATGAGCAACATTCATTGGAAATGGAAACCCTGATAGCGCAAGAAAGCCACCAGAAATATTGCTTAACCCATCTTTCCTCCAGATAACTGACTTTTGAGATTGGTTGCACTCTTTTTCAGGTCTGCCTTTGATGTCTTAAAGGGACAATTGTTGCATTTACGGAAACCTGGGTGTTTGATACCCAAGATATGCACTGCGCACACCATCCCTCAGTTCATTATCCCCAGGCCCGGATTAACACTTTTTGCGCCCTAGGCCACACTTTGGAATTACGCCCCCTTTAAGCCTCATGCAAAAAAGAACAGATTGGCAAGGCTGAAGGCTGCGCTCTATGAAAGAGCTCTGATGCCTTCCATCCCCTGTTGCTCCTGCAGAGCCCGCCTGCCGCCTCAGCAGGGAGCGCATTGTCGGGGATGTCAATGGGGGAGGATTTGCACAAGAAGCGACTGAAGAAGCCCAAGATGGTGGCCAGAAAAGATGGCGAACACCTGGAAGGCTTCTTCAACTCACCCTCAGACGAAAAAGGCGCGAAAGCCAAAGCCCCCTTCATTGCCAGAAGTTGTTCCATCCTTGCCTTCAGTGAAGCCTAGGGCGTAACTCCCCAGCCGGAGGCAGAGGGAGTAGCTTCGCTCCCGTCCGTCACGGAGGGCGAAGGGGCGGGGCCTGTGGGTCCGCCCACTCTGATACCAGAGCAAGAGGGAGCTTTGGAGGTGCCTGGATTCAGAGGCGCTATCCAGGATTCACCTCTTCAAGAAGCTCCAGATGTCACTCCGGGTCCTCCCCCTCCATCGGGACCGTATTCCCTGCCGCTACGGCTGCACTCCTCGGATTTAGCAGGGAGCCGGTGCGTGAGGCCACACCCCCATCCAGGGGCAGAGGTCAGCGCACTAAGAGGCAGCGTTCTGTGTCTTCCTCCAGGCCCGCACGCCATTCGCTCCCTCCCTCCACAAAGGAGGCCATGCCCGGAAGGGAGGGAGGGTGTGAATGGCGTGCGGGCCTGGAGGGAGACAGGCACCCTCCCCACAACCAACACACCCAACTCCCCCTTGGCATTCGCAAGCTTTGAGAGTTGGGAGAGACCCCAGGGGCCGGCCACGGCATTTTTTGTTTCAACTTTTTTATTTTATTTTATTTTGGCCCGTGATCTGCGCCCCCCCTCGGCTTGCACCCCTAGGCCATGGCCTATGTTGGCCTTATGGGTAATCCGGGCCTGGTTATCCTTATAGCAAGGACCAATATTATTGTTAGTCGGTCGTATCATCCCATAATCAAAAGGACCAACAAATGGATGGATCCATGACAAATATTCAAATAAAGTGGCAAAACCTTGCGATGAACCAATCTCAAAAACATGTTGCGAAGTCTCGGAACATCCACGGAGAAAAACACGGGAAATAAATGGCTTGTGTTTAATGAC
Organism: Anolis apletophallus; assembly: GCA_030556195.1. Taxonomy (NCBI): domain Eukaryota; kingdom Metazoa; phylum Chordata; class Lepidosauria; order Squamata; family Anolidae; genus Anolis; species Anolis apletophallus. The sequence goes on from JARBWK010000013.1 coordinate 20,511,461, forward strand.
CAATACAAGCTAAAGTCATGGCTTTAGCTAAAGCATGTCCAAGTGAGGGATGGAGCAACTATTTTGCATGCAGAAGGTCTCAGGTTCCACCACCAGAAATTCCGAGGAAAAAGGATCAGGAAAGAAAATGACACTGGCGCCCATTAAGACAAGATGAGTTGGCTTTGGATCATCTGTTCTTATATAACAGGCCTGGGCAAACTTCGGCCCTCCAGGTGTTTTGGACTACAACTCCCACAATTCCTAACAGCCGGTAGGCTGTTAGGAATTGTGGGAGTTGAAGTCCAAAACACCTGGAGGGCCGAAGTTTGCCCAGGCCTGTTATATAAGATGTTTTCATACATGACCTACTTCCCCAAAGAAAGCCACTGACTGGGTGTCATTCATAGGGAAAGAAGCAGAAGGACCTTGATGCTTGGTTACTCCCATGCGAAGAAGAGGTCATACCCAAAACCATGCCAGGGCCACCAAAGAGAAGGAGGGTACACTTTGGGTAGAATGTAGGGGCAACTAAGGGAGAAAAGGGCAGAAGTTATCCACCACCAGCCTGGCAGATAAAACTGTGAAGGGACTAGATCCCAGGAAATTAAATTGCTTGCTCACCTATCCATACCTACTTTAGTCTGTGGGAGCCTGAAAGAAAAAGAGAAGTTAAAGTTTTGTTTGAAATAATATTAATGCTCCTGCGAACGGGCAAATTAAAAAGGAGGGAGGTATCCTATTTCTTGGTCATGACCTGTTTCACATCCCCACCCAAAGCTTTTCACAGCCTCCCATTCCTCTGATATTAATCCTCTCTCATCCTATTTTGCCAGGTGTCCCTGTTTTTCTCTCCTCCTTCTCTTTTCCCCCTTTGTCCACAGCTTACTTCCATTCCTGCAAACCCAGTCCAATGCCCAAATGTAGTTGAACTTAAGAGTGATGGACAAGAGGGTTGGGCAATTATTTTTTCCAAGGGGCCACATAAGAGCCAAAAAATATTATGGAAGGCTGCACCTAAAGGCGGAACTACATTCTAGTCTACATTATTTATTTATTTACTTTATTTACTATATATTACACATCATTAATATTACCATATTAATATATCAAGAAATATTCATATATTATTAGTATTAATATCATAATTATTATATTATAGTATATATATAGACATTATAATATATTGAAATTATAATATAATATAACATTATATTATATTGTTTATTATATTATTATTATAAAATAATAATAAAAACCGCTAAAATAAAATAAAATAAAATTCAAGAAGACAAGGTGCGAACCAAGATGGACTGGCCCAATGGATCCAGCCCAGAGGATGGCAAAGCGGACCCAGCCGCCGCCGGTGCAGGGGAGAGTAGAGCAGCAGGCGATCGGAGGCTGCAGGCCTCCGCCTGCTCTTGCCCCCAGCCATTCCCTAGTTGATCACCCTGCTATGGAGTGCCTGCCATCCCCAGGCCTGCAGGAGAGCAGTCGGCAATTGGAGGCGGCTTATTAGACCTGGCGACCCGGAAGACGATCAAGTCTTCCGGGTTGCCAGGGCGATCAGCCCCGCAGGTCGCCGAGTGCTCCCGCTGCAGGCCCGGATCGCCAGGCACTCCAAAGCCGCCGCTCCAAAGGGATGTCAGGCACTCCAAAGCCGCCGCTGTTCCCGCTGCAGGCCCAGATCACCAGGCACTCCAAAGCCGCCGCTCCAAAGGGATGTCAGGCACTCCAAAGCCACTGCGATGGGATAGCGGCAGTGGCACCCCTTCTTCTTGGCCCCACCCCCAATGCCCTTCTCCCTGTGCCAGACAGAATTGGCTGCCGGGCCGAATCCGGCCCGCGGGCCGTAGGTTGCCCACCCCTGGGTTAAACCCTTGTACCAGAAAAAGTGCTGAGCTGAAGTCAGTGGTTCAAATCTGTGAGACAGGGTGAGCTCCAGCTCCAGTCAGCTCCAGCTTCCAATGCAGGGACATGAGAAAAGACTCCTATAGGATGGTAACACATCTGGGCATCCCCTAGGCAACGTCTCTGCAGACAGCCAATTCTCTCACATCAGATATCTCATGTCACTTCTGACACGGAAAAAAAAAACATCTTGTCCATATTCCACCATGGTCTATCCATACATATTCTGCTTTTAAAGTATTGGAAGATATGTTTTTTGTCCTTTTTTTTTTGGTTCCCATCACTGCATTTTCACTAGTTGAGGGGACTTTCAAGTACAAAAAGGGAGGCTAGCACATTCCCAATTTATCTTTGGAAATGCCCAGATAAATTATGCTCAGCATAATGGTATAATTTCCCTTGGAGCTAAATCCAAGATGCACTCTACATTGATGTATTTAAGAAAGGTATTTCAAGTATCCTTAAACCAAGCTCTGAAGGTCGGGTGGACTACAGAGCACATCCCTCCATCACTACGCTGCCCGAGAATTATAAGAATTGTAGTCTAAGGCCCCTTCCACACAGCTGAATAAAATCCCACATTTTCTGCTTTGAACTGGGATATATGGACTCGGTCAGTGTGGACTCAGATAGGCCAGTTCAAAGCAGATATCATAGGATTTTCTGCCTTGATATTCTGGGTTATATGGCTGTGTCGAAGGGTCCTAAAACCACTGTAAGGGGAGCAGATTGGGAGAAGACTCTTTCAAACCCTTTCTGTACAATCTTCTCTTTCACACAGGTTAGAAAACAGAAACTTCTGAGCTGCGGCTATGATTTGGGACACGGACATTCAGAAATACAGAAAGTTCCCTTCTTTCTGCCCTGCCATTGTTAGGGTTATGTTCTTCCCGCTGGCAGTGCTCACTAGAATAGAAAGTACTCTGCTCTGGATTCGTCTTCTTTTTCTTCTTGGCAGCATGAATGTAAAAGGAAAATAAAAATAGACCAGCTCTGGGGTCCATTTGTGTTAATCATTCTCCCCCCAATGGCTTCGACTCTGCCCTTCATATCTTTCATTGATTCCGCCCAAACCTTGGGCTGCATGCATTCAACCAGATCTGGGGGGGGAGGTGAGTCTTACTGTTGGATCAGGAGGAACCTCTGTTCCAGCACCGGGAATGTGGCGCAGCTGGCTGTGTGCTAGCTGCATAAGCTCTCTACTGACCAGAAGGTCATGAGTTTGAGGCCTGCCCAGTTGAGGTGGGCTCTCGACCTATTGTGTAGCCTGCTGTCAACCTTTGCAACCTGAAAGACAGTTGCATCTGTCAAGTAGGAAATTAAGTTTACCACTTAGTGGGGAGGCTAAATTTAACTGATTTACGAGGCCATAAAAAAGATCTCCAGAAAACATGCCGAGGAATGAAGGAGTGCGACAGCTCCCCCTGGTGGCCAGATGTTAAATTGCCTCTCTCTGTCTTGTGTGTTTGTGTGTCTAAATGTAATGTGTACATTGTAATCCACCCTAAGTCCCCTACGGGGTGAGAAGGGCGGAATATAAATGAAGTAAATAAATAAATAAATAAGTAATAAATAATAAAACGGCAACCAAAATCAATTGTATAAATGAAGGAACAACTGGTGCAGGTGTATTTTAGTTATAAGGGGAACTCTGTTATAGCTACTCTTGGTTGAAATCCCAACATGTGCTCCATTGCAAGATCGTGAGTCGAAGGAGCAGTGAATTGGAAGGTGTTTTGGTTGCAAGGAATTATTGATGTCCTCCAGGACTGAACACATGGATTTCATGGGAGTCTATCATATAGCTCCATGGAAATTTGGAGCCTATATTTTTTTCAATATGCTTCGTGGAGCCCCAAGGACTCTAGAGCACACTTCGAGAACTGTTGACCTAGATTACTCATATTTATGAAGAGGAGGCAACCCAGTGCTCCACCAGATGCCAAGGAGCACAGCTCCTCTAAGACCCAGTCAATCTTGCAGATGGTCTGTGATTATGAGAGTTTAGTCCAAAACAGCTGGCAGTGTCTGGGTTGCCTAACATCAATGCATTGGAGGAAAAGGATTTAAAACCATTCATGTACAAAGTCTCAACATTTCTTTGAGAAGCCCCATAAAATGAAGTCAACAATGTTGTCTTGGTCCAACAGATGGGATCGGGGAGGGAAGATGTCCCTCATGGAGGTCAAGGATGGAGCGGATGTACATGGCTCAGAGCTTGTACTCTTGACTGCTGAAAGCATCGCCAGACTCAAGATGTCACAACTAGGATTTACTTGATGCACTAGCTATGGAGATGTAGAATCCCATGTTTAAATTGGGAAATTTAGAATAACTGACAGTTGGAAAGTCATCCAGTCCAACCTCCTGCCACACATGAACGCAGAACTAAAACACCCTCAACTGCTGAACATCCAACCTCTGTTTAAAGACCGCCACCATCATCACAAGAAGTCTATTCCCCTTCTGAATCTGACTTTAGGAAGAACATATTGACTGCAAGTTCTTCCTAACATTAGATGGCATCTTTCAAAGGCGCACAACAACAAATCATGACTCCTCTCAGGCTTGTCTTCTCCAAGTGTCCAAGTTAAGAAACCTGCAAGTATTAATAAAAATTACAAATGCTATTATTTTACCCAGTAAGATTACTTTTCTAGGCATTTGTAGGTCCTCCAGTATGGTTATACTGTCAATGTCTGGTGGAAATAAAGTACAAAAGGCCTAGAGAAGTGGAATTAGACCACATAATTGTACTGGGGGATCTACAAATACCCAGAGAAGTGGAAGTAGACCACATAATTGTAGTGGAAGATTTACAAAGACCTACAGAAGTGGAAGTAGACCATAGAATTGTATTGGAGGATCTATAAATACCTAGAGAAGTGGAAGTAGACCATAGAATTGTATTGGAGGATCTACAAATACCTAGAGAATTGGAAGTGGACCATAGAATTGTATTGGAAGATCTGTAAATATCTAGAGAAATGGAAGCAGACCATAGAATTGTATTGGAGGATCTACAAATACCTAGAGAAGTGGAAGTATACCATAGAATTGTATTAGAGGATCCTCAAATACCTAGAGAAGTGGAAGTAGACCATAGAATTGTATTGGAGGATCTATAAATACCTAGAGAAGTGGAAGTAGACCATAGAATTGTATTGGAGGATATACCAAATTCCTAGAGAAGTGGAAGTAGACCATAGAATTGTATTGGAGGATATACCAAATTCCTAGAGAAGTGGAAGTAGACCATAGAATTGTATTGGAGGATATACCAAATTCCTAGAGAAGTGGAAGTAAACCATAGAATTGTATTGGAGGATATACCAAATTCCTAGAGAAGTGGAAGTAGACCACAGAATTGTATTGGAGGATCTATAAATTTCTAGATAAGTGGATGTAGACCACAGAATTTTATCGGAGGATCTATAAATACCTAGAGAAGTGGAAGTAGACCATAGAATTGTATTGGAGGATCTATAAATACATAGAGAAGTGGAAGTTGACCTTAGAATTGCACTGGGGGACCTACAAATGCCCAGAGGTGGAAGTAAACAATACGATTTCACTGGAGGATCTAAAAATGCCCAGATAAGTAGAAGTTGATCACAGAATTACACTGGCGCATCTACAAATGCCTAGTAGATGTTGATTATAGATTCATGCTGAAGGACGTACAAATCCCCAAAGAGGATTTTGTTGTGGGTCACATGTAAGGTAGCAGTGGAGGTGGCAATAAATGAGGAGGAACAACTGTAATAATAATACCTACAAGGCTAGGCCAGATTCCAATCCCGATGCACTAGTTGTCTATATGTAATGACTTTTTTCATGGTATAGGATCCAGTCCTGCCAGTCATGACCTACACCTCCAACCAACGCAATACACTGGGATGCCGGCCCATCCTCTGCTGTTTGTGAGAACTAGGCCAGCTATTTACTCTCTCACGCTCCTGACTCCAAGCAGGTCACCCCAGGTGATCAGACGTGTGAGTCACGGACTGCTGATCAGATCCATCCGCCTGGAAAGGCACACAGAGACACGCGCCCAGCCAGGCAGGGATGCTCACTGGGGTGGAAGTCAACCTCGGGAGCTGAGCAAGGATGAAGGGATTTTATTTGAAGGAGAAGGAAGACCTGAGGATGTCATGAAGAAGCACAAAGATTGGCTGCTGTTGATTTGATCCTTCAGATCCATCAGCTGAAAAAGAGTGGTGCCAGGGAGAACCAAAGTCCAGTGCTTAGAAAAGCCCCTAGTATGGTTGAACAGTAACAGATCTATTATTGCTGTTGTGCACCTTCAAGTCACTGCTGACACATGACAGCTCTCTGAATAATTTTTACTCCCCACTTTTCCAGATTTGAGTTCAATCTTTTCCTCTTTCCTTCCTTTTATTTGCAAGCAGGACAAAGGAAAGGGGATCTTTGCTATTGTGAACAATAGTACAAACACATCATGCTCCAACAGCAGGCTTGCTCTATGTCAGGGCTGCCCAGGAAGCAGATCGCGATTGACCAGTCGATTACAGCCGGATGGGACGCTTCTCAGAGGGGGAGAAGCTGCTGGTAGAGCGGAAGCCACAGGGGCGGAGCCAGGCCGCACCAAGCCTTGCCCCCTCCCCGGCTTTGGCACTCCTAGCAGCTGCTCCAGGTTTGTGGAGGGCAGGGCCAAGCCAGCCTTGTGCTAGCTATGCCACCACTGGCTTGGCATTGCCATCCTCAAGCCTGGAGAAGCTTCTGGGAGCTCCAAAGCCAGAGGGGAGGGGGCGGGGCTTGGCACGGCCTGGCTCCGCCCCCTGTGGCTTCCGCTCTACCAGCAGCTTCTCCAGGCTTGAGGATAGCAATGCCAAGCCAGCCTTGTGCTAGCTATGTCACCACTGGTTTGGCATTGCCATCCTTAAGCCTGGAGAAGCTGCTGGGAGCTCCAAAGCCAGAGGGGAGGGGGAGGGGCTTGGCACGGCCTGGCTCCACCCCCTCTGACCAAGCCCCGCCCCACCACCTCCCCTCTCCAGCCTTGAGGAGGTAGGTAGATCTTTCTGACTTGATTTTAATATAAGTAGCTCGCATGCTAAAAAAGTGTGGGCACCCCTGCTCTATGTCATCTCAGTGTTTTGCCATTTTCGAGAGTCTTGGTGTAGATCCAGGTAATCTTTCTGAGGCTAAGAATGTCCTTTTGAGATATTAGTTGCCTAAGTGGTATTCCAATCTCTTCAATCTCCCTTGTGGTATAATTGCAACATGCTTCACATAATTTCAAACTGGACAATTTGCATTCATTCCACTGTGCTTTGAGAAATAATTCTGTATATATATTTTCAAGAATCCCTGCATTCAGAAAGGTAGCACATCATGGGAAAGGATCAGCCAGACCTCATCTTCCTGATGTACTAATTTTCTATGTGCAATGATTCCTTCATCTTCCTGATGTACTAATTTTCTATGTGCAATGATGAGTTTCCAATCCTGGCAAGTCATAAACATAACATCTCACAAAGCTTAGTACAAAATTAGATTTGAGACCTAGACTTCTCCAGTTCGATATAATTCAAGAGCAATGGCATAGCACATTGGGGAGCAATGGCATGTTTCCACCATCCAACAGCTTCCCTGTGATTCTGACCCACAAGTAAATGCTCAAGACATGAGTCTGAGAAGGTACTTACAACTTCCACTGGTACTGGGTTGCTGGAGGGTTGGCATCTGATATACAGGTCAATTTCACGTCCTTCCGGTTAAGGTACCAGTTTCCATCAAAGCCATCGATCCTCACTTCGGGCTCATCTGTGAGAGGAGAAGAAGGTTGGGACAGACAGCCATGAAGGACGAGACGGAGAAACAGAAGAGGAAATGCGAACGCCAAGAGGGTGAGAGATGAGAGGACAAAGAGCGATGGAAAGCAAAGAATCAGATTGGAACAGGTGAGGAAGAACAACAAGAAAACAAGAAGGGTGGAGGGCAAAGATGAAGAGAGAAGGGTAAAAGGACAGGAGGGAGGAGAGGAAAGAAAATATAGAGAGAACAGATGACAATTGAAACTCATTCTTTAAACCAGGGATGGGGAAAATGCGCCATCCATTTTTTTCGGTTGAAACAAAACGTTCTCCAGAGAGCAGCATTTTTGAGGCCTAAATACCCTAAAAGGAACAGATCCTGTACAATCTTGGAAGCTAAGCAGGCTCAGCCCTAGTTAGGACTTGGATGGGAGGCCATCAACAAAACCCAATGGCTGTAGGCTTTATTTCAGAGGAATGAACTGACAAAACCACCTTGTCTATGAAATCAATAGGGTTACCCTATGTCAACAGGAGCACTTCAATGTGCTGAACCTTACCCATCAAGTAAGGTTCAGCACCTTGCAGAACAGAGTAAAGCCCAGAGCAGCTGCACTGTCTCCATTGGAATGCGAGTCAATGGCCACCGGTGGTCTTAGGTCTCCATCTTCCATAGTCTTCCAAGTCACTGAGCCCACTATGATTTGTGTTCCTCCTCCCCTTCAACCTCCCTGCCTCCCCCACTTACACAGCACATTGAGGGTCATGCTGTCGGTGAAACGGTCCAACTGGTAGTTGACCACACACATGAGCTGCTGCCGATGGGCCTCGCGGCTGGGCAAGAGGCGGTAGCGGCTGATGACTGTGATGGTGCCGTTGTTGTTGCGGATCTCCTGGAACTCGGCCTCCCCTTTCAGCTTGGTGTCCCACGTTACTGTGCTGGGGGGCTTCCCATTGGAGGAGGTGCAGGTGGCCACTACGATCTTCTCAGTCATGCCGGACCTGGCAATAAGTGGCCTAGTGGTTCTTTCCATCCGGTTTATCGGTTTGGCTAAGGAGGAAGGGGATAAAAAAGGACGAGGGTGAAGATGAAGAAGACAATGTTACGAAGTTACAGTAGAGTCTTATCCAACATAAACTGTGGATCCGGGAGGGAGGCAGACTGCGTTGGATAATACAGAACACTGGATGAGCGAAGGTCGGATAAGCGAGACTCTACCGTATCAGCAAGTGCAATAAGCTCTGCTGTTAAAGGGTCCCCTGGGCTATTCTCTGCCTGAAGGCATAAGTGGTTCCTTCACTTTCAATCAAATTTCTGGCTTTTAGTTATGGCAAGGGGACCATTGAACAACATTTTGTTATGCACAAGACCCAAGGATATGAACCAGTCCCTTGCAAGAGGAATTCCACATTTTATTTGAAATAAAAGCAGGTTTCATGCCTTCTTTGATCTGGACATCAATCTGGTTTTGTGTGAACAGCACAACAAAGATCTTTAAAATGCAGAAGGCAAATGTTCTCTCTCTTCATTGTTTCTAAATTTCCCCATGTACTGTATATATATTTAACATCTTTATTTCTTCCTTCATGTTGCAGTCAAGAAAGACACTAAATGACATCAAGTTTAAGAGACTGCCCTTTCCATCATTACCCAAGACAATGGGAATTACTTAGAGCAGGGCTGCCCATGAAGTCGATCGTGATCGACTGGTCGATCCCAGGACCGAAGGAGGTCGATCCCAGGCAGATGGGGGCACTTCTAGAGGGGCGGAGCCATGCCGTGCCAAGCCCTGCCCCTCCCTACTTCTCCAGGCTTGAGGAGGGTTCAGCGCTATGCCACCACTGGCTTCACTCCAGGCTTGAGCCTGGAGGGTGGTAGCGCCAAGCCAGTAGTGGCTAGTTATGCCACCACTGGCTTGGCACTAACCTCCTCTAGCCTGGAGAAGCCAGTAGTGGCTAGCTAGCGCTCCTCTAGCCTGGAGAGGGGTGAGGGGGCCAGGGCCATGCCACACCAAGCCCCACCCCTTCCTGGCTTCAGCACTACCACAGCTTTATCAGCCTTGAGGAGGTAGTGCCAAGCCAGTAGTGGCTAGCTATGCCACCCCTGGCTTGGCACTACCCTCCTCTAGCGTGGAGAAGCTGTGGTAGAGCTAAAGCCAGAGGGGGTCGGAGCCAGGCCGTGCCAAGCTCCGCCCCCTCCCCCTGCTCCGCCCTGCTTCTCTCTCGGTAGATCTTTCTGATTTGGTTTTATTATATGTAGCTTGCATGCTGAAAACGTGTGGGCACCCCTGACTTAGGCAGTAAAAAAAACCCCATAAATACAGTCCTCATACCTGTGGACTCACTTAAAAATGGTCTTATTAGGAATTTACTAAGTCCTCCGGGAAATTCTATAGTACACTTCCCCTTGGATGTTATCATAGTTTATATGTTTGGACTGGTAATGAAGACATTCAATGGTGTTTGGACATATCCACAGTTTCGTGTAACCACAGTCCAACCAGGAACGTACCAGCAGAGATGGCAGTCTTGTTGTATTTATTGCATGTTTTCCCACCAACGCTGGTGGCCTACAGACTGGATATATCCTATCCTTGCCTTATGTCCAAATAAAAGGAGGGAGACAAACAAGAAAGGGTCACCCATTCACTTACCAAGGACGGTGAGGTTGAGCTGATTCTCCCGGTTGCCAGTGGGGAACGTGGCAAACTCGCAGATGTAAACACCTTCATCCTCTAGCTCCAGACGTGAGAGCTGAATAGTCCCATCCTTGGTGGATGGATCTCGGAAGGTCACCCTCTCCTTGTACGGCTGCAAGACGGAGACGCCCATGTTGGGGTTGTAGATGGCCACGTTCTGCTTGGAGCCATTGGTAGCCTTCTGCCAGGTGACCTGGGTGATTTTCACATTGGGAGAAGGGTTGGTCATGCTGCAGTGGAGGATGACACTGGTCCCGATGAAGCCAGAGACGGTGTCGTTGACAAGCACCATCTGAGCCCAAAGACCTGCAATGAGAAAGAGAGAAAGAGATCAGAAGGGGTGATGAGAAAGAGGTTCCAGATACAGGAAACGATCTTCCAGGTCTCTGTGATGCCCAGCATGCCGTTTGTGCAATTAATTTCCCCGGCTTGTCACTCAAGAGCAGCAGGTTGCCATAAGCCCTTCTAAATATGGCTCCCGGCTCGGCAGATAAACGAGAAAACGAGAAAGAGCAAAACTACAGGAGACAGTTTCCCTTTCCCAATTGGCAATTTTCTTTTTCGGAAGAAAAGCATCTTTTAATCTTCTGTCTCTTGCAAGGACAGACGGCCGGATGATAAAGCAGCCTAGAGTTTGGGAAAGTTAGCAGCTCACATTTCCGCTTGCTCCCCTGCTGATCTACTGCTTTTTATTCCGAAAGCAAGCAGCAGGAGTGCATCTCTGCGGGGGCGGTGATCAACCCCTTAGTCAATTGGATGGGGAATCTTCTCCGGGCTTTGGTGTGAACTTTAATAGAGGTATCCAAGGGCGAAGAAAGCCATCTTCTACATGGCTTCAGCACCTTTGATAACTCCTTCAAAGTTCAGGCTGAAACCCACGATAGATTGATATGTGTGAGTTGGGGAGATATGGGTCCCCTTCTCATCCAAGATCCCAACTCAAATACCAAAAGAGTGATTCTACTAGTTTTGTATGGAGAACGTCTATAGTTTGAGTGTTGGGCTATGACCCTGGAGACCAGGGTTTGACTCCTTGCTCAGCCATGGAAGCCTACTGGATGATACTTTCCCACGATAGATTGATATGTGTGAGTTGGGGAGATATGGGTCCCCTTCTCATCCAAGATCCCAACTCAAATACCAAAAGAGTGATTCTACTAGTTTTGTATGGAGAACGTCTATAGTTTGAGTGTTGGGCTATGACCCTGGAGACCAGGGTTTGACTCCTTGCTCAGCCATGGAAGCCTACTGGATGATACTTTCCAAGCTCCATAAAACCCAATGATAGGTTTGCCTTGGAGTAACCGTAAGTTGGAAAGAACTGGAAGACATGCAACAATAGTTCATGCAGCCATGCTCAGAGACTGTTTCTGGAGCATCCTTTGGCAACTAGAATGCGTACATGAAACATCACAAATCTCTAGTTCCCCGCTGGAACTATCAATTTGAATTCTTTATAGACACATAGACTCACTACTAATGCAGTGTTTCCCAACCAGTGTGCCGTGAGCGATCGTCAGGTGTGCCGTGGGAAATTGGAACCTCCAATACCCTTTCTTCCCTCTCCTGCCGAACACTTTTTCTTCTCCACTCGGGCTCCCTTCTTCCCAGCCTCGCTCTGCTCGCTTTGCCTCGCTTTGCTCATGCTGCCGCTTCTGTGGGAGGGGGGAGGGAGGAAGACGTGACCCGTGCGGGCGCTACTGGGCAGACTCACCCCACGTCTTCCTCCCTCTCCTCCACAGTGCTCTCTGGATATAGGTGAACTACAACTCCAAAACTCAAGGTCAATGCCCACCAAACACTTATAGTATTTTCTCTAGATTATGGTAGTTCTGTGTGGGAAGTTTCATTCCATTCCATCATTGGTGGAGTTCAGAATGCTCTTTGATTGCGGGTGAACTATAACTCCCAGCTGTTGAGCAAGACCTTCGTGTGTGTCTTTCTGCCATTCCAGCCAGGATATCTATGTTGTGTTCATCGAAACAGGCCCAGGTTTCACACTGAGTGTATAAATACATTTAAAAACATATTAACTATATGTATGACTGTGTTAGAGTATCATTTTGTGTCATTTTGGTTGGTGGTGTGCCCCAGGATTTTGTAAATGTAAAAAATGTGCCGCGGCTCAAAAAAGGTTGAAAAACACTGTTTTAATGGAATCCAATGCATGCTTGGAAGGAATTTGTGCTTCAAAGGAAACATTCTTGTTTGTTTTGGACCCAAAGTTTAGTCGATCAGTCAATTAATTATACAGAAACTCCAAATTTCATTCTGGAAACCACAATGTCTTCCTAGGATTGGGGCATATGCATTAAGGTAAAGGTTTTCCCCTGACATTAAATCCAGTCCTATATGACTTTGGGGGTTTGGAGAGCTGGCATTGTCCATAGATGCCTCCAAGGTTATGTGGCCGGCATGACTGCATGGAGTACCATTAACTTCCTGCCAGTGCGGTACCAGTGAATGTGAATGTATATGATGTATTTTAATGCTAATTGTATTTTAATGTATTTTAATGCTAACTGTATTTTAATGTATTTTAATTCTGACTGTTTTTGGTTTTCTATTATATGTATACTGTGTTTTTGGCATCGAATTGTTGCCGTTGTTAGGCCGCTCTGAGTCCCCCCTCGGGGGTTGAGAAGAGTAGGGTAGAAATGGTGGAAATAATAAATAAATAATAATACCTATTGATCTACTCACATTTGATTGTTTTCGAACTGCTAGTGTGCCAGAAGCTGGGGCTAACAGCGGGAGCTCGCCCCACACCCCAGTTTCGAATCTACAACCTTTCAGTAAGCAAGTTCAGCAGCTCAGCGGTTTAACCCACTGCGCCACTGGGGCTCTGGGACATATGCATTAGCATATGCAATTTTATGAAAATCAGTATCCTCTTTTGGGGTGATAAATGCACATTCGGTTGTCTCTAGCGATGGGCTCTGCAGCGAAAGGGCCTTTCTGTTAAGCATCGGATTTGAAATAAAATAATTAACATTATCCTGTCCCAGGTATTACCTTTGCTACCCAGACAGAGAGAAGAGGAGAATCGACATTTTAATTTGGCTTCCTTGCCTCCCTTCAAATTTCTGCTGCCGCTGCACCTCTCCCTAATCTGCATGTTTCAAGATAACACTCTAATAATTATACAGCTGGTATTTACATTTAAAACAGAATGTGATGTGGAGGGGGGGGGGCAGGCAGTAAAGGCACAATGGAGAACAGGAAAAGCAGGTCTTCCTAAACACGTGAAGTGATGGGAGAGGTTAACAAAACAGGCAGTGGTTAAAGGAGGTGCAAAGCAAGAAGGAGAAGAAAAGAGAGATCTGCAATGCACAACAAAAGCGGTTTGGTGTCATTTTAAACCTCCATCTCCTTTACATGGAGTCCAGTCATCTGAAAGCTTTCTTCTTTGACAGAAGTACATGGCAACACCATTTTTTTTTCTCTTTAGAGACATCTCTAGATGTTACTAGGTCCATTTCTGGCAGTGAAATATACAAATGTGGAGGGCTGGATACACTTGCTATATTGTCATAAGTATTGATTTGTTTCTCATTTTGGTTTCTTTCCCAAAGAAGAATGTGTTCCATCTGTATAGCATGACTTAAAATTGTATTACATATATAGGGCTAGACAGATGGTTAGCTAGACGGATATATGGAGGGCTGGCTCAACCTAGTATACTATTAAAACTATTGATTTGTTTTTCATTTGGATTGTTTTCAAAACCAGAATGCGTTTGATGTGAATTCATCAACTATTAATTGATATGATACATAGGTAGGTAGGTAGTAAGACAGTCAGATAGATGATAGAAGGGATTTTCCCATAATGGATAGATGGATAGAAGAATAGAAGGATAGGTACATGTTTCGATAGAAGGACAGAAGGATGGATAGGTAGACAGACAGACAGGGGGATGGGTGGGCAGGAGGGTAGATAGATAGACAGACATACAGACAGAGGATAGAGATAGATAGGATGGGTGTTTGGATAGATAGATGGGATGTGTGTTTAGATGGATAAATAGATAGATAAATGGGATGGATGTTTGGATGGATGGATGGATAAATAGGTAGATGTGATGGGTGTTTGGATAGATAGATAGATAGATAGATAGATAGGATGGGTGTTTGGATAGATAGATGGGATGGGTGTTTGGATGGATAAATAGATAGATAAATGGGATGGGTGTTTGGATGGATGGATGGATGGATGGATGGATAGATAGATCGATAGATAGATCGATAGATGGGATGGGTGTTTGGATAGATAGATAGATAGATAGATAGATAGATAGGATGGGTGTTCGGATAGATAGATGAGATGGCTGTTTGGATAGATAGATAAATAGATAGAGCGGATCGGTGTTTGGATAGACAGACAGACAGACAGACGGATAGAGATGGAGGGATGGGTGGGTAGATACATGAAGGACAGATGAGAGAGACAGTTAGTTGGATGGAAGGGTAGGTAGATAGGTATGTATGTAGTTCTATAGATCAATAGATGGTTAAATAAGATCGACGGCTAAATAAATAGACAGACAGACAGATAGACAGACAGAGACATGGATGGATAGATACAAGCACATGCATTTGAATGGGAGATAGAATTTCCCCAAGTTCTTAAAGATGATAGACAAACAGATAGATAGACAGACATATGTATGTATGTACAGTATGTATGTATAGACATGATACATAGATAGACAAACAGATACAGTAGATAGATAGACATACAGTATATATGCATGTATGTATGTATAGACATGATATGTAGATAGATAGACAGATAGATAGGTAACAGTGGCTAGATAGATAGATGTGTAGAGAGACAGACACATCTCTTAACAAGCCTTCTGCAAATTTCCGCAGCAACAACCCGCTGTCATTGTCTTCCCAGGGACCAGGTGCAGCTGCCCCGGCATCTTCCTCTGCCGCCCCCCTCACCTCTGCATGATTGATCTCAACTGCAAGCCCAGCAAAACCTTTGCAACATGCCGATGCCATCTGCTGCTCATGGCACTGCAACAACTCAGCCAGAACACCTGCCCGTCGAACAGCGCTGGCTGGCAGCCGTTGCTGCCTGCATCTCTGCAGGTGCCGGAGCAAAAGCTAGGCATTCAACATAGAGGCCCGGCGGAGCATCTATCCTATATGTGCTGCAGGTAAAGACATTGGAGAAGAGGTGTTTCAAGACACACCAATCCCAATTTGACCGACTGTGGTCCTGGTGCTGCTGATGAGAACCCAAATCTAGTTACTTCAGAAAACCTATATCCAACTTACACCTGCTTTGTCCAAGCCACCGTTAAGTATATCAACACTATATGATTACTGAAGTTTGACAACACAATGGCTCAATGCTTGGAATCCTGGGAGTTGTAGTTGGGTGAGGCACCAGCACTCTTTGGCAGAGAAAGCAAAAGGTGTCGTAAAACTATTATTTCCAGGAATCTACAGGGTAGAATTTCAGAAAGCTGAATTTCTTTCTTCCATCATACAAAAACTAATTTCTGGGTATACATTCTGCCAATCGCTGCATAATTTTACATCACATGAAGCAATTTTTCAGGTCTGACTAGTCTTGTGAAGCAGCATAATTCCTTGTCTCTTCCCAAGACAGGCAGAACCTGAACTCATATTAGCCATCCTCACTTTGCCTTTTGACATCGTTGTGGGCACTGCCCACACCCTTTGCAGCCTGGTTTGGCAACCATGGGTGCATCCACACTGGAGTGTGAATGCAGCCTGACACTGCTTTAACTGCCATGACCGAATGCTATGGGATCATGGGAGCTATAGTTTTACAAGGTCAACGTGTGTTGCTCTTTCCCCAAACTACCAATTACAGTATTGTGTCACATTAAGGCAGGACAGCTGACGTGGTGCCAAAGTGCATTAATTCTGCAGTGTAGATGCATCACATAAGGACTAGAAACTTGCGTCCTTTTAGACTCCACACTTTTGCACTGCACACTTTTAGTGCTTAGATTTCCCCTTAGCTTGCTTGGCTCCATTCTTACAGAATCTGGGATTTGTAGCACAATGAGATCCTAAACCTCTTTTGACAGGAAATTCGAAATCCCAGGAAATCCACAGAAGTTAGACAGGGCACTGGAAAATGCTATAATTATATAGTGTGAAAGGGACATAGGCATCAAAATTTTCTTGCTGAAGACAGGCACAAACTAGAGCATTTGGTCAATAATATATCCGGTGGTGGATGCCCTATTGTTTCCCATTCCCCATACTATAAATCCCAGCAACTACAACCCCCAAATATCAAGGTCTATTTTCCCCAAACTCCACCAGTGTTCACATTTGAGCATATTGAGTATCCATGCCAAGTTTGGTCCAGATCTATCATTGTTTGAGTCCAAAGTGCTCTCTGGATGTAGGTGAACTACAACTCCAAAACTCAACGTCAAGGCTCACCAAACACTTCCAATATTTTTTATTGGTCATGGGAGTTCTGTGTGCCAAGTTTGGTTCAATTCTATCATTAGTGGAGTTCAGAATGCTCTTTGATTGTAGATGAACCATAAATCCCAGCAACTACAACTCCCAAATGATAAAATCAATCCTTCCCCCAACCCCACCAGTATTCAAATTTGGGCGTATTTGTGCCAAATGTGGTCCAGTGAATGAAAATATATCCTGCATATCAGATATTTACATTATGATTCATAACAGTAGCAAAATTACAGTTGTGAAGTAGCAACAAAAGTAATTTTATGGTTGGGGGTCACCACAACATGAGGAACCATATTAAGGGGTCACAGCATTGGGAAGGTTGAGAACACTGAACTAGTTGAACCCACTGTGATGCAAGAATGCGCAACTACAGAACTCTTGAGAGATAAAATGAGATGGCTTTGGACTTCAACTCCCAGAATCCAGCACCCAACTGGCCCATGGGTGTAAATTGAACCACTGAAAGTCCTGATGTTTCGATGGCCCATTTGCCATCATGGGGGACCTCTCCAGAAATGCTGTCCATGTAGCCACTATGGAAAGCAACCAGTTAGACCAGGTGAACCTCTTCTCATCCACTTCCCACACTGCTTCTGTTTTCATATTTCCACATTGTTGTTGTTTTGTCGGTTGGATCTTATTATGTTGTTTTAGTGATTATTACCAGCAAGCACTTGGAGAAGGTAATTTGTTCTGAAATTTCTTTCCTTTAAAAAAAAATCCATTAAATAAATAAGGGTGGATTAGAGAAGGAATGTAAATCCATTCCCAACCACGGCAACAGCTCATTCATTAATTTATGAAACAAGGCTAACAAAACAGTTATATTCACACTTTTTGAGAGAGAAAAAAACAAAAAAACAAAGTACGGCAATTATCTCAGCAGTGTCTCTGTCCTACAAAATTATAACAGCGGGAGACCACTTTAACCAACGTTGCTTCATCCTAGGACATTCTGGGATGTATAGTTTTGCGACAGACTTGGTGTTCAACGTCGGTGGTTCTCATAACTTTGCTCCTCCAGCTATTCTGAACTTGCATTCCAGGAGATTCTGGATGATGGGAGCTAGAGTTGAAAACATCTGGAGGATCAAAGACCAAAATCCATTGCTCTTATCTGCTCATGCCAATGAAAGCAGAATGGTAAGTACCAATAAATATTAATATTTCGTAGGTTGGAGCCCTGTTGGCCAAGAGGTATGCAACTGTTCTAAGTATGTAGTGCAGACATGCTTCCAGCCTCATTGAAACAAGAGAACAGTTTTCTTGAGAAGCAAACTAAGGCTTGCAGATTTATTTAAAACCACTTATCCAGCTGTGATGGGGCACAATGCTTTTGGACTCTTATGCTGCCTATTGGGGATGATGGAAGTTGGAGTCCGTAACCTTCTTGAATTGCTTTGCCCAGAACTGGACACAGGGTTATTCTAGGTCAGAAGTGGGAATTTTTTCCCCCAAGGGGCCACACAAGAGCCAAAAAATATTATGGAGGGCCGCACCTAAAGGCGGAACTGCATTCTAATCTACATTATTTATTTATGTATTTACTATATTTACTATATATTACACATCATTATTATTAACATATTAATGTATCAAGAAATATTCATATATTATTAGTATTAATATCATAATTATTATATTATAGTATATATAGACATCATAATATATTGAAATTATAATTGAATATAACATTATATTATATTATTTATTATATTATTATTATAAAATTATTATACAATAATAATAAAAACCACTAAAATTGAATTAAGTTCAAGAAGACAAGGTGCGAACCAAGATGAAGGATGACATCCTGAAGAGAGGAAGGATCCCAAGATGGAATGGCCCAATGGCCCCAGCCCAGAGGATGGCAAAGTGGACCCAGCCACCGCTGGAGCAGAGGAGAGCAGAGCAGCAGGCGATCGGAGGCTGCAGGCCTCCGCCTGCTCTCGCCCCCAGCCATTCCCAAGCTGATCGCCCTGCGGGGACAAGAGGAAGGGGTGCCGCTGACGCCATCCGATCGCGGGCTCTGTGGAGCCTGTGTTGGCAGACAGGCCGGAGGAGCGGCGGCTTTGGAGTGCCTGCCATGTCTGGAGGCGATCCTGGCCTGCAGGGGGAGCACTCGGCAGTCTGAGGCGGCTCATCGCTGTGGAGACCCGGAAGACGATCAAGTCTTCCGGGTTGCCACGACGATCAGCCCCCGCAGGCCGCGGAGTGCTCCCGATGCAGGCGCGGATCGCCTCCAGGGATGGCAGGCACTCCAAAGCTGCCGCTCCTCTGCCTGTCTGCCAACACAGGCCTCACAGAGCCCACGATCGGATGGCGGCAGCGGCATCCCTTCCTCTTGGCCCTGCCCCGATGCCCTTCTCCCGGGCCACACAGAACTGGCTGCCGGGCCACATCTGAAGCCCGCGGGCCGTAGGTTCGGCGCCCCTGTTCTAGGTGATGCCTGATCAAAACAGAATTAAGTGGGACTATGACTTCCCTTTATATTGACACTACACTCTTGTTGATGCAGCTTGGAATCGCATTGGCTTTGTTAGCTGCCGCATCACATGGTGGACTCATGTTGTGATCTGCTAAGATGCCTGGATCCTTTCCAAATGGACTGTTTTCAAGCCAGATGTCACCAACCCTATACCTGTGCACTCCGTTTTGTATGCCTAAGTGTAGTTCAGCACATTTCTTCCCTGTTGAAGTTCACTTTGTTAGTTTTGGCCCAGAGAAGATTCAGAAAGTAATATGCTGCCATGAGCAGAGTGCATTGATATTTTGAGGGAGGTAAGGAGAATGGCCCCAAGACCTCCCTATGATTCAGCTTCTTACAGCTACCCCACTTATAAGTGGTGACATGCACTCTCAGGGGGAGTCAATCAAGTGTATGCCAGGTGAAAATTGGCCTTTCCAAGCAGCACCTCCCTGCCAACCTGGTAGCGACAGGCTCCATCAAGCTCTCCCACACCCTGCTTCTCAAAACAACACATTCCACATTTCAAGATCTGCAGGGCAAAGGGAGAT
This sequence comes from Anolis apletophallus, assembly GCA_030556195.1. Lineage (NCBI taxonomy): Eukaryota > Metazoa > Chordata > Lepidosauria > Squamata > Anolidae > Anolis > Anolis apletophallus. The sequence continues at coordinate 20,531,324 of JARBWK010000013.1, forward strand.
CCAGAACACATGCACCAGTCAGGAAACAGGGCATCCAGTTCGTGCATCCAAAGAACTAGAATGAACAGGTTGCAGGACCTGGGATGACCATATAGCGCAATTGCTTATTTCGGTAGGCACTGAAGAATGAATGCAGTCTGACATTGCTTTAACTGTGATGGCTCAATACTGTGGACTCCTGGGAGTCGTAGTTTAATATGACCTCTATCCTTCTACGCCAGTGTTTCTCAACCTTCCTAATGCAGCGACCCCTTAATACAGTTCTTCATGTTGTGGTGACTACCGACCATAAAATTATTTTCGTTGCTACTTCATAACTGTGATTCTGCTACCGATAGGAATCGTAAATATGTAAATATCAGATATGCAGGATGTATTTTCATTCACGAATACCTGAACGTCCAAATTTGAATACTGGTGGGGTTTGGGGAGGGATTTATTTTGTCATTTGAGAGGTGTAGTTGCTGGGATTTATAGTTCACCTACAATCAAAGAGCATTCTGAACTCCACCAACAATGGAATTGAACCAAACTTGGCACACAGAACTCCCATGATCAAAGAAAATGGTGTGTTTTCTGATGGTTTTTGGTGACCCCCTCTGACAACCCCTCGTAACCCCTCCCTGGGGTCCCTACCCCCAGGCTGAGAAACACTGTTCTATGCCAATGTGTGTTAGGGCTCCAGAAAACTACAACTCTCATCATTCCACAGCATGGAGCTATAGCAGTCAAACCACATTCATTCTACAGCATGGGTGCGTGTGCAATTGAAAACACCTTTAAGCATTTCTGCTATGGCTGTACACTTGCCACTCTATCCAGATGGCCCTGCATACACATAAATCCACAGATGAAAATTAGAGCATATGGTCAGCAACTTCGGAGTGTACTTATAATGGCAAAAAATACAAGCAAGGAGAAGCTGCAGCATTTGGCTTTTGCCTGAGCCAACTGGGAAGTGGAAAAACTTCATCCCTGACTCTTCTTTCCTTTTCCTCTGGCTCAGGGCCCTTCCACACAATATCAAGGCAGATAATCCACAATATCTACTTTGAACTGGATTACCTGAGTCCACACTGCCATATAATCCTCTTCAATGTGGATTTTATACAGCTGTGTAGAACAGTGTTTTTCAACCTTTTTTGAGCCGCGGCACACTTTTTACATTTACAAACTCCTGGGGCACACCACCAACCAAAATGACACAAAATGACACTCTAACACAGTAATACATATAGTTAATATGTTTTTAAATGTATTTATACACTCAGTGTGAAACCTGGGCCTGTTTCGATGAACTCAACATAGATATCCTGGCAGGAATGGCAGAAAGACACAAACTTCCCACACAGAACTCCCATAACCAAGAGAAAATGCTATAAGAGTTTGGTGGGCATTGACCTTGGGTTTTGGAATTGTAGTTCACCTATATCCAGAGAGCACTGTGGACTCAAACAATGTTGGATCAGGACCAAACTTGGCATGGATACTCAATATGCCCAAATATGAATGCAGATGGAGTTCGGGGGAAATAAACCTTGACATTTGGAAGTTGTAGTTGTTGGGATTTATAGCTCCTCTACAATCAAAGAGCATTCTGAACCCCACCAATGATAGAATGGGGCCAAATTTCCCACACAGAACCCCCAGGAGGCAAGAGGACGTCTCTACTTGGGGAAAGGGAGCCGGGCCTTCCCAAAGCATGGAGAGGGAAAGACCAAGTAGACAATGGGGGGGTGTTTGTAATTTTGTGCCTTTATCGAGGTAGGTTTCTTAGGGTTTTTATACTTCAACACACTAGACTCTCCCCTCTCCTGGTCTGGAAGGGGAGGAAGCAGACAAACGGTGGAAGGCACACGGAAACATTCGCAATTTCCCATGGCACACCTTATGATCGCTCATGGCACACTAGTGTGCCCCAACACACTGGTTGGGAAACACTGGTGTAGAAGGAGCTGCAGTTAACTAAATGCAAACTACTTTGAATTCCATTTGCAGCAGCTGAAATAAGTTAGAGACCAAGAGAAATTGGGATATTTCGAAAAACGTCTGGAATACTGGGAGAGCAAGGAATTAATCGGAGATATCCTTGTCAAACTGGGAGCATTGGAGGAGATATCTTCCTCCGGCAAGACAAGGCAGGTGAGGTGCAAGGCTGGAGGCTGTGGTCTTAAGCTCACTTCCCAGGGAATAAATCACCAGCAAACAGCGTGGGACTTACTTCTGAGTATACATGTTTGGGCTTGTGTGGTTTCTAGGCAAGGTAGGAAGCACCAGCCGGGCAATCTTACACTTGTTTGGTTGGGAGAAAGTCCCACTGGGTTGGTTCCACAATGATGACGGAGAAAAGGATCATTATTTGGGTTTTTCTCCATTTTCACCAGTTGGATTGCTTCGAAATTTGAGGGAAGACACCCCGGCAGAGGAAAGGCTTTGCAATAATAGTTGTGCTCAGCCAAGCATGCCCAGCCCTACCTCCGCATCGAGGATTCAGGTCTAAAAAGCAGCCAAGAGCCAGAGACATCCTGGTGCCAAAGCCTTCATTAGCTGAGACCTTGGCCCTCCTTCCTAGCTGGCTCTGCATTTGAAGTGGTTTGCATGGCATGTCGATGCCAGGGAGATCAGCGGAGTGGGGCTGTTTGGGTTCTACAACAAGCCTTAGCCCTCTTAGACACCTTTGGGGAAATGTATGCTTTCAGCAATGGGTGGCTCTTAGGTCAAAGCTGTAAATCCTCACCGGGATCTAGTCTGGACATTACAGGCCACATCCTAGTTTTGCAGCATTAAGAGTTCAGGAGTGTCGAATAATACAAGTTGGAAAGGGCCCCAAGGGTAATCTAATCCAACCTTCTGGCATTGCAGAAAGCTACAGAAAAGGCTTAACATTCTCCAGTGAAAGAAAAGCCCAGTATATTCCGAGAGCCTAATACTGGACAGCTCTTGCCATCTGGAAGTGCGTTCTTATGTTTTATCACATATCTTGCAGATTTGAGTACAGCGTTCCCTCACTACTTCACGGTTGGCTTTTCGCAGACTCGCTGTTTCGCGGTTTTTCAATAAATATTAATGTAAAATACTTATCACGCTGTTTTGCGGGTTTTTGCAGACTTGTTCTGCACATGTGTTGTATGTGTTGTACAGTAATGTATATATTTACGATTTATTGTCCTTGCTGTCCTTGAGCAAGCAGGGATCACCAGCATTGAGGCCATGCTATTGAGAACACAGCTGCGCTGGGCAGGGCATGTCTCTAGGATGGAGGACCACCGCCTCCCAAAGATACTACTCTATGGTGAACTCGCCACGGGTCAGCGCAAGAGAGGCACCCCCAAAAAGAGATATAAGGACTCCCTGAAACAACATCTCAGGCTCGGCCAGATTGATCACCAACAATGGTCCACCCTGGCCTCACATTGGGAGGCATGGAGATCCACTATCCACAATGCTATGGCCTCTTTCGAGAAGACATGCCGAATGGGTCTCGAAGAGAAACGACAACGCAGAAAGAAACGCAACTTGGAAACAACATCACCCAAGGAGACTTTCTGCTGTGCTTTCTGCAACCGAACTTGCCTATCTCAGATTGGCCTTTTTAGTGATCAACACGCTTGTAAAAAGCGTGGGATGAGTCCTTCCTAAGAATCTTCGTTCGCAAAGTAATGCAGAGAGAGAGAGAGATATTTACAATTTACAGCGCATTTACTCAGCGGATGAATATACACCAAAAACTAAAGTGGGGCTGTGTGTGTATCATCCCTACTTTGCGGATTTTCACTTTTTGTGTGGTCCTGGAACGTAACACCAGCGATAAGTAAGGGAACACTGTACACTGAATCAGATCCTACCCACTGAAGTAAGCGAGACCTTGGACTAAGAACCAGAACAGATCCACTCCTTCCCGCTCCCTTAATATGGGAACCATTTTTGATGACTGATTCATACCATAGTTTTTCTGTTCTATTTCATAACGAATGCTAATAGATCGCAGTTCAAAGAGAAAACATAGCTGCCAATTCCCCCAGCCAAGAGTTCTGGGTATTATACTCCAAAGTACAACAGTCTCAACATCAGGGGTGCCCACACTTTTTCAGCATGTGAGCTACTTATATTAAAACCAAGTCAGAAAGATCTACCTACCTCCTCAAGGCTGGAGAGGGGAGGGGGCGTGGTGGGGCTTGGCCAGAGGGGGGTGGAGCCAGGCCGTGCCAAGCCCCTCCCCCTCCCCCCCTGGCTTTGGAGCTCCCAGCAGCTTCTCCAGGCTTGAGTGTGGCAATGCCAAGCCAGTGGTGACCTAGCCAGCACAGGGCTGGTTTGGCACTGCCATCCTCAAGCCTGGAGAAGCTGCTGGTAGAGCGGAAGCCACAGGGGGCGGAGCCAGGCCGTGCCAAGCCCCGTCCCCTCCCCTCTGGCTTTGGAGCTCCCAGCAGCTTCTCCAGGCTTGAGGATGGCACTGCCAAGCCAGTCGTGGCATAGCTAGCATAAGGCTGGCTTGGCCCTGCCCTCCTCAAACTTGGATCAGTTGCTGGGAGCGCTGAAGCTAGGGAGGGGGCGGGGCTTGGCACAGCCTGGCTCCGCTCTCCTCTGAGAAGTGCCCCATCCGGCTGGGATTGACCTCCTTCAGTCCCGGGATTGACTGGTCGATCGCAATCGACTTCCTGGGCAGTCCTGCTCTACATGGTTTACAGCTCCCTCTCTCTCCAAAACTGCAGACTGTTTCAACCTGAGAAGTCAGCTATAGTAGAGAACTTGGTGAACAAACCTGGAGAACACAGAAATGCCTGACCACTCTAACAACCACAATGTCAGACTACACAGAGAAGCCACTGATATCCACAAGCATGTGGACAATATCAACAGAAAGGAGGAAACCATGAAAATACTAAACAATATCTTGCTACCAGTATTAAAAAAAACCCTCTAAAATCAGGATAGTAAATAAAGAGAAACACTAAAAAAAACCCAGAGGAATTCCAGACAGGAAACAATCATGGCCAGATAACACCTCCCAACAAAGGGTTCCCCCAGGCAGGAAGCAGACAGGCTTTGAAGCTGGAAGGCCATTCAAATATGCTAATCAAGAGGGCCAGTTGCAGCATTCACACTTGTCTCAAGCAGACAAGAGTTCTTTCTCCCACCCTGGACATTATTCCACAGGTATATAAAACCCACTTGCCTAGTTTCCAACAGACCTCACAATCTCTGAGGATTTCTGTCATAGATGTGGGCAAAATGTCAGGAGAGAATGCTTCTGGAACATGGCCAGACAACCAAGAAAACTCACCGCAACCCAGTTTTCTGCATCACATTAGACTTTGCTTGTCTCAACCATCACTCTTATTTTTCAAGTTGTTATTCCTAACTTCTGTAGAAATGATGTACTTTGTGTTGACTCTAGCTGCCATGGCGCAATGCTATGGGAGTTGTAGTTTTGGGCAGAGAAGGATAAAGACCTTGTAAAACTATGAGGTCTGTCCTCCCCAAACTACAGCTCCCAGGATTCCATACCATTGAGACATGGACATTAAAGTGGACACAAACGGCATAAATACTACATAGATCTCCCAAAAGACCATACTGTGGAACAGTGTTCCTCAAACTCTGCTCTTCCAGATGTTTTGCACTTCAGCTCCCACAATTCCTAACAGCTGGTAAACTGTCTGGGATTTCTGGGAGCTGAAATCCGAAATACATGGAGGAGCTGAGCTTGAGAAACACTGCTGTAGAATCAATAGCTCAATGCTATAGTACCCTGGGATTTGTAGTTTGGCAAGGTACCTGCAATACAAATCCTGTGGTTCCATAGCATTAAGCCATGGAGGTTAAATCAGGTTAAACTGCATTAATTCTATGGTGTCAATGTACTCTCTGAAAGACTACACTGAAATGGTCCATACACCTCCAGGATCAAAGTCTGAGTTTGGATCAAAGGTTCACTGTCACAAAGGGTAAACATCGGTCTGAAAATCCTTAAGCTGCACACATTTCCATTTCAACTGTGTTCATGCGCTTGACATTTTCTCTTTTTGCTGTTAACACAAGACGGAGGGGAGTGTTCATATGGGGAAAATTGCTGTATTACGGGTGCCGCGGAGAGGCTGACTTCCGAAAAGGTCACCCCTACTCCGCCTCTCCGAAACGCCAAATCCCAACATCGCGTTTGAAACCTCTGACTTCAAAACTTGAGAAAACTTACAAATCCTTTTGGCTGAAGGGGAGAAAAACCCAACCACAGCCGCCCACGTTCGCTGTGCCTCAATCAACTCGGTAGGTTTCCTCCTGAATCTTGCCCTAAGTGGTCTTTATTTCCTTACAACAGCATTTGTGGAGATAAGCAGAGAAGTTTTCTTCCCTCCCTTCTGGAAAGGAAATACAATGGTGACAGCAGAAAGATGGAGAAATAAAATACAAACCACGGTGACAACCCCAAATTCAGCGTTAACCATGCTGTTCCTTTTTTAAAAAAATGAAATTTTATATTTACACTCTGCTATTCTATGAAGAAGTTCAGTGTTTCTCAACCTTCCTAATGCCATGACCGGGAATGTGGCATGGGTGTCAGATGCATAAGATCTCTACTGACCAGAAGGTCATGAGTTTGAGGCCTGCCCAGGTCAAGGTGGGCTCTCGACCTATTGTGTATGTCACGATGCACGGACTTGACCGGCCCCTTAATCACACACACAGAGACGGACTGAAGGCTAACTACTTTATTGAATATAGAAAACAGTTCCAAAAGGTATATTGTCCATAAAAACAGCAAAAGCAAATCCAAAGGCAATAGGTGAGCAATAGTTCAAAACACTTGGTATATTTCCAAAGGCTTGGCAAAGCTCCGCTCGGCAAAGCGGATCAAGGAACAAAGCAAGGTTGCAAGATACAAAACAAGGCTTGAGTAGACCACTAGCCAGACTTGGCTCCGTGGGCAGGCTTCGCTACACGTCTGCTCAGATGAGACGTGGCCGAAGAACTGAGGATCCGTTCCGACGGATCCTATACTTAATCTTTCTGCCGAGGTCCCCTACACTCTAGACTTCTTCGTCTCCAATCTCTACTCTCAGCCCTTGGCTTGTCTAGGCTATGGAACCATTCCCTTCTGCTAGTCTCGATGTCCCGTCTCCTATCGAAGGTACGGCCTTGCCTGCCAACATCTGCTGCGCTATCTTCATGAGAGCTCTCCTCCCTAGATTCTTCCCAGCCGCTCTCTTCCATGTTTTCACTTAAAGGATCCTAGGAACCTCTCCCCCCCGGCCGTTCATAAGTTTCGCTATCACTGCTTTCCATTTGCACCTGGTGATCTATGTCTTCGTAAGGGTCAGGCCAACCTTCATCCCAGGCCAGGCTTTCTGTGGGAGAAGGAGGCCCAGTGATGGGAAACTCTCCTTCTGCTAACCCTTTCAAATCCTCTTCAGAATCCATCTCTGCTGCTGCAGGCCCCAATGCCAATGGGACCCCCGGTCCCGTTCCCTGCCCCCCAGGCACAAACGAGAACTGCTGTGCTACAGTGTAGCCTGTTGTCGACCTTTGCAATCCGAAAGACAGTTGCATCTGTCAAAGTAGGAAATTAAGGTACCACTTAGTGGGGAGGCTAAATTTAACTGATTTACGAGGCCATTAAAAAGATCTCCAGAAAACATGCTGAGGAATGAAGAAGTGCAAAAGCTCCCCCTTGTGGCCAGATGTTAAATTGCCTCTGTCTGTCTTGTGTGTTTGTTTGTCTAAATGTAATATGCACATTGTAATCCGCCCTGAGTCCCCTGCGGGGTGAGAAGGGCAGAATATAAATGAAGTAAATCTCTCTCTCTCTCTCTCTCTCTCTCTATCTATCTATCTATCTATTACATATAATAAAAGTCAGTGTTTGTGGGTGGTAGGTGGGCGGGCGGGTGGGCCGAGTGATGGGAGGAATATGTGCCAGCTTTCGATTGGCTGCCACTCCGGGATTATTTGCATAAATGGTTCTGACTGGCCAGCCTCAGAACTCCAACTCTCTAAGGCACCAGACAGAGGAGATTGGTTGCCACTGAGGGGAAATTTGCATAACGGACTCTGCATGGCCAACATTCCGCCATCCAAAATCTCAAAGGTGCCAAAGAGTGCACTTTTAAAAAAGGCTTCCTTCAGCTGATTTAACAAACTAGGCCTCAGCCTGATTTGGCAGTAAGGCTTCCTCTACTTGATTTCCCAGACTAGGCCACAACCTGATTTGCCAGTAAGGCTTCCTCTACTTAATTTCCCAGACTAGGTCACAACCTGATTTGCCTGTAAGGCTTCCTCTACTTCCACAACAATGACAGAACAAGACCAAACGTGGCCCACAGACCTCCCAAGACCCACTTTACATCCTGGTGCAGTTTGACAGTGGATGGACCATGCATGATGCGACTTGCAGTACTTTAACTCACTTGCTTAGAGCACAGTGGCCCACACCAATGACGGATCAGGACCACACTTGCCACACAGAGGCCCTATGACCCACACTACATTCTACTGCCGTATGGAGAAGAGTGGGACTTGAGGTACCTCCATGGATTATGGGATTTGTAGTACTTTCAAAGCCTTCATTTCCCACAGACCACTGCAGCCTTGAACAAAGACCTAAAAAGACTACACGTGGCACCCTGTACCCCCATGACCCTGTCTCCATCCTTCTACAGTTTACAGGAGGGTGGACCATGGATGATGGGACTTGAAGTACCAAAGACCAAACTTGGCACACAATGCCTTTCTCAAATAACCCGGGCACCACCAGGTCCTCAAGCTAGTAAATAAATAAATGACCCTTTGACACAGTTCCTCATGCTTGGTGGCCCCCAACCATAACATTATTTTTCTTGCTACTTCATAACGGTCATGAATGGTAAGGTAAATATCTGATGTGCAGGATGTATTTTCATTGTTATTTCTCTTTTTTTCTCTGGGATTTTCATAAAAAGGGCCACTCCACCCCTCTCTAAGCCCTGCCCTCCCCCAGCCTCCCCTCTCTCACCTTCTCCCAACCCCCTTCTCACCTCCACCTCCTCCTTTATCTTCCCTCTTGGCTCCAAAGCAAGCCTCACCTCAGTCACGCCCATCTCTTCATCCTAAAATTGTGGTGGGGTGGGCGGGCAGAGGGGTTGTGCTAGCTATGCCACCACTAGCTTGGCACTGCCATCCTCAAGCCTGGAGAGGCTGCTGGGAGCTCGAAAGTCAGAGGGGAGAGGGCGGGCCCCCCTGTGGCTTCTGCTTTACCAGCATCTTCTCCAGGCTTGAGGATGGCAATGCCAAGCCAGCCTTGTGCTAGCTATGCCACCACTGGCTTGGCATTGCCATCCTCAAGCCTGGAGAAGCTGCTGGGAGCTCCAAAGCCAGAGGGAGGGGGAGGGGCTTGGCGCGGCCTGGCTCCGCCCCCTGTGGCTTCCGCTCTACAAGCAGCTTCTCCAGGCTTGAGGATGGCAATGCCAAGCCAGCCTTGTGCTAGCTATGTCACCACTGGCTTGGCATTGCCATCCTCAAGCCTGGAGAAGCTGCTGGGAGCTCCAAAGCCAGAGGGGAGGGGGAGGGGCTTGGCACGGCCTGGCTCCGCCCCCTGTGGCTTCCGCTCTACCAGCAGCTTCTCCAGGCTTGAGGATGGCAGTGCCAAGCCAGCCTTGTGCTAGCTATGTCACCACTGGCTTGGCGTTGCCATCCTCAAGCCTGGAGAGGCTGCTGGGAGCTCCAAAGCCAGAGGGACGGGGCGGGGCTTTGCGTGGCCTGGCCTGCCCCCTGTGGCTTCTGCTTTACCAGCATCTTCTCCAGGCTTGAGGATGGCAATGCCAAGCCAGCCTTGTGCTAGCTATGTCAACACTGGCTTGGTGTTGCCATCCTCAAGCCTGGAGAAGCTGCTGGGAGCTCCAAAGCCAGGGAGGAAAGGGAGAGGAGCTTGGCGCGGCCTGGCTCCGCCCTCCTCTGGCCAAGCCCCACCCTGCCCCCTCCCCTCTCCAGCCATGAGGAGGTAGGTAGATCTTTCTGACTTGGTTTTATTATAAGTAGCTCGCATGCTGAAAAGGTGTGGGCACTCCTGATATAGAAGATAAGGTAACTTTGCAAACATTGGTTATTTCCCCACATTCGACAGCAAATTGACCCCCCCAAATGGAAAGCAGTGGTAGCAATGGCAGAAATGCTCAAACAGATACAAGAGAACTCCTTGAGCTCCATCTCTTTGCCAGGAACGAAGTACTCGAGAGATACACTTCCAAAGCTCAGTGGATGATCTCCAATCACTAGAAAGAGGAGATTTATGTTCTCAGCTGCCACAGTGGAGCATCAAATCAATGCCTCTTTGTTAGGACAAACCACGTGGGCTTGCTTTGCACAACGGTCCCCCAGGCTGAGCTCAGGGCTGATTTTGCCACACACCCCCTTCCTTCCCATTTCCTTTCTCTCACGTTCCCAGATAAGTCATGCTTGCCCCAAAGGGCGTTGGAACCTCTCTATCCAGCATCATTGCTTCCCCCCCTGCAAGATGTGGCAAGAGAACATCTTGCTAATGGATGTGTCACGGGGGTTCTGAGCTATTAAAAGGTGACAGTGTTAGTGACTCAGCTCTGAGCAAATAAGGGAAAGGGAGCAACCTGTAATGACAAGGTTGCATTTTCTATTTTCTGGCACATACCCCCCCCCCCCACACACACACACACCAACCTTTAAGCAATGCAGTATCACTAAAGGATTATACTCTATGCCAGTGGTTCTCAACCTGTGGGTCCCCAGATGTTTTGGCCTTCAACTCCCAGAATTCAGCCAGTTTACCAGCTGTTAGGGTTTCTGGGATGGAAAACATCTGGGGACCCCCAGGTTGATGAACCAGGGATGGAATGAAAGGGAGGAAACATTTACCCCCCCCCCTTTCCCAACAATCTTCAGCATTAAGCACCCACCCAATTAATTATTTTCATGTATGTCAACCTCATTTCTTAGTCAAGGCTAGGTTTAGGGAACCAACACTATAGATTTTGATATCACCAATGGGAAAAGTTGGTCAAAGGAGCTTTTGCACAATTAAAACTTGTGCACCAGTTGGGAAGTCAGATTTGGCCACGATAACCCATGCCCTTGTTACATCCTGAATAGACTATTCTCTATGAACTCTGGGTGTCAGCTGCATAAGATCTCTACTGACCAGAAGGTCATGAGTTCGAGGCCTGCCCGGGTCGAGGTGGGCTCTCGACCTATTGTGTAGCCTGTTGTCGACCTTTGCAACCCGAAAGACAGTTGCATCTGTCAAGTAGGAAATTAAGGTACCACTTAGTGGGGAGGCTTAATTTAACTGATTTACGAGGCCATAAAAAGATCTCCAGGAAACACGCTGAGGAATGAAGGAGTGCGACAGCTCCCCCTGGTGGCCAGATGTTAAATTGTCTCTGTCTGCCTTGTGTATTTGCGAGTCTAAATGTAATGTGTACATTGTAATCCGCCCTGAGTCCCCTGCGGGGTGAGAAGGGCAGAATAGAAATGAAGTAAATAAATAAATAAATAAATATGTCGAGTTGCCTTTGAAGACTGTTTGGATGCTTCAAGCAGTCCAACGGATGGCAGCCAGGTTCATTACTGGAGCAGGGTACAGGGAGCACATAATCTCCCTGTTATGCCAGTTCTGCTGGCTGCCAGTCTGTCACCGAGCACAATTCAAAGTCCTGGCTTTAGCCTAAAAAGGCCTAAATGGTTCCAGCCCAACATACCTGTCTGAATGTATCTCCCCACATGAACCATCTTGGAGGTTAAGATCGTCCGGGGAGGCCCTGCTTTCGATCCCACTCCCTTTGCAGGCATGATTGGCGGGGACAAGAGACAGGGCCTTCCTGGTGATGGCTCCTTAACTGTGGAACTCCCTCCCCAGTGAAATTAGATCAGCCCTCTCCCTCCTGACCTTCAAAAAGAAAGTGAAGTCATGGCTATGGGACCAAATAAATAATTCTCCGCGCAATGCGTGTTTATGAACCAATGCAATTGACCAGAATGGCTCCTGGAATATGCTTTTGGATTGTGTGATTTTAATTAGATAAACAGGTATGTTTTGATTATTAGTTTTCATGTATATGTTGTATTGTCCTGTGTATGTACGTATGACATTGAATTGTGCCTGTTTTGTGAGCCACCCTAAGTCCCCTTTGGGGTGAAAAGGACGGGATATAAATGCCGTAAATAAAACTAAATAAAAGTTGAGCGTTAGTCCACGGAGAAGGAAAACAACCATTGCCAACTTGGGACACCCATTGCCTATAGCCGTCATTACCATTTTTCTGCCCAGCCAATCAAAAAGCCCAGAAGCAGCATTGTGGTGGAGAGAGCAGTAGGAGGTCAATACTTATTTTGGGTTTGCCCGGGACGCAGCAAGCTCTCACTTTTCATCTATATTCAGAGAAGGGAATGGTTCCCCTTTTGATAAACATTAAGGTACCTTACTTTCGTCCCTCCACATTTGTGATTTTGGCCTTGGCAGATCTGATTACTCGTAGATTTTATTAAAATGTTCTCACTAAGAATGTCTAGATCAGGGGTGCCCACATTTTTTTAGCACACGAGCTACTTATAATAAAACCAAGTCAAGAAAGATCTACCTACCTCCTCAAGGCTGGAAAAGGGAGGGGCGGGGACGGGGCTTGGCACAGCCTGGCTCCGTCCCCCTCAGCTCTACCAGCAGCTTCTCCAGGCTTGAGGATGGCAATGCCAAGCCAGTGGTGGCATAGCTAGCACAAGGCTGGCTTGGCCCTACCCTCCTCAAACCTGGAGAAGCTGCTGGTAGAGCGGAAACCAGGGGGCGGAGCCAGGCCGCACCAAGCCCCGCCCCTCCCCTCTGGTTCTGGAGTTCCCAGCAGCTTCTCCAGGCTTGAGGATGGCAATGCCAAGCCAGTGGTGGCATACCTAGCACAAGGTTGGCTTGGTACTGCCATCCTCAAGCCTGGAGAACCTGCTGGGAGTGCCGAAGCCGGGGGAGGGGACAGGGCTTGGCGCAGCCTGGCTCCGCCCCCCTCTGAGAAGCACCCCATCCGGCTGGGATCGACCTCCTTCGGTCCCGGGATCGACTGGTCGATCGCGTTCGACTTCCTGGGGAGCCCTGGTCTATATCCTCCAAGGCGTGTTGGAGGACCAAAAGATTGCTAGCAATAACACCTTTCTAGGATTTTCTAGATCTTCCAATATGATTTTATGGCCAGTTTCCAGTAGAAGTTGACTACAGAGCCATGCTGGAAGACCTAGAAATTCCTAGGGAAGTATTTTTTGATTCACAGTTTTTCACTTTCATGGGGGTCCTCTGCCCCGCTAACCCCAGTGAATGTGGAGAACCAACTGGACTTGCATTGATCCAAATTCCAGGGATCAATATTTTGACTATAATTTGTAGTAATATATATTAGTATACACAGTAGCTCCCCACACTTTCTGTAACACAGACAATGCTTGTTAAATATCCTAATGTATGTGCCTATTCACGAGTTGGCAGAACTGTCTGGAGGAATTGGGAGATAGACATTATTCATTTGTACTGAACAGCGCACTACGCGTACTGTTTTGAAACACCTTTTGCTTCACCGAACTCATTTCGGTCTTTCTTCCTTTTATGCACACTCGCTCAAATATAAAACCCTTCAAAGCACCATATATGAGTGCATTTCTATTCCTTTTGTTCAGTATGTTTTCCCAAAACCAATTCATATGTCTGGCTGTAAGCATTCACAGTAAAACATGGTGGGCTGGGATAGACAATATTCATCGGATTATACTTATGCCGGTACTGGGGATCCGTTTATGTGTGGGCTTCAGCAGAACACCACAAAAAGAAGAATTTCCATCTGATTGTACATACCAACTTGTGAAGATTGCTTTTTTTGGGAGGCATGTTTTATCAATGCATATATTACACAAACACTGGCGATGTGGACGAGAAGGGAAGCATGCAACCAGGCGGAAGGAATGGAGTGCTGTCGGAAAGCACAGATGTTCCCATTCCAGAATTAGACTGAGAAATTCTCCAAAACAGAAAGGAAGGAGAACCCAGTGCAGAGATAACTCATAGCAATAGAAAGGCTGCCATACCAGCAAACATGTCAAGATCCACAAACAGGCACAATGAGGGATGGGGTATGGTTATGGGTCCAGTAATGAGTTCAGAGTTCAAGATCTGAAAAAAGTCTTGGCTCCTTAATAATTGCATTATTCCATGCCAGTGTGGCTTTGGGGTTCATTGGACCCATTGGTTGCACATCTGAATCTAAGGAAACAATTCAGAATAGGGTCTAAACCAGGGGTGGGCAATTATTTTTTTCCAAGGGGCCACATGAGAGCCAAAAAGTATTATGGAGGGCTGCACCTAAAGGCTGAACAACATTCTAATCTACTTTATTTATTTATTTATTTATATTTACTATATATTACATATCATTAATATTAACATATTAACATATCAAGAAATATTCATATATTATTAGTATTAATATCATAATTATTATATTATAGTATATATAGACATTATAATATATTGAAATTATAATATAACATTATATTATTTATTATATTATTATAATAAAATTATTACAAATTACAAAATAATAAAAACCACTAAAATAAAATGAAATGAAATTCAAGAAGACAAGGTGCGAACCAAGGTAGCGGCTGACATTCTCAAGAGAGGAAGGATCCCAAGATGGAATGGCCCAATGGACCCAGCCCAGAGGATGACAAAGCGGACCAAGCCGTCGCCGCAGCAGAGCAGAGCAGAGCAGAAGACGATCAGAGGCTGCAGGCCTCCGCCCGCTCTCACCCCCAGCCATTCCCCAGCTGATCGCCCTGTCATGGAGTGCCTGCCATTCCTGCTTTGGAGTGCCTGCCATCCCGGGAGGCGATCCGGGCCTGCAGCGGGAGCAGTTAGCGACCTAAGGCGGCTGATCGCCCTGGCAACATGGAAGACGATCAAGTCTTTCGGGTCACCAAGGTGATCAGCCGCCGCAGGTCGCCGACTGCTCCCGCTGCAGGCCCGGATCGCCTCCCGGGATGGCAGGCACTCCAAAGCCGCCACTCCTCTGATTGTTCTCTGGAGCGGTGGGCTGTCTGCCAACGCAGGCCCCAGAGCCCGCGATGGGATGGCGGCAGTGGCACCCCTTCCTCTTGGCCCTACCCCCAATGCCCTTCTCCCCGGGCTGAACAGAATCGGCTGCTGGGCCGCATCCGGCCCACAGGCTGTAGGTTGCCCAGGTCTGGTCTAAACTCACTAGCTGATCCCTCAACTGAATGAACCACTGAATGAGAAGTCAGGATCTATACAAATCCTGATTCCCACATATATATTAATAAAAATGTAATGTTTGTTTATGGGATTAACATAACTCAAAAAACACTGGATGAATTGACACCAAATTTGGACACAATACACCTATCAGGCCAACAAGTGACAATCACTCATAAAAACACTGAAAAACACAGCAGAAGAGTCTTAAAAATAAAAAAAACCTTTACAATGCATGCGCAAAACCATATATATATATATACACACACACACACACACACACACACATATACACACATATACACATACACATATATACACACAAAACACATATACACAGACTGGGCCACAGCAATGTGTGGCAGGGGACGGCTAGTATTTCATATGGCTGTTTGTGCCCATTTCTGTGTTTATAAAAGCTATTGAAATATATACCACTATGTAGATACAGAGATGTGTATATTTCACATACCTAAACATATACATTTATAAGAATAGCAAACTCAGTGGGGAACAATAACAGAAAAGCAAGAGCATTAAGCAGTTTTCTCCTGTTATGCACCTTTAACATGAAGATTTTTCTGTGCAGAAAAAGGGGTTTTGGTCTTTTGTGTGCAGAAAACCTGTTTTTTTAAGCAGAGCACTTTTCTTTTGGCATGGAAACACACATTTCTCTCTGCAGCAACACTCTGAGATCCTGAAATACAGGAATAATCCTGCAGAGAGTGATCTGTTTTCCTCTTAGTGCAGAGCAGACTGTTTTATGTATTCGCCTTCACAGGCGAAGATGAAATAACTGAGGCTTTGCCTCCTTAATCCTGAGTTTGGAAAGATCAAACAAATGATTTTATTGTGGTTCAGCAGAAGCTTCAGCTGACAGAAGATTTGAACCCAGGCCTCCTTATGTTGACTAAGACTTGAAAAGGTAACACCTTCCGATTTCTGATAAAACCTAAGAGCTTTGTTTCTAATTAGTTTCTAATTCCATTCTCCAGGTGGTACCCCACACAGTTCTCTAAGTATGAATAGGAGCATCTTCCTGACTTGCTCACTGCTTAGGTAGGGACAGGTAAATGAAAACTCTTAATGGGAATCTTTTAGGAGCCCCTACATGGTAAATTTTGGCAAAACTGGTTCTCAACCTTTAGTCCTTCAACTGTTTTGGACTTCGGCTCCAAGACTTTGTGTTAGTTGTCCAAGATGGCCAGAACATCTAGGACAGTGTTCCTCAACCTTCCTAATGCCACGACCCCTTCATACAGTTCCTCATGTTGTGGTGACCCCCAACCATACAATTATTTTCATTGCTACTTCAAAATTGTAATTGTGCTACTGTTGTCGTGTAAATATCTGATATGCATTCACTGGACTAAATGTGGACACAAATACCTGATATGCCCAAATCTGAATACTGGTGAGGTTGGGTGGATTGGTTTTGTCATTTAGGAGTTGTAGTTGCTGGGATTTATAGTTAACCTACAATCAAAGAGCATTCTGAACTCCACCAATGATGGAATTGAACTAAACTTGGCGCACAGAACTCCCATGACCAACAGAAAATATGAGAAGACTTTGGTAGGCATTGACCTTGAGTTTTGGAGTTGTAGTTCACCTACATCCAGAGAGCACAATGGACTCACAACGATGAAGGATCTGAACCACACTTGCCATGAATACTCAATATGCCCAAAAATGAACACTGGTGGAATTTGGTGAAAATAGACCATTTGGGAGTTGTTGTTGCTGGGATTTATAGTTCACCTACAATCAAATAGCATTCTGAACCCCACCAATGATAGAATTGGGTCAAACCTTCCGCACAAAAACCCCATGACCAACAGAAAACACTGTGTTTTCTGATGGTCTTTGGCGACCCTTCTGATACCCCTTCGCGACCCCTCCAGGGGTCCCGACCCCCAGGTTGAGAATCGCTGATCTAGGAGTTAGAAGTTCCCAAAACCTAAAGGGCCAAAGGTTGGGATCCACTGAACCTCATGGCCTTCTTGGTCCCTTGTTCCATAGGATGTTGTTGTTGTTATTTATTTATTTATTTATTTATTTATGGTATTTGTACCTCGTAGCTTCTCACCCCCGCAGGGGGACTCAGCACGGCTTACATTTGCAGCACTACAGGCCGCAACACCACAATACAATTTAAAATACACCATATAATCAATGTCATTAAAAACATTAAAAAACATTTAAAAAAACATTACATTAAAAACCACTACATACAACAATAATTACTTAAAGCCATCAAGCGGAACACATTGTCAGTCCAGTCAAGTCCAAAGTGTCAATCCAGTCAAATCCAAAGGTACACTTTACATCTGCTGCCCAAAGGCCTGGTCCCAGAACCACAACTTTAGCTTTTTCCTAAAAGCGAGGAGATGGAGTCAATCTTATTTCGTTTGGGAGTGTGTTCCATAGGTGAGGGACCACCGCCGAGAAGGCCCTGTCTTTCGTCCCCGCCAGGCGCATTTGCGATGCTGGCAGGAGCGAGAGCAGGGCCTCCCCAGATGATCTTAGACTGCGAGATGGGACATAGAGGCAGATGCATTCGGACAAGTAAGCTGGGCCAGAACCGTATAGAGCTTTATAGGTCAATACCAGCACTTTGAATTGGGCTCGGAGATGGACAGGCAACCAGTGGAGCTGACACAGCAGCGGAGTGGTATGCTCCCTGTATGTCGCCCCAGTTAGAATTCTGGCTGCCGCCCGTTGGACCAACTGAAGTTTCCGAACCATTTTCAAAGGCAGCCCCACGTAGAGTGTGTTGCAGTAGTCTATTTGGGATGTATTATTATTATGCTTTGTGCTTTTGGGGAGAACATGTTAGGGGGGACTTTGCATGTTGAGGGAAAAACCACTGTATTTCAGGTGGTTTGCATAGGGCTGAAATGGTTTTCAAACAAAAGAGATCACTACAAACTTGCACCCACCTTTAAATATTTTGCGAGAGATCTGGGAGCTTTGGGGCAGTAGAATGGGCTATATGTAGGGGTCACTCATAAGCTGCTTGTAACCTGCAGGATGTACTTTGCTCATCTCTGCTCTAGGTTAAGGTTCCCTTTATGCTTCCCTTTCTTTTTTCTGTTCCTTCCCGTTCCCACCATCCAAGAGTGAAGTGGAGGAACAAGTGGGTTGAGTGAGGAGTGAAAAGAGCTTCAAGCCCACCAGATGAATTTGTTTCCGAAACAAAGGGTTCAAGGCTTATGATTTATAAGGATTGGGTGGAGAATGAGGTATAGAATCAGCTGGGGAGAAATATTTCCCTGAGCTAGAAAGTTAAAAAGCGGGGTGCAGAAGTGAAAAGCCATGGAGAGATTATGACTCATGCTGCAGTGGCACAATGGAGACCGAACAAAAGCCGAAACCAGCCTGAGTCACCTTCTGACTTGAACAGCAACCTCAGCAGGAAGTCGGGAATCAAGGGGGAAAGCAAAGGTTGGGCCAACCCTTTTTTTCTCATCACAACTATCTTGGAGAATTACCGTATTTTTCGCACCATAAGGCGCACCTGCTGATAAGACACACCTAGATTTTAGAGATGGAAAATTGGGGGGAAAATGGGGGATGTCTACTATATGGGACACTAATATGGAGGGGGAGCGCTGGAGCAGAGGGGCGGCGATATACTCACGCTATATTCGCGCGCCCCGCGGCTCCTGGCGGCTCCCGGCTGCGCCCGCGCAGTTCCCTCCCTCCCTCCGGCCTCTCTTCCGGCCGTCCTTACAGCGCGCGGCGGCGAGGCCTTCCTCCTCTTCCTCCTCGGCAGAGGCACGACGGAGTGACGTTACGAAGATTCGCCTCTGGCTTCGGGCCCTTCCAGAGATGCAGCGGTAGCAGCAGCAGCGCCCCCGGAAGGGCCGAAGACAGAGGCGCATCTTCGTGACATCACTCCGTCGCCTCTGCGAGAGGAAGAGGAGGAAGGCCTCGCCGAGGAGCCCCTGCGGAGGCGCTGCGGCCTCTTCCTCCTTCCCTCCCTCCCTCCCTCCCGCCCCGTGAGTCCCCTCTTCCTCCCCCGTTCCTCCGCGCCGCCGACTGGCTGCGGCGACACGGCAGCGGGAGTCTGGCCATGCGCGGGAGCAGCCGGGAGCCGCCGGGGCGCGCGCGAATATAGCGTGCGTATATCGCCGGCCCCCCTCTGCTCCAGCGCCTTCCCCCCCCTCCCTGCCTGCATCTTCGCTCCATAAGACGTGGCTCATTTTTCTTCCTACTTTGGGAGGAAAAAAACTGCGTCTTATGGTGCGAAAAATACGGTTTATTCACAGCCTTGCAAATGGGTTTCTATGAACGAGAAGGCGACCCATTTGGCTTCCATGAGTATTGGGCATAGAGATTTTCAGGGTCATATATAACAGTGGTTCCCAAGCTCCATGAGTATTGGGCATAGAGGTCTTTGGGTTCATCTACATCAGGAGTTCCCACCAGTGGTCCGCAAGAACCAAAATATGGCTTCATCATTACTACACCGATGCAACAAGAGTGAATGGTCTCGCAAAACCCTCTTATAGTGCCGAGGCTTATTAAATATGGATTTCTGTGGGCAATCAGATAGCGACTACTACATGGCATATGTTCTGTATCAGAAACTAGAGCTGTTGCGGTCTATCCAATGCAATTTTCTGAATCAGCATCCCAGATAATCAAACCGAAACTAAAGTTAACCAAAAACTGATTTGTAACCCTTTTTGTACTAATGTTGGAGAGTGGTCCCTGGTCAAAGTGGTCCCTGGTCAAAAAAAGGTTTGGAAACCATTGATCCACACTGTCCCTTGCTACTTCGTGGGTTCGTTTTTCATGGACTCAGTGTTTCATGGGTTTTTGCCTCCCAGTTTATGAATGGTTGCCATTTCCCAGAGCGGCATTCTAATCCCACCTCCTGGCAATGATGGAGTGTGGAAGGGAGATTTCACCCTCCTCCTTGGGAGAGAGGCAGCCAATCAAGAGAGATTGCAAAGCAAAGCAGAGATAGCTAGCAAAAAAAGTACACATTGCCTTTAAATCTCTCTTCACTTCTGCCTCACCCTCGGAACTCGATATACATATATAGTGTTCCTACTTTGCGGATTTTAACTTTTCATGGTTGGTCCTGGAACGTAACACCCGCGATAAGTGAAGGAACACTGTAATGCACGCGGACGCCAGTTTAAACCTCATGGCTCAATGCAAATGAACTCTTGAGAACTATAGCTGTATAAGCCTCCTCTCTCTGGTGATTCACCAAACTACAACTGCCAGGATTCCATAGCATTGAGCCATGGCAGCAAAAGTCATGTCAAACTGCATTCATTCTATGGTGTAGATCAGTGTTTCCCAACCAGTGTGCTGGGGCACACTAGTGTACCATGAGCAATCATCAGGTGTGCCGTGGGAAACTGGAACCTCCGATACCCTTACTTATTAAAGGAGCGCCGCTACGTCACAGTACAAAATGCACAATTAATCATACATAATCATACGCAAAAAACACATTCAAAGTACCCAATCCTGGAGAAAATCAAAAGTCTTACATAAGGTAGTTTAGCGTGGTCACCACAGAGAGCGGAGGAGTTGTGAACCAGGAAGTAGCGAGTTCACGGAGCACTCCTTTACAGAAAACCCGCGATATTTGATGAAATCACAGAAGTGAGTGCAAAAAACAAAGTGTATCCTCATGATGTTATCAAATGTCAGTTCCGGGATCTGCACAATAACACAGTCAGTTTGCGGACAATTTAAAGAAGCAGCACCATAATCATAGCGACAAGGTAGAAAGGCACGTAGATAATCACATATATTCAAACCGCCAGAGGCTGAAGATAGTTGTGGTGATGGAATCTAAAGCTGGCATGGGCAAACTTGGACCTTCCAGGTGTTTTGGACTCCAACTCCCACCATTCCTAGCAGCCTCAGGCCCTTTTCCTTTTTCCCCCTCAGCCACTTAAGCAGGAAAGGGCCTCAGACTGTTAGGAATGGTGGGAGTTGAAGTCCAAAGCACCCAGAGGGCTGAAGTTTTCCCATGACTGACAGCTGTTGAGCAAGACTCCCGTGTATGTCTTTCTGCCATTCCTGCCAGGATATCTATGTTGTGTTCATCGAAACAGGCCCAGGTTTCACACTGAGTCTATAAATACATTTAAAAACATATTAACTATATGTATTACTGTGTTAGAGTGTCATTTTCTGTCATTTTGGTTGGTGGTGTGCCCCAGGATTTTGTAAATGAAAAAAATGTGCCGCGGCTCAAAAAAGGTTGAAAAACACTGGTGTAGATGGACTGTTTGTCATTATCCACCAGGGCCAACTGGTAGCTGAATCCATTTTGGGTTCTGGTCTAAACTTTAAAAGATTTAGCCGTAGTCCTGAACCTCATTTCCAAAATACTTTCAGCAGTTGAACAAGTTCAGACTAAAATCTAGGGCAACCTGATCTCTGCGTGATTTGATGCCACCATGGATTCTGTGATTCATTTCTTCTAAAGCTGTCACTGAATCCAGACTATCGTTCTGGTTTTTTTCTCTTTCCCTAGCATTGGATGTTCTTGATATTGGTGCTAATTCTCATTTTGAGCTTTGTGTCCCGTTTGACCGACTCGCTTTCTTTCTTTCTTTCTTTCTTTCTTTCCTTCTTTCTTTGAGTAAGATGGAAAGGAAAAGAGACGATAAGGGGTTTAGGGCCAGCGACAGGTGAATGCAGTGGGCTTCTTCAGCTTACAGAAAAGGAGATTAAGGGGGCGATGAAGGTAAGGCCAGAGCAGCTTTCAAAGACCCAAGAAACAGCCATCAGAAAGTGAACATGTAACCCTCTTACAGGGTGGGGAGGAGAGCAAACAATGAAGGCAATTCAGGAAACTTGAATCCCACTGTAATCGTGTTCTCTTCTAATCAAGTTCCATCTCACAGAAGTCGAAAAGGACTCGCGAGCACGTTTTTGACTCTCAAAGCCCACTGATGTCGATGGGATGTGAAAAAGACTTATATTGTTGGAGCTGAATTTTTTTTTTAAAAAAAACCCTCTCCTTTTCTTCCTCCTATTCTGGAGGTTTATATCTGTAGTGAAAGAGATATGGCTGCATTGAGTCATGGTAGCTAAAGTGGGGTCAAACTACATTAATTCTACAGTGTAGTTGAGGCATGTGCAAACTTTGTCCCTCCAGATACTTTGGAGTTCAACTCCCACAATTCCTAACAGCCTCAGGCTCTTTCCTTTTCCCCCTCAGCCGCTTAAGCTGCTGAGGGAGAAAAGGAAGGGGCCTGAGGCTGTTAGGAATTGTGGGAGTTGACGTCCAAAGCACCTTGAAGCTGTGAGAGAGCTGTAGCTGGGGGGAAGGGGTGGAGCCAGGCTGCGCCATGCCCCGCCACTTCCCCAGCTTCAGCTCTCCCACAGCTTCTCCAGCCTTGAGGGGGCAGTGCCAAGCCAGCGGTGGCAGAGCCAGCACAATGCTGGCTTGGCACTGCCCCCTCAAGGCTGGAGAAGCTGTGGGAGAGCTCTCCCAAGCTGGGGAGGAGCCAGGCCAGAGCCATGCCCTGCCCCTCCTCCTGGCTTCAGCTCTCCCACAGCTTCTCCAGCCTTGAGGGGCAGCAGTGGCGGCGGAGTCATGGCGGGAGTCATGGTGGATTGGAGGCTGGCTGGGGAAGCGTCCGAAGGAGGCGTCGCCCCGGCCCTTTCTTCTTTTTCTTCTTCGCCGCCCGACCCTTCCTCCTCCTCCCCCAAGCAGCAGGAGTTCGGCAGGAGGAGGGGGGAAGGTAGGGGGCAGAGAGCTTTCCTCGCGGCACAGCAGGAGGTCCATCACGGCACACTACTATGCTGCGTCACAGCGGTTGGGAAACACTGGTGTAGATCCACACTATTAATTTCAGACAGGATTTTACAACAGGAAAATCCTGCTTGCAACCTGACTTTCCCTCTCAGAGAAGGTGGAGCACAACTCTTCCAAAGTGAGCTCCAGCTCATGGAGAGGAAAACCTATTTGAAAAAAAAACAACAATCCCACCTACATAACCAGACATTTCTTGCGCAATCTAGAAAGTGAAGGAAGCTGACAAGGCAATGCACTCATCTGAATGAAGTGCAGCATTGGTTCTATGAATGGCATACAAAAGACAACTAAATGGGAGTGAGAGCAAGATTAAGATTGAACTCCAGCTAGAATACAAATGGACTCAACAGAGTCTATTGCACTTTGGACATCTCATGGGAAGACAAAACTCAATGGAACAGGCAATAATGCTTAGCAGCAACAAAAGAGATAGATTGACTCATCTAAGGAAGTCTCAACTTTCAATATTCAAAAGTTAATAACAGGGTATCTCGGAGGTCTCCCGTAAGTCAAAACAGACCATTGACAATATCTGCACCCGAGAATAGATGCGCACCACTGTGTTGAGAAGTCATGCTCTGTTGACTTGCCAATTGACGGGTTTTTAATTGATTGGTGGATTGATTTATAGACCGAGAACTCATAAAATTAATTGACAAGATCATTTAATTGAGTGGTTGGCTGCACAAACCATGATATGCTAGAGGTGTGAAGGTTGGAAGCCAAAAGCTCTCAGCTTGAAGGAGTTGACCGCAGGCACTTCTCAAATGAATTCAAAGACCTAGCTGTGTTAGTCTATAATAGGTAAAGGTTCCCCCCTGACTTTAAGTTCAGCCGTGTCCGACTCTGGGGTGTGGTGTTCACTCCCATTTCAAAGCTGAGTTTCACATTTGCATGTTTCCATTAGAACTGCTAGGTTGGCAGAAGCTGGGGCTGACAGCAGAAGATAAGTTCAATCACGCCACTCCCAGAATCAAACCTGAATCATATTACCTTTCGGTGAACAAGCATCTCCCAGGGTGAGCTCAGCGCTTTAACCCATTGTGCTACTGGGGGCTTCAGCCTGTAATATTAGTATACAAAGGCATATTGTAGCATCTTTGAAATCCAGAGAAATAAATTGTAGTACTGTATATTGCAAATGGAGGGTACATCTATAATGTAGAATTCAAGCAACGGGACACGTCTTTAAAGCCATGGCTCAATGCTTTGGAATCCTGGGAGTTGTGGTTAAGTGAGGCACCAGCGCTTTTTGGCCGAGAAGGTTAAAGTCCTTGTAAAGCTACAACTCCCAGGATTCCATAGCCCTGAGCCATGACAGTTAAAGTGTTGCCAAACTGCATTAATTGTACAGTGTAGATGCAGCTTATGGCTACTTTCTCAAATGCATCTGAGAGAAAGCAGATGCATTTGAGAAAGTAGACATAGTCAATGGGGATGGGTTGGGTCTCCCAAAGAGGTCCAACTCCATGCCCATGTTCTAAGTCATGACAAACATGACGTCTTCAGACAGCACATCATTGAACTATGGAACCGATTATCACAAGATACAAAGTCACCATGACTAATCACAAGTAGTAACCTTTTTCTTTTGGAAGTTGCCTATTTTATCCAAGATGTAGAAACAGCCACTCAATTGGATGGTTTCGAAAGAGAATTGGATCAATTCAGTGGGTGATGAAGGAAGGAAATCCTATCGGTCACGATGCTGAGGCTTGGATTCAGACCTTCTGAAAAACCATCTCATCCAACTGTCTTGGGAAAAGTGGAATCTTAGTCTCTTCCTTTCCTTTCGCAGAGATCAAGAAGTCACAAATGTTGCATCTGTCTCTCCATTCCACCCAGTTCTTCTCCTTCCATTAAGCACCAGAGAAACCAACTGCCAAACAAGTGTGGCTGATCCCCTTTTGGCTCCACCCAGAATAGTAATAGACAATATTTACAGAGAGCTTTATAGCTTTCAAAGGGTTCTTTTTTCCTGTCCTTCCCTGAAATATGAACTTATTAATCCACTCGGCACTCTAGGGAGGTAAAGAAATCCTACTATCCCGGCGCAAGGAAACCTAATGCCTAAGAAAGTGAAACATCACACTTGAAGGCCACCCACGGAGTTTGGCGGGTTCAATATTCAAATCAACAACTCTGTAATCTGCCAATATCCCCTTCAGTCTCCAGTCAAGGATCTCCAGGTTATGCCTGTAGAAGTGATAGAATCCATATCTGACACCGACTTTCAGGATGACGTCTTGTAGACAAGGGTTCCTCAAGGTCAAGAATGAGAGACTGGTTTCCCTTACTCAGCCACCCATAATCTACAGGAGCTTTTGTGGTTTTTCCAACCTGGAAGCTGAGATTCTTGGTCATGTGATGTAGAAAAATCATTCTTTTTTCATTGTTTTTCAAAACATACTTTAAGCCAGTGTTTTTCAACCTTTTTTGAGCCGCGGCACATTTTTTACATTTACAAAATCCTGGGGCACACCACCAACCAAAATGACATAAAATGACACTCTAACTTACTATATTGTACTATACCATTATACTGTAATATTATAAGTCATATAAAATATATAATTTCAATGTTGTATTATTTTTTATCTTGTATTACATTATAATAATATAAATATTATAGGTACATACAGTATATTATCAGTAAAGCACAGGAGTTAATCCTGACTGTTATCACATATCAAATAGTAAATAACGATATACACCATGACTATGACAAATATTGATAATATAACAATATAATAGCATATACTAAGGAAAATAATAATATTATGTTAATACATAGTTCATAATAATAATAATAATAATAATAATAATATAGCCCATGAGGCTCCTTCCACATCACGTCACAGTCTCTGAGGCCCGGTAGGCCACTCGCGTACCTGCCCGGAGGCGGGCCCCGTTGTTCCCCACGTCGTGGCAGCAGTGGGCGAAGTGGCAGTAGAGCCGCAGGTTGGAGAGGAAGCCCGTAAAGGCGGAAGGTGGCGGCGCCGGCCAGGGCCAGGCTCAGGCTCAAGGGCTACACTGCCCCGGCCGGCTGGACCAGCACCAGGCCCACCGCCAAGTCCAGCACCACCAGGCACACCCGCCACCACATTGCCTCAGACAAGGCACTTCCACTCCACTGGCGTCCCCTCAGGTAAGGCGCTTCCAGTTCCGCTGCCATCTTGGTGCCGGGCGGGAGTTCAAGGCTCCCGCAATGGGATTGGCCCACGGGGAATAAAGAGGCGTGGCTTATTCAAGACTCAAGAGGTTCTAACGGCACACTTGATGATTGCTCATGGCACACTAGTGTTCCGCGCCACACTGGTTGGGAAACACTGCTTTAAGCATCATATTGTCACTAAAATTGAATTCTCGGACAGGGATGCTAGACAACGGCAGCTAGTAATGTTTAGTGTACTGAATTTGCTCTGGGATTGAGTCTGAACTCTAATGGTGTTATCCAAGGTGAACAGCTCAGTTCAGTTCAGCACCTTGGATACGTCTGTTAAAGCTCAGATTAAAACCCAGAGTGGCTCCGGTGTCTCTCATTGAGCTAGAAGTCCACACTAACACAAGGAACCTGTTCTCTCTTCTTCTTCTTTTTGGAAACTGAGATGTTCCACTATTGAATCCATATAATTTTAATTAATAGCTGGAATCTGAGCTGTCTGCCAAGTTTTGTTATACTTATGCCCTACTGCTCACTAGAAGGAGCCAGCAAGCATTGCAGGCATTTCTTTCCCCCCAATCTCAGCCATTTGATTTTCACGACGGTCCCGTAAGATAGCAAACATCTCCAACACTATCTTCTTAATTTTCTGACTCAATGAAGATTTGAACCCAGATTTTCCCATTTCGGTTTTTTTGTAACAAGAAAGTGGTATGGCTTCATGCCTGGAAGGACCCTTTGAAGTTCAGATGAAAACTTGAATCAGATTTCAATACCACTTTGTTGCTATTTAATACATATGTTTTGATGGATTTAAACTGAGTTTTTAAAATGCTGTTCGTCTTTAATTCTGTTTTAATATTTGTCTATTTTAAATTGTATACTAATGCTTTTTATGTCAAGCCACTTTGGGGGAGATTTGAGGGAATAATAATAATAATAATATATTTATTTATTCTTTCAATTTGTATACCGTCCTCTCCACATTGGCTCAGAACGGTTTACAGCATATCGAACTATGACAAAAAACATAAAACAGTAAAATATCAAACAATTTAACAGTATTCCACTATGACCGGAGATGCTATTTAAAGGCTAAATGTCTGCCGGAATAACACCGTTTTGCAAGCTTTCCGGAAAGCCGGAAGCTTGCTAGTTGCACGCACTTAAAGTGGTAAATTATTCCATAGGTATGGTGCTGCCACGGAGAAGGCGCTCTGCCTGGTGGACGACAAGTGGATAGTTCACAGGGAGGGAATCTGCAAAAGGTTAAGATCTTCAGAACGAAGGGACCTCTGGGGAACATATGGGAGTAGACGGTCCCTCAAGTACACGGGCCCCAGACCATGCAAGGCCTTAAAGGTCAAAACCAAAATTTTGAAGTTGACCCGGTACTCAATTGGTAACCAGTGCAGACGCTGCAGAGTTGGTGTAATATGAGCCCTAGCCGGCACTCTGGCCAAGAGTCTCACTGCTGCGTTACACTAGTCTAACCTCGAGATGACCGTTGCTTGGGTTATCGTGGCTAGGTCATTTCCGGAGAGATAGGGTGCCAGCCGCCTAGCCTGCCACAGATGGTAGAAAGCGGATCTGCTGACAGTAGAGACCTGAGCCTCCATTGTCAGCAGCAGGTCCAACTGGACCCCCAGACTCTTTACTAAAGGCAACAGGCGTAGTGCCTCGCTGTCCAGAGTAGGCAGCTGGAGCTCACACCCACCCGGTGGGCCCAGCCAAAGGATCTCCATCTTCGATGGATTCACTCTCAACCGAGTGGCTCGTAGCCAACCAGTCACGGCTTCAAGGCATTGTTGGAAACAATCGGGTACAGAGTCTGGTCAGCCATCCATCCTCAGCACCAGCTGGGTGTCATCAGCGTACTGATGACACTCCAGACCAAAACTCTGCACCAACTTGGCAAGAGGTCGCATGTAGATGTTAAACAATAAAGGGGAGAGAATGGCTTCCTGAGGCACTCCACAACTTAAGGGAAGCCTCTCAGAAACCAAACCTCCCCTCTCCACTCGCTGTCCCCAGTCCAGGAGAAAAGAGGACACCTATTTCAAGGCAGTCCCCCTCACTCCCGTCATGGCCAGGCGGTGGGTTAACAATGCGTGGTCTACTGTATCAAAAGCTGCCGTGAAGTCCAATAACACGAGCAGCGCTGATCCCCCTTGATCCAGTTGGCAGCGGAGCTGGTCTGTGATGGCAACCAGCACGGTCTCTGTCCCATGCCCAATACGGAACCCGGACTGGTAGGGGTCTAAGCCGGCTGTGTCATTTAAGAACTGTTGCAATTGGTCCGCATTATTATTATTATTATTAATAATAACTCACTGATTTTAAAGTCATCACAGAGTCCATTTCTCCCAACTCAAAACAAAAGAGTGAGACTTTTTTAAAAAAATGCCAGATGACTTTGTGCTTAGCGCTGCTGACGCAGAGAACTGCAATAGTTTCATTTGGAAAGCACAAAAAACATGTCAAGGCAAGGCAACATTTCCTGTTCCAAAGCTCTCCAGCATAAGAAACCTAAGTGTAATGAAGGCATGCTGTTACTGTTGGGTTTTTTTCTTCATCTTTCATCCCTAAAGCAAATATGATTCATACACAATGGCGTTCTCCAGAGATGACTGGCATTTTGGATTGCTTGGGTGGCCAACACGGTTACTTTTTAACATGCGCAAATGTCCTGGCCGATTTGGTTGGCTGATCTTCTTCGGGTGAGGACCAATTCCTGATGAGATTCTATGAACCTACTTTTTTGATTCTATGAACCTACTCTAGTTGGAGAACTGAGTCTTACGCCAAAGGAACCAAGAATGTTTGGGTAGAAGAAGCATCGAAAGATGGGGAGGTGAGATGAGAAAAGGAGATTGTGCCTTGCGCCCTACAATTATGAGTTTCCAAACAACACTCTAAGCTAACCCTGAGTTCCTTTAGATGCCATTCAGGAATTCCTCTATGAATGGATAGGTCATGCTGGAGCTTCCCTAAACATCACCTTCTCCTACCAGTGTCAACCAGAGGTGACCAGCCGCAGGGCAGCATTTTCTTGGGTGTGCTCTCAGCTCACCCTGGGCAGGAATGAGGCCCAATTGGTTTGACAGCTCCACACAACACATATATGCAACATTTTCCATTGCCGCTGGAGATTCTAGGATCAAGGCCTTCAACGAGAAGTGTTCCTAGAAAGAAGAGGGAATGTGTGGCATAATGCTGTGTCAGCTCCACTGGCTGCCTGTCCAATTCCGAGCTCAATTCAAAGTGCTGGTTTTGACCTTTAAAGCTCTATACGGGTCTGGCCCAGCCTACTTGTCCGAACGCATCAGTCGCTATGTCCCACCTCGTAATTTAAGATCATCTGGGGAGGCCCTGCTCTCGCTCCCGCCTACTTCTCAAATGTGGTTGGTAGGGACGAGAGATAGGGCCTTCTCAGTGGTGGCTCCCCGTCTGTGGAACGCACTCCCAATTGATATACGATCAACCCAATCCCTCCTGGCATTCAGGAAAAAAGTGAAATCCTGGTTTATGGGACCAGGCGTTTGCACATTCGCACGATACAGCACTTTAGATTGGATTGAAATGGCAAACTGGTGGACATGACCCAAGGCTTCTATTATGGACGGAATACTGTTTTTAACTTATGTGAATGTATATGATGTATTTTAATGCTAATTGTATTTTAATGTATTTTAATGCTAATTGTATTTTAATGTATTTTAATTTTGACTGTTTTTGGTTTTCTATTGTATGCATACTGTGTTTTTGGCATCAAATTGTTGCCGTTGTTAGGCCGATCTGAGTCCCCCCTAGGGGGTTGAGAAGAAGTGGGGTAGAAATGGTGAAAATAAAAATAAATAAATAAATAACATATGTTTAAATATTTGAAAGCATGCCATGTCAAAGAGAGAGGACCACAAAAGCAGTTTCACAGATGATATGCAGACTTTGGTCCACTTTTGGCCCACCTCTACACTAAAGTTTGGTGATGACTGCATCTGATGTCAGGGTTGCTTCTCACAAAGGATGCTAAGAGATATCCTTCTTTTTTCCCTCTCCCTACTCCCATTCATCAACACACACATCCCAATGATGCTTTGTCTTGCAATCTTCCCAGGCTCCCAGCTCTGTCATCTAATTGTCCATGATCCCTTTGGGAGACGTCTGTCGAAGGTGCTAGCCACCATTTGCAAGACAACAGTAAATGGTAGTAATTTGGGGTTTGCCTTAATGGGCTGAGCCAGCAGCAGCCATGAGCAATGGGGGAAAGGCACCCAAACCCACTGGAAATGATAGGCCACGATCACAGAGCCAATCTGGCTTGATATTGCAGTGTTCTATTATCTCCCCACCAACCCCCCGAAAGTTGGCTTTGCTCTCCCAGGCAGCCTGGAGCCCTGAGAGATCAACGGTGAGAAAAGCAAGCTGAAGTTGGACCAGAATTACAGGTTGCGCTGAACGATTCAATTAAAGCATGATCAGAGATTGGTGAGTGTTTGTGTAATCATCTGCAACACAGAATTGCCTGCCAACCTCCAAGAAGAGAGAAAGATTTGCAACAACCAGTTGTCAGAAGCAACAAGCTGGCTGGCTGGCTTGCAATGTAGTTGAAGCTCAGCAACTGCATGGGTTCCCGACTATGTGCAACACCTACCATCCACAGCATAAGAGAGTTTTTCAACCTTTTTTGAGCCGCGGCACATTTTTTACATTTACAAAATCCTGGGGCACACCACCAACCAAAAGGACACAAAATAACACTCTAACACAGTCATACATATAGTTAATATGTTTTTAAATGTATTTATACACTCACTTAGTGTGATACCTGGGCCTGTTTCGATGAACGCAACATAGATATCCTGGCAGGAATGGCAGAAAGACACACATGAAGGTCTTGCTCAACAGCTGCGAGTTATAGTTCACTCGCAATCAAAGAGCATTATGAACTCCACCAATGATGGAATTGAATCAAACTTTCCACACAGAACTACCATAACCAAGAGAAAATACTATAAGAGTTTGGTGGGCATTGACCTTGAGTTTTGGAGTTGTAGTTCATCTATATGAACGAGTCTGTGCAGTAGCACCCGCACGGGTCACATCTTCCTCCCTCCCCCCTCCTGCAGAAGTGGCAACGTGAGCAAAGCGAGGCAAAGCAAGCAGAGCGAGGCTGGGAAGAAGGGAGCCCTAGTGGAGAAAAAAAAGTGTTCGGCAGGAGGAGGAAGAAAGGGTATTGGAGGTTCCAATTTCCCACGGCACACCTGATGATCGCTCATGGCACACTAGTGTGCCATGGCACACTGATTGGGAAACACTGGCATAAGACATCTAGGTCAAATCCCATCCATTTTCACCCTTTCATGATTATAGGAATGGTTGTCCTTTGTTATGCACACAAGGACGCTTATTATCCACTGGGGTTTGGTCCCAGGACCCCCTGTGGACACCAAAATCTATGGATGCTCAAGTCCTACTCTGTACAACAGCATTGTAAATCCAAGGGTTGCTTTTTAGATGTTATTCAATAATTTGAAGCTGTGGATGATGGCATTCATGGGTGTACAATCCATGGATACAAATGGCCGACTGTATTAACATGAATTGATTGCCGAGAAACATAGAGACATAAGAACTGGCCTTATTGGGAATCTGACCACTTGGGAGTCATGGCTCCACAGAGCTTCCAGCCCTCTCATGGCCCTAGCAAAACAGATAAGATCAAAAAACGGTGTACCTGGAAGGAAATGCACAATCACTAACAATCTTGCAACAGCTCTTTCTACAGTTTAGATAATCCTTCAATAGATCTCTGTGTCATAAGTCACTGTCAACATATGATAATCCTATGAAATTCATACATTGGAAGCTGATCTTAAGCAGACTAGTCAAACTTGTGGCTCTCCAGATTCTGGGCCTACAACTCCTAGAAACCTTAGCCACCTGGTCCAATGGCGAGGAATTGTGGGAGCTGATGCCCAAAACACCTGGAGGGACACAAGTTTGACACCACTACCTTAGTGTCACACTATAGAATTTGAAGATTCCCAGAGAGAATATTATAATCTAATGCAGTGTTTCCCAACCTTTTTTGAGCCGCGTCACATTTTTTACATTTACAAAATCCTGGGGCACACCACCAACCAAAATGACACTCTAACACAGTAATACATATAGTTAATATGTTTTTAAATGTATTTATACACCCAATGTGAAACCTGGACCTGAACAGGAGAGTTGATACACAGTCACTAGAAAGGCTATAATGTCCAGCCAATGCCAAATGTAGTAATAGTTGGTAAACATAAACATGGAAACGCCGGGGAATGGCTGGAAAATGCACTGGCTGCTGAAAACCTAAAAGGAGGCGAGAGGTTTGTCGTCCTCGCCAGAGCTGGGGCCTCGATTGCTGCTGCAGAGACTTCCGGAGGCCGGGTAGCCACACCAACTGAGGTCCCGGCTTCGGCGAAGATAGTGGGCCTCCCTCCTCCTTTTAGGTCTTGACGATGCCGCGCTGGAGGGTCACCCTTCCCTCCTCCCTTGAGGGCAGGAGGAAACGGGCGAAGGAGGCGCCGCCCTGGCCCCTTCTTCTTATTCGCCGCTACCCGGCCCTTCCTCCTCCTCCCCCCCCCCCCGCAAGCAGCAGCAGCAGGAGGAGTTTGGTAGGAGGGGGAAGAAAGGGAGGAAGAGAGGTTTTCTGCGGCACACCAGGTGATCGCTCACGGCACACTAGTGTGCCACTGAACAGCGGTTGGGAAACACTGATCTAATGTGCAAAAGTCGAAACTGCAAATGTGGAGGGACAACTATAATCACACATACAGGAATAACTATAATCACATAGCTTCTCCAAAGTTGGAGAGTAAAACAGCTCACCTACCGTCAAACCGTTCCAGAGAAGCTACCAAGTATCTGACATGAAACAACAAGGAGGAGGAGCAAAGAAAAGGACAGAAATCAATACTGAGCTTAGTCACAGTTCAGTTGCTGCCCTGCCATGGTGCTCTCCAAGGCGGTGCCCAAGGGAAGATGCCTATCCGTTCCTAATGAGAGAGATAACCCGGGCATCGGACCC
The DNA here is from genome assembly GCA_030556195.1 of Anolis apletophallus. Lineage (NCBI taxonomy): Eukaryota > Metazoa > Chordata > Lepidosauria > Squamata > Anolidae > Anolis > Anolis apletophallus. The sequence continues at coordinate 20,564,607 of JARBWK010000013.1, forward strand.
TATGGGTTTCCTGGCTGAAGATATCAAATGGTGTAGGAAAGAAAGCTAAACCATGCGCAAAGCAAACAGCCATAGCAACCATTATCTTTACTTTTTAACAGTTCTAAATGATGTTACATTTATGATTTCAACTAATTATTTTAAAACTGCATCACTATTAACGTCACCAGTATTTAAAAGCCCCCAATTCAGACACAGGGTGTTTGGGTAAACAATAAACAACACCTCTCCCTCCATTCTCCTTGCATAACTATGGAGGTCCAAGAGTGCTTTGCCAGCAGGACCTGGCCTGCTTTCAACAGCAAGAACACAATCATTGCTTCATTTATTTTGGAACACAGCAGAGGGAAGGTACACGTGGGGAAAACCGGGGGGAATTTAAGGGTGGAAACTTGTACACTACTCTGCTTTTTCCAGAGTCAAAGAAAGGAGAAAACATCTTCCTTCAGCATTTTACCTCTTTATGGTTGTTTTTCCCAAATCTGCTTCCCAAATTACAGGTCCTTCTCAAAAATTAGCATATAGTGTTAAAGTTCATTATTTTCCATAATGTAATGATAAAAATCAAACTTTCATATATTTTCGATTCATTGCACACCAACTGAAATATTTCAGGTCTTTTTTGTTTTAATACTGATGATTTTGGCATACATATCTCAAAAAAATAGCATATTCCATCCGACCAAACATGCTAATTTTTTGAGACAGTATTTTTGGGTTTTCAGGAGCTGTACGCCAAAATCATCAGTACAAAACAAAAAAAGACCTGAAATATTTCAGTTGGTGAGCAATATATGAAAGTTTAATTTGTATCGTTACATTATGGAAAACAATGAACTTTAGCACTATATGCTAATTTTTTGAGAAGGACCTGTATATTCTACCATTTGTTTGGGTATCTGAACCCCATCCACCAAGAGGGAAAATATTAAATGTTGGCTTTTTTCCGCCTTTCACACAGAAGGTTTTCCTCCCACCTCCCACCTGGACCCACACAAAGCCATTCCCTGTCTGCTGGGTGCATTGCTCCATATGGGAGAGGGTTTAGAACAAAACGCATGTCCCTTTGTTGTTGTTTTTTTGTCTATCTTTTTTCATCTCCCAGTAAGAACCCAAATCCAACTGTTTCATTTTTTAGTAGCCACAGCAGTTTGGATCCAATTCTTCCAGCTAAAATTTGCATTTTTAATTACGAGTTATCCTCTCTGTCTCCAAATGTCAAGGAGCTCTCTCAACAGACTAGAGAAATCTCTTTGCATTTGTCTCTGCAATGAGACTTTTCCAATGAGAGCTTGTGCTTCAAAGAGTTCCATTTGGGAAAGGGCAGAATACGGTGGGACCCTGGAACATTTCTCCAAATAGGACAACCTTTTGGGTCCCTTGAAGCGGGGCATAAAAGTGAATGAATAGATGGTAACACAAACATCATGACAACTCCTCCAACTGTCCTGGTCTCAAGTATTCCTCTGTTGACTCGACTTTCCACCTGCTTTTTCAAAATGTCCCGACTTCTCTCCTTTAAAGTTCTAAGTAAAACTAGGGTTGGATTCATGACCTCATTAACATACTACCACCAGATTTTCTGGAAGAGTTAAACATCCCTTACTAGGAATCTAAAATACTCCGAAATCTAAAATATTCCAAAATTTATTTATTTATTTATTTATTCGCATTATTTTGCCGCCCCTCCCAATGGCTTGGGGCGGCTCACAACATGTTCATAAAAACAGCCAAACACAGCTAAAATGTTAAAAACCACAATTAAAACAACAGAAAAAATGTCAACAATAGGCTGCACATTAAATAACATTGCAGCAACAAAATATAGTGCAAGATGGTGATACACAAAGAAAGACTGCAAAATTGTGGTAGAGATTGTGACATTTTTGCTTTCTGATAGTTCAATGTACCCAAATGTTGGGTTGCTATGAGTTTTCTGGGCTGAGCATCCAAGCCTTGAAGCTGCACAGCTATTCAATGCTAATCAAGGTGATCAACAGTCACACTTGCCTCAAACAATCAAGAGTCCTTTCTCCCACCCTGGACTTTCCACAGGTATATATAGACCCCACTGGGCTGATTTCCAACAGACCTCACAACCTCTGAGGGTGCCTGCCAGAGATGTGGGTAAAACATCAGGAGAGAATGGTTCTGGAACATAGCCATACAACCCGGAAAACTCACAGCAACCCAATGATTCTGCCCACAAAAGCCTTCGACAACACATTACCCAAATGTTGTTTTGTGCACAAGTCTATTGAAAATATTGTGTATCGAATTAACTTCAGGCTCTGTGTATCTATGAAGTTCATGTTTAGACCTGGGTTTTCAAAGTATTTCATAATGTACATGCAAATATTTTCGCAACTGCAATGGAAAATAATAGATAATAATACACTTTATTTATATTCCGCTCTTCTCACCCCGAAGGGGACTCAGAGCGGATTACAGGTACGCATACTTAGCAGACAATCCCTGCTGTTTCCACATACACACATATAGATGAACAGAGGCATCTCTGACCACCAGGGGGAGCTGACACACTCCTCATCTCTCTGCGTTGCCAGCGTCCCTTGTTGTTCCTTTCGCATTCCTCAGCGTTCCTGGAGTCCTTTAATGGCCTCATAATTCAGTCAAAATTTGCCTCCCCACCTAATGTGGTACCTTTATCTCCTACTTGACAGATGCAACTGTCTTTCGGGCTGCAAAGGTCGACAGCAGGCTACACTTAAAGGTCGAGCACCCACCTCGACCCGGGCAGGCCTTGAACTCATGACCTATTGGTCAGAGAGATCTTATGCAGCTGACACTTAGCCAGCTGTGCCACATTCCCGGTGAAAAGATCCACAGTCCAACACAATTCCGTTCCCCAGTATTTTGGATAAGAGATACTAAACCCGTAGAGAGACAAAGACCAAAGGAGGTGGCTTGTCTCAAAATGAACACCAAAACTTTTCTGCTTTCCTCTCTTCTTTTTCACCAACAGATGTTTCAGTTCTACTGGTCTCACATATTTTAGGTGGGTAAACTTCGGTTTTAACTTTGCTCCCTGACAGGAGGTTTATAATCCAGATTGTAAAAAGTCATCTAGGAAGCTGAAGTCCAAGAGCATCCAACAAGGTACAAAGTCAAACTGGTTGTGCAAAAGAAAGGTGGGTTGCCCAGTTGCTTAGACTAAAAGGGCACCAATAAATAGACATCTATATCTATACTCTTACACTGCCCTGGTTTCCCCTGCATCTCCCATTCTCCTACCCAAAGGAACCCACAAGGAAGACCCAAAGGCATGATATAATTTGTCGTCCTCGGCAGAGCATTTGTCCAATTACAACAAAAAACATTTTAACAGAGAATAAATGTTTTCCGCTCAAATATTTACAGGCATTGATTTGGCAGCTGAGTTAATTGGCCCCGAGAGGAATTCCCTGCCAATATTAATTCCACTGCTCGGGATTTGGAGAGCCACCTGGCAAGATCCGGCGAGGGGCTTCCAAGCTGTTTCAAGGTCACCCAGAAGTCATTGCATTTGCAAAATGGTTGTATTTTTGCCCTCATTTTTTGGGCAACTGCCTCTTAAACTGACAGTGAAAAAGCTGATCGAAGGAGAACCAACTCCTTTGAAATTTGGGGCTGGACAAGAGGTCTACATATGCTGTGGGCTGATCAAAAAGATCAACAAATGGGTACTAGAGCAAATCCGAACTCTCAGAAGTGAAAATGACTAAGCTGAGGCTGGGTTGCTGTGAGTTTTCTAGGTTATATGGCCATGCTCCAGAAGCATTCTCTCTTGATATTCCTCTGAGGATGCCTGCCATAGATGCGGGTGAAATGTCAGGAGAGAATGCTTCTGGGACATGGCCATACAGCCCAGAAAACTCACAGCAATCCAGTGATTTCAGCCATGAAATCCTTAAACTACATATTAAGCTCAGGCTATTATATTTTGGGTGCATCTCACAATGACATGACTCAAGAGGAATGGATATAGCATGGGCGAAATAGAAGATAGCAGGAAAAGGAGTTGGCATTACAAGTGGATTGAGTCAACCAAGGAAGCAGACTGGCTCCATGTCATACACCATAGAGCTGTGTGTCAGGAAGAGAGATGGATAGGCTAAATTCCGAGAAGAACGGGATAATGCCACAAAATAGCCTTATCATGTGAAATTTTCATGCAAACAGTGGTTTTGTGAGAAAACTGGGCATTTCCCCACTGATGATGAATTGAAATTGCCATCCTCTCTTCTTCAAGTTGCAAAAACCATTGCTTTTTGCTGTCAAGCTCTGCTCGCAATGATGCAAAAGGCAGGCAGACATTCACCGGAAAATGTTTGCACATGGACATTAAATTACACAAAATTAGAAGAAGGAAAAATCCTCCTGGTAGAGAACAACACCCACTAAAAGAAAACAAACAAACAAAAAACTAGTGCTCCTTGCCTCTCCTTCTCTCATAATAAATGCAATCCCAACAAAGTCAGCTCCGATGGCAGAGGATGGCCTCCGCAAACCTGTTTTCTGCCTCCAAGACATGATGCGCTCAAGATGGGCTGGGCTGTGCAACCTTCCAAAAATGGAACTTAAGGAAGCCTCTTGAGGCAATCAATTGCAGATACTGGTGCTGGAGTTTCCATTTGCTGCGGGCGCAGCAGATAATTTGCTTAATCCACCTATGTACTAATGAAACCAGGCTCAATTCTTGGCTGCTCAAAGGTAGAATTCTAGCCTGGAACAGAGAGTAGGAGGGAAAGAGAGAAGGAGAGCTCAGAAGTTCCATTTCAAAAAGATACATCTCAGAAGCTCCCATCTGCACAGGAATTTGGGAGTTGTAATCCAAAATCGGAATGTGTTACATGTTCTGAGATAGCTCCTCTTGTCTTGCCAGAATCAAGGAAAGCTAAGAACTAGAGGCAACTGCCTCCTTGGCAAGATTTATTCAGATTGCGGTTGCCTTTTCCTTCCTCTAAGACAGGGCTGCCCAGGAAGTCGATCGCGCTCGACCAGTCGATCCCGAGACTGAAGGAGGTTGATCCCAGCCAGATTGGGCGCTTCTCAGAGGGGAGGGGAGCCAGGCCACACCAAGCCCCACCCCCTCCCCCAGCTTCGGCACTCCCAGCAGCTTCTCCAGGCTTGAGGATGGCAATGCCAAGCCAGTGGTGGCATAGCTAGCACAAGGCTGGCTTGGCATTGCCATCCTCAAGCCTGGAGAAGCTTTTGGAGCTCCAAAGCCAGAGGGGAGGGGGCGGGGCTTTGCACTGCCTGGTTCCGCCCCCTGGCTTCTGCTCTACCAGCAGCTTCTCCAGGCTTGAGGATGGCAGTGCCAAGCCATTGGTGGCATAGCTAGCACAAGGCTGGCTTGGCACTGCCATCCTCAAGCCTGGAGAAGCTGCTGGTAGAGCTGAAGCCAGAGGGGGGCAGAGCCAGGCCGCGCTAAGCCCTGCCCCCCGCCCCTCCCTCCCCAGCCTTGAGGAGGTAGGTAGATCTTTCTGACTTGGTTTTATTATAAGTAGCTCGCATGCTGAAAAAGTATGGGCACCCCTGCTCTAAGATTTCACCAATATCACGCAGTGGGTTTCTATGACTAAGCAGGGATTTGAACGTTGGTCTCACGGTCTCTGTCAAACCACTGCACAACGCTGGCTCTCGCAATAGTTTCCTCCAGTTGAAATCACCCGCAAGATTAAATGCTTCCCCAATGTGACATTCTCTTCATTCCTTCCTACTATGTCAACCAGATGGTGAAAACAGAACCTCAGATATTGTGGCACAGATTAGAGATATTCAATGACCTATAATGACAAGGACTCAGAACCACACATGATCAATTGATTGGTTGATAGAAAAAGGGGGGGAAACCAGGTCTCTCCATATCTTGCAGGACTACACATCCCATCCGATTCATTCAGGGTGGAGAAGAATAATGTGGAGTGTACTCCAACAAAATCTGGAGAGCTACAAGTTCTTCATCTCTGGTTTAAGGTGCTGAGAGACACTCTTGTATTCCCTCAAAGTTGACAGACTACTCATCTGAAAAACCATCAATGTGAATACAACCTTGGGGATAAAACCCCTGGAAATTCCCCAGCCAGTGGGCATCATTAGAGGTCCAGGTGGCCCAGCGGGTCAAAATGCTGAACTGCTGAACTGCTGAACTTGCTGACCAAAAGGAAAGTGGTTTGAATCTGGGGAGCGGGATGAGCTCCTGCTGATAGGCCCAGCTTCTGCCAACCTAGCAGTACAATAGGTACCATTTCTGCAAGAAGGTAACGTCGCTCCATGCAGTCATGCCAGACACATGACCTTGGAGATGTCTACAGACAATGCCGGTGCTTCGTTTTAGAAATGGAGATGAACACGACTAGACTTAATGTACCATTTTTACCTGTTGTATGTTATATGTGCACCCTGGAGTGCCTTGTAAGCCACCCCAAGTCCCTTTGAGAGATGGTGGCAGTATATAAATAAAGATTATTATTATTATTATTGCTTTTTAATGGGCATCATTCTATCTTTCAAATATTAAGAGAAACACACCTGGACGCTGCTTGTTTATTAACATTTTAGATATTTCAAAAACACATCTGGGAATATATATATATATATATATATATGAAAAACCAACATGCTCCCTGTTGATTGGTGTCCTATGGCTCCTTGCATGTGAATGTGTTTTCATGCATTATTCAGTCCTCCTAGGAATCATTCATGAATTGAATAATTTACAATATCAGTGTGCATGAGGTGTTTTGATTGGATTTGATCTTGCCCACAAAGCCCCTTCCAACACTAAGAATTTTGTTTCATTCCTTGGAGCCACAACTGCATGCCAGCATTCCTGATGTGCCCATTTCCCCAATGAGCCGGACGCTGGCCAACCTTCCTGGAAAGGACTTTCTTTCTCTCTTTTTATCTCTGCATTTTTCCACCCATTCCCTTTGAAAGAGAGGCATTTTAATCTCCCTCCTTCCACCCCCACGGCCCCCAAATTCCTCGCCATTTAAGGCAAATCATGGGTTGCCCTCCCCATGGCTCCGATCTCTCTCTCTCTCTCTCTCTCTCTCTCTCTCTTTTCTCTTTATTTCCTTTTTGTGAACCAAAGGTCCCCCTCCTGCGTAGCCAGGCGAGTCCGTCTGGAGACAGCTGCTTGGCTTATAGGGCTGTTAAGCCATTTTAATTACCTTGGATCAATGGAGGAAAAAAAAATAAGGCTGTGGATTGAGGCAAGCCCAATGCCCCCAAAGGGGATGGGATATCTCGCTTGCTGATGTTTAGTTTGATTAAACCCTGACATGAGGGAGAAGGAAGGCTCCAGGTTGTGGCAGGGAGAAATAATCTCACAAAACCTTAAAGAGACAGAAAGAAAGAGAGAGAGAAAGAAAGAGAAAGAGCTGTGAGCAGAGAACAAATAAAAACCTGCTCATGGAAAACATGGATGATGCCTAAAGCCGACCAGTTCTCTCACACCAGAAGTGACTCCAATTCTGTGTTATTGGACCTCATAGCAGTGTTTGATGCAGTCGATTATGATCTTTTGACTCACCACCTTGCCGGAGCCGGGGTGAGGGGGACAGCCTTGTCTTGGGTGTCCTCCTTCCTCCGGAACCAGACACAGCGAGTGAGGAGGGGCGAGAGGGTCTCCGAGGGCTCCCCCCTAATTTGTGGGGTCCCTCAGGGAGCCATTCTCCCCCCTCTATTATTTAACATCTATATGCTACCACTTGCCCAGCTGGTACACAGTTTTGGGCTTGAGTATCATCAGTACGCTGATGACACTCAGCTCATTCTGAGGATGGAAGGCCGGCCCGACTCTGTACCCGATAATTTCCATCTTTGCCTTGAAGCCGTCACTGGATGGCTGCGAGCCAGTAGGTTGAAGGTGAATCCAGCGAAGACGTAGATCCTTTGGCTGGGTCACCTGGGCGGTGGGGAACTCCAGCTTCCAACCCTGGACGGCGCGGTGTTATGCCCGTCATCATCAGTAAAGAGCCTTGGAGTCCATCTGGACACTCGGCTTTCTATGGAGATTCATATCTCCATGGTTAGCCAAGTTGCGTTTTTCTATCTACGCCACGCTCAGAAGCTGGCCCCCTACCTGTCCCGTCGCGACTTGGCCTTGGTGATCCAAGTGACAGTCATCTCAAGATTATACTACTGTAACGCTCTTTACATTGGCCTACCTATGTCGGCGACCCTGCACTGGCTGCCTGTTGAATTCCGGATCACCTTCAAAGTGTTAGTTCTGACTTTCAAGGCCTTGTATGGTCTGGGGCCAGTGTACCTGAGGGACCGTCTTACCCCATACTGTCCCATGAGATCACTGAGATCAGAAGATCAGGATCTTCTCTTTGTCCCGAGCGCCAAAGCCTTTTGCCTGACTTCGACGAGGAGAAGGGCATTTTCTGTTATTGCCCCCGCACTTTGGAACTCCTTACCACCGGAGATTAGATCACTCTGTGACCTCATGGCATTTCGGAAGGCCTGTAAGACCTGGCTGTTCCGACAGGCCTTTGTAACCTGAGTTAGTCTAGTGGTATATGTCGATTTTAATGCTAAATGTTGAGGTTTTTAAATTGTTTTAATTGTATTATGTGCTGCAATTTGTTCGATTTGTGAGCCGTCCTGAGCCACCCAGGAGTGGCGGCCAAGAAATCTGAATAAAATAAATAAATAAATAAATAAATAAATAAAAAATATCGGCTCTAGATTATTAAATATGGTTTTCTGTGGGTGAGCAGATGGCGACTACTGGATGGCATATGTTCTGTATCAGAAACTATAGCTGATGTCATCTATCCAATGTCATATTCCAAATCAGCACCCCAGATAATTAAACAGAATCTAAAGTTGACCAAAAGCTGATTGATAACTCTTTTGATACTAATTTTGGAAAGTGGTCCCTGGACAGAATGGTCCCTGCTCATAAAAGGTTGGGAACCACTGTGATAGAAGGACCTGCCCCAATACCTATGATTATACTGGCCAACATCCATTTTGATGCTTCAAATGTTAGCCCTTTTTCTATATATATTGACCAGCTGATTCAAAAAATGGCATGGTCACCTCGCTTCTGCAGCGAGGTTAGGCTCTTGAGCAATCCCATATCGATATGGACTAACGGAAGACCCAATACTGGAGGCCTTGATAAAGCTCCGCCCGGGAGCGAAACGGAGGACTAGCGGCCCGACATTCTTTGGCATCGCCAGCCCATTGGCCCTTGGTTAACATCTAATAATGTGGAGTTATTTGCTCTCCTTTTGTGTCCTATCGTGATGCTGGATTTAGCCTAGTGTGGCAAAGAGGACTACTATTGAACTTTTTGGAACTTTACGCGGACTTTGCGCCTGCATGACCACGAACTGAATATATCCCAGATTCACCGGCGTTTGATCTTTTGAGGTTTGACATGCCATGCAAGCCTTATAAGCCTATTTGGGCTATTTATATGTGGGTTTAGTTCTATGTGTTAAGTGTTTTGTCCTCTTCTCCTATATAATATATACATTTTGATATTGATCTATTGCCTTGTGTAATAGTTTAGCGTCTTATTTTCTGAACCATGGGATCAAGCGACGAACCAGCATGGCACAATGGAAGGACTTGCTCCCCAAGTCAAATGGAGTTGGATCACCCTATGCTTCAGTCATGCTATGAAGCACATAAGGATCCAACCCGGCTCAGCTCCCAACAGGATGCCCCGCTGGCCAACTCTCTGGGAGGCCCTATCTCATAATTCATCAAAACAACATCCGCCAGCATTCACTTCTCCAAGAGCCTCTGAACATCAAAGGCACCCTGCTCCAATGATCCTTCCTTTTTGAAAGAGCCAAGATACAACATGTAAACACACAGATCTTGTATAAGCTGCTGCCCTACCATGGTCAATGCAAGTCCTGTTTTTTGCAGCAGTATAGAAATACTGGCTGAACCCATGTGTGCCAACATACCGACAGACTTGTGTTCCAGCACTGATCAGAAAGCCAGTCTTTCTGAGTAGCTTATATCTGGATGGTCTACTTTGCAAATGTGTAAATGAGTTCCTCATTTCTTTCATCCTTAGATCTGACTTCCTAGACATACCAGAAGTCCAAAGGACTCAACATGCATCCACGCTATAGATTTAATGTAGCCTGACAGTACTTTAAATGTTATGGCTCAAGGCTACAGAATCTTTAGAGTTGTAGTTGTATAAGCTTCTTAGCCTTCAATGCCAAAGTGTGCTGGTGCATCACCAAACCACATTGCCTTCTATTCCAAAGAGTTCTGGTGCCTCACCAAAGTACAACACTTTGAGCCATGGGAGTCAAAAGCGGTGTCCAACTACATTAATTCCACAGTGTAGATGCACCCTGGGACACAGCCTTGACTCGGAAACCCTGGAGAACCACATTCGGTCAGTAGAGATTGAGCAATAAAGGCCAAGAGTCTGAGTAACCTCAGGCATATCTCTCTAAAATCATCAATTCCACCTCTTTCTGCCTTTGGCTGTACTCCAAGCTTCCTTGGACTCCCCACAATGCCTTGCCTACATGATTCCTTCTTCTCCCACGGCCCACTTCGACTCCCTTTCCCCAGGCATAAGGAGCAGCTCAGTTTCGGTCTTATGAGAGATGGGGTCTCCAGTCCCGTTGCACCTCTTAAGGCTCATTTCCCCCCTAAAACACACCCAAGTGGAGGTGCTGCGTCTGCTGCTGGTGCTGTGGGAAGCCGCACCCAGCCACCTGGTTCCAGCTGGAACTTGCAGGCTTTCAAGTGCCTGCTGGTTCTGGCTCTACAGGCTGGGACCTGCCCCAGCCACCGCCTCCTCGCCTTCCTTCTTCTCTCCTTTGAACAAGCAGACAAACTGGCGAGGGACAGCGAAAGCAGCTGCAAAACGATCCTCGTGGAAACACCCACTTTGAGCGCTGGCAATGCATCAGGAGCCTGGAAAAGTCACTTCCTCTCCTAAGTCTCAAGACTTCCTCTGGCAAGAACACATACCTGGTCTGCGGGGGAGCTAGACCTGGATGAATCTCAGAAACTCATCATCAACATCATAATTGTGCGGCTTGATCAGATACGTCTCGGTACATCTATACTGCAGAATCAATGCATCTTGACACCACCCAACTGCAATTGGTTCAATGCTACAGAATAGTGGGAGCTGTAGTTTTACAAGTCCTTGAGCCTTGTCTACCAAACAGTGCTGGTGTCTCACCAGACTGCAACTCCCAGGATTCCACTGCATTGACCTCTTGAAGTGGTGTCAACATCCATTAATCCTACAGTGGAGATGCACTTTGAGCCCACCTTGTGATGTTGATTGGAATTTTGGATCATACATGATTTTGTCCAAAAATCTAGGAATCAGCGTGATATTCATGAAACAATACAACAATCAGATAATAGATGGTCCTCTCTCCAAAATTGAATCACAACTAATACCTAATACTGGCAGCACATGGGGTGCAGACCCAAAATTAATAAGAACATCAGCTCTGGCCTTATCTTACTCAACTGCTGTGTATGCCTGTCCTGTTTGGCATAAGTCTGCCCATGCAAAACATGTGAACATAGCATTGAATGAAACAGGCAGAATAATCACTAAATGTGAGAGAAATAAGGTTGAACACTGTGAAAGCCATCCACTACATGGCTACCAGTAGACTCAAATCAAGGAATAGGTTTATGAGAACTACCACTAGACTCAAATCAAGGAATTGGCATCCCCCAGCAACAGCAACAGCAAGGGTATCCCTCTGGGCAGCTGAACCAGGAAATCCCAACTGGATGGCCCCCAATATCTTTTGCGCGTTTTTGGTCAAAAGATATTTCGGCAGACAGCCCACCGCTCCGGAGAACAATCGGAGGAGCGGCGACTTTGGAGTGCCTGCCATCCCGGGAGGCGATCCGGGCCTGCAGTGGGAGCAGTCGGCGAGCTGCAGCAGCTGATCGCCCTGGCGACCCAGAAGACTTTATTGTCTTCCAGTTCGCCAGGACGATCACCCGATGCAGCTCGCCGACTGCTCTCGCTGCAGGCCCAGATCGCCTCCCGGGATGGCAGGCACTCCATGGCAGGGCAATCAGCTGGGAGTGAGAGCGGGCAGAGGCCTGCAGCCTCTGATCATCTGCTGCTCTGCTCTGCTCTGCTCTACTCTGCTGTGGTGGCGGCTGGGTCCACTTTGTTATCCTCTGGGTTGGGTCCATTGGGCCATTCCATCTTGGGATCCTTCCTCTCTTGAGGATGTCAGCCTCCATCTTGGTTCACACCTTGTCTTCTTGAATTTCATTTTTCTTTTATTTTAGTGGTTTTTATTATTATTTTAGAATAATAATTTTATTATAATAATATATAATATAATATATAATATAATATGTTATATTATAATTTCAATATATTATAATGTCTATATATATACTATAATATAATAATTATGATATTAATACTAATAATATATTAATATTTCTTGATATATTAATATTAATATGTTAATATTAATGATGTATAATATATAGTAAATAAATAAATAAAAATTGTAGATTAGAATGTAGTTCAGCCTTTAGGTGTGGCCCTCCATAATATTTTTTGGCTCTCGTGTGGCCCCTTGGAAAAAATAATTGCCCACCCCTGATCTAGGATATATCTTCCAATAATGTGTCATGTTCGAAACAGCATCACTGTACTATTGAGATCCTCTCAATGCTTATTTTATTCAAGGGTTTCTTGAGTCTGTTTGAAATTACACTAGGATCTTTGCTTTCCTGGAGGGCTTTTTAGCCATGTCGGACCCCTGTGAAAGTGGGAAAACAATGAATCCCCCAAACCAGAGAGAATGCCTTTATAGGAATCTCTAGGTCTTCCAGAGTGTCTTTATGGTTAACGTCTGCCAGACGATGGCATTTGGGGGTTCCAAACCTCAAAGAGAAAGGAAGAATCCCTCCTGCCCACAATGGGCCTCACACCAGCCGTCCGGTTTTATCATCCGCTGCATCAACATCTAGGTTTCCCAGAGGCGATGGAGACATTGTCTGCAAATTAGGTCAGTAAGCTAAGCCTGGATTCTGATTGGGTTTCCCCCGATTTAAATTGATAGCTATTTACAGATGTCACGCGAGCTCTGTTCTCTCTTTTCTAAAGAAGAAATCTACTGATTTGAAAGCTTTCAGCAGCGAGACACACATCAATCTCCATCACACTATTCCACGAAAGGAACCATATAATTATAAAAATATCACCAAGTGCAGACACGAACACACACAAATAATCCATCATCTATCCATCTGCCTCACCCCTTACCTACCTACCAGATCTGATCTCAATTACTAGTTGCTGAATCCAAACTTAACACCATCTTTTGTGTGTGAAATAATCCCAAGGACATCACAACCTCTGAGGATGCCTGTCATAGATGCAGGCAAAATGTCAGGAAAGAGTGCTTCTGGAACATGGTCAGACAGGCTGGAAAACTCACAACAACCCAGTGATTCCAGCCATGAAAGCCTTCGACAATACATTAAACCCAAGGATGAGAAAACCCATCGCCGAATCCCCCCTTCCAAATGAACAGTAATGACAACAATATTGGATTCGGCTTGGATTTGATTGATATGGTTTCTTGAGGAATCTCTTTGTCTTCTAGTTTGCATCACCTTGAGGTTGGCCATAAAGTCACACTGGAGGATCTAGAGCAGGGCTGCCCAGGAAGTCGATCGGGATCAACCAGTTGATCCCGGGACCGAAGGAAGTCGATCCCAGCCGGATGGGACACTTCTCAGAGGGGGCCGAGTCAGGCTGTGCCAAGCCCCACCCCTCCCCGGCTTCGGCACTCCCAGCAGCTTCTCCAGGCTTGAGGATGTCAATGCCAAGCCGGTGGTAGCATAGCTAGCACAAGCAGGCCCAGATTACCCATAAGGCCACCCTAGGCCAAGGCCTAGGGCGGCACCCATGGGGGGGGGGGGAGCAGGTTCGGACCCCCCCCCCCAAAAGTGGGGAAAAGATGTGAAAAAAAATTCAAAAAAATATTCAATTTTTTTAAAAAAAATAAAGTGTGCATGCGCGCCCTTGGCTCACTCCAAAGGCTCTGCCCCCACCCCCGCCCCACCCCCGCCCCACCCCCGCCCCACCCCTGGCTCCATCCCCACCTCCTTGCCAGCATGGTGGCTTTAGGAGGGAGGGAGGAGCCGAGGGGGAGGCCCCGGGGGTGGGGCTTTAGTTCCTCCTCCTCGTGCCGGCGAAGCTGGGGGCAGAGCCGGAGGTGGGGCTTTCCTCCTCCTCGTCGGCGAGGGGGCGGGGCGGAGTGGAGCTGGGGCGGAGCCAGGGGTGGGGGTTTCCTCCTCTGCACCGGTGAGGGGGCAGGGCGTGGGCGGCGGCAGATGGCCCTTTTGGACTAGGGTGGCAAAAGGGCCTGATCCGGGCCTGAAAACAAGGCTGGCTTGGCATTGCCATCCTCAAGCCTGGAGAAGCTGCTGGGAGCTCCAAAGCCAGAGGGGAGGGGTGGGGGCTTGGCGCAGCCTGGCCCCGCCTCCCTCTGACTTTGCTCTACCAGCAGCTTCTCCAGGCTTGAGGATGGCAATGCCAAGCCAGCCTTGTGTTAGCTATGCCACCACTGGCTTGGCATTGCCATCCTCAAGCCTAGAAGCTGCTGGGAGCTCCAAAGCCAGAGGGGGAGGGGGAGGGGCTTGGCACGGCCTGGCTCCGCTCCCTGGATTCGGCTCTACTAGCAGCTTCTCCAGTGGTGGCATAGCTAGCACAAGGCTGGCTTGGCACTGCATTCCTCAAGCCTGGAGAAGCTGCTGGTAGAGCTGAAGCCAGAAGGGGGCGGAGCCAGGCCACACCAAAGCCCCCCCGCCCTCCCCCTCCAGGCTTGAGGAGGTAGGTAGATCTTTCTGACTTGGTTTTATTATAAGTAGCTCGCATGCTGAAAAAGTGTGGGCACCCCTGATCTAGAGATTCCTATATTAGTGTTACCAAAGGAAAACATAGGGTATTTTCCATTTGCAGATTTAGCACTGAAAAAGTGGAGGGCCTTCTGTACAATCATATACACTATTGGTCTATTGATTGATACATCCATCCATCCACCTATTCATCTATTCTGTTCATCCATCTCTCAGACTATAAACCATCCATCCGTCCGTCCATCCATCTTTCTATAAGAATTGTCTCAATCTGTGGGTGCTCAGATGTTTTGGCCTTCAACTCCCAGAAATCCTAACAGCTGGTAAACTGGCTGGGATTTCTGGGAGTTGTAGAGCAAAAGACATGCGGACCCACGGGTTGAGAACCACTGTTCTCTAATGTTTCTATTACTACAGTATATTATTATCTGCAACAGTGCTCAAGCCATTTCAAGTATGGCTCCAACCATTTTTCAACTAGTGTTTTATGGACCAATTCGACATCTGTGTCCACTGGCGACAACTGTTACTTTCCTAGAAAGTTTCCTGGCACCAGTGACTTAGGATTTATGAGCCACCAGTGATTTATGAGCCAATATTGGTGCAAGGACCATCACTTTGAAGCACACTGGTCTCTGCCAAAAATTAGAGATCCATCTTAGCATAGAATAATAGAGTTGGACTCCATCTAGTACAACCGCATTCTGCTATGCAGGAAAACCACAATCCAAGCATCCCCGACAGATGGCCATCCAGCCTTTGTTTAAAGAGGTGTCAAACTGTGTTGAAGCATCCCCAGAATCATGATATACTTCTAAAGCAGAATCTCTCAAACTGTGCTCTTCCAGATGTTTTGGACTTCAGCTCCAACAACTCGTAACAGCTGGTAAGCTGGCTGGGATTTCTGGGAGCTGAAGTCCAAAACACCAGGAGGAACACAGTTTGAGAAACAACGCTCTAAAGCAATGGTTCTCCAATTTTGGCACATTTTCAATTCTCACTCACCAAGGCACTAGCCAACTTGGACAACAGTAATGGATTCTGGATGCTGAAGTCCCAAATATTTATTTATTTATTTCTGGCATTTGTGCCCCGTCACTTCTCTACCCCCGAAGGGGGACTCAGGACGGCTTACATTCGCAATGGAACAAGGACGCTAAACCATAATACAAGAATAGAATCACAATACAACATTATAATCAAAGTCACATATAAACATTAAAAACAATTGCATAATCATTCAAACCAATGTATAGAGCATTAGTTAAAACCATAAACAAAGCACAGTGTCATCTGCCGCGACGCCATTCCAGTCCATGTCCAATAAAGTGCAAATTACGTCTGCTGCCCAAAGGTCTGGTCCCAGAACCATGATTTGAATTTTTTTGAAAGCCAGAAGAGATGGAGTTGATCTTATCTCGTTTGGGAGTGCGTTCCATAAGCAGGGGGCCACCGCCGAGAAGGCCCTGTCTCTCATCCCCACCAAACGTGTTTGCGATGCTGGTGGGAGCGAGAGTAGGGCCTCCCCAGATGATCTTAGGCTGCGAAATGGGATGTAGAGGCAGGTGCATTTGGACAAGTAAGCTGGGCCAGAACCATATAGAGCTTTATAGGTCAAAACCAGCACTTTGAATTGGGCTCGGAGATGGACCGGCAGCCAGTGGAGCTGACACAAGAGGGGGGTGGTATGTTCCCTGCATGTCGCCCCAGTTAGCAATCTGGCTGCCGCCCGTTGGACTAGCTGTAGTTTCCGAGCCACCTTCAAAGGCAGCCCCACATAGAGCGCATTGCAGCAATCTATTTCGGATGTAACTAAAGCGTGGACGACCATAGCCAGATCAGATCAAATATAGAGAACTAATGACAAATAATTAATTTTTGGAACCCTCTGCAGCCCCTCAGTGCAAAATTGAGGGATGAAGCTTTCTTTAAACATAGAAGTTAACTTCTCACCGCTTTGCATAAAATATGTCTGGAACCAAGAAGCAGTCCTCAATAGACCAGGAGCAGTGCAAATTGATTCTCAGCTTCCCAAAGTTGCTTACCCCTCCCTGAAAGGAATGTCGTCGCGACAAACTCAAATCCCTCCCAAATGTATTTGGACTGTCATGGTTCTCAACTAGAGAAAGCAAAAAAAAGGGACTTTGATGGGGATCGTGTTTGCCAACAAAAGAATTGGCACACAAGGCAGCGGCCTCCAAGACTGCTGCGGAAATTGATTGTGGCGAAAAGGGAAACCGATTTCAAACAGAAACCCAAATTAGCCCTGTAAATGTGCCGTAGTTTAATCCCTTTTCCTGATGCAATTAAAGCCTCTGCGAGTGATCCAACATCAAGGCCCGACCGCCAGCAGAATACATTTGGGGCGCCGCTTTGAGAAATGTTCAAAATTGCCCAAATGACTAGAGAAAAAAGAGCGAAAGAAAAGGATCCAGGCCCAGCTGACAAAGCTGTAAGTTTATTCTGCAGATAGAAGGAAAGGAAACTGGGGGGAAAGGACAAGGAGAGGAGAAAAGAGAGTGACTGTGATGGAAATGGCAATGCATCATCTTCCTTGGTGGTCTGGTAAAAGTCGTTCTGCTAAATGAAAGAGTTGTTCCTCATGGAAAGCAAACAAAATGAAAACACAGGGGGATCCTACTGAAGTTCGCAACCCTTCCTGAAGGAATTGAGAAATGTCTTGTCAAAGGCTTTCATGGCTGGAGGAATCCTTTGTTGGGAGGTGTTAGCTGGCCCTAATTTTATTTATTTATTTATTATTTCGATTTATATACCACCCTTCCCAAAAAGGCTCAGGGTGGTTCACAACAATGAATACACAACACAACATAGTTAAAAACAGAATAAAAACAGATTAGGATCAGAATGGAAAGCACAACCTTAAGAGATTAAACGCCTGGCGGAACAGGGTGGTCTTACAGGCCCTCCTGAAGGCCTGTAACTCCGTTATTGCTCGTGCCTCTGCCAGGAGGGCGTTCCACAGGGTAGGCGCTACTACAGAAAAGGTGTGCTGCCCGAGTCGATGACAATCGGCAAATCTTGAGTGATGGAAGCTCCAATAGGTTTTGGTCCATGAACCGTAGTGGTCTGTGGGGAATGTGCAGGGAGAGGCGGTCCTTCAGATACACTGGCCCCAGACCATGCAAGGCCTTAAAGGTTAACACCAGCACTTTGAAGGCAATCTGGTACTCGATGGGAAACCAGTGTAAACGCTGGAGGACTGGTGTGGTGTGGCATGTTAGTGTCACTACCAGCAGTCGAGCCACAGCATTTTGCACCATCTTCAGTTTCTGGATTTCTGACAAAGGAAGGCCAATGTAAAGGGCGTTGCAGTAGTTCAGTCTCGAGATGACCATGGCCTGGATTACCGTGGCTAGGTCATCACCGGAAAGGTAGGGCGCCAGCCGCTTCGCCTGGCACAGATGGAAAAATGCTGCTCTGCTCACGGTGGAGACCTGAGCCTCCATCGTCAGAAGAGGGTCCGGTTGGATCCCTAGGGTTTTAACCAGCGGCGACGGACTAACCACCTCACCGCCCATTATTGGCAGCCGGAGCTCCCCGATGACCCAGCCATAGGACCTCCATCGTCGACGGGTTCACCTTCAACCTACTGGCCCGTAGCCACCCAGTCACGGCTTCCAGGCGCTGATGGAAACAATCGGGGGCAGAGTCCGGCCGGCCTTCCATCCTCAGCACCAGTTGGGTGTCATCAGCATACTGATGGCACTCCAAACCAAAACTACGCACCAGTTGGGCAAGTGGATGCATATAGATGATAAATAATAGAGGAGAGAGGATAGCCCTTTGGGGGACCCCACAATTAAGGGGGAGGTGTTAGCTGGCCCTAATTGACTCTTGTCTGGAATTTCTCTGATTTTTGAGTGTTGTTCTTTATTTACTGTCCTGACTTTAGAGTATATTTTCTGTCCTGATTTTAGAGACTTTTGACATTTGGGAGTTGAAGAATTGTAGTTGCTGGGATTTATAATTCACAATCAAAGAGCAATTGGGCCAAACTTCCCGCACAGAACCCCAATGACCAACATAAAGATTGTGTTTCCTGATGGTCTTTGGCGACCTCTCTGACACCCCATCTCATGACCCCCCTGTGGGGGGGGGGGGTGTCTATCTATCTATCTATCTATCTATCTATCTCAGTGTTTCCCAACCAGTGTGCCGTGAGCGATCATCAGGTGTGTCGTGGGAAATCGGAACCGCCAATACCCTTACTTATTAAAGGAGCGCCGCTACGTCACAGTACAAAATGCACAATTAATCATACATAATCATACGCAAAAAACACATTCAAAGTACCCAATCCTGCTGGAGAAAACCAAAAGTCTTACATAAGGTAGTTCAGCGTGGTCGCCACAGAGAGCGGAGGAGTTGCGAACCAGGAAGTAGCAAGCTCATGGAGCGCTCATCTATGGAAAACTCACGATATTTGATGAAATCACAGAAGTGAGTGCAGAAAACAAAGTGTATCCTCACAATGTTATCCAATGTCAGTTCCGGGATCCGCACAATAACACAGTCAGTTTGCAGACAATTTAAAGAAGCAGCACTATAATCATAGCGACGAGGTAGAAAATTACGTAAATAATCACATATATTCAAACCGCCAGAGGCTGAAGATAAATGTGGCGATGGAATCGAAAGCTGGCATGGGCAAACTTGGACCTTCCAGGTGTTTTGGACTCCAACTCCCACCATTCCTAGCAGCCTCAGGCCCTTTTCCTTTTTCTCCCTCAGCCACTTAAGCAGGAAAGGGCCTCAGGCTGTTAGGAATGGTGGGAGTTGAAGTCCAAAGCACCCAGAGGGCCGAAGTTTTCCCATGACTGACAGCTGTTGTGTCTTTCTGCCATTCCTGCCAGGATATCTATGTTGTGTTCATCGAAACAGGCCCAGGTTTCACACTGAGTGTATAAATACTAGGCATGCTAAAATTGAAACGGAAATCTAATTGATTCGTTAGAAATCCGTAATTAATGGGACTTTTGTTGTTTTTTACATTTCCGAAAATTTTGGGAATTTTTTTGTAAGTCTTTGATATACTAATCAAAAAAAAATCCCCCCCCCATTTGATTTTAGAATCGCCATTTTTCGATTTGTTATCATGCCTAATAAATACATTTTAAAAGATATTAACTATATGTATTACTGTGTTAGAGTGTCATTTTGTGTCATTTTGGTTGGTGGTTTGCCCCAGGATTTTGTAAATGGAAAAAATGTGCCGCGGCTCTAAAAAGGTTGAAAAACACTGATCTATCTATCTATCTATCTATCTATCTATCTATCTATCTATCTATGCAGAAGAAGCAAAAAGAAGACCAACCCACAGAACGATAATTCCACATTTGAAAAAGGGGGAAAGATGGGGGAAATCAAGAGTAGATGAGAGGGTTTGGAAGACTCTAAAGCTGTATCTACGAAGGGCAACATTCTTGTTGGAAGGAAGGCAAGGACACATTAGGACATGTTCCTACAAGTCCCACTTGTTATGATTAATCTCTCCAATTTCTGCACTTTAGCTAAGCAGCTTGATTTTGAAAAAAAAAGGGAGTCGAAAACAGGAGTCCCGGCTGCCAAACTGGAACGTTGGCTTTGTCTCTTTGCGCAAGTGTGTCTAAGCAGAAAAGCGACCTACATGGCATGGATACAATGGGGGAGATTACCTTTCAATTCGTACTGGAAAGGGAAAATCAGTCCCCGCCAATCAGCGTTGGAGAACCCCCCATTGAGAGAGCCGGCGCTCTGCTTAATCCCAGGGAAAGAAAAAAAAAGTTTCCACGGTGTTAATTTTAATTTATTTGCAATTTCTTTTCTTTTTTTTCTTTTTGCACAGGGAGTAAAACGCGGGGAAAAGCAGGGCACGAATGGAGCCGAGCAAGCAGAATTGGTCCTGTAGGGACACTGCGAGATTTGAAGCATTCAAGGAAGATTAAAAGAGATGTCCCAAGAATGGCGTTCTTCATTCGCCTGACTGCCTTTCGTCCTCCGGCTTTGCCCAGGAAGGGAACAAAAGGATGGAACTGACCTTAACTGCACCCTTACAAGACCGGAGCCTCAATGCAGTATCTTTGGAGAAAGAGGGTTGTTTTGGAGCACAAAAAGAAAAGACAGAAGAGAGGGAGAGAGGTGAAGGATGCCCAAACCCAAGCCAACTCACCCTTCCTTGTGACCATACTAGCTATTCAAGGATGCTCGGGGCAAGAGGACCAAAGCAAGGGCATCTCCTCCCGTTGCCTAGCAACCCAAGGCTGCCCCTGATTGGACAACAGGGATATTCCCTCTACCATCCCCTCTATTTATCTTTTTGAAAGGATTCCTGGATAACATTCGGGAGGATTTTGAGACCATGCATCCAACCTTTGCTGCCCTTGGCCTCTTGCAGATCAAAACCAGAGAGGAGGGGGTCATTTTCTTTGCCTCGTCAAGCATTTCTGCTTACATTGTCCATTGATGGCGGGTAACCTCCCCAGTTTGGCAAAGAAAGAAGTGGATGATGGGAAGAACTAGGACAGTGTTTTTCAACCTTTTTTGAGCCGCAGCACACTTTTTACATTTACAAAATCCTGGGGCATACCACCAACCAAAATGACACAAAATGACACTCTAACACAGTAATACATATAGTTAATATATTTTTTAATGTATTTATACACTCAGTGTGAAATCCGGGCCTGTTTCGATGAACACAACATAGATCTCCTGGCTGGAATGGCAGAAAGACAGAAAGACACACACAAAGGTCTTGCTCAACAGCTGTTCATTTGTGGGATTAACATAACTCAAAAACCACTGGATAAATTGCTGCCAAATTTGGCCACAAAACATAACCCAAGGAGGGACCATCAGTCAAAAAATAGATTTTGTCATTTGGGAGTTGTAGTTGCTGGGAGTTATAGTTCACCCGCAATCAAAGAGCACTCTGAACTCCACCAATGATGGAACTAAACCAAACGTAGCACACAAGACTCCATGACCAATAGAAAACACTAGAAGGGTTTGGTGGACATTGACCTTGAGTTTGGAAGTTGTAGTTCACCAACATCCAGAGAGCACTGTGGACTCAAACAATGATGGATCAGGACCAAACTTGGCACAAATACTGAATATGCCCAAATGTGAACACTGGTGGAGTTTAGGGAAAATAGATCTTGACAATTGGGAATTGTAGTTGCTGGAAGAGAAGGGCGGGGAGAGCGAGACAGAAGAGAAGGGAGGGGGGAGAGAGAGCGAGGCAGAAGGGAAGGGAGAGGTGAGAGAACGAGGCAGAAGAGAAGGGAGGGGGAGCATGCGAGGCGGAAGGGAAGAGTGAGAGAGAGCGAGGTAGAAGAGAAGGGAGGGGGAGCATGCGAGGCGAAGGGAAGGGTGAGAGAGAGCGAGGTAGAAGAGAAGGGAGGGGGAGCATGCGAGGCGGAAGGGAAGGGTGAGAGAGAGCGAGGTGGAAGAGAAGGGAGGGGGGAGCGCACGAGGTGGAAGGGAAGGGAGGAGGAGGGAGTGAAGGCATGCTCTGCGGCGGCGCTTGCTCCTGGCCTCCTCCTCTTCTCCCCGCTCCCTTCCCCTCTGTTGGCCGCTCTGCTTGCCTGCCTGCCGGGGCCCTTAATCGGGCCAGTCAGAATCGGCCGGCGGGCCACGAAATGCCCAGGTCTAGTCTTGCAGGTTCCAACTTCCCACGGCACACCTGATGATCGCCCACGGCACACTAGTGTGCCATGGCACACTGGTTGGGAAACACTGAACTAGGATGTCAGCTGATAAGGCAACAGAGACTAGTGGTGGAGGGGCAGAGGAAGAAAAACACAAGCCCATTAACTGGGTCAAGAGAGAGTTCCTTTTTGGCCTAATGCACATTATACCATTACAGCATTTTAATTGCCCACAGAATCCCAGAGTTTGCAGTTCAGTGAGGTATTTAGAATTCTCTGCCAGGGAAATGTAATTCCTCACTATGTTTCAAATCCAGCTATCTGCGGAAGTGTAGCTATGGGAGATGGAGAGGGAAAATGAGAGCAATGCTCCCCAATACGCATTCTGCCCTCCAATGAAATTTCCACCCAGTTCCCAAATTTATTAACTGCAATGACATAAGCTTTCAGTTCAGCACCTTGTTATTTACTGCCATCAAGTGAAATTTTGACTTATGATGAGCCCATGAATGCTAGTGCCCCGGGGCACCAAGTCATTCTATCATCAGTTCTTCGCTGACTCTATCCCTCTGGTCAGCTGTGACTAGTAGTGCTGCAGAATTCGAAAAGGCACGAATGGAGAACAAAAGGGATAAATGTGCCAAGAGGAAGGATCATCAAGCCAATCCTGATGATCCACCTGGAAACTGATGCCCTCGCTGTTGAAGAACATATAGATCAAGCATAGGGCTCCTCAGCCACCTAAGTATCCATCACCAAGACGCTACTTGGAAGGCCATCATATTCGAACTGTGAGGGATCACCTAAGAGGGAATGTAATCTACCTTACAAAGCATTATTGTCCTTTCTACATAGTCCCATCTTCTCATGATATCTGCAAAGTACAACAGCCTCACTTTAGTCATCATGGCTTCTAGGGAGAGTTTATTCTAGAATCCATGTGTGTCTCTTTTTAGCCATTTACAGCATCTTGAAAACTCTTTTGCAAAAGCCTATTTCAAAGGAGTTGATTGTCTTCCTATCATTTTCTAACTTTCATAACCATACAGAAGTAAAGGTAAAGGTTTCCCCTTGTCCAAATCTGTCATGTCCAAATCTGGGTAGTAGTGCTCATTTCTATTACTAAGCTGAAGAGCTGGCATTGCCCATAGACGCCTCCAAGGTCATCTGGCCAGCATGATTTTGTGAAGCACTGTTATCGTCCCACCGGAGGGATACCTATTGATCTACTCACATTTGTATGTTTTCAAACTGCTAGGTTGGCAGAAGCTGGGCCTGACAGCAGGAGCTCACCTTGTTCTCTGGATTCAAACTGCCAACCTCCTAGGTCACCTGGCCAGCATGACTGCATGTACTGCCGTTACCTTCTGGCCAAAGTGATACCTATGGATCTACTCACATCTGCATGTTTTCCAATTGCTAGGTTGGCAGAAGCTGGGCCTAACAGCGGGAGCTCACCCCGGTCACTGGATTCAAACTGCCAACCTTTCGGTCAGCAAGTTCAGCAGCTCAGCGCTTTAACCCGCTGTGCCATCGGGGTCTCAGTCTATGCCATACACCAGGGGTGCTCACACTTTTCCAGCCTGCGAGCTACTTATGAAACAAACAAGTCCCAAAGATCTACCTACCCACTACTCAGAGAGCCATAAAAGCAAAATATTAGGAAATTTATTTCAGTGAGAGCCATATAATACATTTTAAGACTGAATTCAACTAAATGTGAGTATAATAAGCCCTTGAGCATTCCTCACAAATGGCATGGGAGCCATACACACTGTGCCTGCGATTTGCCTGGGATCTACCAGGACGCCCTTCGAGATCTACCAGGACGCCCTTTGAGATCTACCAGTAGATCACGATCTACCTAATGAGCACCCCTGCCATAGACAGAAATGGAAAAATGATAGCATGCACAATTCTAACTGTAGTATTTAGAAATCTGGTTTCCATCACCAAAAGGAAGTCAATAAATGCAAACAGAGCAAAGAGAAGAGTCCTATGTGAGAATGATTTCCAGTGTCTCACCTTCTACAATGCCAAAAATTTGGGGAGTGAAAACAAAAATTTTATTTGTGGGGCAGAAACCTTATTTGGGGAGAAATGTCTTTCTTTTGCACCCCTATTAGCTAAACACAAGAGCGTAAAAAGAGCCTTGCAAACCAGAGGTCCACTTTGCATGTGTTTCAGAGGACAACTGCCTCCTTACTAGCCTTTATAGAACCGGTTCTAGAACTCAGCACCGAAGAACAACTATGCAAAATGAAGCCCACATCTTTCACTTCCACTTTCCGGCAGAGGAGGTTTGCTCAAAGTTCAAGACTCGGGGCGTTTCCGGCAGGCCTGAACGCATCCCACCTTTCCCAGGCCGGGAGACTCGCCTCCCTCTGCCTCCAAAGACCGGCAGCATTTTCAAAAAATTAAAAGTATACACGCCCTTTTTTTGCTCTCTGCCTCCTGATCGGGAACAAAGGTTGCCCAACCTGAAAACTGGGCTTCTTGCTCCGACTTGCCCGTCCGAGAAAAAAGAAAAAAAGGGAGCCCCACTCCGCAGGAGTGTCAGGAAAGGGGCCAAGGAATGCCAAAACCCCGCGCTTGCGGTGGCGGATTGGGACCCGGTGTGGGCAAACAAGGAAAGGGTTGGGTGGAAGAGAAGGAAGGAGGGTCTGCCCTGACTTGCCGAGGAATGTGCTGGTCCCTTGTTGCTTTGAGAAATAAGGATTCGTGCCACGCAGCGCCCCTCTTCCCGCGCTCCTTAAACCCAAGTTGTTTATTAAATACACTCCTCAAAGAGGTGCCAACTAGCAAGCCGGAAATTTTGCCCCTTTGCTGTTATCCAATGGCCGCAGAATACTTCAAATGCTTTCCCCAGTTAGAGATATACTCCGGCTTTGCTTCCAGTGTGGATTTTGGTGACCATCAAATGGAAGAAATGCACCTATTCCCATTTCTGGAAAATGTAGTCGCCTTCTCGAAACTCTCCAGGCCTGTTCAGCATCAAAGCTATTGCAATGAATCATCTACATCAGTGTTTTCCAACCAGCGTGCCGTGGCACAGTAGTATGCCGTGACAATCATCAGGTGTGCCGTGGGAAATTGGCACTCTCCCCCCTCCTAGCAGCCCCCTCACAGGTTTCCAGGAAAAAAAATTGAGCCTCTCCACTTGGATTTTTAAAAACGATTTTACTGGATATTTTGAGAGTTGCCTCCCCCCCCCAAAGGAACTGTTTATAACAGCTTCATGACATCCATAGTTAACTAGAAGCAAGTTTCACTCAGGGTGAAATTTCACAAAGGTCCGCAGAACAAGCTCTATGTTTAGGCTGAAGAAGAGAAGGCTGAGAGAAGACATGATAGCCATGCATAAGTATGTGGGAGGAAGTCATATATATGTTGTGTTCATCGAAACAGGCCCAGGTTTCACACTGAGTGTATAAATACATTTAAAAACATATTAACTATATGTATTACTGTGTTAGAGTGTCATTTTGTGTCATTTTGGTTGGTGGTGTGCCCCAGGATTTTGTAAATGTAAAAAATGTGCCGCGGCTCAAAGAAGGTTGAAAAACACTGATCCACATCAGTGGTTCCCAAACATTTTTGGCCTACCGCCCCCTTTCCAGAAAATTTTTTTACTCACCACCCCCTAGAAATTATGTTTAAAAAATTGAATAGCAATTAAACAGAAAGATATATGTATTAATGCCGTGGTTCTCAATCTTTCTAATGCCATGACCCCTAAATAAGGTTCCTCATGTTGTGGTGACCCCCAACCATATTTTCGTTGCTACTTCGTAAATAATTTTGCTACTCTTATAAATTCTAATGCAAATATCTAATATGGAGGATGTATTTTCATTGTTACAAATTGAACATAATTAAAAGCATAGTGATTAATCACAAAAGCAATATGTTTGGGAGAGTATGGACAACGGATGATGGGATTTGCAGTACCTTCAACTGATTCAGCTCTGACTTCCACAGACCACTAAGACTCCCGCAAATTATAGACCTGGACCAAACTTGGCACAGAGAACCCACATGACCAACAGAAAATACAGGAGGGGTTTGGGAGGAATTGACAGTGATTTAGAGATGTAGTTCGCCTGCATCCAGAGAGCACTGTGAACCCAAACAACTATGGATCTGGACCAAACTTGGCAGGAATACTCAATATCCTCAAATTTGAACACTAGTGGAAAAATAGACCCTGACATTTGCAGTACTTTCAATCAATTCAGCTCTGACTTCCGCCGGAGAGGACATAATTGTCTTCTCAAAGCTTTCCTTTCTTTTCATGATGTGGCCAAAGTACTTCATCTTTGCCTCTACTATCCTTCCCTCCAGTGAGCAGTCGGGCTTTCTTTCCTGAAGTATGGACAGGCTGGTGCTTTGAATGCGATTGTCCTGCTTCTTGGCAGAATGGGGTTGGACAGGATGGCCCACAATGTCTCTTCCAATACTATGATTCTATGATTAATTCAGCAATGTTCATCAAAACAGGCCCAGGTTTCACACTGAGTGTATAAATACATTTTAAAACATATTAACGATATGTATTACTGTGTTAGAGTGTTTTATTTGAAAATGTAAAGGAGATATTCCCACCAACCAAACAGACCCAGGAGTTCAGATTTCAGACTAAAACATTTGCTGTTCCCCTGAAATGCATTTTTATTGTAGGTTTTTGACCCAGAGCCAGCTGAGAGCTGGTCTAATGTCCCACTAGGCTCATGTAACTCCACAGGAATGTGAGGGCACGGAGGTGTCCCAGACAGGTGAGGAGAAGGGCAAAACTGCACCCGAGCATCCTTCCTGGAGATGTGCAGACTGTTTCACAACCCAGGGGAACGCTTGCCTAAGAAGGTCCAGACCCTCCTTGCAGAAGCCCATAAATGATGCCTCCTCTTGCCTAACTGGTTGGTTGCACAACCAGAAATCATATCACCCACATAGAAAGCTCTTTCACATCTTCCTGCACAACTCAGAGGCAGGTAGTTGGGGCAAGAACACTGAGAGGGCATCCTCCTGACACATTTGCAACACTTGAGTAAGGCCATTACAAACATATTGCTGTCTCTTATGGAATCAGGACCATTTGGTCCTCTTATTGACACCCCTCTTGACAAATCTTCCCGAGAAGTCCATCTCTACTTACGGACCTTCTACCTTGAAGATCTCAGGAAGGGGACTTTTTCTGATCTATTATTATTTATTTATTATTATTTCAAACATTTGTACTCTGTCCTTTTCAATCCCTGAAGGGGGACTCAGGGCGGTTTACAGCTGGCAACAATTTGATGCCCGTACATACAAACACAGTATAAAAAAACCCCGACATTACATAATAGGTTACATAACCCTGAATAGACTCAGAAGTGAAGTGGGCACATCAAAAGATAACCTGGAAAAATGGCACGACCTCAAAGAATCCCATACCTTGTGTGACTGTGGAGCAGAACAGACAAATCCGCATCTGTATACTTGTCTACTGTGCCCAGCCTCATGTACAGAGGAGGAATTGTTGGAGGCTACAGACAATGGTGTTGCTGTTGCCCGTTTTTGGTCAAAAGATATTTAGCTGCCTGCACTCTTTCTATTTTTATCAGTTTTATACTAATTTCTGCAATGCTTTTGATACGAACTAAATAAATAAATAAAATTACATGACAGGTAAAAACATTAGGTTAAAATCCATTTAAAACAGTATTAGTAACTAAATAGCTATATCTAAATCCGATTCAGCGACCAGCGAATAATTCATTCTCAAAAACATTGTAATTGCTCTCAGCCTGCTACCTGAATGCCTGGTCCCAAAACCATGTTTTGAGCTTCTTCCTTAAGGAAAGGAGGGATGTGGTTGAGCTACTTTCGCTGGGGAGCGTGTTCCACAGTCGGGGGACCACCACCGAGAAGGCCCTGTCTCTCATTCCCACCAAGCGTGTTTGCAAGGGAGGATCGAGAGCAGGGCCTTCCCGGATGATCTTAGACTCCAAGGCGGGACATAGAGGGAGTAATTCAGACAAGTAAGCTGTTGAGATCCATTGAAAAGTGGTACCATTGAATGTACCATGACATGCAAGCGGTACCGCGTGACTCTTGCATGTCACACAGATCTACTTGTGGTGGGACTAGAGCAGGGGTGCCCACACTTTTTCAGCATGCAAGCTACTTATGATAAAACCAAGTCAGAAAGATCTACCTGAGAGAGAAGCAGGGTGGAGCCGGGGGAGGGGCCTGGTGTAGCCTGGCTCCGCCCCCTCCCCGCTCTGGCCTCTGCGCTGCCACAGCTTCTCCAGGCTAGAGGAGGATATGCCAAGGCAGTAGTGGCATAGCTAGCCACTACTGGCTTAGCATACCCTCCTCAAGGCTGAAGAAGCTGTGGTAATGCTGTAGCCGGGGGAGGGGCAGGGCCTGGTGTGCCCCATCCAGCTGGGATCGACCTCCTAAGGTCCCGGGATCGACCAGTCGATCGCGAGCCACCTAATGAGCACCCCTGGACTAGAGGAAGCTACCTCAACCCGGTGCCCTCAAGATATTCCAGAATGACATGCCTGCCAACACTATAGCCAACAATCAGAACGATGGTAATTGAAATCCAAACATCTGAAGGGGGCATGTTGGGGAGAAGATGAAACTAGAGGCTCAAAGATCTCTTTGCCTTCTGGACTCTCCGTCTCAGATAGTATTTAGCAAAATACAAAAGTGTGGGATGCAAATTCATTTAGTAAACATCTTTCTAGTTCTGTCTTCTATCCATAATTTGCAGTGATGCCCAAAGGACACTGTGTCTGGTCCATTAAATCAGATATTATCAGGAGACAGGGGATTGGAAAAAGTTAGTTAGTTTGGACGATATCTCCTAGAATCGCTCAGACAGCTTGTTCGATGGGAATGTTAGAGCTGCAGTTGTTTTAAAAAAACCATTTTTCCAAGTCCTGGCAGGAGGAGAGGAGACAGAAAGATCAGACAACATAAGATCTACATCTCGTGCAAACCAAGGTCGGCATGCAAAGGATCCATGCTGGTCGAAGAAAGGCTGGAGTCAGCCACTGCACCCACAAGGAGCTATACGATGAGCTATAGAGCTCTGGGAAAGTTTGACCGCTGAGGTTTCCTTGTGGTTCAGGCTAGGGCATAATGACAACCTCGAGACTCTGGCTGTGATCTCATCAGAGACATCGCTGTGGTTTGCAATCTAAAACCCCCTGGAGGCATCCTCAGACCCACTTTCAGGCCAAAGTGAGGCTGACTTACACTGCCTGCATCACATCAGGTGATGCTGGGCTCCAATGGTAAGGCCGGGTTTTATTGGAAGAGGAGACACGTGCGGACGCGGGCGGCGAGGGGCAGGGCGATGCTCAGGACCAACATCTCCTCTTTACCCTGCCCAAAACTCATCGCCAAACCCATGCAATGACTACGTTTTTAGTGCTGGGTTGCAGAAGCATGCCCATGACGAACAGTTTAATAAGGAAGTATTTGGCTACAAAAGAACAGGATTGGGCTTTAGTCATAAAATCATGACACAGTGGAGGGTGGTGAAATTATAAAAATAATAACCCTGTGTATGTGTTGGAAGAAGCCTTCAGGTGGTCTCTCAAAGGTTCAAAATATTTTTCTTTACCTCTGTAAGGTTTACCTGTGCGGGTTGTTTTCTCTCACAGGGCCTATTATTAGCTTATTGAATAAAGAGTTGGCTGAAACACGTTCAGCAGCTTCCCTGGTGAAGTAGGAGCCTATCCCATTCTTTCCATGCCATTTCTACCTCTAGTACAGGGGTGGGCAACCTACGGCTCACAGCCCGGATGCGACCCAGCAGCTGATTCTGTCTGGCCCGGGGAGAAGGGCGTCGGGGGCAGGGCCAAGAGGAAGGGGTGCTGCTGCCGCCAGCCCATCGCGGGCTCTGTGGGGCTTGTGTCGGCAGAAAGGCCAGAAGAGTGGTGGCTTTGGAGTGCCTGCCATCCCTGGAGGCGATCCGGGCCTGCAGCGGGAGCATTCAGCGACCTATGGCGGCTGATCGCCAACTGCTCCCCCTGCAGGCCCGGATCGCCTCCAGGGATGGCAGGCACTCCATAGCAGGGCGAATAGCTGGGGAACGGCTGGGGGCAAGAGCGGGCGGAGGCCTGCAGCCTCCGATCGCCTGCTGCTCTGCTCTCCTCTGCTGCTGCGGCGGCTGGGTCCGCTTTGCCATCCTCTGGGCTGGGGCCATTGGGCCATTCCATCTTGGGATCCTTCCTCTCTTGAGGATGTCAGCCTTCATCTTGGTTCGCACCTTGTCTTCTTGAATTTAATTTAATTTAATTTTAGTGGTTTTTATTATTTTATAATAATTTTATAATAATATAATAAATAATATAATAATGTTATATTATATTATAATTTCAATATATTATAATGTCTATATATATACTATAATATAATAATTATGATATTAATACTAATAATATATGAATATTTCTTGATATATTAATGTTAATATTAATGATGTGTAATATATAGTAAATAAATAAATAAATAATGTAGATTAGAATGCAGTTCATCCTTTAGGTGCGACCCTCCATAATATTTTTTTGGCTCTCATGTGGCCCCTTGGAAAAAAATAATTGCCCACCCCTGCTCTAGTATGTATCTCCCTAAAGAACCCACCTCGGAATTTAAGATCTTCTGGGGAGGCCATGATCTCGGTCCTGTCTTTGGCGCAAACACGCTTGGTGGGGATGAGGGACAGGGCCTTCTTGGTGGTGGCCCCCCACCTGTGGAACTTGCTCCCCAGCAAAATGAGGTCAAGAACACCCCTCCTCAGCTTCAGGAAGAAATTGAAAATGTGGTTATGGGACCAGGCCTTTGGGTAGCTTGGAGATAATTGACAATGACAATGATGATAAGGCTATGAAAAATGGACTACCGATAGGCTTCCGATTGTGTTGTGTTCGCTGAATTTGTTTTAGATACGATAATACTTGACAGCCAGTATTATTGTACTTTTATCATTGTACTTTTTTATTTTCAAACAATTTTTTTAAAACTAATTTAATGTATTATTCATAGGTAATTACTGTATGTATTATTTGTTACGTAGTGGCATCGAATTGTGCCGGCTGTAAGCCGCCCTGAGTCCCCCCACTGGGGTTGAGAAAGGTGGGGTACAAATGCCTGAAATAAATAAATAAATAAAGAGTACCATACTTCTGTTGAGGAGTATAGTTACCCCTACACATCTCTAGGTTTGATTTCTGAAGATTTGATTATGTTAATGGGTTTAATGTCGCCTCCCTTACATTCCCTATGGGAGCACATAACGGGAAGCCCACTCCCAGTACAAAAATCAGCTTGACACAAAAGCAAGTGGGAGTCGATAACTAACTCCCCCTCTGTTTTTGTGACCATGTGGTGCTCTTAGCTCATCTAAGCTCCAGGTCATCCGCTCTTTCTTCCCTGGGCCTCATTGAAATGCCTCTTGGAAAGCTGCATGGCTTCTGGTGCTGTTGAGAGAAAGCAGGCACCCCCTGTCTCTCCTCTAGCTTTAAGAAGCGTTAAACCCGGTCTCCTCTACAAAGGGAAAGGATCCAGAAAGAGTGGTAACGAACTCGGATGCATCTTAAATTCAATTCTAAAATAATGAAGGATATGGAAGGGGAGCCTGTGAGAACCCCCCCCCCCCTAATGAGAGTAAAGGTTTTCCCCTGACATTAAGTCCAGTCATGTCCGACTCTGGGGGTTGGTGCTTGTCTCAATTTCTAAGCCAAAGAGCCAGCATGTCTGTAGACACCTCCAAGTTCATGTGGCCAGCATGACTGCAGGGAGGGCTGTTATCTTCCCGCTGGAGCGGTAACTATTTATCTACTCACATTTGCATGTTTTCGAACTGCTAGGTTGGCAGAAGCCGGGGCTAACAACAGGAGCTCACCCCGCTCTCCGGATTTGAACCTGTGTCCTTTTGGTCAGCAAGTTCAACAGCTCAGTACTTTAACCCACTGAAACAAACCATTTTATGGACCCTGAATGAAAACCCCATTTGGCAGTGCACCTATTTTTGGGAGGCGCTGGAAAATGGATATGGAAAGGGGGGGGGGCTTCTACTTCAAACAAACAGAAACAAATAGTGATTCTACACAAATGCACAACCCTACTGGAAATGTCAAGGTCCTTCTATAGCAGTGGTTCGCTATAGGTGTTTTGGCCTACAACTCCCAGAGATCCCAGCCAGTTTACCAGCTGTTAGGCTTTCTGGGAGTTGAAGGCCAAAACATCTGGAGACCCACAGGCTGAGAACCATTGTTCTATAGCATTTTCTCCATTTCCCCACTTTGGTGAGGGTCCTGTCCTTACAACCACAGCCAATGTAGAGGTTTCATCCAAATGAATGTCTATGTTTGCATTATAAGAAAGAAGCCAATTGAGGTGCCATTTAATGTCCATGATTCAGGTGGAGAAACCTGGTTGTTCTCAGCCCAGAATTTAGTTTGAAGCGCTGGGTGAAGCAAACAAGCAGAGCAACCGATCTTATCACGTTCAATTCCCGAGGAACATGGGACATGGCTCGCCGTTCCCTCCAGCTCCCTTTGTCAAGAGCAAAAGGCAGGTCCCACCTTGATTGCCTCTTGAAAGAACATTTTAATTGTGGAGTCTCTCCCCCGCCTCCCCTTCCTTTCCCTGCCTTCCCCTATTTCCACCGCTTTGCCCAAGCTACAATCTCTCTCTGACTCCACAAGCAAATATTTGCCCTCTTCCTTTCAGGGTCCAGAGTGAGATTGACTTTCGAAGGTCTCTCTCCAACACACTCTTGCTCAATCTCAACCCATTTGAGATAAGTTTTCATCAACACTTAAAACTTAGCTTCAGTTCACGAGAGAGAGGGAGGGAGGGAGGGAGGGAGGGAGGGAGGGAGGGAGGGAGGGAGAGAAAATGTTAGGGAATGAGATGGCTGGTGAAACCAGGAATGGAAAAAAGAGGTTGGAAACACATTGATGGAAGATGCAAATAGACCAGATTGCTTTCCAAGCAAAGGGGGATTATAGGAAAGAGAGAAGAAAAAGGTGTTGCATAGGGCAGTGTTTTTCAACCTTTTTTGAGCCGCGGCACATTTTTTACATTTACAAAATCCTGGGACACACCAGATGGATATGGGCATGTCAGACCCTTGATAGATGTGTTCTCCTTCATCAAAACACATCCCCATTATTATCATATCGGAAAGAAGTCAGCTCGAAAGATTTGTCAGAAGGCCAAAACAGGTAGTCCCCATGTTACAAACAAGATGGGTTCTTAAGTTCAATTTGTATGTAAGTCAGAACAGGTACTTTTGTTAAGTGTAATTCCAGCCTTGGAGCCCTGGTGGCACAGTGGGTTAAACCAGTGTTTCCCAACCTTTTTTGAGCCGCGGCACACTTTTTACATTTGCAAAATCCTGGGGCACACCACCAATCAAAATGACACAAAATGACACTCTAACTCAGTAATACATATAGTTAATATGTTTCTAAATGTATTTATACACTCAGTGTGAAACCTGGGCCTGTTTCGATGAACACAACATAGATATCCTGGCAGGAATGGCAGAAAGACACAAACTTCCCACACAGAACTCCCATAACCAAGAGAAAATACTATAAGAGTTTGGTGGGCATTGACCTTGAGTTTTGAAGTTGTAGCTCACCTATATCCAGAGAGCACTGTGGACTCAAACAATGTTGGATCAGGACCAAACTTGGCATGAATACTCAATATGCCCAAATGTGAACACAAATGGAGTTTGGGGAAAATAGACCTTGACATTTGGGAGTTACAGTTTCTGGGATGTATAGGTAACACACAAACAAAGAGCATCCTAAACTCTTGCAACAATGGAATTGAACCAAACTTGGCATATTGAACTCTCATTACCAACAGAAAGTACTGAAAGGGTTTGCTTGGGAATTGACCTTGAGTTTGGAAGCTGTAGTTCACCTACACCCAGAGAACACTGTGGACTCAAACAATGTTATGTTATGTTGTTGTTTATTTTCTATCCAGATTCACAATGTTGGAAGGAGGCACACCACTTTAAGGTCCCTAAAACAGGCATGGGAAAACTTGGAGGTGCCAATCTCCCACGGCACACCTGATGATCGCTTACGGCACACTAGTGTGCCATGGCACACTGGTTGGGAAACACTGGCATAGGGAAATAATGGCTCTGTGAGTGAGAGGATGAGCAAAGCCAGTCAACTGGGCATGCAATATAGTAATGAATGGCTATGCCACTATCTCCATGCCCACCAATACTTCATGGATGAACATTGGAGCAAAGATTGCATCTCCACTTTATAATTAATGCATTTTGACACCACTTCAACTGCCCTGGCTTAAAACTATGGAATCCATAGCATTTTATTTGTTTGTTTGTTTGTTTACATCATTTTTATCCCACCTATTTCAGCCCAAAGGCGACTCAGGGCAGCATTCGGACTGACAACAATTAGATGCCACACACATCAGATAAAAGCAATTCAATCACATCATAAATACATATAAAATCCATAAAAACTATAAAAACTATAAAAAAAACTATTTTTAAAAAAACCCAATGTCTTCCAGTCCAATTCCTCATCCGTTTACATCATCTTAGCCATTCTGTGTTCATATTACAATTTTGTGTTTTATTGGGTCTTTAGCCTTATTTGCCAGAGTCCCTCACTACAACTCCCATAACTTCATAGTATCCAGCCACAAAAGCTAAAGTGGTATTGAACTGCATTAATTGTACAGTATAGATACACCCCAATAAGAAAGTTGGGTGAACTCAATTTGAAGCAACTAAATTGATGACAAAGGGGGGAAGCAGGAGGAGGACAGAGGAACTGGGACTTTTACATCCCAACCGAACAAGTGGGACAGCAGAGAACTAATCGGCACTGTCCTGGCCAAACAGTAGGTACCCATCTTTTCCTTGCATTCTGCAGACTACATGGCACTTCACATATTCTACACACTGACTTCAGCGTTTCCTAGTTCACTTGTAAGAGGAAGCAAGAGAGGCAAAGGATATCAAAATGCTTATCTAGTATGCAAACTCTCTAAAAAAAGAATGCCTGAAAGAAATGTCTCAATCAATATGCAGGATCATAACAGAAACATTGTGACATTTCCAAACTGAGGGCTTTTGTTCCCCCAAACATTGATCTGGTGGCTGCGTCAAAATGCCGCCTTCCCCGAGCACCGTCTCCGACGACGTGTCAAGCGGCAGTCACATCTGAAGAGTGGGCTTTTCTCCTCCCTCAGACTTCAATTCCAAACCGCCCTGGGACGTCAATCACTTTTTTTTGTTTTAATGTGAGAGCTGACATTCAATAGAAACAGGCACTGGCACAGAGCGAGTGAAAGTTTCAGTTGTTCTGTCTGTTTTCATCACTATTAGCTCATATGACAATGGTCCAGAATTGTGCACAACCATCTTTCCCCAAACCGAACACCTTTGACTTCAGTTTCCAGAATCCCCATGCAATATGCTGATGACGAGGGCAATGAGGGCAATTGTAGTCCAATATTACTGGATAATAACACCAATTTGCAGAAAGTTTAGTTATTTATTTATTTATTAGATTTGTTGGCCGTCACTCCCAATGACTCGGGGCGGCTTACATCAAACACCACAATAAAATAACAATCTACAATAGCATTAAAACCACAAGAATAAAAACGACTCCTAAAAGAAAACATAGTCTTAGAAAATAGCATATCACAGCTCAAAGGTCTGCTGGAATAGGACCGACATGCAGGCCTTCCGAAAAGGCCTTCCGAAAAACCGAAAGTTGGCCTCCTTTGATCATAGTTAGGCATCCTGTATGGATTCTGGGAGTGGTAATCCAAAAAATGTCAATTTCCAAACTGGATTGAGATAAAATCCTTCTATCCAACATTATTTTGACTAGAAATGGCCGAGGAATAAATACTAGGGCTTCACAGATAGAACAGAGACGCTCCATCCCTGAGCAATGCACATTTGGAGAAGATGATTCAGCACATTGGATAGCTCCTGGAAAGTTCTGACTTATTGATGGAGTGGATGAAATGAAATCTGTAGATCCCTTCCTCACCATTTTATCCCTTTAAGTAGGCCAAAGCAATAGAGAAAGTGAGTGGCCCAATGATACATTTGGAGTTCAAAGGGCTACCTGATCCTGAATTTCCCAAGCTTTGGATCAACACACCAACCACTTTGATGCCATCCATCACTAGTCTTCCAAAACAACGTCCCTATTTGCAACATCTCATCAAAAAAATGCATTTTATTTCACCCTTCTCGGTGTTGACATCCTTTCTAACCTATGGTCACCATACCATGGAATATTCTGAGGTTTAGAGTATGAGATTTGCTCATGGTCACACAGTGGGTTTCTATGGCTTAGCACAGGGGTGGGCAACCTACGGCCCACGGGCCGGATGCAGCCCGGCAGCCGATTCTGTCCGGCCCGGGGAGAAGGGCGTCGGGGCGGGGCCAAGAGGAAGGGGTGCTGCTGCCGCCATCCCATTGTGGGCTCTGTGGGGCCTGTGTTGGCAGACAGGTCAGAGGAGCGGCGACTTTGGAGTGCCTGCCACTTGATTGTCTTCCGGGTCGCCAGGGCGATCAGCCACCTCAGATCGCCGACTGCTCCCCCTGCAAGCCCGGATCGCCTCCATGGATGGCAGGCACTCCATAGCAGGGCGATCAGCTGGGGAATGGCTGGGGGCGAGAGCGGGTAGAGGCCTGCAGCCTCCGATCACCTGCTGCTCTGCTCTCCTCTGCTGCGGTGGCAGCTGGGTCTGCTTTGCAATCCTCTGGGCTGGGTCCATTGGGCCATTCCATCTTGGTTCGCACATTGTCTTCATGAATTTAATTTTATTTAATTTTAGTGGTTTTTATTGTTATTTTATAATAATTTTATTATAATAATATAATAAATAATATAATATAATGTTATATTATATTTTATTTTCAATATATTATAATGTCTATATATACTATAATATAATAATTATATTAATACTAATAATATATTAATATTTCTTGATATATTAATATGTTAATATTAATGATGTGTAATATATAGTAAATATAGTAAATAAATAAATACATAAATAATGTAGATTAGGATGTAGTTCAGTCTCTAGGTGTGCCCCTCCATATAATTTTTTGGCTCTCGTGTGGCCCCTTGGAAAAAATAATTGCCCACCCCTGGCTTAGCAGAAAATCGAACCCTAGTCTCCAGATTTGTTGTCCATCACTCAAACCATGACATCATACTGGCTTCACACTTTTCCCTTCCTAAAAGAAATACTGAATGGATAGGGGCAAATTAAAGGAAATTCTACAGTGATTCAAAGACAGCAATCCTGCAAATTTCATCGGAAATATTCTTGCTTGCACTAAAAATAAAATTAAAACCACTGCTTCTTCTTCTTCTGCCATCAAGATTGCAACAAACATCTGTCAGGCACATAGATTAAAATCCGGCAACCTGTCAAGCTGAGCTCAGCAAGGGATGAATTTTATCCAACCGAGCAGAGCTAAGCTTTGCTTCTCATTCCACTTGTGGTTTTGCTTGCCTTCTCTTTCACAGGTTGGTAAACATGACTTTCAGGACTACAGTTCCCTGGATCCTCAGCTGGCTGTGAACTTTGGGAGTTGTCATCCAGATAACGGTGCCTCCCCCAGCTGTGTAATGTCACTGGCTATGCTGAGACCCCGAAAGTTACTTTTCTCAAAAAATAGAGATCATTATTATAGGTATAGGAGTCTTGATGCTTTAAAAAGGAAACCGTGTTGCATACGTCTAATTGTTGGAGCAAAAACGTGTGAGGAGGAGGAAAAGAAGATTGATGAGGGGGGTGGATGGCATTGAGTAAGATCAGCTTATTATCTGGATTACGACAGGGGCTGCACATACCACCATGGAAGTTGGCACAAAATGCTAACGCAGCCAAAGTCAATTCTGTCTATGACAGCTCCGGAGGCAAAGCAGGTACCAGAATGTACCCTTTTCCTCTGCTGTGTTCATGCCAAGACGTGCCCCTCTGACATGATGCCAACTGATATTTATATTTCCTCAATGTGGGGGATCCCTTGATGGTTGACAGGGAGGAGCGTGAGCACCCAGGTGCCAGCCCTAAAGTGCAGAGAAAGTGGTAGTGGAGGCCTTTGAAGTCCTCAATGGCAGAAGAAGGGGAAGGCAGCCAAGGAGTTCCTCGGAAAAGCAACACCTGGGCACACTCTCTGTCCTGTGGCAACTTGCAAAGTGCAGAAGGATTTGAAGGAAATCCCCTTTGATGCTTCTGCAGAAAAAGGAATGAAAAGCCTCTATTTGGGGCATCAACACTGTAGGATGTATAAAGTTTGGCACTACTTTCATTGCCATGGCTCAATGATATGAAATCCTTGGAGCTGGAGTTTTGCAAAGTCTTTAGCCTTCCCGGCCCAAGAGTGCTCAACTCCAAGAATTCCATATCATTGAGTCATTGTACTTTTAAGATCATGAGTCACTTTGGGGAGATAGAGCAGATTATAAATAAATAAATAAATAATTATTATTATAATATGTCAGGGGTTTTGTAGATCTCTCTGTAAGATCTCTCTGACCAGTAGGTCATGAGTTCGAGGCCTGCCCGAGTCAAGGTGGGTGCTCGACCTTTAAGTGTAGCCTGCTGTCAACCTTTGCAGCCCGAAAGACAGTTGCATCTGTCAAGTAGGAGATTAAGGTACCACATTAAGTGGGGAGGCAAATTTTGACTGAATTATGAGGCCATTGAAGAAGTCCAGGAACGCTGAGGAATGCGGAAGGAACAACAAGGGACGCTGGAGACGCCGAGAGATGAGGAGTGTGTCAGCTCCCCCTGGTGGCCAGAGTTTGCCTCTGTTCGTCTATATGTGTGTTTGTGGAAACGGCAGGGATTGTCTGCTAAGTATGTGTACCTGTAATCCGCCCTGAGTCCCCTTCGGGGTGAGAAGAGCGGAATATACAGTAAATAAAGTGTATTATTATTATTATTTTAAGGATCATGTCAGGAGTCTGCTGTGTTTTTCAGGGGTGTGCAATTTTTTCGTTAGTTATCGTACGTTATATCAAATTAGTTAAATTTGTATTTATGATGTGATTTCTGACGCAAGGCATGGCCCACAGCAAAAACTTAAAAATCAAAACTTACCCAATAATTTTTCATTTGCATTTTTAGAATCTCAGAAGCTTCCCAAAGTCAGTTTCATTTTCAGCTCAAGGAAGCAAAGCCAAGCCAAAAGGGCTGCCTTTCCTCTTTAAACGAACGGCCTCTCACCACGAGGAGACGGAAGTAGCAAGGAGAAAGCAGAGTTCACTGGGAAAGAGACTCAGAAAGCACAGAATTCTGGGAAATGTAGTTTGGGAAGCCAAGGAGCCCTATGGCAGAGAATTCAAAAGGCCCTGCCCTAAACTACATTTCCCCAAATTCTGAGAATGCACAGAGGGCTTAAATGGAGGGTTTCTAGAGTGATTATTGTTGGCCATTGTTGTGTGCCTTTGAGTCATTTCCAACCTAAGGTGAAGATATCACAAGGTTTCTTTGCAAGTCTTGTTCCGAAGATGCTTCCCATTGTTGTCCTTTGAGGATGAGAGAGTGTGACCTGTTCAAGGTCACCTAGTGCAGTGTTTCTCAACCTTCCCAATGCCACGACCCCTTAATACAGTTCTTCATGTTGTGGTGACCCCCAACCATAAAATCATTTTTGTTACTACTTCATAACTATAAATTTGCTACTGTTATGAATCATCATGTAAAATGTAGTTTCATTCACCGGACCACATTTGGCACAAATACCCGATACACCCAAGTTTGAATACTGGTGGGGTTGTGGGGGCTGATTTTGTCATTTGCGAGGTGTAGTTGCTGGGATGTATAGTTCACCTACAATCAAAGAGCATTCTGAACTCCACCAACGATGGAGTTGAACCAAACTTGGCACACAGAACTCCCATGACCAAGTGAAAATACTGGAAGGGTTTGGTGGACACTGACCTTGAGTTTGGGAGTTGGAGTTCACCTATATCCCGAGAGCACTGTGGACTCAAATAATGATAGATCTGGATCAAACTTGGCGCAAATACTCAATATATCCAAATGTGAACACAGGTGGAGTTTGGGGAAAATAGACCTTGATATTTGGGAATTGTAGTTGCTGGGATTTATAGTTCACATACAACCAAAGAGCTTTCTGCACTCCACCAACAATGGAATTGAACCAAACTTCCCATACAGAACCCCCATGACCAATAGAAAATAATATATTTTCTGATGGTCTTTGGCGACCCCTCTGATACCCCCTCGCGACCCCCATAGGTGTCCCGACCCCCAGGTTGAGAAACACTGACCTAGTGGGTTTCAGGCTTGATTGGAAATTCAAACCCTATTCTTACGTAAACTGCAACACCGTGCTGGCTTCATGGAAGAACTGAATAAATATGGGAATGCCCCAGAGCACATACAGATTGCTCATCCATGTGCCCTACTATTAATTATATCACAAACCTGCTTGCCAGAGATCATGTGGCAATGTCTCCTCAAAACACGTACGGATGGTAACTCCAAAGGGAGAAAATAATGTATTATTGGCAGGGTTGCATTTCAATACTTTGGTATGGTATTATATTTCTGTGCTTTTTTTTTTGACCTTCATATTTCATCAACCAAAGCGGGCTCATCCAAGAAAGACAGGTGGTGGTGATGATGACCGTGTGCAATCCAACACAGTCTTATTTAAAAAATAAATTCCAATAAACATGGTGGACCTAGCTTTTGAATGAACTAGTACTCTATTATAGTTTGAGAGCAGGACTACAACTCTCTAGATTTTGGTTCAAATCCCATAAAAATGCATAATGTGACCTTGGGCAAGTCACACTGTCTCACCTAAGAAAATGTTGTGATTTGTCGTGGGGTTGCTATAGGTTAGACTTGAAGGCACACAACATCATCATGTTTTGTGCTTGCAATTGAAGGGAAATATTGATTCTAAGCTGGAATGTGTCTAGAGCAGTGTTTCCCAACCAGTGTGCCGTGGCACACTAGTGTGCCGTGAGCGATCATCAGGTGTGCCGTGGGAAATTGGAACCTCCAATACCCTTTCTTCCCCCTCCTGCCGAACACTTTTTCTTTTCCACTCGGGCTCCCTTCTTCCCAGCCTCGCTCTGCTTGCTTTGCCTCGCTTTGCTCATGCTGCCGCTTCTGCGGGAGGGGGGAGGGAGGAAGACGTGACCTGTGCGGGGGCTACTGCGCAGACTCGCCCCACGTCTTCCTCCTTCCCCTCGACAGTGCTCTCTGGATATAGGTGAACTACAACTCCAAAGCTCAAGGTCAATGCCCACAAGACTGTTATAGTATTTTCTTTTGGTTATGGGAGTTCTGTGTGGGAAGTTTGATTCCATTCCATCATTGGTGGAGTTCAGAATGCTCTTTGATTGCAGGTGTGTCTTTCTGCCATACCTGCCAGGATATCTATGTTGTGTTCAGGCTCAGGTTTCACACTGAGTGTATAAATACATTTAAAAACATAGTAACTATATGTATTACTGTGTTAGAGTGTCATTTTGTGTCATTTTGGTTGGTGGTGTGCCCCGGGATTTTGTAAATGCAAAAAAATGTGCCGCAGTTCAAAAAAGTTGAAAAACACTGGTCTAGAGAATGGCAACTAAAATGATCAAGGGTCTGAAGAACAAGTCCTACGAGGAGTGGCTTAAAGAGCTGGGCATGTTTAGCCTGCAGGAGAAAAGGCTGAGAGGGAAAATAATAAGGGCCATGCATAAAGATGTGAGGGAAATCATAGGGAGGAGAGAGCAGACTTTTTTTTATTGCTGTCCTGAATACGAGGACGCAATGGAACAATGGCTTCAAACTACAGGAAAGGAAATTCCACCTGAACATGGATGGGATTGGACTGGATGGCCCATGAGGTCTCTTCGCGAAACTATGGAATGCCGTCTGCAATTAAAATACTATTCAAGACCAGTCTATTCCAGAAGTCCCATCTAGACTATTTTTAAATTATGAATGTTAAACTGATTGCTTTAATAACACTTTCATTCATGCTTTACATGCTCTTTTAAACGGGTGTTAGGCACTTTAGCTGATTTATCATGTGTCTTTAAGGGATGCTGTGTGTCCGCGGGGAGAGGTGAGTAACAAAATAATAACACTAATAATTTAATAATAATAATTAATGGCATTTATGCCAATATAAAGCTGCCCCGGGACTTCAGCCATGGAAGTCGTATGAGAAGTCTCTCTCTTTCTCTCTAATTATGTATTTATAAATGCACCCTGAAATGCAATTATTTTGCTGACTGGGGCATACTGGGAACTGTGGTGCAAAAACGAAAAGGGACTTCTCATGCTCTGGGCAGTATGAGGCAGGCATTTCGCAGACTGTGGTTGCACTATTTTCATTATTAAATATAGGATTTGAAAGAACGAGTAAAATCAGTTGGCGCAGATTAGCCAAGATCCCATCACTAACCTAGACGTTACCTGGGAAGGAATCCCACTGGAGCATTGCAGAAAACCCAAATATCTTGGAGTTACCCTGGACCATGCTCTGACCCAGTGTTTCCCAACCACTGTGATGTGGCACAGTAGTGTGCCGTGACGGAACTCCTGCTGTGCCACGAGAAAAGCTCTTTGCCCCCCTTCCTTCCCGCCTCCTACTGCCGAACTCCTGCTGCTTGGGGGAGGAGGAGGAAGGGCCGGGAGGTGGCGAAGAAAAATAAGAAGGGGCTGGGGCGCCACCCCCTTCGGCTGTTTCCCCAGCCAGCCTCCAATCCGCCATGACTCCAGCCCCTTGCTTGCACTGCCTCCTCAAAGCTGGAGAAGCTGTGGGAGAGCTGAAGCTGGGGGGAGGTGGTGGGGCATGGCATGGCCTGGCTCCGCCCCCTCCCCATGGCTTCAGCTCTCCCACAGCTTCTCCAGCCTTGAGGGGACAGTGCCAAGCCAGCATTGTGCTGGCTCTGCCCCTGCTGGCTTGGCACTGCCCCCTCAGGGCTGGAGAAGCTGTGGGAGAGCTAAAGCCGGGGGGAGGGGGCGGGGCATGTCATGGTCTGGCTCCTCCCCCTCCTCCAGCTTTGGCACTCCCAGCAGCTGCTCCCAGGAGGCCACCATCCCCCAGCCGTTCTTTACTGTCATGGCCTGGCTCCTCTCCCTCCCCCCGGTTTCAGCACTCCCACAGCTTCTCCAGCCTTGAGGGGACAGTGTTGCTTGGCACTGCCCCCTCAGGGCTGGAGAAGCTGTGGGAGAGCTGAAGCTGGGGGGAGGGGGTGGGGCATGGCATGGCCTGGCTCCTTCCCTTCCTCCAGCTTTGGCACTCCCAGCAGCTGCTCCCAGGAGGCCACCATCCCCCAGCCGTTCTTTACTGTGTTAGAGTGTCATTTTGTGTCATTTTGGTTGGTGGTGTGCCCCTGGATTTTTTTAATGTTAAAAGTGTGCCATGGCTCAAAAAAGGTTGGGAAACACTGCTCTGACCTATAACTTCAGCAAGTGAACACTTCAGCAAGTGAGAGTTCAAAAGTGGCACCTCAACCAAATGAGAAACTTCCTCCTAGGCACACTCTGGGTGACTTGGAAGGCACTGAACGGACTGCGCTCCGGCACCACGAGATGCAGAGCCAACCTTAAGAAATGGGGCTTCAAAGTGGACTCCACAACATGCGAGTGTGCAGAAGAGCAAACTACAGACCACCTACTAGAATGCAACCTGAACCCCGCCACATGCACAATTGAGGGCCTTCTTATAGCAACACCAGAGGCACTCCAAGTGGCCAACTACTGGTCAAATAACATTTAGTTAATGCCAAGTTTTTAAATTTTGTGTTTTTAAAATACATTACTACCGTATCCTTGGTTAACTTCTAATATGACAAATAAATATAGCTAGAAGTGCATCTACACCAGACATGGGCAAACTTGAGCCCTCCATGTGTTTTGGACTTCAACTCCCACAACTCCTAACAGTCTCAGGCCCCTTCCTTTCCCCTCTCAGCTGCTTAATTGTGGAAGTTGAAGTCCAAAACACTTGGAGGAACGAAGTTTGCCCATGCCTCATCTCCATTGTTGAGACAATGTAGTTTTACCTGACTTGATCAATGCTATGAAATCATGAGAATTGCAGTCCATAGCACTGAGCCATGGAGGTCAAAGTGATGTCAAACTGCATTAACTCTACAGTGTAGATGCATCCACAGACTCTCCCAGCCATTT
Source organism: Anolis apletophallus (assembly GCA_030556195.1). Classification (NCBI taxonomy): domain Eukaryota; kingdom Metazoa; phylum Chordata; class Lepidosauria; order Squamata; family Anolidae; genus Anolis; species Anolis apletophallus. Next base: position 20,609,363 of record JARBWK010000013.1, read on the forward strand.
GGGTAAACTTGTGCACCAGCTGTGCCCGTACCTTGGGAAATCTGACTCGGCCACGGTAGTCCTTGCTCTGGTTACATCCTGTATAGACTACTGCAATGCGCTCTACGTGGGGTTGCCTTTGAAGACTGTCCGGAAGCTTCAAATGGTCCAACAGATGGCAGCCAGGTTATTAACAGGAGTGGTGCTCAGGGAGCAAACAATTTATTTATTTTATTTATTTCGGGATTTTACCCCGCTCTTCTCAACCCCCAAGGGGGGACTCAGAGCGGCTTACAGTATGGCACAATTCGATGCCCACATAATAACAATATAAACCCCAAAACACTTCAACAATTAAAATACATTAAAAATACATTAAAATACAACTACATTAGCACCATACACATTCACTCTGGATTAAAACAATGTTCAGTCCATAAAAACATTGGCCATAATCACCCACTTTCATTAAAAACCAATCTAAAATGCTGCCTTGTGCTGGTGTACGAATGCCTGGTCCCACAGCCAGGATTTTACTTTTTTCCTGAAGGCCAGGAGGGATGTGGTGGATCGTACATCAATAGGAAGCGCATTCCACAGGCGGGGAGCCACCACCGAGAAGGCCCTATCCCTCGTCCCCACCAGCCTCATCTGAGATGTAGGCGGGAGCGAGAGCAGGGCCTCCCCGGATGATCTTAGATTACGAGGTGGGACATAGCGGCTGATGCGTTCGGACAAGTAAGCTGGGCCAGAACCATATAGAGCTTTAAAGGTCAAAACCAGCACTTTGAATTGAGCCCGGAATTGGACAGGCAGCCAGTGGAGCTGACACAACAGGGAGGTGGTATGCTCCCTGTATGTAGCTCCCTTTAGTAATCTGGCTGCCGCCCGCTGGACTAATTGCAATTTCCAAACTGTCTTCAAAGGCAGCCCCACGTAGAGTGCGTTGCAGTAATCTATTCGGGATGTGACCAGAGCGTGGACGACCGTAGCCAGATCAGACTTCCCAAGGTACGGGCGCAGCTGGCGCACAAGTCTTAACTGTGCAAAAGCTCCCCCGGCCACCGCTGAGACCTGGGGTTCCAGGCTCAGCGATGAATCCAGGATCACTCCCAAGCTGCGAACCTGTGTCTTCAGGGGGAATGTAACCCCATCCAACACAGGCTGTAACCCTATGCCCTGTTCGGCCTTGCGACTGACCAGGAGGACCTCTGTCTTGTCTGGATTTAGTTTCAATTTGCTAGCCCTCATCCAGTCCGACACAGCGGCCAGGCATCGGTTCAAGGTCTGGACAGCCTCCTTGGTGACAGGTGGGAAGGAGTGACAGATCTGGACGTCATCTGCGTACAGATAACACCTTACTCCGAAACTCCGAATGATCTCTCCCAGCGGTTTCATGTAGATGTTGAATAACATCGGGGACAGAACTGAACCCTGAGGGACTCCACACGACAACGGCTGTGGAGCCGAACAGGTGTCACCCAATGACACCTTCTGGGTACGACCTTCCAGGAAGGATTGGAGCCACTGCAGAGCAGTACCCCCAAGCCCCATGTCTGCAAGGCGACCCAGAAGGATACCGTGGTCAACGGTATCGAAAGCCGCTGAGAGGTCCAGCAGAACCAACAGGGACACACTCCCCTGTCGAGTTCCCGGCGTAGATCATCTACCAAAGCGACCAAGGCTGTTTCAGTACCATGTCCCGGCCTAAAGCTCCTCTGTTGCGACAGCTCCACTGGCTGCCAGTTTGCTACCGGGCACAATTCAAAGTGCTGGCTTTAGCCTATAAAGCCCTAAACGGTTCTGGAAAAACCTACCTGTCCGAACATATGTCCTCCTATAAATCTCTTAGGATGTTAAGATCGTCTGGGGAGGTAGTGCTCTTGATCCCGCCTGCATCACAAATACGTTTGGCGGGGACGAGAGACAGGGCCTTCTCAGTGGCGGCCCCTCGGCTATGGAATGTCCTGAGACATTAGATTGGCCCTTTCCTTGTTAACATTTTGGAGAAAGTTAAAACCTGGTTGCTCGAGTAGGCGTTCGAATAGGCAGTGTAAGAAATATAGGAAAATGGAATGACTGGATGATGAAATTGGATCCTGATTTTAACCAAGAGACGCTAACGAGTTATGCTGTATTGACTTTGTAATTATTGTATATTTATGCCATTGTTTTAATTGTTTTTATGATGCTGATCATTGAATTTTTGCTACTTTAAACCGCTTTGAGTCACCTGAGGGCTGAGAAAAGTGGTATATACTTGAATAATAATAACAATAATAATAACAATAATAACAATAATAATTGCTGAGATCCTCTCTCTCTCTCTCTCTCTCTCTCTCTCTATATATATATATATATATATATATATATATATATATATAGATCCCCCAAGCTCTGCTTTCCCGGTCTTTTAAATTCCCAGGTTTTGAGCTCCTTCCCAACTTGTTTAGAGGTGACAACAACCATCTTCTGGTGCTCAGCATGAATAAATATCCCATCTCCATCCGTCTTCCACCTTTTCCCTGTCAAGACGTAATGGGCCTCAACTCTATTTGATTCTCCTGGATTGCACTGATTCGTGGGGATCCGGACGAGCGGATAAATGTCCAGAAGACAGCAATTAGTTCTGACAGATTCATAATAATGATTAAAAATGAGTTATCGCTCCATTCTTTGTCTACATTCCGGCTCCATCTTGTAGGGCAGCAGAGAGTTGCCTTTCTGAAGCCAACAGCATCAGAAATGAACCAGCTCTGAAAACCAGAATATGGCTCCTTCTGAACAGATCGCTTCTAGGCTGCTCAATGCAATGGAATCATGGGATTTATAGCTTTCTGAGGTCCCAGTACTCTTTGACAGAGAAGGCTACAGTCTTTATAAAACCACAACTCCCATTATTCCATAGCATTTGGCGACAGTAGTTAAAGTAGTAGTTCTTGACCTTCCTAATGTGGTGACCCCTTAAGACAGTTCCTCATGTTGTGGTGACCCCCAACCATAACATTATTTTTGTTGCTAATTCACACTGTAATTTTGCTACTGTTATGAATCATAATGTAAATATCTGAGATGCAGGATGTATTTTCATTCACTGGACAAAATCTGGCACAAATACCCAATACAACGAAATTTGCATTCTGGTGGGGTTGGGGGGATTGATTCTGTCATTTGGGAGTCGTTGTTGTTGAGATTTATAGTTCACCTACAATCAAAGAGCATTCTAAACTCCACCAGCAATGGAATTAAACCAAACTTGGCACACAGAACTCCCATGACTAAGAAAAAAATACTGGAAGGGTTTGGTGTTGTAGTTCACCTCCATCCAGATAGCACTGTGGACTCAAAAAATGATGAATCTGGACTAAACTTGGTACAAATACTCAATATGCCAAAATGTGAACACTGGTGGATTTTGGGAAAACAGACCTTGACATTTCGGAGTTGTAGTTGCTGGGATGTATAGTTCGCCTACGATCAATTTATTTATTATTCAAACTTGTATGCCGCCACTCCCCGAGGGCATTTTGAATCCCACTGATTATAGAATTGGGCCAAACTTCCCACATAAAACCTTCATGGCCAGGGGTGCCCACACTTTTTTAGCATGCGAGCTACTTATAATAAAACCAAGTCAGAAAGATCTACCTATCCCTATCTCCTCAAGGCTGGAAAGGGGAGGGGTGGGGTGGGGCTTGGCACGGCCTGGCTCTGCCCCCTCTGGCTTCAGTTCTACCATCAGCTTCTCCAGGCTTGAGGATGGCAGTGCCAAGCCAGCCTTGGGCTAGCATTGCCACCACTGGCTTGGCCCTGCCCTTCTCAAGCCTGGAGAAGCTGCTGGTAGAGCTGCGCCAAGCCCCGCCCCCACCCCACTGGCTTTGGAGCTCCTAGCAACTTCTCCAGGCTTGAGGACGGCAGTGCCAAGCCAGTGGTGACATAGCTAGCATAAGGCTCCCACTGCCCCTTCACTTGGAAAAACTGCTGGTAGGCGGAGCCAGAGGGGGCGGAGCCAGGCTCCAAGCCCCGCCCCCTCCCCACTGGCTTTGGAGCTCCTAGCAACTTCTCCAGGCTTGAGGATGGCAGTGCCAAGCCAGTGGTGGCATAGCTAGCATAAGGCTGGCTTGGCCCTGCCCTCCTCAAGCCTGGAGAAACTGCTGGCAGTGCCGAAGCCGGGGAGGGGGCGGGACTTGACGTGGCCTGGCTCCGCCCCCTCTGAGAAGCGCCCCATCCGGCTGGGATCAACGTCCTTCAGTCCTGGGATCAACTGGTCAATTGCGATTGACTTCCTGGGCAGCCCTGCTCATGACCAACATTTTCCAATGGTCTTTAGTGACCCCCCTGACACCCCCTTGTGGCCCTCCCAGGGGTCCCAACCAGGTTGAGAAACACTGGTCTAAGGGTCCATCTACACTGGAGCATTAATGCACTCATGGTTTTACAAGGTCTAGAGCCTTCTCTGCCAAACTCCCAGGATAACATAGCCTTGAGCCATGGTAGATCAAGAGTTGTAAACTGCATTCATGCTACAATGTTGATGGATCCTTGATTCAATGGCTAGTGAGAGAATACACTGTGCTTCCACTTTACCCCAGTAAATGTATTGATCCTAAGCAGGCCCGGATTAGCATCTTCGGCCGCCCGAGGCCAAGACGCCCTGCGCCGTCCCCCCAGGGCACAGGAAGCCACGCCCCCAGGGAGCGGGAAGCCACACCCCCAGGGCGCTGGTGCGCATCTGCAGCAGCAGGCTTGGCCATGCGGCTTCCGTTGCCTCCTCACGCCCTCCTTACGTTCGCGGGAGGAGGAGGAGGCGGCCGGTGCCGTGCGGCTTCTGTCGCCTCCTCCTCCTGCGACCGGAAGGAGGACCCGAGGAGGTGGACGGAAGCCATGCGGCGCCAGCCCCGCAGCTTCCGTCCACCTCGCGCTTTCCTTTCGGTCGCGGGAGGAGGAGGTGGACGGAAGGCGCGCGGCACTGCTTCCGCCGCCGCCTCCACCTCCCGCGACCAAAAGGAAGGCGCGAGGAGGAAGGGAAGTCCCGCCCTCCTCGTCGCCTGGGCAGCCTGCCTTGCAAAGGAAGGGTGGCCAGGAGGAAGAAGGGAAGCCCGTTGGCGGGCATGCATGCACATGCATGCATACCCGCCGGCGGGGCGGAGCTTCCTTTCCTCCTCCTCCTCCTGGCTGCCTCCTCCTTTGCAAGGGGGCGGTCCAGGCGAGGGGTGGGCGCCCTTCCCTCCTCCCCGCCCCCTTGCAGCGCTCTCCCCCGCCCTCTCCCGAGGTATGATGACTCTCTCGGGAGAGGGGGAAGCGCTGCAAGGGGGCGGTTTTAAAAATGTTTTTCGGGGGCCGAATCCGCTGCCCCCCAAAACCTGCCGCCCGAGGCCATGGCCTAGTCTGGCCTTTTCGGTAATCCGGGCCTGATCCTAAGTGATGCACATTTGTCCTTTAGGAAGGATGGAGTTGGCGTACCAATTCCTTAACCCTCCATGTGGATCCCTTCCCTATTGTTTGCTGCCTTATCCATTATCCGCCCAGGTGGCCATGCCTAATGCTTCATTGCCCCTGCCAAGTTGAGGATAAAAGGATTCCCTCCTCCTCTTCCCACCCACTCCCTCCAAAGCTGAGCCCATCCCTCAACAAAGGGACAACAATAAGCTCTAAAAGAAGATGAATGGCTCTGGAGACTGAGCTCCAGGTCAAAGCCTACCCGGCAAAGAGGCACAGAAGGGGGCTCAGGAAGGGAAGGTTCGATGCACATGGAAAGCCTGTGTGGCGGATGCAAGAAACCCAAATACCACTTCTACCCCCAGAAAGCACAAGACAGACTGTTACTGTTACTCTTTTGGGGATGGGAAATTCCTGGACACATCCACAGCCTTTCCACACTCTGCACCACCTCGGAGTTGGTTGAGGTAGGCAGGATTTCCCTGGGTACTGGTTGTGGGGGGGTCGGGACATCCATCCCCGTGTACACCCACTGTGTGATACAGAATGCTGGACTAGATGGGCTGAGGTCCGATTCAGCATGGCTCTTCTTATGTTCTTATGCACATCAACACATCCATGCACCAAGGGCTTTGTATAGCCATGGCATTTCAGGGGTGACTGTTCTTACAACTGGCAATCGCCCCGTGGCTCTATTTGGGGCACTTTCCTGGTCTGGAAGAAAGCACATTGGGAGTCAAAAGGCTCCAGACAGATTTGGCACTTAGCTCAGAAAACCAGAATGCTCTTCTCAGTTATAGCTGATGGTACACTGGGAAAACTATGTTTCCCAGCGTAGCTGGAGTAAATCCCAGCACCAGAAAGGAAAAGACTGAGGATAGAGGGAGAAACCTCATTCCCTTTCTATATTCTACCAAGGAAAAAGTTGAATGATGAAGGACCCTTCCACACAGTTGTATAAAATCCACATTGAACTGGATTATATAGCAGTGTGGACTCAGATAATCCAGTTCAAAACTGATATTGTGGCTTATCTGATTTGTTTTTTTCTGGGTTATATGGCTGTGTGGAAGAGCCCTTAAAGTAAAGCTTATGAGTTACACAGGAAGTACCAAACTACAAATCAGAGGATTCCATTACATTAAACCAGTGCTGTCCAACTTCTGGCGGGTCCAGGGCCGGATAAGAGGTCACTGATGACCTGCGGGGCCACTCGGCCCCGCCCCCAGGCCCCGGCCCCAGCCCAGGCCCCTCCCCCTTTTAAAGCCGCCAAAAAAGGAGGAGTAGGCGGCGCCAAGAGCAGCGCGTCACAGGCCTAGCGTGACGCACTGCCCCTTGGCACCGCCTACTCCTCCTTTTCGGCGCCCCCCTCCCTTCCTAGGCCGGGGGAGCCACCGAAAAAGGGCAGAAGGCGGCGCCAACGGCAGCGCGTCACAGGCCTGGCGTGACGCGCTGCCTTGGCACCGCCTACTCCTCCCTTTCGCCCCCTCCCTTCCTAGGCCGGGAGCCGCCGAAAGGGCAGAAGGCGGCGCCACGGCAGCGCGTCACAGGCCTGGCGTGACGCACTGCCCCTTGGCACCACCTACTCCTCCTTTCGGCGCCCCCCTCCCTTCCTAGGCCGGGGAGCCGCGAAAGGAGGAGTAGGCGGTGCCAAGAGCAGCGCGTCACGCCAGGCCTGTGACGCGCTGCTCTGGCGCCGCCTTCTGCCCTTTCGGCGGCTCCCGCCCTAGGTAGGAGGGGGGGCGCCCGAAAAGGAGGAGCTAGCTCTCTTCCTCCTCCCTGCCCCGCCTCCCCCTCCCCCCCGGGCCGCCATTTTTTTTAAAAAATTGATTTTTTTAAAATTTAAAAATGTCGGCTGAGGGCATAGGTGGGGCCGTGTCTAACAGGCTACGGGGCCGGATCCGGCCCCGGGGCCACCAGTTGGACAGCCCTGCATTAAACCATTGCAAGGTCTTTTTTTGTTGTTGTTGTGCTGGAGCAACTTGAGAAACTGCAAGTCGCTTCTGGTGTGAGAGAATTGGCCATCTGCAAGAATGTTGCACAGGGGACGCCCGGATGTTTTTGAAGTTTTACCATCCTTATGGGAGGCTTCTCTCATGTCCCCGCATGGGGAGCTAGAGGTGACAGAGGGAGCTCATCTGCGCTCTCCCCAGATTCGAACCTGCAACCTGTCAGTCTTCACTCTTGCAGTTAATGGGTTGTCAAACTGTATTTATTTTACCATGCAGATGTATCCGAAGTCTGTGGACAACAGAAATGATTCCATGTGACTGAAGGAAACATACCTTGTTGTAGCTCATTCTACCAAGGAAACAGGGAGTAAGAAAGAAAGGAGGATGCGTATGGGGTGGAGGGAGGAATAAGGGCATGGATGGATGCAAGACAATTATCTCTTTTCCCAGTTGGATCTTAATTCCACTGCCAACCAAGCAACCAGGACAGCAATACTTCTCTCAGACTTAAAGTAAGGATTGTGAGTTACACAGGACGTACTAGAGTGCCTCACCAAACTACAAATCCACAGCATTGAGCCATTGGAGTGAAAGCGGTGTCAAATTGTTTACATTCTACAGCAGTCCTGCCTAGGAAGTCGATCCCGGGACAGAAGGAGGTCGATCCCAGCCGGATGGGGCGCTTCTCAGAGGGGGCGGAGCCAGGCCGCACCAAGCCACGCCCCCTCCCTCTGGCTTTGGAGCTCCCAGCAGTTTCTCCAGGCTTGAGAATGGCAGTGCCAAGCCAGCCTTGTGCTAGCTATGCCACCACTGGCTTGGCATTGCCATCCTCAAGCCTGGAGAAGCTGCTGGGAGATCCAAAGCCAGAGGGGAGGGGTGTGGCTTGGTGCAACCTGGCTCTGCCCCCCCTGGCTTCTGCTCTACCGGTAGCTTCTCCAGGCTTGAGGATAGCAATGCCAAGCCAGTGGTGGCATAGCTAGTACAAGGCTGGCTTGACACTGCCATCCTCAAGCCTGGAGAAGCTGCTGGTAGAGCTGAAGCCAGAGGGGGGCGGAGCCAGGCCACGCCAAGCCCCACCCCTTCCACTCTCCAGCCTTGAGGAGGTACGTAGATCTTTCTGACTTGGTGTTATTATAAGTAGCTCGCATGCTGAAAAAGTGTGGGCACCCCTGTCTTGGAGGGTGAGGGCTGAACAGGGAATCGTTCAGGAACATAGCAGGCAACCTCCTGCTCATGGTTGCTTCAGACTCAGAGGAGCATTTAATTACCTTGCTAATTTGTTTTTCATGGCAGATGAGTCCCTCTCCCCACTCCTTGCTCTTTGGTGCCTGGGCAAACAGCTCGGGAATTATATCCATTGCCCTCGTATTGCTTTTCCCAGCCAGCCGCCACCTCATAATCAGATTACTGCCACAGAGCAGAAGGTAACGGGACCTGTCATTTTTACAAAATTATTTGCCAATGATGATTTCCCTCGGTTGCTCTTGGATTCTAATCTAAAGCCACTCAGTTATTATTATTATTTTCCCCCTCTTTTCTACAATAGCAAAGTGCGGCTGTCACCCCCTTTCAGAGCAGAGAGGGGATTGGGGAAATGGAACAGCTGTCGAGATTTAGAAACAGTATAATAAAGTTTGATCATAATATTTTGCAATGCTAATTCCTTAATGTTCCATTTTGCAACATCGGCAGGCGTTGGAGAACAAAGGATCTTTTGCGAGAGAATTGCAACGAAAGGGGGGCAGGGGACCAATTTTGTGCAGGGTTTCTGAACATTGCACCTAAATCTCCCTTTTCAATAATCCCACTGGCTTCTCCTGTTCTTACACACATTTGATAGGGTTCAAATCCCTATTTCTATACCTTGACTTCTTGTAATTTCTTACGTTGATGTACCTCACAAGCTAGTTGTGAGACAAAAGAATAAGAAGAGGAAACCCAGTCTGTCTTCATGCCTCTATCTCAGTGGTTCCCAAACCACCCCCTTTCCAGAATGTTTTTTTACTCACAACCCCCCTAGATTTTTTTAAATTTAATAGCAATTAAACAGAAAATATATGTATTAATGCATTGGTTCTCAACCTTTCTAATGCCATGACCCCTAAATAAGGTTCCTCATGTTGTGGTGACTGCCAACCATATTTCCGTTGCTACTTCATAAATAATTTTGCTACTCTTATAAATTGTAATCCAAATATCTAATATGCCGATCAAAGCAAGGGGGCGGGGCCAAAGAAGAGGGCCCCGCCCCCTTGCATTTAGGAGGGGCACAATCCCTCCTAAATGGCCAATCGGTCACCGCCCCCTTAAAGGGGTTCACTGCCCCCCAAATTCCCCTGAGCCTCCTACTGCCCACTTTGAGAATCAGTGATCTATCTGAATGCTATTCAGGTGGCAAAAGAGTTCTCCAGGACAGAATCAATGGTTAATGATGGAAATTACCAAACTTAGCAAGCTATTGAGTTGTTTGGAAGAGGATTTTGGTGAAGGTTACAGTGGATCGACCAGCCTTTCCCAATCATCTTTGGATGTACTGGATGAGGATGGTGGGAATTGTGGGTTAATACAGCCAGATACTGCCAAGCTGAGATGGAGCAATAGGAAAGAGATAGAGATAGATAGATAGATAGATAGATAGATAGATAGACAAACAGAGAGACTGATGGACGGATGTACAGACAGAGAGACAGACAGATAAAAAAGAGAGGATAGATAGATAGAGCATGACACAATGGGTCAGTGTCTTGAAAGTTGGACTATCATGAGACAAGGGTTTGAACCTCCGCTCAACCAGCCATCATAAACCACTGGTTGACTTTGAGCAACTCACACTCAATCCCAGCCTCAGAGGAAAACAAAGACAATCCCACTCTGAACAACAAGTCTGTGATAAATTTGGCTTCTGGTTGCTAAAACCTGGAAACACAAGGCACACAACAACAATGATCCTCCCACCATACACTTTTGTGGAAACAATGAGTCTGCTTGGGTTTTGGCACCAACGTCACATGAGCTATCCAAGATGCCAAACTCTAATATTTTCAGTACCTTGGAGAGCCAACATGGTGCAGTAGATTGAGTGTTGGATTTGAACTGGGAGATCGGGGCCTGAATAATTGCTAGGTCCATTGAAACCCACTGGGTGACCTTGGCTAAGTCTCACTCTTTCAGGCTCGGAGGCAGGCAAGGACAAACCTTCTCTGGACAAATCCCTGGGATGTTCCTTGCTTAGGAAAAAAAGTCTAGGGGGTTGTCAGTCTGCAGAAGGCAACTTGGAGACACATACACACAATGTCCCTGGAAATGGCTTACAAGGAATTCTGTTTGCCCTCTCTCTCCCTTTCTGCTGTTATTGTTTAGGCATTAACATTGGACACATCTGCCTTATTGACATCCAGATGGAATGGAGGAGGAGGACACCACTGCCAAGAGTTACAGATGGAACTGAAGCTCCTCCAGCTATGTCCATGACCAAGGGACCAAGGCCCGGCACGGTCCGACATGAGAGACGTGGGCATCTGCCTGACAGAGGGATCCAAGAAAACATTGGGACATTGTGCTCTCCCTCATCCACGGATTAGATTGGCATGAAAGTACCATATATACACTATAGTATAACTCGACCTCATTTACAAGATTTGGGGGCCAAAAGTGTGGATTATGATGTGACCGAAGTAGAAGTAAAAATTATGGACATGTAATACAGGATTGAAAGGATGAAGCAAAAGTCAGACTTCAGCCACAGTGGTCCACACTCTTGTTACATCCCGTATAGACTACCACAATGCACTCTACGTGGGGTTGCCTTTGAAGACTGTTTGGAAGTTTCAGTTGGTCCAATGGGCAGCAGCCAGATTACTCACTGGAGTGGTGTACAGAAAGAGGACATCTCTCCAGTTAAGCCATCTCCACTGGCTGACAATTTACTACCGAGAACAAATCATAGTGCTGGCTTTAGCCTATAAAGCCCTAACAGTTCCGACCCAGCTTACCTGTCTGAACATATCTCCGCCTGTGAACCACCTCAGATACTTAAAATTGTCTGGGGAGACCCTGCTTTCAGTCCTGCTTTCTTTGCAGGTGCAGCTGGTGGTGACAAGAGATAGGGACTTCTCAGTGGTGGCCCCTCAGCTGCGGAACTCCCTCCCCGGTGAAATTAGATCAGCCCCCTCCCTCCTGACCTTCAGGAAGAAAGTGAAAACTTGGCTTTGGAATCAAGCTTTTGGAGAATAGTGCAGTGGAATAACAGATATGGAATATGTGCAATGACTATGGAACGGTCCTGGACTACAATGATGGATGGTGTGGTTTTAATATTGAATGGTAATGTTTTAAATGTTTAATAAGTATTTATTTTATTTTAAATTAATGTTTATTGGAATAGCATGTGTTCTAAGGCATTGAATAATTGCCTATATGTAGCTCGCTTTGAGTCCCCTTTGGGATAGAGAAAGGCAGGGTATAAATAGGCTAAATAAATCAGTGATAAAGGGAACGATGCCAACGAAAGACCAATATTCCTGCAGGTTTAACTGTTGGTGTTTACCATCAAGGTTGGATGGATGATGAGGGAACTACAGGTGGCTGTATTATGTGTAGGGGAGACATCCAAGTGTGAGCAGGGCTAAGAAAATGCAGATCCATTTGGTGGAGAAGAAAAACAACAAGACACCCTCAATTCCTCTACCATTTTCCCATCCAATCATTCAAAAAGGCAAGAAATGTCACCAAGTTGGAGAAAGAAGAAAGGGTCATTGCTTCTTTTAGCCTCTTCTAAGCTCTTGCTGCCCCCCGTGGTGGTACAGCAGGTTAAACTGCTGAGTTGCTAAACTTGCTGACCGAAAGGTGGGCAGTTCAAATCCAGGGAGTGGGTTAAGCTCCCACTGTTAACCCTAGCTTCTGCCAACCTAGCAGTTCAAAAACATGCAAATGTGAGTAGGTTACTTTGGCAGGAAGGTAATGGTGCTCCAGGCCAGATGACCTAGGACAGGGGTGCCCACACGTTTTCAGCATGCGAGCTACTTATATTAAAACCAAGTCAGAAAGATCTACCTACTTCCTCAAGGCTGGAGAGGGGCGGGGGCGAAGCGGGGCTTGGCCAGAGGGGGTGGAGCCAGGCTGCACCAAGCCCCGCCCCTCCCCTCTGGCTTTGGAGCTCCCAGCAGCTTCTCCAGGCTTGAGGATGGCAATGCCAAGCCAGTGGTGACATAGCTAGCACAAGGCTGGCTTGGCCCTGCCATCCTCAAGCCTGGAGAAGCTGCTGGTAGAGTGGAAGCCACAGGGGGGTGGAGCCAGGCCGCGCCAAGCCCCGCCCCTCCCCTCTGGCTTTGGAGCTCCCAGCAGCTTCTCCAGGCTTGAGGATAGCAATGCCAAGCCAGTGGTGGCATAGCAAGCACAAGGCTGGCTTGGCCCTGCCCTCCTCAAACCTGGAGCAGCTGCTGGGAGTGCCGAAGCCGGGGGAGGGGTGGGGCTTGGTGCGGCCTGGCTCCGCCCCCTCTGAGAAGCACCCCATCCAGCTGGGATCGACCTCCTTCGGTCCCGGGATCGACTGGTCGATCGCGATCAACTTCCTGGGCAGCCCTGATCTAGACCAAACTTGGTACAAATACTCCATGTGCCCAAATATGAACACAGATGGAGTTTGGGGAAAATAGACCTTGACATTTGGGAGTTCTAGTTACTTGGATTTATAGTTCTCCTACAATCAAATAGTATTCTGAACCCCACCAATGAGAGAATTGGACCAAACTTCCCACACAGAACCCCCATGACCAACAAAAAATACTGTGTTTTCTGATGGTCTGTGGTGACCCTTCTGACACCTCCATGACACCCCCTGGGCCCTGACCCCAGGTCGAGAAATGCTGCTATTCATAATATGTCATCACACCGTGGCAACCCCCCCCCAACCTTTTTCTTTTTACTATATCATCCAGATATCAGCATACTGGCAGGGAGATTCTGGAAACTATAGGAGGTGTCTATGGACAACGCTGGCTCTCTGGCTTAGAAATTGAGCAATAGGACATACAATTGATTTAGCAAAGTGGGAAGAAATATGGAAAATAAAACTCAAATATGCCTATGCCACAGAGATAAAAGAAAACTGGTTTAAGGTATTGTACATGTGGTACCTCACACCACAAAAGCTAGCGAAATACAGTAAGGGAAAGAGAAGTAGCAAGTGTTGGAAATGTGGGAAGCACACGGGTACATTCCTCCACATGTGGTGGGAATGCAAAACAGTAAAAAAGTTTTGGTGGGAAATATACAAAAAGATGAAGAAAATCCTCCAGCTGAACTTTGATTTCAAACTAGAATATTTTTACTGGATTTTAAATTTTCAAATAGACAAAAATGATAAAAAAAATTTCTATCTCGCCACGGCCGCAAGAATCTGTATAGCAAGATTGTGGAAGGCTAAAGAAATGGTGCATGAATGGATTTTAAAAAGGAACTAGATGTTATGAATATGGACCTATTGACTCAAGCCATTGCCCAAAACGGGTCTTTTTCAAAAAAACAAACAAATTGGAATAAGTTTATTGATTTTATAAGAAGTAACAAATATAAATATGTGTAAAATATTTGGAAATATTGAAAAAGGAAAGAAAAAATAATAATGGAAATAAGAATCCAAAGGACTAAAGAGAGGGATTAACATCTAAGACATGTGTGACAACTTGGCTATAAAACTTTGGAGGATTTTAAAACTCGTTGATTGCTGCCACCAACCAAAAATATTAATCTTAGGATTTCTAATAAAAATAACAGTTAATCTAGGCTCCAATTGTAATCACCAAAAATAACTGAGAGGATTCTGAGGTAAAATCTTCTTCCAGACTGGGAAATGAGAGATTGCTGGAACTGGCACATACTGATGGAAATGAGGCACACTGAAACTGTCTTGAAAAATTAATGACGATGAATATTTATTAAACTAACAAGCAGCTTTGAGAGGCACCAATGCGTTACGGTTATCAATTAAGGTTCATTAGCGTGTTGGTTACAGAAGATGAATTCTTAGATCTTAAAACAGACAGTGTAAAAACTTGTCTTGGTAAAACTCCCTCACACTAATATTTAAACTAGTGGTGAGCAGTCTACAAACTAACTATCCTAGTTAGTACCCTGAGCTAACTCTCAGTCTACCAGAAGCACTCCTAGCAATAACTCTATCTCTTAGAGTGTTCCTATAGCTGGCTTCTTCAGAGAGGTGAGCTAATCCCTAAACCCTAGAGATTTCTGAAAGCCTGTGACTGACTACCTGCCAGCTATCACACAGAGCATTACCTGCTAGCTCACTCACAGCTGTGGCAAGAGACTGCTTTAGACTCACAGCTCTGACCACAGACTGCTCTCTCTCTCTCTCTCTCTCTCTCTCTCTCTCTCTCTCTCTCTCTCTCTCTCTCTGTCAGAGTTCTGACAAGAAGCTCTTCACTCTTTGAGTCCTGACAAGAGACCGACTAATAACCTACACTCTTTCCCACTCAAGTAGCTCAGCTCCTCCCCTCAGCTCTGGGCTCCTCCCAGGCATAAAAACACTGGGAGTGGAAAACACGAGTCCAAAAACACGCCCTTTTAACTTAATTCAGCCCCTTTTAACTTAATTCAGCTGTTATGCATTGAGAGTTGCAGCTATTTCAACCCTGACTTCCCTCTCCCATTCACCTTCGGGTCCACAGGCTAGGTTATGCCTTGATTGACTCTTGCATGGTATGTATAATTGCAGTATGTTATTGGCTTGCTTGTGGAAATGGAACCTTTTTACTCATGTATGTATATTATTCATAGATTGCTTCCTACCTGTGACGCGTATTTAATGTTATCCTACGTTACCGCTTGAGAAAGCCGCCATAGGCGAAACGGATCAGGCCCTGCAGTTCTACCGTCGCGGTGTGCCCTGCGTCACATCATCCGTGGATTGGTGCTTCCTCCAAGTCATCTCAGCGCTTGCCTCCGCTTCGGGGTTCTCTACACCGGTTCTTAGCGCATTTGCACGGCCGGCCTATTTTCTGTTCCTGTTTTTGCTGTGCCCACCTGAGGAGGACCGAGCGTATCTTCCGCTGCGGCGCCACGGTCCTGGGTCCCCCGGCCCTCGCCGGTTCTGAGCGCCTTTGCGCGGCCGGTTGTTATTTCCAGCGAACCCAGCGGTCTGCGCCTCCTTTCATTTCTTCCCTAATCTCCCTTGAACTTTCCCTTCCCTGGAACTGTTGTCCTTCACTTCCCACTCGAACTCCGTAGCTGTTCTAATAACCCCAAATAAAGTAAAATAAAATATTATATACTATTTTGTACAATACCACTATACTGCAATATTGTTTGTAATATTACATGTAATATAAAATATATCATTATTCTATTGTTATATTACATTACATTACATTACATTTCACATTTGTATACCGCTTTATCCCGAAGGCTCTAAGTGGTTTACAGAGTTTGGGTGCCCAGTGGCAACACCAACAACACAAAAGTACAGTAGACATGGGTAGAGAACACAAGGATGGGGAAGAAGGAGGGAGGGAGGAAAGAGGCCAGCAGCGACACCTACTGAGACACCACCCCGCCGTCAAAAGAAGGCAGGCGGGGAGGGCCCAGCAGGATCGCTGGCACTAGGGTGCGAGCGGAGGGTATTGTATTTGTATTATATTGTATGGCAATATTAAGCAGAACTGTATAATAATCAACAAGAAATGCAATGTAAATGCATCAAAATCAGAATATACTAGCTGAACCCGGCACGCGTTGCTGTGCCCTATGTAGGTGAGGGGGGGAAAGTCTGAGTATGTAAGGGTTTGAAATGATGCTACTTATGGTTTTGGTGGGTGTGTGCATGTGTATATGTGTGTATGTAGTGTATATATGTGTGTGTATATGTATATATGTGTATGTATGTTTATATATGTATACGTGTGTATGGTACTGTATATGTTTGTGCATGTGTACATACACATGAGTGGGGAAAGGGGGAAGAAGGGGTCTGTGGCTGAGAGAGGAAAAGAAGGGGGCTGAGGGTGAGGGGGAAGAGAAGGAGCCTGGGGCTGACGTGGGGAGGGGGTTTGGGGCCATAGGCTGAGGGGGGAGAAGAAAGGCCCTGAGGCTGATGGAGGAAAAGAAGGGGGCTGATGAGGGAAAAGAAGGCGGCAGCAGCGACCCAGGTCCTTTCCTTTTCACCCTCTGCCATCCGGAGGGCAGTAGCGGCGAGGGCAGCGTCCCCACGCCTCGTCCGTGGCGGCTGCCATATTTTCTTGTGGCACCGGGCCAGGAGGGCTTCTGGGGCTCTCCGGGGGAAGCAGCTCTGAAAATGCCCCAGAAAACTACAAAGAACATGGCGCCCGAACAGCTTCCTGTCCGGCCCGAAAAAGGCTCCGACGGAAGTCATTCCGTCAGGAAAAGGGTCCAGTCGGAAACTGATGTTCGGCATTGTTTGGGTGTCAGTTTCCGGCCGGACCTTTTCCTGACGGATCGACTTCCGTCGAGCCTTTTCGGCGGACCGGAAGCTGTTCGGGCGCCATGTTTTTTGTAGTTTTCTGGGTCTTTTCAGTGCTGCTTCCCGAGAGCACCAGAAGCGACCGATGCTTTGGAGAGCGGCTGCGGGTCTCCCTCTGTGAGCGGCGGAGGAGGCGGGTTGGTCGCCGCCGGTGTGGGGATGAAGTTGCTGGTGTGTGGGGAGAGAGGGGGGATGGGATGGGTTGGGGGAGTCAGAGTGCGCAGTGTGTTTGCTCACCCCCTGTCCTGCGTTGTGGGGTGGTGGGGGTTGGAGTGCGCCTGCGCGATGGCTCTCGCTCTGTTCTGCGCTTGTGGCCAGCGCAGAACGGAGCCAATGGGCGGTTTTGGGGGCTGATTTTGGGGGGTTGGAAGGTAGGAAGGTGGGTTTTTGTGTGTGATGGCAATACCTTGTGGTTTGTGGGATTGTGTGTCGTTGGATTGGCGTTTCTGGGGGGCGTAGTTTGGCCGTGCATAAAGTCCTTTCCACGACCGTGTCTCCTTTATATATATAGATTACCTATCACCCGACTCATAATTCATAGGAGTCTCCCATAAGTCCAAAATTAGGATCCCAGTGTAAAGGTAAATAGAAAAACAGCCAAAATGTTCAAATGAGGTCGAATACAGGCAGCGTGGCCTGGGCAAACTTGGGCCCGCCCTCCCTCACTCTAGGTGTTTTGGACTCCAACTCCCACAACTCCTCATAGCCTCAGGCCCCTCAGGTCTAGACAGAAATAGAGCCGAAGAAAGGAAGGAGGGAAAGAAGAGGTCACAGAGGAGGAGGAGGAAAGCCCTTCATTCATTCCTTCACTTACACTTCCTTCACTGATTCTTTTCTCCTTCCCTGCAAACGCCGCACGCGGGCGGAGACAAAGGGAGAGGGGATGCACTCCCTGCCTGCCCGTTTGGGGAGTGCTTTGCTTACAGGCTTCTGCGCATGGGAGCTACTGGGCATGCGCGGAGGTTTTCGCGCATGTGCAGTTGCTCCTGCGCTCAACTTCAGCTCCGGAGCAACTGCGCCTGCGTGAAAACCTCCGCGCGTGCCCAGAAGCGGCGCCGGAGCGCACAAGGCCGGGCCCAAAAGTAGGCAGCTGCAGCACTGTCTGAGGAACATCGGCAGGGCCAGGATGGCGCCCCATGCGGCCAGGATGGCGCCCCCTTCCCAGATGGCGCCCTAGGCGGCCGCCTACTTGGCCTATCTTGTAGGACCGCCCCTGCCCTCCGGTGTCGGACACGACTAGACTTAATGCCAAGGGAATTGGGCAAAGCTCTTGCCTTTGGCCAATATATTCAGGGAAGCAGGTGGACTGCTCTTTGAAGTCATTACATGCATTACCCTAAGCTTCCTAAGAGGAACAGCAGAATAAAAATATATGAAAATAACTACCTAGTCGAAATATATTTACCATGAATTACAATATATTTTCTTGGGTTTTTTTTCACAATAACAACTACGTTTGCATTGCCCTTCATCAAGCTAGGCCCTGATTGCCATCCTCCTCATGTCGGCAGGAATAATTGACAATTATTTGGCAATATTTGCTTGGTGAGGAGCCTGACCTTTCAACTTCCATCTCCCTCCCGGATCAACATAATCCTTTCGAATAGATGGCATAACACTGGAGGGGAAATCACGTCGATCTCCTATGTGTGGCAGTCAGGTTTTGCGGAGCCAACGTTTGGGTCCAATTAGTTCAAAACCAATGTTGTGGATTTGCTCGGGATAGAGTCGGCCTTTATCTGAAACGATTCCAAAACCCAGTCCTCCCTCTGATGGAGAAGAAAGATGGAAAGAGAGAAATGGAGAAAAGAGTGTGCCAGGCCAGTTTTCACGAGCCTTATGAAATATTTACAGCTCAGCGGAGACCAGATGAAACAGCCAGCCGCTGGTTCATCGATTCAAGCCTGGTTCACAGTCAAAGGAGTGACCCCCCTCCCCTTCTCGCTTAACAACCTTGGCACCTCCACGGCGGCACAGGCAAACTAGACACGCAGGCGGGCAAAGGGTTAAAGATATATGCATTTCTCCCACCTCGATACGTTCTACAACTTATCCATATTCTTTGTCTAGCTGCAAAGAAACAGAGGGATGCCTGGGTCATACTACCAGAATATATTATGCAAATTGAGAACATCTGCCGGGGAAAACTTAATTTGACGAATCTATTCTGGTTGCAGGAGTGACTTAATAAGCTGTGTATGTGTGAGCGAGAGAAAGAGAAAGACAGAAAGATATAATTTCAGAATGGAACAAAACTGATCCAATGCACTTGGGTATTTCAGTCGGATGGACCATATGAACAAAAGGGCATAATATGGGATTTGCCTTCTTGCAAGCTGCAGAAGATGCTGGGAGGCGGTTTTTGAATTGCCAACCAGCATTCTCTGCCCATCCTATGCCTTCTATGCAGGGGCGGTCCTACCGGTAGGCAAAGGATGCCGCTGCGTGGGGCGCCATCTGGGTAAAGGGCGCATTCCCCCGCCCGCCAGACACATGGGAGTTGCACTTCGGTGAGGCCCTAGCACTTTTTGGGGGAGAAGGCACACACGAGGTCATATAAAACTACAACTCCCATTGCTCCGTGCCACTGAGGCCTGAGTCTGACGGTTGCAATGTGTGCATCTGGAGGAGGAGGAGGCGCGCCCTGGGCGAAGGAGCGAGGAGGAAACTGCCCCGCAGACACCACAATTGCGCCTCTCTGCGCAGGCGCAGCCGGAAGCCCAGCACAAGGAAGGAGGAAGGGGCCCCGAGGGGAGCACGAGGCCCAGGCTGCTCCTCAGCCGACTGCAACTCCCAGCATTGAAAGCAGAGCAGCTGAAGCGGTGTCAAACTGTTATGGGCCAGCTTGGGCCCTGCTGGTGTTTTGGATTCCAGCTCCCACCATTCCTAACAGCCTCAGGCCCTTTCCTTTTCCCTTCCCACCAGAGCGGTACCTATTGATCTACTCACATTTGCATGTTTTCAAACTGCTAGGTTGGCAGGAGCTGGGGCTGACACTGAGAGCTCACCTCACTCCCTGGATTCGAACTTGCGACCTTTTGGCACCCCCTGTCAAGAGAGCTTCTGGGCATGCACGGAGGGGGGGGGCGCCAAAATAATGTTGGGGGGTGCCAAAATAATGTTAGCTTACCATTAAAAATTACCTTAGACCGCCCCTGCTTCTATGCCTGCCCATAACTGGAAAACAATAGAATGGGTGGTCCAGCAGTAAAAGACATACCCGTATTTACTCGAGCCTAATGCGCCATCAAATACTATGCACACCTCAATTTTCAAAACCCTGAAACCCAAAAAAAAGTATTTACGGTATTACACAAATCTAATTCATGCCCTAATTTTGGGAAGGTAAACATCAGGGGACAATGCTTCTGGAATATGGCCAGACAGCCCGGAAAACTTAAAGCAATCCCTTCGGGAAGGTAATTTGAGCAAAAAGGGTGAGCATTAGAATCAAGTAAATGCAGTATATATAGTTATTAGTCACCATAACTGAAAAGCATATTCACAGAATCATAGAGTTTGAAGAGACCTCGTGGGCCATCCAGTCCAACCCCTTGCCAAGAAGCAAGAAAATCACATTCAAAGCACTCCTGACGGATGACAATCCAGCCTCTGTTTAAAAGCCTCCAAAGAAGGAGCCTCCACCACACTCCAGGGCAGAGAGTTCCATTGCTGAACAGCTCTCATGGTCAGGAAGTTCTTCCTAATGTTCAGATGGAATCTCCTTTCTTGTAGTTTGAAGCCATTGCTCCACGTCCTAGTCTCCAGGGCAGCAGAAAACAAGCTTGCTCCCTCCCTCCTATGACTTCCTCTCACATATTTACACATGGCCATGATGTCTCATCTCAGCCTTCTCTTCTTCAAACTAAACATGCCCAGCTCTTGAAGCCACTCCTCATAGGGCTTGTTCTCCAGACCCTTGATCATTTTAATTGCCCTCCTCTGGACACATTCCAGCTTGTCAACATCTCCTTTCAATTGTGGTGCTCAGAATTGGACACAGTATTCCCGATGTGGACATCTTCTATGGATAACAAAGAACGACACCTTTATATGGGACAAAGCATCGCCCATGAGTTTACGCATTCAGAAGAAGGGCAAATTTAAATCAATTATCAGCCTCACTCATTGGGATGACTCTTGTGACCTAAAACATTAGCCATTTCCATGTTTCCTTTCAACAATGGTACCATGCAGTCAAACCAGATTGGCTATTTGTCACCATAGCATCATGAGACTCATTACTGGATCCCTGATGGGTTGGAACAATTTGGCAAAGAAAAAGGGGGAGATTCACAGCGTTGCAAGAAAATACTCTCTGTGGAGGAGAGACAGGTTTGGAGGAAAGATTGAAGGGGAGAAGATTTTATAGCACCAACTTTTGCCCTGAAATCCAGAAGTAAGCCTCATCTGGTGAAGCAGTTGAGTCTTTACGAGTGGAGAGGAACCACTTTGTGGCTAAGGATCAGCACAGCCGCCTCCAGGTTCACACCTCAAATTTAACCACCACAGAACAGGTTGTTGGGACCAGAAGTATTTTGGATTTTGCCATATTTTGGAATATTTTCAAATATATACTGTAAGATCTTGGAGATTGACCCAAGTCTAAACATGAAATCCACTTATGTTTCATAGACATCTTAGACATAAAATCACAATAAAGGATGCTCACCTAAGGGCCAAGGTCCTTTAGAAAAGTGGTTCCCAATCTCTTTTTGACCAGGGACCACTTGAACAGGGACTTCAACCAGGGAACACTTTGACCAGGGACGACTCTCCAACATTAGTACCAAAAGGGTTACAAATCAATTTTGGTTAAGATTAGATTTGGTTATTTGTGTTGCTGATTCAGAAAATTGCATTGGCTAGACCAGTGTTTCCCAACCTTTTTTGAGCCGCGACACACTTTTAACATTAAAAAAAAATCAGAGGGCACACCACCAACCGAAATGACACAAAATGACACTCTAACACAGTAAAGAATGGCTGGGGGATGGTGGCCTGCTGGGAGTGCCAAAGCCGGGTGGAGGGGGAGGAGCCAGGCTGCACCATGCCCCTCCCCCCGGCTTCAGCTCTTCCAGCAGCTGCTCCAGTCTTGAGGGGGCAGTGCCAGGACAGCGGTGGCAGAGCCAGCACAATGCTGGCTTGGCACTGTCCCCTCAAGGCTGGAGCTGCTGCTGGGAGTGCCAAAGCCAGGGGAAGGGGCAGAGCCAGGCCATGCCATGCCCCACCCTCTCCCCCTGGCTTTAGCTCTCCCAGCAGCTGCTCCAGCCTTGAGGGAGCAGTGCCAAGCCAGCGGTGGCAGAACCACAGAATGGGCTTGGCACTGTCCCCTCATGAGTGGTGGATGAGCTGGGGGAGTGGGCAGGGCTCCTCCCCTGCACTTCAGCTCTCCCACAGAGGAGGAGCATGAGCGGAGAGCTCAGTGGGCGGGCTTTCCGCAGGCTGGCTGGGGGCGGGAACGGATTTTAGGCTGGCTGGGGGGGAGGCGGTGCCCCGGCCCCTTCTTCTTTTTCTTCGCTGCCGCCCAGCCCTTCCTCTTCCTCCCCCAAGCAGCAGGAGTTCGGCAGGAGGAGGGGGTAAGGAAGTGGGGCAGAGAGTTTTTCTCGCGGCACAGCAGGAGGTCCGTCACGGCACACTAGTGTGCCGCTTCACAGCTGTTGGGAAACACTGGGCTAGACCACATCAGCTCTAGTTTCTGATACAGAACGTATGACAACCAGTAGCCACCATCTGCTCACCTACAGAAAACCATATTTAATAATCTAGAGATGATGTGGTAGTAATAATCTTTCACGAGTAGTCCGCCCTCCCCACATCCTCGTTGCCTTGGCACTATAAAAGGGATTTGAGAGACCAGTCACACTCATTGCCACATGGTTTTGAGGCAACGGTGTAGTCATGGTGAGGCCATGGCCATATTTTCAATCTTGGGGACCACAGTTTTGGAACCATTGCTTTAGATAATTGAATGCACCTTGTAATTATATCAGCCTTAGCTTCCCGCATTCAGTAGACCCATACTTTCAACCAGGCCTCCATATCATTTGTCAGTGCAGGCAGAGCCACGGCTTTCCTCCTTCTCCTCCCTTCCTCAGTTGAGTCTTGTCAAATAAGATTTAGCAGAGCCGACTTCGAAGGAAGAGCGGAGAAGAAGGGGAAGAGAAGCTCGCCCGGGGGTCCTCTGCAGCCCAAACATCACGGCGCGAAGAAACACTTTGTACTTTCTGAGCATAATGAAATGCACGCACAAGGTTGGAGGCGACTTGTTTATACTGTCACCAGTTCTGGGACGGATGGGCAGGCGGTTCCAACATCTCTCTCGGTTTGATGTTCCCACTGTCAGCTCTATCGCCTTGGGGCTTTTTTGCAGAGTTGGGGATGCAATGCCCCGGGGCAAAGACAAAAACCCAATTGTCCCTCATCTAGTTTCTAATTATTATTGGGACTCAAAAATAATAAAAAAGCAGCTGGAGGAGGAGGGGGTGACGAAGCAGCTGTTTCTCTGGCCAGGCTCCGTGCCAAGAGTAGTCCCTCCCCACCTGAAATCTTCGACGCAGATGGGCAACTTTCCTGCCACACAGAGATCAAATAACTCTCGTCACTCAAAGGCGAGATATTATCCCAGATTACTATTCAATACAGGCTCCCAACAAGCACTCGGCTTCTCAGATTAAAAGCCAATTAACCAACTTTGTTGTGCAAAGGGAGAGGCGGCCAAAGTCCCTTTCTGTTGCCGCTGCATTGGGCCACGGAGGGAATCGCTTCGCTTAAGTGCTTATTGACGAGGTACTTAAAAACCAAAAAAGAAAATCAATCCCATTATTAAAGCAAAGCAAAAACCCAACGACATCAAAATGAAAAACTCTGACATTGGTTTAGGGAGAAAATGCAGGTTGCAAAGGGGATTGCGGAGAGACCAAATCCAACGTCCATCCTGTTGGCCAAAGGGTCACTTTGGTCCGCTTTGAGGTTTTCTGCCAAATTTGTACAAAAGGAGGAAATGCACAGAAGGGCTGAAATAGATGGATGATTTGATCCTGATTAATTAGTAATCTGGCCCTTTTGCATGATATAAAGCTGTCCTCGGGATCACTGGTTCACCCAGCCAGGTATTTCCAGACCTATTGAATTGCATTCCCCAGAATCTCCAAGCCATCACGGCCACTGGCCTTATAAACTGAAATATTGTTGGAAATGTAATCCAAATAGTAACTATGATCTCAAGTTTATCTATTTTCTCTTCTAACTGCTGCTGACCCGCTGTGGCCCGGGGGGGGGGGGTGATAGACCGGAGACAGTTGAAGATGGCGGACGGCCTTGGGGACATCGAGGTTGGCCGGATGTCGTCTTCCCTCGAAGACCGGAAGCCTGGGAGGAGTCCTCTGTGGAGGCGGAGACAACGTCAGAGACGATGTCGGAACAAGAATTGCGGCCAAGAGCGGACTTCCGGCCCCACTGAGGAGCACTGGAAGTCCTCCCAGTCCAGCCAATCTAGGAGCAGGCCGGCGACCCATGGAGCGTCCTACAGGACTCATAGAGACCAAAGGACCACTGGGTATACCAGTGTTTTCCAACCTGTTTTGAGCCGTGGCACACTTTTAACATTAAAAAAATCAGGGGGCACACCACCAACCAAAATGACACAAAATGACACTCTAACACAGTAAAGAACGGCTGGGGGTTGGTGGCCTGCTGGGAGCAGCTGCTGGGAGTGCCAAAGCCAGGGAGGGGGGCGGAGCCAGGCTGCACCATGCCCCCTCCTACCCCGGCTTCACCTCTCCCAGCAGCTGCTCCAGCCTTGAGGGGCAGTGCCAAGCCAGCCGTGCCAGAGCCAGCACAATGCTGGCTTGGCACTGTCCCCTCAAGGCTGGAGCAGCTGCTGGGAGTGCCGAAGCTGGGGGAGGGGGCAGAGCCATGCCCCTCCCCCTCCCCCAGCTTCAGCTCTCCTACAGAGGAGGAGCATGAGCGGTGGACGGGCTTCAGTGGGCAGGGCTCCTCCTTTCAGCAAGCAAGGGGCGAGAGTCATGGTGGGAGTCATGGCGGATTGGAGACTGGCTGGGGAAATGGCCGAAGGAGGCGGCGCCCCGGTCCCTTCTTCTTTTTCTTCGCCACTGCCCGGCCCTTCCTTCTCCCCCAAGCAGCAGGAGTTCGGCAGGAGGGGGGAGGAAGGGGGGCAGAGAGCTTTTCTCACGGCACAGCAGGAGGTCCGTCACGGCACACTAGTGTGCCACGGCACACTGGTTGAGAAAGACTGGGGTATACAACCGGACTCCCTGAATGGGAGAAGACCAGGACCTTCAAGGCCAGGTCATTTAAGAGGTTCCCTACCAGGACCTTTTGGAACACCATCCATAGGTGCCGAGAACAGTCCTCAATGAGCTTCCAGCCCCGGAAGGACATGCTGGCAACCAAGAGACCTGTGCCAGAATCTATGGACCCAAAGGCTAGGGACGACCACCTTCCTTTTGGGCTAAGGACTCTTTATGACTTGCTGGATCCCCCAAAACTTCCTCCTTTTGATGGTCGAGTTAATACCATCTCCAACTCGACTCCCTGATAGCCCCTTCCTCTGTCTTTAACCCTCTCCTTCTGTCTTTAACTGTAGATATCCCCCCTCCCCCCCCCTTTGTATTGCACTATTCTGCACTTCATGTGTTTTATTATTCATCAGACTATGTAAACCGCTCCGAGCCTTCGGGAAGTGGCGGTATAGAAGTTTGAATTAATTAATTAATTAATTAATTAATTAATTAAATCTCATGGATAAAGAGGCCTCTGGAACATCAGTTTTTAAGAAAGGGATTAGAGGAGCCAGGACGGCAAATTGAACCAAAGTGCGAACTCTGCTAGGAAGCCAAAAGTCCTCTTTGTCCAAACATCAAACGTTATTTATATCAGGACACTGATCCATCAAGCTTAGTATTTTGTTCATTTGCTGGCTTTCCCTTTCTAGGATTTTGTGGAATGGTGTTTTCCCATCTTAAACAACCATCCTTCCAACTTTTCCAAATGAAGCGCCAGGGAGAAAGGGTTTAGGAAAAGGCCTTGCTTCACACAGCAGTACCAGACCTCTGGGTGAATCAAGCCAGTGAGTCAAACCACACCCAGGGCAAAGCAGAACAACACGATAAAGATCTAAAGTCGGTGTTATCTGTAAATGGTCTGTAACAATGGCCCAGTGTCTTGTCTGCTTCCACTGTGAAGCCATGTTGCAAGGCAGAGGGGAGGGCATGGAGGTATCATAGAAGAAAGGAGATTTTAAAAAAAGAAAGGCGAGGATTGGAGACGTAGCCAAAGATCTCGAAGCCACTCCCTGTCCCTTTTCTCCACTCCAAAGGTAAACTTCCACTTCTTCCCTTTTCTTCATGTAGGTGCTTGCAATATTAGCAGCCAACCCAAGCAAGCCTAATAGTCAACATGCCTGACCCCAAGCAGAAAGGAAGTGATAATGCAGAATGGGTCTCAAAGCAAAGTGTTCTGTGAGTACAGCCAGAGACATGTGTGGGTCATGCTGTAGGACGACTTCATGTACATTACCATCACTGATATTAGCTTTCGACTCTACTTTACCTGCCACTGCTCAATGGCAACAAATCACGAGAATTGTAGTTTCCCCCCCAGTTCTTTAGCCTTTTATGTCAAAGAGTACTGATGCCTCACCAAACTACAAATCCCAGCATCCCATAGCATGGAGTCATTGCAGTTAAACTGATGTCAAACTGCATCAACTCTACAGTTTAGATATGCCGTAGGAATCTCTAGGTCAGTGGTTCCCAATCTTTTTTTGACCAGGGACCACTTGAACAGGGACCACTCGCCAACATTAGTACCAAAAGTATTACAAATCAGTTTTAGTCAACATTAGATTTGGTTTGTTTACTTGGGGTGCTGATTCAGAAAACTGCATTGGATAGACTACATCAGCTCTAGTTTCTGATACGGAACATATGCCATCCAGTAGTCGCCATCTGCTTACCCACAGAAAACCATATTTAATAATCTGGAGCTGATGTGGTAGTAGTAATCTTTTGTGGGGCGTCAGCCTCTCCCCTCCCAACATCCCTGTTGCCTCAGCACTATAAGAGAGTTTCGCGAGACCAGTCACACTCTATGCCATGTGGTTTTGAAGCAATGGTGTAGTAATGGTGAGGGCACGGACCATATTTTCATTTTTGGGGACCACTGGTGGTCCACGGACCACAGGTTGGGAACCACTGTATTACATGAATCCATGGCTAACTTCTGCTTGAAGCTGATCACAGAATTGCACTGAAGGACCCAGAAATTCCTAGTGAGATGTTATCTCTAAGTACTTATGTATCTCTAGATCAGGGGTGCCCACACTTTTTCAGCATGCGAGCTACTTATATTAAAACCAAGTCAGAAAGATCTACCTACCTCCTCAAGGCTGGAGAGGGGAGGGGGCGGGGTGGGGCTTGGCCAGAGGGGGCGGAGCCAGGCCGTGCCAAGCCCCGCCCCCTCCCCTCTGGCTTTGGAGCTCCCAGCAGCTTCTCCAGGCTTGAGGATGGCAATGCCAAGCCAGTGGTGGCATAGCTAGCACAAGGCTGGCTTGGCCCTGCCATCCTCAAGCCTGGAGCAGCTGCTGGGAGTGCCAAAGCCAGGGAGGGGGCGGAGCCAGGCCGTGTCAAGCCCTGCCCCCTCCCCTCTGGCTTTGGAGCTCCCAGCAGCTTCTCCAGGCTTGACAATGGCAATGCCAAGCCAGTGGTGGCATAGCTAGTACAAGGCTGGCTTGGCCCTGCCATCCTCAAGCCTGGAGCAGCTGCTAGGAGTGCCAAAGCCGGGGAGGGGGGCTTGGCGCGGCCTGGCTCCGCCCCCTCTGAGAAGCACCCCATCCGGCTGGGATCGACCTCCTTCGGTCCCGGGATCGACTGATTGATCGTGATCGACTTCCTGGGCAGCCCTGCTCTAGATCCTCCAGGATGAACTCAATGGTCAGTTCCACTGGAAGCTAGCCATGCAGTTAAACTGGAGGACCTTAAGATTCCTGGAGAGAACATATTTATTTAATCAAACGCACAAATGTGGAGGGCCAATTTTATATCAACCGGTTCAGCTTTCATGTGAAATGCTATCAAAGTGTCTAGTCCTTATTTCTGAAGAGCTACATGCATTCAGGCAGGGAAACAATGGATAACTGCACTAGTCAATGCAGACAACAATCCATTACATGAGGCGGGCAGAAAGACAAAATGGGAAAATGTTATCTCTCATCCTGAGCCAATTTCTTAGGGTGAAGGAGTACCGAATCACCCGACTTGCACAGAACTCTTCATTAAATAGATGGAAAGGCAGCTAATTCTCATTTGTGTAGCACACGCAGTTACCGATTACTGCAAATCGGGGCCTGACTTATACAGATTACCCTGTTCCACTTATTTCCATGTTCAGCCTCTTCTCCCGCTTGCATAAATCCACCACATCTAAGCAACGTTGGCTCTAGGCAAACATTCATGTTCTCTTGTGGAGTTATTCTCCAGCCGTATTTCCGCAAAGAAGAAAAAGAACACTGGATGACTTGGCTGGGTTTGTTTGCCGGCATCGATGTGTTTATATCCTTTCCTTAGCTGCTGTTCTCCGGCAGACATTGTTACAAGCTGCTTTGGAAAAGCAACTAAATTTGCTCCCCTAATCTGCCTTGACAAATGACTCTTTGAATGGAAGCAGAGAGCAGAGAATAACAAAGCCGGACAGATTCGGATATGGAATCGACTCAAGCGACTGCAGCAGAATGGCGGCCGAGTCTCGACGCAGAATGATTTGAGACAATGGCCTTTCGCTACGGAGCATTCGGAGATGGGGAAAAGAGATAGCCGTGACAGGTAATATATCTCTTCCGGGCTCCATAGGGACAATCCATAGGGACAATCATACATTTCTATCTTTGCCAATCCTAAGGCAAAGGGAGCACAAGGCTTCTGGGCAAGATTTCTTCAGAAGGGATTTCCCACGGTCTGAGTTTAAAGCTGAGAGAATGTGACTTGCTCAAGGTCGCCCGATGAGTCTCAATGGCTGAGCAAGGATCTGGATCCTGGCTTCCCAGAATCCTAGTACAATGATCAAACTGTGTTTACACTGTGTTTGTGTACCTCGAAGTCACCATAGAATTCATGATGAATTTCATAGGATTTTCTTAAGGAAAGATATACGGTATTCAGAGGTGGTTTTGCCCATTTCTCCCTTTGAGATATAACTAATTGCAACTGGGATTTGCTAGTGACATCCCAGCCAAATACTAGAATGCAACCATTGAACCAATGGGATCTCTTCACTATTTAAGTCAGGAATCGCCAATAGGATCAATATGCTAGTTGGGAATCACCAACACATTGAAAGTAGAATTGTGGGTCTAAAAGTAGTAGAATCATAAAATCACAGTGTTGGAAGAGACCTTGTGGGCCATCCAGTGCAACCCCCTGCCAAGAAGCAGGAAAATCGCATTCAAAGCACCCCCGACAGATAGCCATCCAACCCCATTCCAGAAATCTGAAATACTCCCATATTGGTGGCTGAGACAGTGACACTATGGTTTCCCGATGGTTCAATGAACCATGCAAAAATTGGGTTGCTGTGAGTTTTCCAGCCTGTATGGCCATGTTCCAGAAGCATTCTCTCCTGAAGTTTCGCCCAGATCCATGGCAGCCATCCTCTGAGGTTGAACCCTGGCCTCCCAGATTCCTATCCCAATGGTCAAACCATTACATCATATGTGTTTATGTGCCTCCAACCTCTGAGGATGCCTGTTGTAGATGTGGGTGAAAAGTGAGGAGAGAATGCTTCTGGAACATAGCCATACAGCCTGGAAAACTCACAGCAACCCAAAGATTCCAGCCATGAAAGCCTTCGACAACATGCAAAATTCCGGCTGTTAGGAATTGTGGAAGTTGTAGTCCAAAACACCTAGAGAGCCAAAGTTTGCACAGGCCTGGTGTAGATGAACCCTGAGTGATAGTTTACATATTCTGTTTTGCAGAAGCTCCCAGAATCCTGGTCTTTGCCGACCATTATATATGCATTCAAAATTATGATAAATGTTGGCAAAGGAAGGTAAGGCAAAACTTAAGGCTGCAAATCCAGCTTTGCTCAAATGCCCGGAACAGCCTCGGAAGACAAAGGCAAGCCTCCCGGCTTCCTTCTTCTACCAAGTCTGCGGAAATGAGCCTTCGGGGTGATTATTTTCCCAGAATCCCACAGACGCTCGCTCGCGCGATGCTTTTGCCTCCAGCCGTTCTGTCACTGCGGCAACATGGCAGTGAAAAAAGGCAAGAGCAGATTGTTTTGGATTAAACTGGGAGGAAGGGATGGAAGGAGACCGACTTGAAGACGCTCGCGTCACCGGCCCTGGGCCTTGCCACTGGCATTGCCAAAGGTCCAAATTCAATCTGAAGAATGTGGCTGTGGAGCCTTTTTGGAAGTCAAGGCTGAAACACCAAAGGCAGGCTCGCATTTGTTGTGATTAGAAGTTGGGTTGCCAGAGGGGAAATGGGAGATTGCGCCTGTGCTTTTAATGAATGCACAGAAGACGGAAGTTCAGCAGGGTTGCTAGCTACCTGGTATATGAAAATCCCCATGCCTACACAAGCCTTAAAGGCAGAGAAACTCTAATACCACATCTGTGTGTGCTTTCACTTTCAACATGGCATTTTCCAGGTCTTCCAGGACAGCCCAGTAGTATTCTGCGCCAGGAGACCTTCATCAAAAGAGGGTCCACATTTATCCACACTTTTGGATATTCATACAAAATCCAGACACATATCTACCGTGCGTTCATGGGTTGTACTATACCGTGCCCAAAGCCAGGACTTAAATCTTCTATTGTACTAGTATATACATCCAGCATTGCCCAGGTGTTGTCTGGACTGCTACCTACCTACTTTCTAGTTTCTCCAGCTCTGAGGAGGCCTACTTCACAATGACTCCATGCTTCTCTTTGTGGCTTTTTCTTTCCTTCCTCCCTTTCCTGCATACACCATCATGCTCTCTCTTTCCTTCCTTCTTTTCTTCCTTGCCTTTCTTCACACACCTTCCTTCTTTCCTTGCCTTCCCTCACACACCTCCTTCCTTCCTCCTCCCTTCCTTGCCTTCCTTCACACACCTCCTTTCATCCTTCCTTTCTTGTCTTCCCTCATACACCTTTCCTCTTACTACCTTATTTGAATTCCATCACCCACCTCCTTTCTTCCTTCCTTGCCTTCCCTCACAGACCTTTCCCCTTCCTTATTTTATTTCCATCACACACCTTCTTTCCTTATTTCCTTCCTTCCTTGCTTTCCCTCACACACCTTTCCCCTTCTTTCATTCTTTGACTTCCTTCACACACCTTCTTTCCTTCCTTCCTTCCTTGCTTTCTCTCACACACCTTTCCCCTTCCTTCCTTCTTTGACTTCCCTCACACACCTTCTTTCCTTCCTTCCTTCCTTCCTTCCTTCCTTCCTTCCTTCCCTTCCTTCCTTGCTTTCCCTCACACACCTTTCCCCTTCCTTCCTTTTTAGACTTCCATCACACACCTTCTTTCCTTCCTTGCTTTCCCTCACACACCTTTCCACTTCCTTCCTTCTTTGACTTCCATCACACACCTTCTTTCCTTCCTTGCTTTCCCTCACACACCTTTCCCCTTCCTTCCTTCTTTGACTTCCATCACACACCTTCCTTCCTTGCTTGCTTTCCCTCACACCTTCCCCCTTCATACCTTCCTCTTCCTTCTTTACTTTCCTCCCTCCATTCCTTCACCTCTTCTTTCTTCCCTTCCATTATCTCCCCTTCTTTCTCTTTCCTTCTCTTCCCTCATCACTTTTCCCCTTTCCTTTTCCTTCATTTCCTCCTTTTTCTTTCTTTTCCATCCCTCACTTCCTTCTCCTCTCCTTCTCTTTATTTCTTTTTTCCTCATACACACGTCACTTTTCCTAGTGACATCACAGAGGGCCACTTTACATAGCAACAGTCAACACTTCCCTTGGCATCAGCCAATCCAGTGACAACACAGAGGGCCACTTCACCTTGCAACAGCCTTTCTGGCACAAACAGACAAACAAAAGAAACATAATTTGACTTTTACATAGAGAGATTGAAAAAGGACTTTAGCAAGAGTGACCTGTAATACACAGATTATGATAGTGGTGGTAGTGGTGATGATGATCTGTTACCTGCCTCTCCTCATGGCTCAAGGTGGGACACGACATAGGTGTGATACACACACACACATATATGTGTGTGTGTGTGCGTATCACACACACACACACACACACACACATATATATATATATATATATATGAAGCTTTTAATCAGAGGCTGGATGACCATCTGTTGGAGATGCTTTGATTGTGCTTTTCCTGCATGGCAGGGGGTTGAACTAGATGGTCCATGTAGTCTCTTCCAACTCTGTTTTTCTATAGGAGACTAAAACAGGTAAGAAGGCAGAAATTCCCTTTTTTGCACAACTACTAAAGGTATAGGATCCTGCTCCAGATTTCAATCTGGCAACCCTATTCTCTCAAAAGGCAAAGGTAGCTTGTTCCGTGCTCCTCTTTTTTTCCCCAGCAAGTCAAAATGTGATGGTGTCATTACAAGCCAGGAATGAATCGACAGCATAAAAGCAACCAGGGAAATCTAGGCTTATATCCACATGTGTAAACAGTGAGTGCCACAAATAAAGAATAGGTTTAATTAACCAGCCCACTAACCTCCCACTGTTTCCAAGACCGGAAATTGCAATTCTTGGAAGGCCATCAGAGTGACTCAAAAAGAAGACGCAATGACAAGAAGACTCAATTTTTAGGAAATTTCACATCCCTATGGGATCTGAATGGGACTCGCAGCCAAACGCCCATTAAGACTAGCTTTAAAATGTCGGTGTTTGATGGCCGGTTGACCGACAACGCAGTGCTTCTGCATCCAGAAAGGGACAGGCTATTTGCAGGGCAAATCAATACAGCAAACAGCTTTCAGAGATGGATTGAGAGGGAGGGAAAAGGCAGGCTGCAAAGCCACAGATCCCAGGTCTTGTTTATTCAGACGTCAAATCCTACCAGACCAATGAGAATTAAGATGTGAGAATTCCGGCTGCCTTACATACACAAGCACGGATAGCTTGCTTTCCCCTGCAAAAGGGCCAAGGAGATGGATGAGCCCTTGTTCTTTCCTCCAGGCGTAGGTTTAAATCTTAGTTTGGATTTGGAGACACAATACAAATGTGATCCTAAAGTTTTCCCAAGGTGATGGCACAGAGTATGTCTAACCCAAATCTAGGAGGCTGCAATAGATAGATAGATAGATAGATAGATAGATAGATAGATAGATAGATAGATAGCCTGGTTGATCGAGGAAAAAAATTGTTTAAAACTCGTTTCGGGTGGCGATTTGATTCTCAAAATGATTTCTGAAATTTTCTGGAAAAATGTTTCAAAATTTCCAAAATTTCAGAATTGCTTCATTAATGGCGTCTGCGATTGCGCAATGTATGAAAAAGTGCAAAAAACCCTCAGTCTGACTCAGGAGGGAAGAAATCCACTTCTTTCCTTCCCTCGCCCTCTTTCTCATTCCTTCCTTCCCTTTTGTCTTTCCTTCCTTCTCTCTTTAATCCCTCTTTCGCCCTCTATCTCCCTCCCTGCCTCGATTCCTTTCCACCCTTTCGTCTTTCTTTCCTTCTCTCTTTCCTTCCTCCTTCCCTCCCTTCCTCTTTCTCCTTCCATCTTTTCCTTCCTTCCCTTTTGTCTTTTCTTCCTTCTCTCTCTCCTTTATCCTTCCCTCCATCCTTCCTTCGCTTCCTCCCTCCCTTCTCTCTTTCCTTCCTCATTCCCTTCCTTCCCTTCCACTCTTTCGTCCCTCCCTACTTCCTTTCCTTTTGTCTTTCCTTCCTTCTCTCTTTCATCCCTCTTTCTCCCTCCCTCTTACCCTTTCATCCTTCTTTCCTTCTCTTTCCTTCCTCCTTCCCTCCCTCTCTTCCCTCCCTCTTTCTTCCATCTTTTCCTTCCTTTCCTTTTGTCTTTCCTTCCTTCTCTCTCTCCTTTATCCTTCCCTCCCTCCCTTCATCCTTCCTTCGCTCCCTCCCTCCCTTCTCTTTCCTTCCTCATTCCCTTCCTTCCATCCATCCTTCCCTTCCACTCTTTCGTCCCTCCCTACTTCCTTCCCTTTTGTCTTTCCTTCCTTCACTCTTTCCTTACTTCCCCACTCCTCCCTTCACTCACTTCCATCCTTCCCTTCCTCCCTTTCGTCCTTCTCTCTTTCCTTCCTCCTTCCATCACTGAGCAGCCAGTCTTCCTAGAAGAGAGTGTTAGTATGCGGCCCCCAAGTTACAAAGTTGGCCCATGCCTGGTGTAGATCCAACTAGGACTCTGGGAGACCAGGCTTTGAAATTCCCGCTCAGCCATGGAAACCAGTTGGTTGACCTTGAGCAAGTCACACTCTCTCTGCTTCAACGGAAGGCAATGCAAGATATTGAACTCATCTGATCAAAGGCTTGGAAATGACTCAAAAAGTCCAGAGTCAGGAGGAAACCCAGGTAGATCTGGCTTTCGGCTGTGAACTCTGTGGGTGGCCCCAAGCGAGCAACCCTCCCCTCCCCTCTCGTCTCCCTTGGCTCAACTTGTCCATCAACACTTATCAGGGAGAACAAAAGTGACTTAACTTCCAGAGAGGTTGGGAATCACATGGCCTGCATGCGGCCCCACCTCCGCCTTTGTGGTCTCCGAGAGCAAAATAAAAGCTTTCCAAAGTGCTGCTGGTTTTTTCCCCCAGCTACTTTTCCTTTTAAAACAGGATAATTGCATGTCCAAGGGGTGTGATCCTCTCCTAAAGCAAAACACTACACCAGTGGATATGGGGCCTGCACGGTATTTGTGTTTTATTGGATGCAATTTACAGCTTTGTGCAAACTGCCTTGAGTCTCACCTTGAGAGAAAGACAAGATATGCAAGAAGGAACTAACGCATGGGGATCAGGAACAGCTTTGATATTTACGGTAACTAATTTATACTGAACCTACTGCAGGATTTTCTCAGGCCCCATCTGCACTGACATATAACCCAGTTTCTCGATGCAGATTATTTGCTTTGAACTGGATTACATGAGTCTACACTGCCACATAAGAGGCCTTCAGTGGCACAATGGGTTAAACCAGGGCTGCCCAGGAAGTTGATCGCGATCGACCAATCGACCCCAGGACCGAAGGAGGTCGATCCCAGCCGGATGGGGCGCTTCTCAGAGGGGGCGGAGCCAGGCCGTGCCAAGCCCTGCCCCTCCCCCGGCTTCAGCACTCCCAGCAGCTTCTCTAGGCTTGAGGATGGCAATGCCAAGCCAGTGGTGGCATAGCTAGCACAAGGCTGGCTTGGCATTGCCATCCTCAAGCCTGGAGAAGATTCTGGGAGCTCCAAAGCCAGAGGGGAGGGGGCGGGGCTTGGCGCAGCCTGGCTCCGCCTCCCTCTGGCTTGCGCTCTACCAGCAGCTTCTCCAGGCTTGAGGATGGCAATGCCAAGCCAGCTTTGTGTTAGCTATGTCACCACTGATTTTGCATTGCCATCCTCAAGCCTGGAGAAGCTGCTGGGAGCTCCAAAGCCAGAGGGAGGAGGGGGGGCTTGGCGCGGCCTGGCTCTGCCCCCCCTCTCGCTTTTGCTCTACCAACAGCTTCTCCAGGCTTGAGGATGGCAATGCCAAGCCAGTGGCGGCATAGCTAGCACAAGGCTGGCTTGGCAATGCCATCCTCAAGCCTGGAGAAGCTGCTGGTAGAGCTGAAGCCAGAGGGGGGCAGAGCCAGGCCACGCCAAGCCCCGCACCCGCCCTTCCCCTCTTTTCTCCAGCCTTGAGGAGGTAGGTAGATCTTTCTGACTTGTTTTTATTATAAGTAGCTCGCATGCTGCAAAAGTGTGGGCACCCCTGGGTTAAACCCTTGTGCCTGCAGGAATGCTGACCGAAAGGTCAGCGGTTCATACCTAGGAAGTGAGGTGAGCTCCAATCTGTCAGCTCCAGCTTCTGGAAGTTATTGTCATGGGGAAAAGGAGTCTCCACTAAAGCTTTATCTCCAACCCTTGTTTCCACAACAAGCTACATTTTTTTTCCAAAATCCAATGATCACAGGGAGAGAAAGTGAGGTGAAATCTTCTGAACAAGGACATGGATAGCAAAACAAACACCATAAGGATGTTAACCCTTCTCTATGCTATCCAAATCATGCATGTATGTGTTTTGTATTTGTTCCACCTTGTCCGAATACCTGATCAATGCCTCCCAAAGCAGTTACTATACTCTCAACTCAAGAACGGGAAACAGAATGTTGGAGGACAGGAAAAGAGACTGAAAGATGGGCTTAAAGCCAACCTCAAAACCTGTGACAAGGACACCGAGAACTGGGAAGCTTTGGCCCTTGAGTGCTCTAACTGGAGGTCAGCTGTGACCAGCAGTGCTGCAGAATTGGAAGAGGCATGAATGGAGGGCAAAAGGGAGAAACGTGCCAAGATAAAGCTGTATCAAGCCAACCCTCACCAGAAGCACCTTCCACCTAGGAACCAATGTCCTCACTGTGGGAGTACATGTGGATCAAGAATAGGGCTCCACAGTCACCTACATATCCACGGCCAAGACACTACTCTTGAAGGGCCATCATCCTTGAGCTATGAGGGATTTCCTAAGTAAGTAAGTATGTGTGTGTGTGTGTATCTCCAAAGAATAGATAGAGATAAAGATTATTATTATTATTTATTTATTTCCAACATTTCTACCCCGCTCTTCTCTACCCCCGAGGGGGGACTCAGAGCGGCCTAACAAAAGGCACAATTCGAAGCCAACATAATAAAATACAATATAAAACCAAAAACAATATAAAACCAAAAACATATTATTATTACCGTATTATTATTATTATTATTATTATTATAGGCTGGAGTTAGGTAAGGTAAAGGTTTTCCCCTGACATTAAGTCTGGTCATGTCCGACTCTGGGGGATGGTGCTCATCTCCATTTCTAAGTCGAAGAGCCGGCATTGTCCATAGACACCTCCAAGGTCATGTGGCCAGCATGACTGCATGGAGTGTCACTACCTTCCCGCCGGAGCGGTACCTATGGATCTACTCACATTTGCATGTTTTCAAACTGCTTGGTTGATAAAAGCTGGGGCTGACAGCAGAAACTCACGTCGTTCCCTGGATTCGAACATGCGACTTTTTGGTCAACAAGATTAGTAGCTCAGTGGTTTAACCCAGTGTTTCTCAACCAGTGTGCCGGGGCACACTAGTGTGCCATGAGCGATCATCAGATGTGCCGTGGGAAATTGGAACCTCCAGAAAGGGTGTGTGTGTGAATAGAGTCTAGTGTGTTAAAGCATAAAAACCCTAAGAAACCTACCTCGATAAAGGCACAAAATTACAAACACCCCCCCCCCCACCTCCCCACCCGTTGTCTACTTGGTATCTCCCTCTCCAGGTATTGGGAAGGCCCGCCTCCCTTTCCCCAAGTAGAGACCTCCTCTTGCCTCCTGGGGGTTCTGTGTGGGAAGTTTGGCCCAGTTCTATCATTGGTGGGGTTCAGAATGCTCTTTGATTGTAGGGGAAGTATAAATCCCAGCAGCAACAACTCCCAAATGTCAAGATCTATTTCCCCTGAACTCCATCTGCCTTCACATTTGGGCATATTGAGTATTCATGCCAAGTTTGGTCCTGATCCAACATTGTTTCAGTCCACAGTGTTCTCTGGTATAGGTGAACTACAACTCCAAAACTCAAGGTCAATGCCCACCAAACTCTTATAGCATTTTCTCTTGGTTATGGGAGTTCTATGTGAGAAGTTTGTGTCTTTCTGCCATTCCTGCCAGGATATCTATGTTGTGTTCATCGAAACAGGCCCAGGTTTCACACTGAGTGTATAAATACATTTAGAAACATATTAACTATATGTATTTCTGTGTTAGAGTGTCGTTTTGTGTCATTTTGATTGGTGGTGTGCCCCAGGATTTTGCAAATGTAAAAAGTGTGCCGAGGCTCAAAAAAGGTTTAACCCACTGTGCCACCAGGGCTCCAAGGCTGGAATTACACTTAACAAAAGTACCTGTTCTGACTTACATACAAATTGAACTTAAGAACCCATCTTGTTTGTAACATGGGGACTACCTGTTTTGGCCTTCTGACAAATCTTTCGAGTTGGCTTCTTTCCGATATGATAATAATGGGGATGTATTTTGATGCAGGATGAAGGAGAACACATCTATCAAGGGTCTGACATGCCCATATCCATCTGAAGCACCCTCCTGCTCATCCACTCCAGTTGGATGCCACTCTGGCCATTCGCCTTGGACAAAACTCAAGATGAGTGTAATGCCTCCCACACCTTCTCGGCTTGCTTCTCCGAACAGAGGAACTGCCTGACAGCAAAGCAAGGTGTTGGATCAAACAGATGCATATCAGCTTCCTCACAACAGATGGGAAGCCACAACAGGGAGGAGACGGAGGGGAGGGAAATGAAGGAGGAGATAAAACAAGGTCACCAATCTCTAGTGAGATTAATGGCTTTATCTACACTCAGGCCTTCCATTATGGACAGAAAGGCTGCAGGAGGAATTCTCACCCAAGAAAACCATGCAAAGAGAGCAGAAGAAGAGGACAGCAAGTTATCAAAGGGTGCATCTACACCAGGGGTGGGCAATTATTTTTTCCAAGGGGCCACACGAGAGCCAAAAAATAATATGGAGGACCGCACCTAAAGGCGGAACTACATTCTAATCTACATAAATTATTTATTTATTTACTTACTTACTATATTTACTATATATATTACACATCATTAATAGTCATATATTATTAGTATTAATATCATAATTATTATTTTATAGTATATATATATATATAGACATTATAATATATTGAAATTATAATATAATATAATATAACATTATATTATATTATTTATTATTATAATTATAAAATTATTATACAATACTAATAAAAACCACTAAAATTAAATTAAATTCAAGAGGACAAGATGCGAACCAAGATGAAGGCTGACACCCTGAAGAGAGGAAGGATCCCAAGATGGAATGGCCCAATATTAATATTAATATTAGTAATAAGACTTGACTGCAACAGGGTGAAGTCTCCCCGCCCTCTCTCTCTTCTCTCTCTCCTCCGCCTCGAGGGAGGGAGGGAGGGAGGGAGGAAGGGAAGAGCGCGTGCAGTCCTAAGCTGTAGTAAGAGGAGGAGCACAGGGGCGGGGCCTGGGGCGGTAAGGGGCGGGGCCTCGTTCTGATTGGCGCCGCGCCGCACGGAAGCACTTTGTTTTCTATGCTAATGAGGGCGGAGCAGAGGCTTGTGGATATTTACGTTGAGGTGGGAGCCACCGCCCTTCATTTCTTTTTTTTAAAAAAAATCTTTACCCACATGGTTTTCTCCTCCCTTGGTGGCTTCCTCACTCCACCCCACCCCCCACGCTCGGCTGGTGCCACGGCTGCCATCATCCCCGTCACTAAGGCCGCAGCAGCGCTCGCCTTCCCGCCACTTCCCTGTGCACTCCCAACTGGGGGGAGGGAGGAGGAGGAAGGGCGGCTCCAGGAGAGGACGGTGAAAGAGGCAGTTGTTCGCTGGTGGGTGTGGAGGGAGCGCGCGCTAGCTGCTGCTCCTGTTGTTGAGTTGCTCGCAGAGTGCTCCCGCTGCAGGCGCGGATCACCTCCAGGGATGGCAGGCACTCTAAAGCCGCCGCTCCTCTGCCTGTCTGTCAACACAGGCCCCACAGAGCCCACAAAGAGATGGCGGCAGCGGCACCCCTTCCTCTTCCCCCCCCCCGATGCCCTTCTTTCAGGCCACACAGATTCAGCTGCCGGGCCGCTGCCGGGCCGCGGGCCATAGGTTGCCCACTCCTGATCTACACCGTAGAATTGATGCAGTTTGATATCACTTTCAGTGCCATGTCTGAATGCAATATAATCGCAGTAGTAGTAGCACCAAGGGCCCTTTCGCACAGCCATATAACCCAGAATATCCAGGCAGATAATCCACAATATCCGCTTTGTACTGGATTATCCGAATCCAGTTCAATGTGGATTTTATACAGCTGTGCAGAAGGGGCCTGAGTCATGGCAGTCAAAGTAGAGTCAAACTGCATTAATTCTGCAGTGTAGATGCAACCCAAGACTCCAAGACAAGGATGGAGGGGAGAAAAATCATAGCTTGAATAAGCAAACTTTGGGGCAAAGCAGAGCTTGGGAAAACAAAGCAACTTTTTGGGACTACAGATCCCAGAATCCCCTATCTGGCACAGCCAGGCTCATGGCCCTAGCTTCAATACTTCTGGTGGATTCTATTAACATGCAAGATAATTTTATGTAGAGGGTAGAGATGGAGATGTGTCTCCAATGCAACACCAAAGAGTTAAATATACGAACAGTATCATCCCTGCTGCCTCCAGTCATTCATAATGCTAATATTGACTAAATAAGCATTTAAATGATGGTCTCTATGCACAGGCGACAGTACCTGAAATGTAAGCAATTCCAGACCAAAGACGGGAACGCATTAATTTTCCAATTCAGAGCTGCACACTCACTGGAGATTTTCCAATCAAGCTGCACAGATTATTTACATAATTCTGCAGCTTTGTCTTACACTATCTTACAACTCCCATCATACCCTAGATATGCGTATTTGGAAGAAGGATCCAAATATGTCTAGAATCCTGCCTGAAATCCACTCTCCAGGCCATTCCGGTGCCATATTTCTGTTTGAAACAATGGCCAGGGTCCCATTGGTAGACACCCTCTCATTGGCATCAAAGGGAGCCCTGTGTTTGTGTGTGTGTTTGGTGTCAGGAGCGACTTGAGAAACTGCAAGTCACTTCTGGTGTGAGAGAATTGGCTGTCTGCAAGGACATTGCCCAGATGTTTTGCTGTTTTGCCATCCTTGTGGGAGGCTTCTCTCATGTCACCACATGGGGAGCTGGAGCTGACAGAGGGAGCTCATCTGTGCTCTCCCCGGATTCGAACCTCCGACCCGTCGGTCTTCAGTCCTGCTGGCACAAGGGTTTAACCCACTGCACCACTGAGGGCTCCAGTGTGGTATAATGGGCTAAGTGTTGGACCTAGAGTGCATCTACACTCTAGAATTAATGCAGTTTGACATCACTTTACCTGCCATGGCTCAATACTATTGAATCCGGGGAGTTTGCAAGGGCTTTAGCATTCTCTGCCAAAGAGTGCCATACCAAATTACCAGGCCACAAACTGGGACCCATGGGCTGCTCTTCTGCAACAGAAGTTATTCATGCATGGTATAGTTTGCTGTCCATATCTTAGAGTTAGAGTTGTCCACTTCTGTGGAATAATGTCCAGGGGGGAAGAACTCTTGTCTGCTTGTATAAATGTTGCTATTGACCACCTTGATTAGCATTTAATGGCCTTGCAGTTCCAAGCTCTGGCTGCTTACTGCCTGGGGGAATCCTTTGTTGGGGGTGGTAGCTGGATCTGATTGTTTCTTGTCTGGAATTCCCCTGTTTATGAGTGTTGTACTAATACTACACAGCATAATAACACTAGGGATGAGATGCAGGGAGCCCATGATAATGACATCAGGGAGCTCATGAGTTGCCCATTCCACAGCTGTAAGACATACACAAACAACGTGTGATGTGTCGGCAAAAAAGCCAATGGGATTTTGGCCTGCATTAATAGGAGTCTACTGCCTAGATCCAGGGAAGCCATGCTACACCACTATTCTGCCTTGGTTAGACCACATCTGGAATACCATGTCCAATTCTGGGCACCACAATTGAATTGAGATATTGGCAAGCTGGAATGTGTCCAGAGGAGGGCGACTAAAATGATCAAGGATCTGGAGAACAAGCCCTATGAGGAGCGGCTTTAAAAGCTGTTTATGTTTAGCCTGAAGAATAGAAGGCTGAGAGGAGACATGAAAGTCATGTATAAGTATGTGTGACGGAGTCATAGGAAGGAGGGAGCAAGCTTGTTTTCGGCTGCCCTGGAGACTAGGATGCAGAACACCGGGAATGTGGCGCAGCTGGCTAAGTGTCAGCTGCATAAGATCTCTCTGACCAGTAGGTCATGAGTTCGAGGCCTGCCCGGGTCGAGGTGGGTGCTCAACTTTAAGTGTAACCTGCTGTCGACCTTTGCAGCCTGAAAGACAGTTCACTTGTCACGTAAGAGATAAAGGTACCACATTAAGTGGGGAGGCAAATTTTGACTGAATTATGAGGACATAAAGAACTCCAGGAATCGCTGAGGAATGCAGA
Source organism: Anolis apletophallus (assembly GCA_030556195.1). NCBI lineage: Eukaryota > Metazoa > Chordata > Lepidosauria > Squamata > Anolidae > Anolis > Anolis apletophallus. Next base: position 20,651,463 of record JARBWK010000013.1, read on the forward strand.
GGAACAACAAAGGGACACTGGAAAATGCTGAGAGAGATGAGGAGTGTGTCAGCTCCCTCTGGTGGCCAGAGGTTTGCCTCTGTTTTGTCTATATATGTCTAAATATGTCATATATGTTGTCTATATATGTTGAACTGCAGGGACTGTCTGCAAGTATGTGTACTGTAATCCGCTCTGAGTCCCCTTCGGGGTGAGAAGAGCAGAATATAAATAAATAAATAAATAAATAAATAAATAAATAAGAACAATGGATTCAAACTACAAGAATGGAGATTCCATCTGAACATTAGGAAGAACTTCCTGAATGTGTGAGAGAACTGTTCAGCAGTGGAACTCTCTGCCTTTGTAGTGTGGTGGAAGCTCCTTCTTTGGAGGCTTTTAAACAGAGGCTGGATGGCCATCTGTCCAGGGGTGCTTTGAATGCAATTTCCCTGCTTCTTGGCAGAATAGGGTTGGACAGGATGCCCCACCAGGTCTCTTCCAACTCTAGGATTCTGGGATTCTATGAACATCTGATCCACAGTTCTTGGATGGCACCCAGTTTCCTCCCTGCTTTTGGTATTGTTGTTAAGAAGAATGGTTCCATCCCCTTCTCTCGGTTTCTCCTTCCAAGGTGCTGTTTTACTCAAAAAGTTTTGTTTGGAGTGACCAAGGTCAGCCAATTCCCTTATCGAGAGCCCAGCAGGCGAGGCAGAGACAGATGGCCCTGGAGAGAGCTAATGGAAGCTGGCAACCTTGCCAACCCTGGTCAAAGATCAAGCCACCGAGGCCCAGCATCCTCCCCTCTTCAGTGATAAAACCGATCTTCTGTGGCAGTTGTTTCCTCCACCTCTGCCCTGGGCAGCCAAGGGCAGAGGCAAGGGCTTCCATCAAAACTCCCTGAGCCAGCCTTCCGAAGTCAAAAAGGCAACGAACCCAGACTGCAGAAGCTAATAGCTGTAGTCTTCTCACTTTCTCCAAGACCAAAGGAGGAGGGAATGGGGGATAGTGCTAACAATAGAAATGTGTTCAGTATCCCATAAACATTTGCCTGGGATGATAATAACAATGATGATGACGACTATTTTTATTTTTTATTATTATTATTAATTATTTTTTATTATTATTAATTATTATTATTAATTAATGAGGCCATGCTAATGAGAACACAGCTGCGCTGGGCAGGGCATGTCTCTAGGATGGAGGACCTCCGCCTCCCAAAGATACTACTCTACGGTGAACTCGCCACGGGTCAGCGCAAGAGAGGCACCCCCAAAAAGAGATATAAGGATTCCCTGAAACAACATCTCAGACTCGGCCAGATTGATCACCAACAATGGCCCACCCTGGCCTCACATCGGGAGGCATGGAGACACACTATCCACAATGCGGCGGCCTCTTTCGAGAAGACACGCCGAATGGGTCTCGAAGAGAAACGACGACGCAGAAAGAACCGCAACTTGGAAACGACATCACCCAAAGAGACTTTCTGCTGTGCTTTCTGCAACCAAACTTGCTTATCTCAGATTGGTCATCAACGCGCTTGTTAAAAGCGTGGGATGAGTCCTTCCTAAGAATCTTCATTCGTGAAGTAATGCCGAGACATATTATTATTATTATTATTATTAGATGCACAGCAAGATTAGTACACAGCATCGAGATCACTATGCTGCCTGTTGTATTGGATCCCATGTTATTATTATTTATTATTTAAAACTTTTGAATCCCGATCTTCTCACCTCCGTAGAGGGACTCAGACCGGCAGACAGCGAGAACTCAATGCTAACATTGAATGTTTTAAAGATTGACTACCCTTTAAAGAAATTTAAAAAGAAAATAGAGGATGCGAATGAAGTGAGCACCATGAAGAACCTAGAAAATGGATAAGTGAAACTAAGGTATTAGTCTTGTGGATACAGGGATCATACCTACGATTTCTGACTGCCCCAGGGACTAGCCATCTATACCAATGTTTTTCAACCTTTTTTGAGCCGCGGCACATTTTTTACATGTACAAAATCCTGGGGCACACCACCAACCAAAATGACACAAAATGACACTCTAACACAGTAATACATAGAGTTAATATGTTTTTAAATGTATTTATACACTCAGTGTGAAACCTGGGCCTGTTTTGATGAACACAACATAGATATCCTGGCAGGAATGGCAGAAAGACACAAACTTCCCACACAGAACTCCCATAACCAAGAGAAAATGCTATAAGAGTTTGGTAGGCATTGACCTTGAGTTTTGGAGTTGTAGTTCACCTACGCCCAGAGAGCACTGTGGACTCAAACAATGTTGGATCAGGACCAAACTTGGCATGAATACTCAATATGCCCAAATGTGAACACAGATGGAGTTTGGGGAAAATAGAACTTGACATTTGGGAGTTATAGTTTCTGGGATTTATAGTTAACACACAATCAAAGAGCATCCTGAACTCTTGCAACAATGGAATTGAACCAAACTTGGCATATTGAACTCTCATTACCAACAGAAAGTACTGAAAGGGTTTGCTTGGGAACTGACCTTGAGTTTGGAACTTGTAGTTCACCTACACCCAGAGAGCACTGTGGACTCAAACAATGTTATGTTATGTTGTTGTTTGTTTTCTATCCAGAATCACAATGTTGGAAGGAGGCTCACCACTTTAAGGTCCCTAAAACAGGCATGGGAAAACTTCGGCCCTCTGGGTGCTTTGGGCTTCAACTCCCACCATTCCTAACAGGTTCCAATTTCCCACGGCACACCTGATGATCGTGTCACGGCACACCGGTTGGGAAACACTGATCTATACACACAACACACAACTTTAAATAAGGAAGACTTCTGAGGACACGTCCTTTAATGATACGTCAAACCCTGCAAATAAATCTTTAGGTGTTGCCAGGGCTGGATAGGGGGAGAGGAAAGTTCATTTTCCACGTCGCTTGAAAACAGCAATTATAAATTTCAGTGAAAGATGCTCCTCCCCAGGCCAGCAATATTTCTCCAGCTTTGAAAGAAGGCAGAAGGGCGAAGGTTGGGAGTGGGGAGAACATAAACACTTTTTTTTTCTTAAAATGTACTGCAGGCTGAAAATATTATTTAAGAACACAGATGAAATTTTAATCTAAGGCCCGCCAGCTTGCACCCTCGCTGTGCTTGACATCAGAGGAAGGAAAGAAAGAAAGGGAGGGAGGGAGGTGAAGATGAACTTTCTCCAATTCTGAACCCAAGGAAGAGGAGCATGGCACAGTCCAGGAGGCACAGCAGTCTCCAAAGAGGAAAAAAGTTTCCCATAGTTTCTATTCCTATGATACAACTTGACAAAACACATGGTCTAGTGCAGGGGTGCCCACACTTTTTCAGCAAGCGAGCTACTTATAATACAACCAAGTCAGAAACATCTACCTACCTCCTCAAGGCTGGAGAGGGGAGGGCCGTGGGCGGGGCTTGGGGCGGCATGGCTCCACCCCCTCCCCGGCTTTGGCACTCCCAGCAGCTACTCCAGCCAGGAGGGCACGGCCAAGCCCTCCTCAAGCTAGCTATGCCACCACTGGCTTGGCACTGCCATCATCAAGCCTGGTGAAGCTGCTGCTAGAGCTGAAGCCAGAGGGGGGCGGAGCCAGGCCGCACCAAGCCCTGCCCCCTCCCACTGACTTTGGAGCTCCCCGCAGCTTCTCCAGGCTTGAGGATGGCAGTGCCAAGCCAGTGGTGGCATAGCTAGCACAAGGCTGGCTTGGCCATGCCATCCTCAAGGCTGGAGCAGCTGCTGGGAGTGCCGAAGCCGGGGGAGGGGGTGGGGCTTGGTGCAGCCTGGCTATGCCCTCTCTGAGAAGCGTCCAATGCAGCTGGGATCGACCTCCTTCGGTCCCGGGATCGACTGGTCGATCATGATCGACTTCCTGAGCAGCCCTGGTCTAGTGGTTTGAGTATTGGACCATGACTCTGGAGACCAGGATTCGGATCTCTGGTTGGTCATTGAAACCCAGTGGATGCCTTTGGGTGAATCACAGTCTCTGAACATCTATTGCCAAGCAACTACGTTATAGAGTCACCTTATGGTCAACTAAAGATTGGGAATGACTTGAAAGCACACAACAAACAAGGACAACAACATCAAGGAGAAGGATCTCAATGAGTCATTGCATCTCTTAGCTGGTTGCTTCCATGTTGGGATGAGCTCCATTATCTCTAGGTTTTCATCCGAACCTCTGAGGACTATTTTGGGATGTTGAACCCATCATAGAGTCACCTTATGATCGACTAAACCAGGGGTGCCCACACTTTTTCAGCATGCGAGCTACTTATAATAAAACCAAGTCAGAAAGATCTACCTACCTCCTCAAGGCTGAAGAGGGGAGGGGGTGGGGCTTGGTGGGGCCTGGCTCCACCTCCCTCTGGCTTCATTAGAGCGGAAGCCAGAGGAAGCGGAGCCAGGCTGTGCCAAGCCCTGCCCCCTCCCCTCTGTCTTTGGAGCTCCCAGCAGCTTCTCCAGGCTTGAGGATGGCAATGCCAAGCCAGTGGTGACATAACTTACACAAGCCTGGCTTACCATTGCCATCCTCAAGCCTGGAGAAGCTGCTGGTAGAGCAGAAGCCAGAGGGGGACGGAGCCAGGCTGCGCCAAGCCCTGCCCCCTCACCTCTGGCTTTGGAGCTTCCAGCAGCTACTCCAGGCTTGAGGATGGCAATGCCAAGCTAGCCTTGTGCTAGCTATGCCACCACTGGCTTGGCATTGCCATCCTCAAGCCTGGAGGAGCTGCTGGGAGTGCCGAAGCTGGGGAGGGGCAGGGCTTGGCATGGCCTGGCTCCGCCCCCTCTGAGAAGCACCCCTTCCGGCTGGGATCGACCTCCTTCGGTCCCGGGATCGACTGGTCGATCGCGATCGACCTCCTGGGCAGCCCTGGATGAAACATTGGGAATGACTTGAAGGCACACAACAAACAAGAACAAGGATCACAATGAGTCTTTGCATCTCTCAGCTGCTTGCTTCCATGCTGGGATGAGTTCCAGCATCTCTGGGTTTTCATCCGAACCTCCAAATCATTTTGGGATGTTGAACTGTATCCCACCAAATCAGTACAGCATCTTCATCAGGACCAGAGATGCGACATTTCCAAACATTGTGAAGCCATGGCATGGAGGTAGGGAATTCCTCGTTTTGGGTGGAAACAAAATGGACATTTCTGGAGGACAACCGAAAAGCTCGGTTTTAGCATGTTTTACAGATTGAAAAGGGCACCAACATGATGTGATGTTGGGCTATGGTTTTTGAGACCAAGTTGGAAAGGAACTAAGAAATCCTGCTACTCCACTGCAAAAAATGTATATTGGGACAGTCAGGTGAAAATTCAAACTTTTAAAAGCCAAAATTCAGAATAAAATAGATGTAGCACCGCTCTTTGACGTCGAAGCAACCTTTTTATCTTTTTTTTTATCCTCTCCCATATTGGAAAGGCATCCATAACCTTTTTGGGAAGATCATCATCTCCACAACCTTTTGGATAGGATGACCTTTTGGAGATTAAGTGGCATGCACACCATTTGGAATAATCACAATCATCTTGCACAGGGGAGCCTATGGTTTTCTAGTTCACCAACTCATCATAAGTTCTCCATGTTGCAACACTGTAAATCCATGACTGCGTAGATTCACAGCAGCCTCGCCATTCGAGCTTCCATAATCCCCTGATTTCTACACTCAGGTGAATGGATGTGCCAGGTGCCTGATGCATAGGTTACCAACTCCTGCATAATCAGTTACCGGTACATGCATTGTGCAGCCTCAGATTATCTGAGTGTAAACTGCAAGAAAGGGTTTGAGCAACTGGTATGAAATCAATCTGGACTTGGCAGATCCTTCAAAGCCTGATCTAAGTAGGCATTAGATTAAAGAAAATGAGAACTGAGGCAAAGACTGGTATTCGGTGTTCCGGAACCTGAGGGGTTTGGTTTACATTCTTTAAAACAGTGTTTCTCAAACTTCCTAATGCCACGACCACTAAATACAGTTCCTCATGTTGTGGTGACCCCCAAACATAAAATTATTTCCATTGCTACTTCAGAACTGTCATTTTGCTACTGTTATGAATCATAATGTAAATACCCAATATGCAGGATGTATTTACATTCACTTGGACCAAATTTGGCACAAATACCCGATACGCTCAAATTTGACTACTGGTGGGTTTGGGGGGGGGGTTGATTTTATCATTTGGGAGTTGTAGTAGCTGGGATTTATAGTTCACCTACAATCAACGAGCATGCTGAACTCCACCAATGATGGAATTGAACTAAAGGGCGCACAGAACTCCCATGGCCAAAAGAAAATACTGGAAGGCTTTGGTGGGCATTGACCTTGAGTTTTGGAGTTGTAGTTCACCTACATCCAGAGAGCACTGCGGACTCAAACAATAATAGATTTGGACAAAATTTGGCACAAATACTCAAAATGCCCAAATGTGAACACTGGTGGATTTTGGGAAAAATAGACCCTGACATTTGGGAATTGTAATTGCTGGGATTTATCGTTCACCTACAATCAAATAGCATTCTGAACCCCACCAACAATCGAATTGAGCCAAACTTCCCACACAGAACCCCCATACCTTGAAGGGACTCGCTGACACAAACCTCTCTCCAGCCTTGCACTCTCTCCCTTGCCCACACATGTGAACCAAACACGCCTGCTCTCCCCTCACTACTTGGAGTCTTAATAACAGCCCTCCCCTTGGCTGAGAGGCCGGCCAATCACAGGAGAGTAGGGCTTTTGGTGGGAAGCTTTGCCCTCTGTTTCCAAAAAGGAAGAGAAGGATAGGCGGAGAGATCTTTAGCCTTCTCTGGCAAAGAGGTTCCTTAGACCAGTGTTTCCCAACCGCTGTGACGCGGCACAGTAGTGTGTCGAAACGGACATCCTGCTGTGCCACAAGAAAAGCTCTCTGCCTCCCTTCCTTCCCTCTTCCTCCTGCCAAACTCCTGCTGCTTGGGGGAGGAGGAGGAAGGGCCAGGCAGTGGCGAAGAAAAAGAAGGGGCCAGGTCGCCACCTCCTTCGGCCGTTTCCCCAGCCAGCCTCCAATCCGCCATGACTCTCGCCCTCCCTCGCTGAAGCCGCGCGGAGGAGCCCCGCCCACTGAAGGCTGTCCATGACTCCCGCCCCTCACTCGCACTGCCTCCTCAAGGCTGGAGAAGCTGTGGGAGAGCTGAAGCCGGGGGAGGGGGTGGGGCATGGTGCGGCCTGGCTCCGCCCCCTCCCCCTGGCTTCAGCTCTCCCACAGCTTCTCCAGCCTTGAGGGGGCAGTGCCAGGCCAGCATTGTGCTGGATCTGCCACTGCTGGCTTGGCACTGCCCCCTCATCGCAGGAGAAGCTGTGGGAGAGCTGAAGCCGGCGGGAGGGGCGGGGCATGGCACGGCCTGGCTCCTCCCCCTCCCCCACCTTTGGCACTCCCAGCAGCTGCTCCCAGCAGGCCACCATCCCCCAGCCGTTCTTTACTGTGTTCGTGTGTCATTTTGTGTCATTTTGGTTGGTGGTGTGCCCTCAGATTATTTCAATGTTAAAAGTCTGCCGCGGCTCAAAAAAGCTTGGGAAACACTGCCTTAGACCATCAGAAATATGTTTTCTGGTGGTCTTTGGCGACCCCTCTGAATCCCCCTCACAACTCCCCAGGGGTCTTGACTCCCAGCTTTAAAGCTTCAAGCCCTTAAGTTTTGACTCATGAATTTGAAAAAAGCCTCTGATTTCATTTGCCCTACAAGGTGATAGTATAAACTCGTGTGCAAGTGTAGAAATTTTAGTCTAAAACCTAACTCCAAAAATATTGGGTCACCTAATTCATGGGCTGCCTCAAAATTCATAATCTTGCCTTCATCTTCAACATAAGGTTGATTTATCCCCAGGTATATATGGCATATCCTTCTGCCGATCAGTCACAAAGAGCAGCAAAGAGAGTTAAACCTCTAAGTTGTTTCCTAATATCATCTTATCCATGTGATTCCGAGTTAATATTGCCAACCGGTGCGCAAGCCCCCGGAGACGAATTATCTGCAACGTAAGCATGCAAAAAATGAAATTAAAAATTACGCTCAAGCAAATCCAAACTGACTTCTAACAGCCCGCTCTCCCCGGTTTCCAAGGCCTCACAAGGTGCTTGCTTTGAAGCTCATCTTTCCCCATATCCGTAAGGGCTAGAAACTTGAAAAACAAACAAACAAGGGGGGGAAACCGTGCATTTTCTTTTCATGATGGATTCTTTGCCCGGCAGAAATTTCTCTGCTTTGCAGTTCCCTTTTTGCGGAAAGATAATCTTTGCCCACGTATTTTATTACCTGAACTGAATTTGGAAGTTTCTCCTAACCTTTATCCTCGGTTGACCTTCCTGTAATTTAAATCCGTGCTCCTCCTCTGCTGTTCTCGGTGGATGTAGTTAATGGTTGTTTCCCCTATTCCTTTCAATCCTCTTTACATTTCTGAATTCTCACTAAGAACCAATGAAATGCAGCCTATTAAGGGAAAGAGAAATAAGCTCGGAAGCCAACAGTTCGAATTTCACCCCAACTGTGCCCTCGAGTGAATAAGTCGCTCAAATTCGGTCCATAAGCTGCAATGGGAAGATAACAGTCCCATACCTCAAACGGAAGAATTACCCAAAGAGATGACAAGAACCAAGTATTCTGGAAATGTATTGTTGTAGGCTTTCACGGCCGGAATCATTGGGTTGCTGTGAGTTTTCCGGGCTGTACGGACATATTCCAGAAGCATTCTCTTCTGACATTTTGCCGACATTTGCTGGAAACTTGGCAATAGGGATTTATATACCCGTGGAATGTCCAGGGTGGGAGAAAGAAGTCTTGTCTGTTGGAAACAAGTGTGAATGTTGCCATTGACCACTTTGATTAGCACTGTACAGCCTTGCAGCTTCAAAGCATAGCTGCTTCCCACCTTGGGGAATCCTTTGTTGGGAGGAGTTCTCTGGCCCTGATTGTTTCCTGTCTGGAATTCCCCTATTTTTAAGTGTTGTTCTTTATTTTCTCTCCTGATTTTGGAGGGTTTTTTTAATACTGGTATCTGGATTTTGTTCATTTTCATGTTTTTTGTTGAAATTGTCTATATCAGGGGTGCTCATTAGGTAGATCGCGATCTACTGGTAGATCGTGTAGGGCGTCCTGGTAGATCGCAAGCAGGGCGGGAGGAAGGCTCAGTCCCGCCCCGTAGGCTCCCGACGCCGCCCAGGTGCAGAAGGAGGTTGGACCGGATGGCCCTTGGAGGTCTCCTCCTATTCTAGGAACCCATTGTTATTATTATTATTATTACTATTATTACTATTCTTATCAGAGGCTGAATGGCCATCTGTGAAGAATGCTTTGATTGTGTTTTTCCCTTATGGCAGAAGGAGGTTGGACTGGACCTTGGAGGTCTCCTTCTACTCTAGGAACATATTGTTGTTGTTACTATTATTATTACTATTATTAGCAGAGGCTGAATGAATATAATCATCATTATTATTATGAATAAATTCAGAGGCTTATTATACTCAAATTTAGTTGAATCCAGTCTTAAAATATATTAAATGGCTCTCACTGAAATAATTTTCCAAATATTTTGCTTTTATGGCTCTCTGAGTAGTGGGTCAGTAGATCATTTTGACTTGGTTGTTTTATAAGTAGCTCGCATGCTAAAAAAAAGTGTGAGCACCCCTGGTCTACATGCTTGTAGATTTCATTGGCTTCTCTGTAGTCAGACATGGTGGGTGTTAAAGGGGTCCAGCATTTCTGTGTTCTCAAATAATATGCTGTGCTCACAAGCTGAGCCTGTCTTGAAATGGCTTCCCATGCCCCTCCAAATGTTAGTAAAGCTACAATTCCTTTTAAATTTAGGGGAGCTGCAATGAATGATTCCTGGGAACACAATGCTACCAACATTCACCCATCTCGGGATGTACTAACAAGGTCTTACCGACATTCATCCTCTTGTTCAAAGCACTACCTCACATTGGCTCTGTGTGAAGATTTAGGGAGCTGTAAGACAACCCCTTTGCCATTGTTCTGAATCAAAGCCAGAAGAAGAGAAACCCAGTAGGCGAGATCTTGGGCAAGTCGCACTCTCTCAGCCTTAGAGTAAGCCCATGGAAAAACCTCCTCTGGAAGAATTCTACCAAGAAAACTCTAGAATATGGTTGTCATAGATCAGAGCTGACTTCAAGGGACATGGCAAGAAATGCTCTCCATAGAATGGGTAGGGAGGGAAGGAAAGAAGAAAAGAAGGAAGGATTGATTATGCTGAGCACCATAAATCAGAATAAAAATGAAATGCTCAGAACAACAATTTTCCAAAGTGGTGTAGTATGTTAGACCAGTGATTTTTAACCTTTTTTGACGTTTACAAAATCCTGGGGCACACCACCAACCAAAATGACACAAAATGACACTCGAACACAGTAATACATATAGTTAATATGTTTTAAATGTATTTATACACTCAGTGTGAAACCTGGGCCTGTTTCGATGAACACAACATATAAATGACTTCCTCTCACATATTTATACATGGCTATCATGTCTTCTCTTAGCCTTCTCTTCTTCAGGTTAAACATGCCCAGCTCTTCAAGCCGCTCCTCATAGAGCTTGTTCTCCAGACCTTTGTGAAATTTCACCCTGAGTGAAACTTGCTTCCAGTTAACTATGGATGTCATGAAGCTGTTATGAACAGTTCCTTGGTGGTGGCGGGGGGAGGCAACTCTCAAAAAATCCAGTAGGATAGTAAAAAAAAACCATTTCCAAGGGAGAGGTTCCATTTGTTTCTTGGAAACCTGTGAGGGGGCTGCTAGGAGGGGGGAGAATGCCAATTTCCCACGGCAAACCTGATGATCGCTCACGGCACACTAGTGTGCCACGGCACACTGGGTGGGAAACACTGCACTAGATTATGGTTGTCATAGATCAGAGCTGACTTCAAGGGACATAGCAAGAAATGCTCTCCATAGAATGGGTAGGGAGGGAAGGGAGGAAAGAAGGAAGGATTGTTTGTGCTGAGCACCATAAATCGGAATAAAACTGAAATGCACAGAACAACAATTTTGCAAAGTGGTGTAGTATGTTAGACTATGACTCTGGGAGAGCAGAGTTGGAATTGTTGCTTATCCTTAGACATCCACTGGATAGGGGAAGGCAACAGCCAACCTGATCTGAAGGTACCATGCCAAAAACCCACCATAAATTGGAGTCAAAGGTAACAACAACAACAACAACAATGGGACTGCAAACTGCTGAGAAGTGGACGTTCTACTGACGAAGCCGCTCTTCACATTCTCTGCCCTCTGGTGCCTTCAGGTCACATTCAAGCATGACAGCACCCTGGAAGAATGCCACCAAATGCCGGGAAGTGATTTACACAGAGAAACAGACAGTTCTTTACCCGGCCTGCCATTTTACTCATCTCCATTCAGCCTCTTTCTTACATCGTGGGCAGCATAAAAACAAGGGATGCTGCACGTCCCACAGAGAGAGAGAGACAGGGACTTTAGCTTGAGGCAGGCAAACCAAGATCCAAATGCCAGGAGATCCAATCCCTCTAGATCCTTTCATGCCACAATCATCTCCTTTGGAAATAGACCAAGAGAAGCTTGACTGGGATCCTGGATTTTGGAACTGGACCTAAGTAGCCCAAGGCTTGCCAGCTGCAGATGCACAGCTTGTGGGCACTGGGTGCATCGCTGTGATGTCCGATGAATGGTGCCATACATGCAGCATGGAAAGGCAGCATCCCGTAACGTCCAGAATACCATTTGGGACATGGCCCCTCCACACTGCACATGTGGCACTACACACTCTGCCCTCATCTGCAGTCCCGTCACATCCATGCCCGAAGCGGATGCGCCGCACCTGGTGCCGCGGAGCAAAAGAGACGTACAGATGTCCAAAACGGCTGACTGCTCGGCTTTGGCTATAAATAATACCCAGCAGGACAGCTGCAGGACAGTGCAGACCAGAAGAAGCAACGACGACTTTGAGAGAGCAATAGCAACATCTGGGCGATGCCAGGAAAAGCAAAGCAAAGGCAGGACCAAAACATGCAAAGAATGGGAGGGAGATAGCAGAGAGGAATGGAATTAGAGAGCAAGGTTGACATCATGGAATCATAGTATTGGAAGAGACCAGCAGGGCCATCCAGACAAATCTGTTGCCATTGAAGAATACCCGATGGAAGCATTCCCAACAGATGGCCGTCCAAGCCTCTGCTTAAGTCAGTGTTTCCCAACCAGTGTGCCATGGCACACTAGCGTGTCATGCGCAATCATCAGGTGTGCCGTGGGAAATTGGCACTCTCCCCCCTCCTAGCAGCCCCCTCACAGGTTTCCAAGAAACAAATTGAGCCTCTCCGCTGGGAAATGGTTTTTTTACTATTTTACTGGATTTTTGAGAGTTCCCCCCCAAAGGAATTGTTTATAACAGCTTCATGACATCCATAGTTAACTGGAAGCAAGTTTCACTCAGGGTGAAATTTCACAAAGGTCTGGAGAACAAGCTCTATGAGGAGCGGCTTGAAGAGCTGGGCATGTTTAGCCTGAAGAAGAGAAGGCTGAGAAATGACATGATAGCTAAATATAAATATGTGAGAGGAAGTCATTGAAACAGGCCCAGGTTTCACACTGAGTGTACAAATACATTTAAAAACATATTAACTATATGCATTACTGTGTTAGAATGTCATTTTGTGTCATTTTGGTTGGTGGTGTGACCCAGGATTTTGTAAATGTAAAAGATGTGCCGCGGCTCATTAAAAAAAGGTTGAAAAACACTGGCTTAAGTAAGTCAAAAAAAAGGAGCAAAAAGAAGAACGCACCCTTTCAGCCAAACACCAAAACAGAAGCTGTTAGGCCCAGCCAAGTCCCACCTGCGCATAACCGTGCACTATTTCCCATAATTCCTCTGAGCCCACAGTCTACTTCCAGAAAACTGCAGTAGATGCCTGGTAAGTTTTAATCTAGTGCATCATCAGTGGCTTATCAGGATCAACAAGGATTTGTTTCCCTCCCATCATATTTTCCTCGGAAGCATTAAAGGCAGGGGGGGTGGGGGGAAGACGCAGCATTGCTGGAGGGAGAGCGAGAACAGAGGAGGGAGCTTGACGTATGGAATCGTTACATCCAATTGCCCATCACAGGATGAACACTGTCAACACTGACAAGCCTTGACAGAGATTATGCATGTCTGGACACAGGGCAAAGGGGCCAGGAGCTCAAGGGAAGAGCAGCTGCTCTGCTCACCGAAAGTTGCAAATGCAATCCCCGCGTCTGCAGTTGAAAAAACTCAGGCAGAAAACAAAGCTGAGAAAAATCTTCCAAAATCTTGTGCCACCCATGGACTAGTTCAACTGAATGCAAGTGCATAGGGAAGATGCTTGCCTCGCTTCTCATAATACTAGACATCCACAGAAATTAAAATCTTAGGCAATTCAGGTAAAATTGAGCTCCTTCTCATAAGCTAAATTGAAGAATTCACTGACACAAGGTGTCGAGATGGCTGCCAAATTGGGTGAATATTAGCCACGATAACTACCCATTATATGCAATATACGATAGTCTATTTAGTCAGGTAAAGAGATATGGAGAGGGCAGCTGTACCCATATCCTATTGGTAAGGTCCTCACAAATATGGGGCCTTCTGTTTGGTCTGGTAAGGCTCTTCTTATAGTCAAGGTAAAGCTGATTCAACCCACACATCAATCCTATAGATATGGAGATTCCCATGCCCTTCCCCTACAACCAAAGTCTGAAAGAGACTATTCGTTTTCACAACCTCTGAGGATGCCTGCCATAGATGCAGGCGAAACGTCAGGAGAGAATGCTCTGGAACATGGCCTTACAGCCTGAAAAACCTACAATAAGCCAGACTCTATTAGGATAGTGATTCCCAAGCTTTGGTCCTCGAGCAGTTTTGGTCTACAACTCCCAGCAACCTCAGAGACTTTGGCCAACAATCAAAAGATTTGGGCAGCTGAAGCTCAAAACATCAACTACTACTGCAACAAAGTAATGGTCGACGATGACCTCCATGTCATTGGAGTGGTGATTTACTCTAGGTTTCAGCCTGTATTTAGGGGAGCTATAGTTAAAGGTAAAGGTTTTCCCCTGACATTAAGTTCAGTTGTGTCCGACTCTGTGGTGTGGTACTCATCTCCATTTCTAAGCCAAAGAGTCAGTGTTGTCCGTAGACACCTCCAAGGTCATGCGGCCGGTATGACTGCATGGAGTGCTGTTACCTTCCCTCCAGAGTGGTACTTATTCATCTATTCACATTTGCATGTTTTCGAACAGCTAGGTTGGCAGAAGCTGGGGCTGACAACGAAAACTCATGCCGCTCCCCGGAATTGAACCTGCGACCTTTCGGTCAACAAGCTCAGCAACTCAGTGCTTTAACCCATTCCACCACCAGGGGAGCTATACAAGGTACCAAACCCTACTGCGTCAACTGATATGTCACCTTGGAGGCCACCTTAAAGTTCAGACTAAAAGCTATCCACACTTCTACCATTACTTAGAACAATGGTTCACAACCTTCCTAATGCCACAACCCCTTAATATAGTTCCTCATGTTGTGGTGACCCCCAACCATAAAATTATTTTCATTGCTACTTCATAACTACTATGAATTGTAATGTAAATAAATGATATTCACTGGACCAAATTTAGGAACAAATATCCGACACGCCCAAATTTGAATACTGGTGGGGTTGGGGGGTTGATTTTGTCATTTGGGCGTTGTAGTTGCTGGGATTTATAGTTCACCTGCAATCAAAGAGCATTCTGAAGCCCACCAAGGATAGAATTGGGCCAAACTTCCCACACAGAACCCCCATGACCAACTGAAAATACTGTGTTTTCTGATGGTCTTTGGTGACCCCTCTGACACCCCTCATGAACCCCTAGGGGTCTCAACCCCCAGGTTGAGAAACACTGTAGTAGATTATGACCTTCATATAATTGGAATGGTGATCTACTCTAGGTTTCAGCCAGTATTTTAGAGGAGCTATACAAGGTACCAAACCCTACCGTGTCAATAGATATGACACCTTGGAAGCTACTACCATTATGGAAGCTACTACCATTACTTAGGACTTTAACGCAGATCATTCAATCCTTTAATGAAGGAAAGATATCCACAGATCACACTATCTACCCCAAGACTTGCTGAAGTCCACTCAAAGAACATCCTCCGAAGAGTGAGATGATCATCCCCATTCTAGCACTGCAAAGTCTGAGTTTAGGAAACAATAGGCTTTGTCTCTGCGGTTAAAAAATTATTTGAAATCGGATTCGATTCATTAAAAAAGCTATTTTTGATGTTTACCGCACCTCGAGCGCCAACCCGGAAGTGGACTTTGTTTACCGAACCTGGGGGCCGGCATTTTTCTTAATTATTGTAATTAATTCTTAATTATTGTAATCACACACCAGAGAGTCCTGTCCCTGCCTACCTAGCACCTTCACCTCACCATCCTGTCCTCCTGTCCCTGTGAAGCTGCATGAATCCTGTTATTTTTTTTAAAAAACCGCCGAAATAGCAAGCGTCGCAAAAGCTTTCCTACACGACCAGAGAGCTGATTTATGGCACTAGCTAACAACCGCCACTTTGACAAACCGTCGCAAAAGTTTTCCTGTCTTGCCACTTGTGTTCGGCTATGGAAGCGCCCAGCGCGGCAGCGCCACACTTGGCTGCCTCTCTCTCCACCAGGATTCACAAGTGCCTTATTCAAGGACACTTCCCCACAGGATTTCTATCCACGCTCACCAGTACAGTGAGTACTGCCACATGGCACGACAAGACTCAGATATATCCATCCATCATTGTGAAGTTGCTACTATGAAGACCTCTGTGTGAAGTTGCTTTGTAAAGTTGTTCTGAGTTTATTATTATGAAGTTGCTATTGTGTTGATTTTGTGTGGATAGACTACTACTCTTGCGGAAACCACCCCTGTAGACTTGCTTGCTTTCCCCTCACACCTTGCCGATACATTGTGATTGCACCAGCCTCCTCCTCCTTCCTATTTGGAGTCCCATCTAGAATTCAGTGTGGTTTATTCCAGTTTTGGCCTACAACTCCCAGAAATCCCAGCCAGCTTACCAGCTGTTAGGATTTCTGGGAGTTGTACACCAAAACCATCTGGAATAAGCATGCACTGGAATAAGAACTAATAACTTATTTCTTTATTAATAACATATCAATTAAGAATTTTTTGGGGGAAAATTTGTAAGTATTTCTATTACTAATAAAAAATCCCCCCCCCCCATTTAATTTTAGAACCACGATTTTTTTTGGGTCAACCAACCCTAGGAAACAAGGGGTGGGAATCATGCCACTTTCCGCATGTTGTTGGACTGCAGCTCCCCAAATTCCTTACCATGGGCAGGAATGCTGGACACTGCTGGCCAATGACATTTAGAAGGCTGCATAAAGAATAGCCTCTTCTTCCAGCATTGTGGAAACATCAGAAAGGTCAGTTTTGCATTGTTGAAGGACATCGGCAGACACTTTCCGAGGCTTGTTGCTGTTTGGAGCTGAGATTATATATCTCAGAGAGAGCTCAGGGCCAGAGGAGAGGTACCACTGAGACGGAAAACTTCTAAAACTAGCCAGAGACGCTGGGAAAGGAGGATATAGAGTTCCCAATCCACCAGAGAAGCAAAATGACCCACCCATTTATTGGCTTTTTCTCCCCCATTAAAGGCAGAAAACTAAGGAGTGAGGCTGTTTCACCTTCACTATCCCCAGGACTTTACTTTAGAGCACAGATGAGGCAGTACTGGACTGGCCCTCGATCAGGCCAGTGTTGAGTCATAGGTGACCTTGGGCAGGTCACACTCTCTCAGCCTCTGAGGATGGCAATGACAACTGCTTTGGAATAAATTTTGGTAGGGGAACTCTAAGAGGCAGCCAACTAAAATGACTGCTTTCTTCAAGAAGGATATTAGTGAAGAATTCCAGTGCAGTGTGACATTAGAGAATCTTGTACATGGTATTATTACAGCTGTTGGGCAATTACTCCTTCATTCGATGGATTACTGTCTAATAGCTAAGGATATTTGTTTAATGGCCCACTTGTGGACTAGGGCAGTGATTAGCAAACTTCAGTTTTCTCAATATTTGAAAGTTCAACTCTAAAAAATACCCCAGTTTTTCACTGGCTGGGGCATTTGGGATCTATACTTTAGACCAGGGCTGTCCAACTTCTACCGGCCCAGGGGCCTGAATTCCGGTCACTGATGACCTGGGGGGCCGAAGGGTCTGCCCCCGCTTCCGCCCCGGCTTCACCCCCGCCCCTCCCCTGGCTCCAATTTACTTACAATTCATAAGAGGCATCCATACAATCAAATATAATCTTTTACTAAGGGGAAATGCAGGGAGGGAATACATAAGGGGCATCCATACACAATTACATAATAATAACAGAAAGGTTAGCCTACCTTCCCAAATGCGCAGGATCCAGGAGTAGCCGGACCACGAGCAGAGGCGACGACCGACCGAGGCAGCAGCCGAGAAGGTCCAAATCGTGTCTGCATGGGCCGCAGGGATTAAGTAGCCGAGATTTCGGCAACAGGAGTATTGCGAGACTACAGAAGCCACACGGGATTTCGCTCTCAATGCGTTGAGAGCGAAATCCCGTGTGGCTTCCGTAGTCTCACGATACTTGCTCCAGAACCCGGAAGTGGATAATTTTTAAAAATATTATTATTTATTTTATTTTATTTTATTTATTTTTTATTAAAAAGCTTAGGGGGCCGCAGGGGAGGGGCTGGGGGCCGTATACGGCCCCCGGGCCGCCAGTTGGACAGCCCTGCTTTAGACCAGTGTTTTTCAACCTTTTTTGAGCCGCAGCACATTTTTTACATGTACAAAATCCTGGGGCACACCACCAACCAAAATGACACAAAATGACACTCTTAACACAGTAATACATATAGTTAATATGTTTTTAAATGTATTTATATATTCCTGACTCTGAGAGCCGTTCAGCAGTGGAACTCTCTGCCCTGGAGTGTGGTGGAGGCTCCTTCTTTGGAGGCTTTTAAGCAGAGGTCATCTGTCAGGGGTGCTTTGAAGGCAATTTTCCTGCATATTGGGTGAAAGAGGCCCATGAGGTCTCCTCCAACTCTAGGATTCTATGAATCCCTGGCTATTCCAAAGGAATTCCAGTCTGTGAAGGCCAGAGAGCAGAGCTAAAGAGGCAGGAGGGGAAATGAAGCCCAGAAGTCAAGAGGCAGGACTGGGCTGTCTGGCTCTTCCAAAGGGATCCGAGGCTCTTATGGTCGGATATGGGAGCTGAAGAGGCAGGAGGGGAGGCCAAACACAGAGGAAGAGGCAGGGCAGGGGTATCTCTGGAGGGGAGGGGGGAAGGGAGGGAGACCTCACCACCTCCAAGGAGGCTAGTCATAGATGCAGGAGAAAGGCCAGGAAAGCGTGCTTCGGGAAAGAAGGAAGGAAGGAAGAAGGAAGGAAGGAAAGGAGAGCTGGGCCAGGCCGCTCGCTCGCTCTCTCCTGAAGGCCACGGAAGAGGCAGCCCTTGGTTGGCTGGCAGGCAGGCGTGCGTGTTCGGAGAGGCCGCACCGCCCCTTTCTCGGCCCCGGAGGGGTCACTCCACCCATCTCTGCCACTAAGGCCACTTCCTCCCGCCCCTTTCCTACCACCTCCTTCCTTCCTTCCTTCCTCTTCGCCCGTCTCTGCCTCGTCAAAATGGCGGTGGCGTTTGCTGCGAAGGGGAAGGGGTCAGAGCGACATCACTCCCTCCCCCTCCAGAGAAGACAAGGCCAATGGAAAGTCAAGTGATGCGGGCCCCAATTGGCCACCCACGAGGTTTGTCGCCAGCTGCCACTCTCGGCCCCGCCCCACCCTTGCGCCGGGCTCATTTCCATGCTTAAAGGGACAGAGGCCAATTTCCCATGGCACACCTGATGATAGTTCACGGCACACTAGTGTGCCGCGGCACACTGGTTGGGAAACACTGCTTTACACAACCTGGAGAACCAAATGTTGAGAACGACTAGACTAAGAAATGGTCTCACAGAATCAAAGAATCATAGAATCCTAGAGTTGGAAGAGACCTCGTGGGCCATCCAGTCCAACCCCATTCTGCCAAGCAGAAAAATTGCATTCAAAGCACTCCCCGACCTCGTGGGCCATCCAGCCTCTGTTTAAAAGCCTCGAAAGAAGGAGCCTCCACCACACTCCGGGGCAGAGAGTTCCACTCTCACAGTCAGGAAGTTCTTCCCATGTTCAGATGGAATCTCCTTTCTTGTAGTTTGAAGCCATTGTTCCACGTTCTAGTCTCCAGGGCAGCAGAAAACAAGCTTGTTCCCTCCTCCCTAGGACTTCCTCTCACATATTTATACATGGCTATCATGTCTGCTGAGACCTTCTCTTCTGCAGGCTAAGCATGCCCAGCTCTTTAAGCCGCTCCTCATAGGGCTTGTTCTCCAGACACTTGATCATTTTAGTTGCCATCCTCTGGACACATTCCAGCTTGTCAACATCTCCCTTCAATTGTGGTGCCCAAAAAGTTGGAAGAAACCCCAGGGTCATCATGTCCAACTGCTTTCTGACATGCAGAATGACACAATCAAAGCACTCTAGACAGATGGCCATCCAGTCTTTGTTTGAAAATTCCCAGGGAAGGAGATGGCAACACACTTCAAGGTAGTATATTTCACCACCAAATAGTTCTTACAAGCAGGAAGATTTTCCTAATATTCAGGTGAGATATCTTTTCCTGCCATTTGAATCAATTCTTCCATGTCTGATGGTACATCTACATTGTAGAATTAATGCAGTTTGACACCACTTTAACTGCTATGAAATCATGGGAGTTGTAGTTTGGCATTCTTTGGCAGAGAAGGCTAAAGACTTTGAAAAACTACAACATCTATGATTCCATACCTTTGAGCAATGGTACTTAAAAGTGGTATCAAACTGTATTAACTCTACTGTGTGAATGCCCAGTAGAATTGGCCTTTGACAGTTTTTTTTTAAAAAAGCTTGCTCCACTCACAATATAAGTGAAAATCTCATTTTTAAAAAAGTCCAGTGTGAAATATGCTGCGTTTCACACAGCACTGTGCAAATAATAATAAAAAAACTGTGAATTTTGTGCAGAATAAACTCTGAACTGTGAACGTTCTTGTCAGCATTTTGAGACACTCAAAAATACAAGCATTTCTGAAATATATTCAAATACATGCAGAATCGGATGCCCAGGTGACATCTCCGAACCAGCAGTGTGCCCAATCTTTGCGAATCTTAGCTCATGTGGTTGAGTACGTGAACTGTTTTCACTCCCCTATTATTTAATTAGAAACTTAACGCGCCTCTTGCTGTGTTTCCGCCATTCCCCCTCGCTCTAATGGATCTTGTTTTGCCTGGCGCGGAACGGCAAACAGATGTAAACGCATAGACACACAGATGCACGCAAACACATACACAGCCCCATAAACAAACACAGAGCAGGGAGGGGGTGGCAGAGACCAAACGCCAGGTGCCAGGCGCCTGCAAAACCCAGAAACCAGATCAACTGGGTTCAGACGGAGCCACCGCAGCCTGGAAAAGAAGCAAAGGCAAAACCTGTCCTGGTTTGCTTGCAATTCGCAGTGCAAACCCCTTGGGGAAGAGAGCTGTGCAAAAGGACAAACTTCAATCACACTATGTAGCCAAGGCAAGCAAATATGGCTAGTCTTTTTTTGGGGGGGGGGGGGTATTTTTTGCCTTGGAATCTTTTGATCACTGGGGAATTTTAAAAAAACCCAATGTGGTTGGAATTCCAATGTTGATTCTCAAAAAATATGTTGTTAATCAGTACAGCATATTTGTCATGTAGTCTACTTGGAAATCCAGTGATCCTATGAAAAACCCCAGTCATCAACTCTGCGTGGTGGTGCTCATCTCCATTTCTAAGCCAAAGCCAAAGAGCCGGCACTGTCCACAGACACCTCCAAGGCCATGTGGCCAGCTTGACTGCATGGAGCACTGTTACCTTTCCGCAGATGCGGTACCCACTGATCTACTCACACTTGCATGTTTTTGAACTACTATTATTTATTTATTTATTAGACTTATTAGCCGCCACTCCCAGTGGCTCGGGGTGGCTTACATCAACACCACGATAAAATCACAATCTACAATAGCATTAAAACCACAGAATAAAACGATTCCTAAAATAAAACACAGTCTCAGAAGATAGCATATCACAACTCAAAGGCCTACTAGGTTGGCAGAAGCTGGGCCTAACATTGGGAGCTCACCCTAATCCCCAGATTCAAAACGCCAACCTTCCGGTCAGCAAGTTCAGCAGCTAGGCATGTTTAGCCTGCAGAAAAGAAGGCTGAGAGCAGACATGATAGCCATTTCAGTTTTCTCTCTGGATTTTTGAATATTTGCCTATTGAAGTCCTGCAAACTCAAATTGTGGATTCCTTTATTCAATCAATGGAGAGGTCTTCCTCTTGCAATATATTTAAAGGTGAATCTGTAGTCTTCCTGGAGCAGCCATTCAACATTTTGGGGGGAGGTCAGTCTCTGGATTCTGGAGGTGACAATAAACACCTACACATTCTTGAAGTGCAGCTTGCCCTCTATATTTGCATATTTAATATTTGCAGATTCCATTATTCATAGATCTGATTAATATGTTCTCTCTGAGATTCCATAGGTCCTCCAGGATGATTGTAGGGTCAGCTTCTATAGAGAGTCCTCATTGTGAATCTATGGGTCCTCCAGGATGACTCTACATCCATGAAAGATGACCACAAAGATACCCTAGAGCAGTCTTTCTCAACCAGTGTGCCGTGGCACACTAGTGTGCCGTGACGGACCTCCTGCTGTGCCGCGAGAAAAGCTCTCTGCCCCCCTTCCTCCCCCCTCCTGCCGAACTCCTGCTGCTTGGGGGAGGAGGAAGGGCCGGGCAGTGGCGAAGAAAAAGATGAAGGCACCGGGGTGCCGCCTCCTTCAGCCGTTTCCCCAGCCAGCCTCCAATCCGCCATGACTCCCACCATGACTCTCGCCCCTCGCTCGCTGAAGCCGCATGGAGGAGCCCCGCCCACTGAAGCCCGTCCACCGCTCATGCTCCTCCTCTGTAGGAGAGCTGAAGCTGGGGGGAGGGGGCAGGGCATGGTGCGGCCTGTAGGAGAGCTGAAGCTGGGGGGAGGGGCGGAGCATGGCGCGGCCTGGCTCTGCCCCCTCCCCCGGCTTCGGCACTCCCAGCAGCTGCTCCAGCCTTGAGGGGACAGTGCCAAGCCAGCATTGTGCTGGCTCTGGCACCGCTGGCTTGGCACTGCCCCTCAGGCTGGAGCAGCTGCTGGGAGAGGTGAAGCCGGGGGTAGGGGTGGGGCATGGTGCAGCCTGGCTCCGCCCCTCCCCGGCTTCGCACTCCCAGCAGCTGCTCCCAGCAGGCCACCAACCCCAGCCGTTCTTTACTGTGTTAGAGTGTCATTTTGTGTCATTTTGGTTGGTGGTGTGCCTCCGAATTTTTTTTAATGTTAAAAGTGTGCCACGGCTCAAAAAAGGTTGAGAAACACTGCCCTAGAGGACCCAAAGGTCCCCACAGAAGGTTTATCTTAGGTTAAAATGGCTTTCCCCACTTTCACAGAGGTTTTATGCCCCCCAACCCCCAGGAAAAGGTCTGCTATCTAGGTAAAGAAAACAAAGCTCATCAGTTCAACAAGCAAAAGTCTCATTTTCTCCAAGTGAAAACCACTACCAGCATCAAAAGTGACTCTCTCAAAAGATGTGTTCCCATAGCAATCTCTTCTTGGCTTTTCTTCGCGAACAAAGATTCAGGAAGGACTCATCCCATGCTTTCTACAACCGCATTGATGATTCGGAGGTTGGATGTGTCCTTCGAGCCTGTGCAATGGACTCTTCTGGTGGAGCACAGTGTGCACAGAACTGGCCTCACCTTTTAAAACCAAAGGTTCGTCTGCCGGGGTCTAGCAAGCTAGGACGGTGGCAGCGAGGTCCTCAGGTCATATGTTTGGTTTGAGTTTCCTTCTCTTAGATGGTTGACCATACAGGGTTAAATGAGCACCATCTGCCTGGGTTTGAAATCAGAGGTTTCCTTCTCCTAGGATGGTTGCCAAAAGGCGAGAGAGCCCATCCTGCCCTTTGACGCTCTTTGTCAGACCCTTCGGTTGTGACCTGTCTGGCATGGGAGGCCCTACTGGTGGCTATTATGCCACCGCCAGCATAGCTCACAACTTCATTAGGGTACACAAGCCTCTCCCCCCACAACAAGGGGGTGCCAACGAAGAAGCCCATAGCAATACAGTAGCCAATACCATAGCAATATAGTAAGAACTGAAAACTATCAAGCGTACAACTTCTACTCTACCCATAGCAATACAGTAGAAGTTATATGCTTTATAGTTTTCAGTTCTTACTATCTCCATTTTTCATCACATTGACTTGAAAGTTATTAAAAATTGGTTTTGATGCTATGGGCTTATTCTTTATGGTGCTGTTGCACTTTTGCTCTCCAACGCAGATCATACATTTAAAAAACAAAACAAAACATCCCAGGCTTGTGGGACACCAACACGGCCTTCGGGGCTACATGGCAGGGCTTTGTCAGCAGTGGCACCCAAATTGTGGACTTCTGTGCTATTTGAGATCATGCATTCCATCATCTTATTATATATCTGTAACTGGTGGGATTGCTATTATTATTATTATCTCGTTTTATCTCCCCAAAGGGGACTCAAAGTGGCTTGCCATGAAAACATTAGTATACAATTTAAAATATACAAACATTGTAGCATCATTAAACACAAACAGCACTAAAAATTCGCAGTGAAAATCCATCAAAAACATATTCAAAATTTGAAACCATAGCACCCCCTGACTAGATCTTAAACACATATTTATAATTTGTGATTTTTTAATTAGGGATTAGCAAAATGTGTTAGCCATTGGGAGAAAAAGTGAGAGATAAATCAAATTGATAATCTACTATGCCGTGGGTCACTCAGCATGATCCTATAAGTCTTCTCAAATGCCAATGAAGAAGAGTTTGAGAAATAAACTCATTCTTTCCCATACCGCAAGGCACCATGGGTCATGTTGTCCAGCCATTTTGTTTACCATTTGTAGATGTATCCTGCTGCTCTATTCTCCCTATCCCATTTTATCTTCACAACAATCCTGTGAACTATAAGAGTTTGAGACTCATGGATACCAAGTGTATCGGTAGCTACTGAAAAGGACATTCAAGTGCCACCTCGGAGTTGGTTGAGGTAGGCAGGATTTCCCTGGGTACTGGTTGTGGGGGTTCGGGAGCAGGTCAGGGTTTTGCCCTCCCTTCTGCTCGAGATCCCCGTGTACAACTGGGGGCCACTGTGTGATACAGAATGCTGGACTAGATGGGCTGAGGTCCGATTCAGCATGGCTCTTCTTATGTTCTTATGAGACAAAATGATGTGTGGAAGGTCACTAAAATAAGCTTCACAGCTCCATGTCAAGCTGGATCTAGGACTCCTTTGGTCCATTCTCAGTCTAATAATGGTGACAATCAGCTAAGAAAGTCCTGACCTTTGAAGATCCTAACCTCGGAGATGGAAGGAAGAAGTTTGCTCATGATTTCAGGGACTACAGATTCAACCCTTGGTATTTCCAGGTAGGGCTTGGAGAATGTCTATTAGTCCAGTGTTTCTCAACCAGTGTGCCGTGGCACACTAGTGTGCCATGAGCAATCATCAGGTGTGCCATGGGAAATTGGAACCTCCAATACCCTTTCTTCCCCTTCCTGCCGAGCACTTTTTCTTCTCCACTCGGGCTCCCTTCTTCCCAGTCTCGCTCTGCTTGCTTTGCCCCACTTTGCTCATGTTGCCGCTTCTGTGGGAGGGGGGAGGGAGGAAGACATGAGCCGTGTGGGCGCTACTGTGCAGACTCGCCCCATGTCTTCCTCCCTCTCCTCCACAGTGCTCTCTGGATATAGGTGAACTACAACTCCAAAATTCAAAGTCAATGCCCACCAAACTCTTATAGTATTTTCTCTTGGTTGTGGTAGGTCTGTGTGGGAAGTTTGATTCCATTCCATCATTGGTGGAGTTCAGAATGCTCTTTGATTGCGGGTGAACTATAACTCCCAGCTGTTGAGCAAGACCTTCGTGTGTGTCTTTCTCCCATTCCTGCCAGGATATCTATGTTGTGTTCATCGAAACAGGGCCAGGTTTCACACTGAGTGTATAAATACATTTAAAACATATTAACTATATGTATTACTGTGTTAGAGTGTCATTTTGTGTCATTTTGGTTGGTGATGCGCCCCAGGATTTTGTAAATGTGAAAAGTGTGTCACGGCTCAAAAAAGGTTGAAAAACACTGTATTAGTCCAGTGTTTCTCAACCAGTGTGCCGTGGCACACTAGTGTGCCGTGAGTGATCATCAGGTGTGCCGTGGGAAATTGGAACCTCCAATACCCTTTCTTCCCCCTCCTGCCAAACAATTTTCCACTCGGGCTCCCGTCTTCCCAGCCTCGCTCTGCTTGCTTTGCCTCGCTTTGCTCATGCTGCCTCTTCTGAGGGAGGGGGGAGCCAATAATGACTAACTTTCAGCCTCTTCAGATGTATCTTTCTTTTCTCTCCTAGATCTCATAGGATGCTTGCCAGGAATTGTTTTCTTCCCATCCAAAATTTCCATGAAAACTATTTTGGCCTTCCCACGGCCCAGACCAGAAGACTCAATTCTCATTTGACAGGAGAAAACATCTCAAGATGTTGGAAAATGGTATTTATGAGCTTCGTTTTAGCCAGTAAATTCCAGCTTTCATCATCTGCAGATGTATCTTCTTTGTCTCTTCTAGATATCATAGGATGCTTGCTAGGTTTTGCTTTTTTCCATGAGAAACCTTAAGAATTTGGCCAAAACCATTGTGGCCTTCCTACAGCCCAGAAAAGAAGACTCAATTCTCTTTCGACAAAATGTTGGTCGACTTGAAGCCTATGGCATTTGCGAAAGGTTAGCTTCTATCCTTTACACATTCTCCTCCAGTCCGATGCTAAATTCTCTTTCTTCTGCTGGGTCCCATGTCTGTCTCGCCTCCTCACTGTCCCATCCCATCCTTTTTCCTCATCACAACCCACCCACAGTGGCACACCCATGTGAAGCAGCGCAAACTTGATGACACAGCACGGAGGAGCCGAGTCTCCTCTTGCCTCAAGCTACAGCTGTTCCACTGAAGCACAGCCACTGTCTGTTCCCTGCTGGGCTTTCTCTGCAAACACTCCCTGCTTATCGCCTCTCACTATCTGGGTTTGTATGCCACACCCCACGGGGCACTATTGGACTTATTACACAGCCTATTCATCATGGCAGCCGGGGAAAGAAGGAGGGAAGGAGGCAGACAGGCGATGAGGTGCCACTGGCTAAAAGAGGCCTGGGAAAGAAGGTCATTCTGGAGCAGGCTCTTCTGGTTCCCCTTCTGACTCAGCTTGGGTGCAAGATGTTGCCTGTAGGAGGCTTCCAAGCTGATGAATGGCAGCATCAGAATAAAACTTTGGGAGGTGTGAAACCTGTGATGGATTTTTCTGGCCCTACCAAGTCTGTCAATGCTGTCATTCCTTCCCACCTATCACTAAGGAGGCTGTCCAGACTTTGAACCGGTGATTGGCCACTGTGTCGAACTGGATGAGGGCTAGCAAATTGAAGCTTAATCCAGACAAGACAGAGGTCCTCCTGCTCAGTCGAAAGGCCGAACAGGGCATAGGGTTACAGCCTGTGTTGGATAGGGTTAGACTCCCCCTGAAGACGCAGGTTCGCAGCTTGGGAGTGATCCTGGATTCATCGCTGAGCCTGGAACCCCAGGTCTCGGCGGTGGCCAGGGGAGCTTTTGCATAGTTAAGACTCGTGTGCCAGCTGCACCCATACCTTGGGAAGTCTGATCTGGCTACGGTGGTCCACGCTCTGGTCACATCCCAAATAGATTACTGCAATGCACTCTACGTGGGGCTGCCTTTGAAGACAGTTCTGAAATTACAATTAGTCCAACGGGCGGCAGCCAGATTACTAACCGGAGCTACATACAGGGAGCATACCACCCCCCTGTTGTGTCAGCTCCACTGGCTGCCTGTCCATTTCCGAGCTCAATTCAAAGTGCTGGTTTTGACCTTTAAAGCTCTATACGGTTCTGGCCCAGCTTATTAGTCCGAACGCATCAGCCCCTACATCCCATCTCGTAATTTAAGATCATCCGGGGAGGCCCTGCTCTCGCTCCCGCCAACTTCTCAAACGTGGTTGGTGGGGACGAGAGAGAGGGCCTTCTCGGTGGTGGCTCCCCGTCTGTGGAACACGCTCCCAAGTGACATACAATCGACCACATCCCTCCTGGCATTCAGGAAAGGAGTGAAGTCCTGGCTGTGGGACCAGGCATTTGCGCATTAGCACAATGCAGCACTTTGGACTGGATAAGTAAGGGCAAGTTGGTGGAGATGGCTCAATGCACCTGTTATGGACAGAACACTGTTTTTAACTTAAGTGAATGTGTGTGATGTTTTGATGTTAATTGTATTTTAATGTATCTTCATGCTGAAGGTTTTTGTTTTTATATTGTATTTTACTGTGTGGGCATTGAATTGTGCCTTTTGTTAGGCAGCTCTGAGTCCCCCCTCGGGGGTTGAGAAGAGCTGGGTAGAAATGTTGGAAATAAATAAATAAATAATGCTGGGATCCAATGATCCTTGTCCAAGGAAAGATGTTCCATGGTTGGCCAACCACATGGTACATAAGTCCCTTCAAGTCAACTTATGGTGGCCCGATTAATTTCATGGATTTTCTTAGGCAAGTAATACCCAGAGGTGATTTTGCCAGCTCCTTCCTCTGAAATAGAGGCTACAGCATATCAGATTCATTGGTGGTCTCCGATCCAAGTCCGAACCAAGGCTGTCTTTACTTAGCTTCGAAGATCAGAAGGGTTCAGGTGCTTTAAGAGTATGTACACTAATCCAGTACTGCAAGCTATGTGTTCAAGGTGTGTATGAAACATAAATAAATTTCATATTTAGGTTTGGGTCCCATCTCAAAGATCTTTCATGATGTACAGGCGGTCCCCGAGTTACAAACATCCAACTTACAAACAACTCCTAGTTAAGAACGGGGGTGAGACAACAGGAAGTGAGAAAAATCTCCCCTCAGAAGGAAAATTCACTTTTGAAAGTTATTATCATAGGGAAAAGGTATCTCGATCGAAGCTTTATCCACAATCCAGGTTTCCACAAGCCTTTTTTTCTCCAAAATCCAATAATCACAGGGACAGGAAGTATGGTGAAATATTGTGAAAAGGGAACCTGGCAGCAAAGGAAACATCAGAGGGGTGTTAACCCTTTCCTGTGCTATCAAAAGCTTATATATAGATCTAGGTAAAGGTTTCCCCTGACATTGAGTCTGGTTGTGTCCGACTCTGGGCGGTGGTGCTCATCTCCATTTCTAAGCCAAAGAGCCGGCATTGTCCACAGACACCTCCAAGGTCATGTGGCCAGCTTGACTGCATGGAGCACTGTTACCTTTCCGCAGATGCGGTACCAACTGATCTACTCACACTTGCATGTTTTCGAACTACTAGGTTGGCAGAATCTGGGGCTAACATTGGGAGCTCACCCCACTCCCCTGATTCAAAATGCCAACCTTCCGGTCAGCAAGTTCATCAGCTCAACCCACTGTGATACCATATAGATCAGGGGTGCTCATTAGGTAGATCGCGATCTATTGGTAGATCGCGTAGGGCGTCCCGGTAGATCACAGGCAGGGCAGGAGGAAGGCTCAGTCCCGCCCCGCAGGCTCCCAACACCGCTCAGATGCAGAAGGAGGTTGGACTGGATGGCCATTGGAGGTCTCCTCCTATTCTAGGAACCCATTATTGTTGTTATTATTATTATCAGAGGCTGAATGGCCATCTGTGAGGAATGCTTTGATTGTGTTTTTCCCTTATGGCAGAAGGAGGTTGGACTGGATGGCCCTTGGAGGTCTCCTTCTACTCTAGGAACCTGTTGTTGTTGTTACTATTAGTAGTAGTAGTAGTAGTAGTAGTAGTAGTAGTAGTAGCAGCAGAGGCTGAATGAATATTATCATCATTATTATTATGAATAAATTCAGGGGCTTATTATACTCACATTTAGTTGAATCCAGTCTTAAAATATATTATATGGCTCTCACTGAAATAAATTTCCAGATATTTTGCTTTTATGGCTCTCTGAGTAGTGGGTAGGTAGATCTTTGGGACTTGTTTGTTTTATAAGTAGCTCGCAGGCTGGAAAAGTGTGAGCACCCCTGATATAGATATATTTGGTTGGAGTTACACTTAACAAATGTACCTGTTCTGACTAGCATACATATTCAACTTAAGAACCAACCTACAGAACCAATCTTGTTCGTAACTTGGGAACTGCCTGCATAGGCAAATATTCAAAAATCCAGAGAGAAAACTGAAATCACTTTGGATGCCAAGCATTTTAGATAAGTGTTTATTAGCATTGCAGAAAGACTAGTCAAGGAAGTTCAAGGCTAAAGCATCTCCCTCTCAGAGACACAACACATTCACAGGATCATCATCATTCTCTTCCATAATTTGACCTCTGACATCTGGTTCAGAGTCATCAGAGCTTTAACCTCAGATGGGGCCGGACTTGTTTTAGCTCCCACAGCTCATCCCTGGAACGTGAGAAATGATCCCATCCAAGGGAGTGCCCCTGAGGATGCACAAAGTGCCCATCCCATACCAAAGAAGAAGCAAAGTCCAATCTGTGTTTTCAAAATCCAAGGCCACAGCCTGTAGGGAGGGCAGTCTTTCGGTCCCTTTCTGCCTCTCCTTCTTCCTAGAACATAAACTACCGTAGTTATTATCATCGCTTCCAGTTTGTCCAAGGTGTGTTGACTGAGATGCATCCTTCAGCCTTTTTTTCCCAGGGTGCAGAGAAGGTGGCAATTTCCCTTGTGCACTTTTTGTGTTGGCAGCACAAAACAACAACGATGGGCAAGGTCCCAAAGGGTTGGGTCAATGGGGAAACTCCAACAGAACAAAGAGAGAGGAGAGAGGGAGGGAGGGAGAAAGTATTTTTTTTATTTTTGCAAAGGTTTTCGAGTTTAGGCTCAACGCTCCCAAGATCAAGGTTAACTATTGAACCAGTTCTGCTTGTAGACACAAAACACTGAGACTCCATTTCTCCTGATTCAGCAGATCTCACGCCCAATGAGGAAGCGTTGGATGAGGAAATCATAGAGTCATGGAGTTGGAAGAGACCTCGTGGGCCATCCAGTCTAACCCCATTCTGCCAAAAAGCAGGAAAATTGCATTCAAAGCACCCCCGACAGATGGCCATCCAGCCTCTGTTTAAAGCCTCCAAATAAGGAGGCTCCACCACACTCTGAGGCAGAGAGTTCCACTGCTGAACAGCTCTCACAATTAGGAAGTTCAAGTGGAATCGACTTTCTGGTAGTTTGAGGCCATTGTTCTGTGTCCTAGTCTCCAGGGCAGCAGAAAACAAGCTTGCTCCCTCCTCCCTGTGACTTCCCCTCACAACTTTATGCACGGCCCTCATTATGTCTTCTCTCAGCCTTCATTTTCACAGGCTAAACATTATTTATTTAATTACATTATTTCTACCCCGCTCTTCTCAACCGCCGAGGGGGGACTCAGAGCGGCTTGACAAAGGCAGCAATTTGATGCCGATACACAGTATACAATATACAATATAAAACCATAAACATACAGCATTAAAATACAGTTAACATTAAACACATAATACACATTCAATTGAGTTAAAACAGTGTTTCGTCCACAACATAAGCATTGAGCCATATCCATCAACTTGCCAGTCCAATTCCAATCCAAAGTGCTGCATTGTGTTAATGTGCAAAAGCCTGGTCCCATAACCAAGATTTTACTTTTTTCCTTGAAAGCGCATTCCACAGGCGGGGAGCCACCACCGAGAAGGCTCTATCTCTCGTCCCCACCAACCACGTTTGAGAAGTTGCCGGGAACGAGAGCAGGGCCTCCCCGGATGATCTTAAGTTATGAGGTGGGACATAGAAGCAGATGCGTTCGGACAAGTAAGCTGGGCCAGAACCGTCAACAGAAAACAAGCTTGCTCCCTCCCCACTCTGACTTCAGAATGAATGAAGTTGCCCAGGAAGTCGATCGTGATTGACCAGTTGATCCCGGGACCGAAGGAGGTCGCTCCCAGCTGGATGGGGCACTTCTCAGAGGGGGCGGAGCCAGGTTGAACCAAGCCCCGCCCCCTCCCCCGGCTTCGGCACTCCCAGCAGTTTCTTCCGGCTTGAGGATGGCAGTGCCAAGCCAGCCTTGTGCTAGCTATGTCACCACTGGCTTGGCATTGCCATCCTCAATCCTGGAGAAGCTGCTGGGAGCTCCAAAGCCAAAGGGGAGGGGAGGGCACGGCCTGGCTCTGCCCCCCCCCTCTGGCTTCTGCTCTACCAGCAGCTCCTCCAGGCTTGAGGATGGCAATGCCAAGCCAGTGGTGGCATAGCTAGCACAAGGCTGGCTTGGCACTGCCATCCTCAAGCCTGGAGAAGCTGCTGGTAGAGCGGAAGCCAGAGGGGGCGGAGCTAGTCCGCGCCAAGCCCCACCCACGCCCCTTCCCCTCTCCAGCCTTGAGGAGGTAGGTAGATCTTTCTGACTTGGTTTTATTTTAAGTAGCTCACATGCTGAAAAGGTGTGGGCACCCCTGGTATAGAGCTTTAAAGGTCAAAACCAGCACTTTGAATTGAGGTCGGAAGTGGACCGGCAGCTAGTGGAGCTGACCCAACAGGGGGGGTGGTATGCTCCCTGTATGCCCAGCTCTTTAAGCCGCTCCTCATAGGGTTTGTTCTCCAGACCCTTGATCATTTTAGTCGCCTTTCTCTGGACACATTTCAGGTTGTCAACAGAAAACAAGCTTGCTCCTCCCCACTCTGACTTCAGAATGAATGAAGTTGGATACCACTTTCACTGCCATGGCTCCATGAAGTGGAATCATGGGAGTTGTAGTTTGATAAGGTCCTCACTGCCAAAGGGTGCTGGTGCCTCACCAAACTTCATCTCTCAGGATCCCATAGCATGGAGCCATAGAACCAAAAGTGGAGTCAAACTGCATTCAAGCTACAGTGTAGATGCAACCGTAGTCATGCTGGAGGACCAAAAATTCATAGAAGGATGTTGTCTTCCAAAAAAAAGTCATCCATCCAACCAACCTATAGGGCTCTCCAACCACAAAGCATGGGTGGCCTAAAGTAACCTCCTTGCAACACCAAGATGACAGCCGTTTTCTCCAGATCCGCAGTGAGATTGTTCGGCTTCATTTCTGGCATTTTATGGCCCTTAATGACTACACTTCTTGGCACACAGCTGCTTTATTGTCTTTCTTCTTTAGATGCTTCTGTTTGGGGAGAGGGGAACGGACTAATTTGTGACTACTGGATAGTTTTTTATGAAGGTTTTCAAATGATTTAAGGCACATATTGCAGTGCTGTAGTGTGTGTGTGTGTGTGTGTGTTTCCCTGTTCAGGCTTTGAAGAGGCATGCAAATTCTTAAATAAACTCATTCCACGGAAACTGGTTTTGGCATCCTTTGAGACAAAGGACTCCTTCTCTTCATCATTTTTGCACCCCTTTAACTGTCCTGGCTCAATGCTATGGAATCCTGGGTCTGGTAGATTCACAAGGCCTTTAGCCTTCTCTGTCAAAGAGTGTTGTGGCCTCACCAAACTATAACTCCCATAATTCCATAGCTTTGAGTCTTGGCAGTGAAAGGGGTGTCAAACAGCATTCAATCTACATTTTTTGTGTGTGTGTCAGGAATAACTGGGAATGTGGTGCAGCTGGCTGGGTGTCAGCTGCATAAGATCTCTCTGACCAGTAGGTCATGAGTTTGAGGCCTGCCTGGGTTCGGGTGAGCTCTCGACCAATTTGTGTAGCTTGTTGTCGACCTTTGCAACCCAAAAGACAGTTGCATCTGTCAAGTAGGAAATTTAGATACCACTTTGTGGGGAGGCTAAATTTAATTGATTTCTGGAATGTTAAATTGCCTCTATGTCTGTCTATATATGTCAATGGCATTGAATGTTTGCCTGTATACGTGCATTGTGATCCGCCCTGAGTCCCCTGCGGGGTGTGAAAGGTGGAAAAGAAATGACGTAAATAAATAAATAACTTGAGTAACTGCAAATTGCTTCTGGTGTGAGAGAATTGGCCATCTACAAGGCGTTGCTCAGGGGACACCCGGATGTGTTACCATCCTGTGGGAGGCTTCTCTCATGTCCCTCATGTGGGAAGCTGGAGCTGACAGACAGAAGCTCACCCCACACCCTGGATTTGAACAGCAGTCCTGCCAGCTCAAGGGGTTTAGCACATTGCACCACCAGGGGCTCTTCCAGTATAGACATGGTACTCTGAAGGTTCCTGAACTTCAGCTCCCAAAATTTATCACCAATAGCTATGTTAGTCAGAACTAATGGGAACTTTAGTACAACCCCAACTTTTCCCTATTCAGTAATAGCAAAGGTGCTCATAGACTCCAAGAAAAATATATTATGAGTAGCTGTGTTAGTCAATACTCTTTGGAACGACAATGGGTCTGGATCTACACTGCTATATAATCCAGATTATCAAAGCAGATCATCCAAATTGTTTGCTTTGACCTGGATTATATAAATCTACACTGCCAGATAATCCATTTTATACGGCAGGGTAAATGGGGCCTGATTCTCAGCACTGTTAAGCACAGCTGACTTTGGCTCCTTCCCATTCTGCCAAATGATTGGTACTTCTGTAAACAGGTCTTAAGGTACATCTTGTGTTCATTGTATCTGAGACTAAGGGTGCGTCTAGACCAGGCCAGGATTACCCATAAGGCCAGCCTAGGGGTGCAAGCTCGGGGGGGGGGGGCAGATCACAGACCCAAAAAAATGTTGAAACAAATAAAAATGCAACGCGCATGGACATGAGGAAGGAAGGATACCAGAGGTCCTCCTTTTTGGCGCTGCCCCTGCCCCTTCCTGAATACCAGCTCTTCCCTCTGCTATTGTCGCGCAAACGGCATATGCGCAGGGGCTCTCAACACTGGCGTCGATGTCGACAGGAGGAACAATTAACTCCCTCGATGCTGACAGCATCCACTTGCTGGCTCCTTCAGTGCAAGGACAGGAGACTCCATTGCGCAGTCTGCGCATGCCCTAACACCATGAAAGCTGGTAATCCTCCTCCAACACAAGGAGGAGACTCCTCCTTACTGGAGAGAGAAGCGCAACTGCCGGCTACGGCACATGCGCAAACCCCAGTACAGGAGAGAAGCCCAACGCCACAAGCCCCGGTATTGGGGAGAAGCGCAGCATCGGTACAGCTGCTGACTACAACGCATGCGCAATCCCCGATACCAGGTAGGAGCCAAGTGCCTCAAGCCCCAGCATCGGGGAGGAGGCTCCCCCCCCCTGCCTGCATCCATAGTGCCTGCCGAGAGGGAAACTCCTGTGGCGGACCTAGTGGGGCCACTCTGGGAGAGCTGGATGCGGGGCCCTAAGGGGGACGCGCGAATGAAAGGAAGGGGGGGTGCGGTAGAGGTTGGCTTAAAGTGGGCGTAATTACAAAGTGTGGCCTAGGGCGCAAAAAGGTGTTAATCCGGGCCTGTTCTATACAGTAGAATTAATGCAGTTTGACCCCACTTAAACTGACATGGTTCGATGCTATGAAATCCTGGGAATTGTAGTTTGATGAGTAACAGAACTCTTTGGCAGAGAAGGCTGAATACCTCTAAAACTCCCATGACTCTGCATCATATAGTCATGGCAGTTAAAGTGGTGTCAAACTGCATTACGTCTACAGCGTAGTCACACCGTTAGAGGTGTTTGATGTCAAGATGGCGAATACCATAAAGGTGACACTTCTAACACCCCCTATTACTGGCTGGGGATGATAGGAACTGTTGTCTAAGAAAGGCGGCACAATGTGTACCCTTGCCAAAAAGCAAAAGGATGTTGATTGTCCCCATTATGGAAGGAGGGAGGTGCATTTGAATGGGGTATTTAAGGGAAATGTTGTACATTTGCCCCAGAGGATATTTCTCAGTAGGTTCACAAGGAAGAACAAGCAGGCCAGAGATATTGGTGGAACGCTAACAAATAAAAATAGACAAAGCAAACTGGAGCTTGGGTTCCAAGCAAACATGCCCGCTCTCGAGAGAACATCTGCCTTTCTGGTTTTACAGGCTCTTTGTCTGCCACTGATATTAATCCCAGAACTGGTGTGAACAGAGAGAGGCACACCTCGGGCCCTTTCCTGCTGCACAGTAATAGCTTCTTGATTTCACATTAACTGTGAATCCCAAGCTTTGCAGTTTGAGGAGGCTGAAGAGCTCCCTGACGGAGGATTCTCATCTAAACTGTAAATCCCAGGATTCCATGTGATGCGGATAAAATAGAGTCACGTTTTGCATATCCGTCTGGGGCCGTTGCTCCAATTTCATGAAAGGCAAACAAGCAGAACAGGTGTCTGGCTTTGTTTTTAAAGGGGAGGTGTCTATTGCCCCCTTTATGACAGCACAGCCCTCTTATCAGCGCATGAAATGGAAAAAGCAAACACTGAAGCAAGGAAAGGAAAACAAGTTGGAGAAACAGAGGGTGTAATAAAAACACATATATCCACATTAAGGAGCCCCCGGTTGCGCAGTGGGTTAAAGCAGTGTTTCCCAACCTTTTTTGAGCCGCGGCACACTTTTAACATTAAAAAAAATCCAGGGGCACACCACCAACCAAAATGACACAAAATGTCACTCTAACACAGTAAAGAGTGGCGGGGGGATGGTGGCCTGCTGGGAGCAGCTGCTGGGAGTGCCAAAGCCGGGGGAGGGGGAGAAGCCAGGCTGCGCCATGCCCCGCCCTCCGGCTTCAGCTTTCCCAGAGCTTCTCCAGCCTTGAGGGATCAGTGCCAAGCCAGAGGTGGCAGAGCCAGCACAATGCTGGCTTGAGACTGCCCCCAAAAGGCTGGAGAAGCTCTGGGAGATCCGAAGCCAGGGGGAGGGGGCGGAAGCCGTGCGGAGGAGGAGCATGAGCGGTGGACGGCCTTCAGTGGGCAGGGCTCCTCCTTCACGTGGCTTCAGCAAGTGAGGGGCGAGAGTCATGGTGGATTGGAGGCTGGCTGTGGAAACAGCCAAAGGAGGCGGTGCCCCGGCCCCTTCTTCTTTTTCTTCGCTGCCACCCGGCCCTTCCTCCTCCTCCCCCAAACAGCAGGAGTTCGGCAGGAGGGGGACGGAAGGGGGACAGAGAGCTTTTTCACGGCACAGCAGGAGGTCCATCACGGCACACTACTGTGCCGCGTTACAGCGGTTGGGAAACACTGGGTTAAAACACTGAGCTGCTGAACTTGTTGACCGAAAGGTCACAGGTACGAATCCGGGGAGCGGCGTGAGCTCCCACTATTAGCCCCAGCTTCTGCCAACCAAACAGTTCAAAAACATGCAAATGTGAGTAAATGTGTTACCGGCGGGAAGGTAACAGCACTCCATGCAGTCATGCCAGCTACATGACTTTGGAGGTGTCTATGGACAATGCTGGCTCTTTGCCTTAGAAATGGAGATGAGCACCATCCCCCAGAGTCGGACACAACTGGACTTAACATCAGGGGAAAACCTTTACCTTTATCCACATTAACCATGGGCACATCTCTGCTGCGACACTACTTTGACTGCCATGACTCAATACTATAGGGTTGTGGGAGTTGTAGTCTAGAGAGGAAGCAGCACCTTTTAGCAGAAAAGGTGAGAAACCTTGCAAAGCTACAACCCCCAGGATGCGATAGCCTCGCCAAGCTGTATACATTTCACAGTGTAGATGGACCGCATGTTAGAGGAAGAGGAAAGCTTTCAACGGGTCTGTTTATGCCAAACTCAAGGTAAATCCATTGTCCCTGGAAAGCTTTGACAAAATGTTCTGTGTGTCAAAAAGGATAGATAAACAGATGGAAAATGAGCTCTGAATAATCTCCTTCCTTTTGGAAGGCAGGATTTCCAACCCACGTGATGTGACAAGTAAATGCAACGCATATATACATGCATACAGTCCTACTAAGCTTTTGTGGTTAACTGGTGGAATGCTCCGCTGCAGGATTATGCTAAAGTAAAAGCAAAACTGCAATTCATGCACACCTAGATATTTTAAAAAATGTTAAGTATATATGTAACTTACGATGCCAGAGTTTGGGAAGCACTGGACGCAAAGTAACATGTTAGTTGCGATTAGTTACTAATGAGAGTAACAATAGCCAAACATCGAGATATACACAAACAACAATATGAAGACCCAGCAATTCCTTGCAAATACAGCCAGCCCTTCACATTTGCTGGGGTTAGTTAAAGATACACAAATAAAGAATTTGCTAACGTTTTTACATTGGAGAACATGTTCAACCACTATTAGGAGGTGAGAATAGAGTTGCATTGAAGGACCTGGAGATTCCTAAGGAGATTTTAATCACATTTGACAAATAATCAAAATCCGCAAACAACAAAAGCACCAATGTGGAATATTTCAGGGAGTAATAACTGCCAGTCCACATACTTGAGCACACCAGTACTATGTAATGTAGTGAGTTCCAGTCACTGAGCAAGCAACAGGAATGCTTACAACTTGTCTTTCAAACCGGATAATGAGTAACACAGCTAATTATTTGGCAGGAGAAGCCTTCCAAGTTCAGGATGCAAGACATAAGAATGTTCCATGCAAGTATGAAGTTTTAATCATGGCAGCAATGAGAATATTTATTTATTTATTTTACGACATTTACATGCCGTCCTTCTCACCCCGAAGGGGACTCAGAGCGGCTTACAAGTAAAATGTAAATACAATATGCGGATGACACCCAGCTCGTTCTGGGGATGGAGGGCCGACCCGACTCCATGCCTGATAATTTCCAACGCTGCCTTGAAGTCGTTACTGGATGGCTGCGAGCCAGTAGGTTGAAGGTGAATCCGGCCAAGACGGAGATCCTGTGGCTGGGTCATCCGGGCACTGGAGAGGTTCAGCTTCCTACCCTGGACGGCGTGACGCTATGTCCGCCGTCATCTGTTAAGAGCCTCAGTGTCACACTAGACTCTCAACTGTTGATGAGACACATATCTCCACCGTCAGTAGAGTAGCGTTTTTTCATCTCCGCCAGGTGAGGAAGCTGGCCCCCTACCTGTCCCGCCACGACCTAGCCAGTGGTCCAAACCACGGTCATCTGAAAGCTGGACTACTGTAACGCTCTCTACGTTGGCCTTCCTTTGTTGGTGATCCAGAAACTTAAGCTGGTGCAGAACGCTGCAGCTCGGCTGCTGGCAGGTGTTCCAACATGCCGCCATATTACTCCCATCTTACGCGAACTGCACTGGCTCCCAGTGGAGTACTGGATTACCTTCAAAGTGCTGGTTCTGACCTTTAAGGCCTTGAATGGTCTGGGGCCAGTGTACTTAAGGGACCACCTCACCCTATATTGTCCCACCAGACCATTGCGTTCAGAGTCACACAACCTTCCCGTAATCCCAAGTTGTAAAACCTATCACTTGACTTTAACGTGGAGGAGGGCTTTTTGTGTCATCGCTCCAACACTTTGGAACATGCTCCCTCCATAAGTTCGTGCCCTGACTAGCTTGCTGGCTTTCCGGAAAGCCTGCAAGACCTTATTGTTTGAACAGGCGTTCGTCCCTTAAAACTGCAGGCCTTTGATGCCTACTGCCATACGTTGTTGGGTTGCTTGTATTGCTTGTATGATTTTTCTGTATTTGCATATGCTTTTAATTGTGTTTTTAATTGTTTTTTAATGTGTGGAAGTTGCCCCGAGCCGGATGGGAGTGGCGACAGACAAATCCAAATAAATACATAAATAAATAAATATATTATTGCCATAGCACAATACTAGTATTATATATTACATTGTACTATAACATTATACTGTAATATTATTAGTAATATTACATGTAATATAAAATATATAATTATAATATCATATTAGTACTAGTATTGTATTGTATTACATTATTGTACACATGATGCACTCGCTGGATTGGGGATGCAGTCACTGCTGATAAAATGAGCCTCAAAGGGTGCGTCCACACTGTAGAATTAATGTCGTTTGAGACCACTTGAACTGCCATGGCTCAGTGCTATGGAATCGTGGGGATTGTAGTTTGGGGAGGTCCCAGGTCTCTTGGGCAGAGAAAGCTAAAGACCTTGTTGAACTACAACTCCCTTGACTCCACAGCATTGAGCCATGGGAGTGAAAGTGGTGTCCAAGTACATAAATTCTACCTTTTGAAACAAACAGCCCCATTAGAAATGAATCTAATTACAATGCTGTGCATCCTGTATTAGCACAGTCCCTTGAAGCATGTGGCTGTAACTCTTAAGCCTTCATCCCCAGCTGAAACAAAAGCTAAGGAGACATAGTTACACTTCCTCATCATCCTTCCTTCTTCCCCGGGTCTCTCCCAAGCCTTTCTCACGCTGTCAACACTGAAACTAGAACTTCCTTGGGGCAGAAACCTGGCAATTTTATTATTATTTGATCTCGAAGCATTGTGTTCCATGGCGTATAAATATACAGAAAAGCAGTAAAAGTGATTTAGAGGAGATTTTAGCAGGAATAATTGTATGCGAGAGAGCCAGCCATGGTGCCATAGGGTGATGAGCAGATGTAGAAATAATGCAATCTGACTCCACTTTGAGACCCATGGTTCTATGCTATGGAATCCTGGGAGTTGTATTTTTGCAAGGTCTCACAAAACTACAAATCTCTGCATTCCATGGCAGTCAAACAGCATCCATGCTAAGGTCCCATCTACAATGCCTTTATAATACAGGTTGAACTGCATCATATGGTCAGTGTAGACCAGGCGTAGGCAAACTTTGGACTTCTAGGTGTTTTGGACTTCCATAATTCCTAATAGCCTACTGGTTGTTAGGTATTGTGGGAGTTGGAGTCCAAAATACCTACTGGCTGTTAGGAATTGTGGGAATTCCTAATTCAGCCCTCCGGGTGTTTTGGAATTCAACTCCCACAATTCTTAATAGCCTACCGACTGTTAGGAATTGTAGGAGTTGAATTCCAAAATACCTGGCGGGCCGAAGTTTGCCCATGTCTGGTGCAGACTCATATAACACTATGTAACGCAATTTGAAAATAATTTCTGTTCCTGGTCTGAATTGTTTAATTGTGCAGTACTTACTTTGAAAGTAGTTGTTCTACTCCAGTAACTTCGTTTTTGTGACTGCCACAAACTATGTTGAATTGGTTGAGACGCAATGAAGTATTCATTGAAAAACTAAATGTGCTCCAGGATGTCACACAAAAACAAAATGTTTGCAATAGAATAAACTTTTCCCATGTTTTTATAACAGAACCAATTAGAAATGGACATTTATTACCTAGGAACAAAAAATGTTACATAATGTAATCCAGTTAAACTGCATTGTATGAGTCTACACTAGGGCTGCCCACGAAGTCGATCGCGATCGACTCCAAATGAGGTTGATCACAGCTGGGTGGGGCGCTTCTGCCCTGCGCGCACACCTTTCGCGCGTTGCTCCTTCCGAGAGCATTGCGGGAACGAGGGAGCGCGAGGCAGGATCTCCAGAGGCCCCACCTTGCCTCTTTCTCGTCCGGAAGCAACCATGCAACCTCTGCTGCCGGCGAGAGAGAGGCAGGGCGGAGCGCGAGGTGGGGCCTCCGGAGGCACCGCCTTGCGCTCCCTCGTTCCCGCAATGCCCCGTGGAAGACGCTCCCTCGTTCCTCCAATGCCCCGCGGAAGGTGCTCCTCATTCCCGCAATGCCCCGCGGAAGGAGCGCCGCGTGGGAGGAGCACTGCGCGGATGGTGCGTGCGCGTGTAAGGTAGATCTTTTTGACTTGGTTGTTTTAAAATTAGCTCGCGTGCTGAAAATGTGTGGGCACCCCTGGTCTACACTAAGCATATAATGCAGTTCAATCTACATTATAATGGCAGTGTAAATAGAGCCTTAGTCTCTGGCACAGAAAGCCACCAATTGATCTTATTTATTATTTATTTATTTATTTATTCAGTTTTATATTCCGCTCCTCCCAGCAGGCTCGGGGCGGATCACAGCAACATTCAGTAAAAACATCGAAATACAGCAATGTTAAAAAAAACCACAAGGGTTACAAATTCTTAAAAGCTCGGAGAAAAGCTTGATGGACTATAGGAGCCACGGTGGCGCAATGAGTTAAACCTTTGTGATGGCTGAACTGCTGATCTGAAGGTTGGCTATTCGAATCCAGGGAGTGGAGTGAGCTCCCATCTGTCAGCTCCAGCTTCCCGTATAGGGACATGAAAGAAGCCACCCACAGGATGGTAACACATCCAGGCATCCCCTGGGCACCGTTTCTGCAGACGGCCAATTCTCTCACACCAGAAGCAACTTGCAGTTTCTCAAGTCGCTTCTGACACGATAAACAAAATCTTGATGAAGTCACACACTCTCAGCCTCAGATGACAACATCACTCTGGGCAAACCTCACTCTGGGCAATGGCAACCTCACTCTGGACAAATCTTGTCAAGAAACCTCTATGAGGCTCACCATGAGTCTGAAAGGACTTGAAGAAACACAACACAATGAATGTTTATATCAAGTTTAGGGTTAAATATGTCTGGGTGGCCTTCACTGCTTTGCACCTTCTGCACGTAGAAACAGTCACACTCCCATTCTTAGGCAAAGAAATATGTCCAAGACGTCGTCTCACCAAACTGCCAAAGAAATCCCTATTTCAAATGCTAAGGGCCTCTGAACCAGCGTCTCCATCCGCTCTCAGATTTCAGCGACAAATCGAGACTCTCCAAAGCCAAAGCGAAACACAACAAAATGTTTCTGGAATTCAAACATCACATTCTTTCTGCTCTTAAAAGCACACAATATTCCCAGAAAGCCTGCTTGCAAAATATTGATTCTTTTTCCTCCCGATAAAGAGAAGAGTGGCTGTGTGTTTGTATGTGCTCAGTGGTTTTTTTATGAATTCAACTAGTAAAACAGGGCAATGCTGGGTTTTCCAGCTCTTACTGTACTCTGTTTCCTATCATCCCAAGCAACCAGGGATGATGGGAGTTGGCCTCCAGCAACTTACACAGATTTGAGGGTTTTTGCTCCTTGTAGTGAAAGGATACGTATTCGGGGAAACGAAACCACCTCTTGGAGGTTGAAACAGGTTTCGTTCTCCTTTTCACCCCATTTTGGTGACCCCAAACTCAAACTGGTGAAAGTGCTTCACCAGCAGGATGCCATCCTCCACTGAAAATCCCACGAATCTACAACTCCCATGACCAAAAAAAAAAAACCATTGCGAGGAAGAATCTATCCCATTTCTCACCCTTACCTTCAATGAAGGGATGTTTGAAATTTGGTTCGATTTCCCACTCATCCCAAAACTGTGCACCTTAGTAAACTTGGGTTATTATTCTCAGGTCAGTCCTTTTGGCTACACAATCTGATCCATGGAGTGGAAATGGTCACCAGGGACTAGCAACCAGATCCTAATAACACAGTGGCTGCCTTTCCAAGCATGGCCTCAATCAAAAGCAGAATAATAATAATAATAATAATAATATTTTCCAGGAATACTTGGGACACATCTGGGAACGCAAGGATACCTCTCACCCCCAATCTATTGACCTCTCTGAGCAAGTCCTTCTTTCTTTTCTCTTTGGAGGCCCTTGGAAGCCCCTTAGCACAGTGTTTCACAACCTGGGGGTCGGGACCCCTGAAGGGATCGCGAGGGGGTATCAGAGGGGTCGCCAAAGACCATCAGAAAACGCAGACTTTTCTGTCGATCATAGGAGTTTTGTGTGCCAAGTTTGGTTCGGATCCATCGTTGGCAGAGTTCGGAGTGCTCTTTGATTGTAGGTGAACCAGCAACTACAACTCCCAAATGTCAAGGCTTGTTTTTTTCCCAAACTCCACCAGTGTTCACATTTAGGCATCTTGAGTATTTGTGCCAAGTTTGGTCCATTCTATCATTGTACGAGTCCACCGTGCTCTCTGGATGTAGGTGAACTACAACTCCAAAACTCAAGGTCAATGCACATCAACCCCTTCCAGTATTTTCTGTTTGGCCCAATTCCATTATTGGTGGAGTTCAGAATGCTCTTTGATTGTAGATGAACTATAAATTCCAGTAACAACAATTCCCAAATGTCAAGGTCTATTTTCCCCAAACTCCACCAGTGTTCACATTTGGGCATATTGAGCATTCATCCCAAGTTTGGTCCAGCTCCATCATTGTTTGAGTCCACAGTGTTCTCTTGATGTAGATGAACTACAACTCCTAAATTCAAGGTCAGTGCCCACCAACCCCTTCCAGTATGTTCTGTTGGTCACGGGAGTTCTGTGTGCCAAGTTTGGTTCAATTCCATCGTTGGTGGATTTCAGAATGCTCTTTGATTGTAGGTGAACTACAACTCCCATCAACTATAACTCCCAAATGATAAAATCAATACCCCATCCCCAAATCCTACCAGTGTTCAGATTTGAGCATGTCGGGTATTTGTGCCAAATTTGGTCCAGTGAATGAAAATATGTCCTGCACATCAGATATTTACATGACGATTCATAACAATAGCAACCTGACATTTGTGAAGTAGCAACGAAAATAATGTTATGGTTGTGGGTCACCACAACATGAGGAACTGTATGAAGGGGTCCCGGCATTAGGAAGGTTGAGAACTACTGCCTTAGCATCTTTCCAATGAGCCATGTCCTACTTCTTCTGGCCCTCGGCTCAGGCTGCCCCCTGCCGTACCAAAAGCAACAGCACCGCTGCCGCGAACCAAGCCAAGACTGACTCCAATGAGTATGCGTGCCCACCAAAACCCCTGCTCAGACCCGGTCCTAA
This sequence comes from Anolis apletophallus, assembly GCA_030556195.1. NCBI lineage: Eukaryota > Metazoa > Chordata > Lepidosauria > Squamata > Anolidae > Anolis > Anolis apletophallus. The sequence goes on from JARBWK010000013.1 coordinate 20,695,315, forward strand.
ACAGAACGGACTCAGCATCTTTGAGAACCATTCTAAGCAAGATTTATGATCTCAAGGTGCCGTCATTATACTGAATTTCTGGATAAAGATGAACCCAATTTTAAGTTGCAATAAGGAGCTCTCTCCTTCCAACTGCATCCTTTTTAGGGGGTTCGTTCTCCAACGAAACATCCACAAGCCATGCCAAAGGGTGCATCTACAACCTTGTAATTGGACTAACATATACTAGACTCGTATGCCCAAATCCACTAGTCCGGAGTTGCATTCCTCCCCAAACACCGAAAGATGTGATTTTGGAGGTGCATCGTATATACCGAACACTGCTTGGACAATCTTTCTCTCTTCATCCACCATCACAAGATCTCATTGTCTGCCAGCTCCACCCCCTCCTTCCTCACATCTGGATTAACCCTCTGTGCATCAAGATGGCAGGGTGGGCAAGCTTGAGTTCCGACCCCTTTGGCGCGGGACACCACTTTGGCCACCAAACACAACCCTTTTTTTTGAAAAGGGAGCCCCAGGGACCCCAATATCGGACATATTCCTTATTACGGAGCCTTAAGACTGCACTCTGCTCTAACCAGAAACAAAACCTATGGCAAGCACGGCATCCCTTTTCTCTCTACACAACCGTCAGTGTCCAAAATAATATCAAAATCCCTCAAGTGAAACTGGGAAACCCAATTTGGAAAGGAGGGGACGTTGGGGTATTTTTTGTAAACATCGGAGGAGAGCATAGTAGGCATTCTGTATACAATTATATCATTGCATACTATTCCATTCTCTATCTCCTGTAGATAAACATCTCTACAAAAGGGGTGTCTCTTGGGTTGGGTTTACACTACGCTATAATCCAGATTAACTGTATTTTACAGTGTTTTGTATAGATGTTTGTTAGATGTTGTTTCTGTTGCTGTAAATGCATATGATCATTGTACGGAGCATTCATAAATTGATTGATTGATTAACTGCATCAAACGGTGTGAACTCACATGATCCAGTTCCACGCTGTCAATCGGTGTTCCGAAACTGGATTAGAGGGCAGTGCGGACCCAGCCTTAGACTTGCAGGGGTATCTCGTATGCGATTACATTATTGCATTTCTTCCATTCTCTGTCCCCCATAGATAAACATCTGTACACAAGGGATGCCTCTGAGGCTGGGTTTACATTGTGCTATAATCCAGATTAGCTGCGTCGAATGGTGTGGAGTCACACAATAAAGTTCCATACCATCAATCGGCATTCCAAAACCAGATTAGAGGACAGTGTGGACACAGCCTTAGATACAGAGTATGTGATTGTATTATTGCATTTCTTCCATTTTCTGTCTCCCATAGATAAACATCTCTACAACAGAGTGCCTCTGAGTCTGGGTTTGCACTGCACTATAATCCAGATTATGCATTACAGTGTTTTGCATAGATGCTTGTTAGATGTTGTTTCTGTGGGTGTAAATGCATATGACCATTGGTCAGAGCATTAATAAATTGATTGATTGATTGATTGATTGATTACCTGCATCCAATGGTGTGGACTCACACAATCCAGTACCATGCCATTGATTGGCGTTCCGAAACCAGATTAGAGGGTACTGCGGACCCATAATCGCAAGTGTGTCTCGTACACCTTGCAACTGATGGTGCCTTACTACTGAAGCAGTATGGTGGATGAGTTGACTTGGGTGGCAGTGTAGACAATTCACTCCCTTTTTATTTTTCCTGCGGATGATGCATACCAAAACAATTTAGTTTGGACACCCAGAGAGTTATCTGCCAAGGAGACCAAAGTACACCTCCTACAATTCCCGTGGCGGATTAAATTGGGGCAGAACAGCATTCATTTCACAGCACCAACTGGGACGGGTCCATCTAACCTTGCAGTGAACACAAAAATGAATACAACCAAACAACTCGATGGAAAGGAGACCCCAACTTCCTCCCTTTGGAACAAAAGCTCCAACAGGGGACCACTTATTAAGGCTTGAGCAAAACCTCCTACAGGGGGCCACTCAGTGAGGCTTGAACCAAAACTCCAACTCAGTTAGGCTTGAGCAAAACCTCCTACAGGGTACCACTCAGTGAGGCTTGGACAAAAGCTCCAACAGTGGCCACTGAGTCCATCTAACCTTGCAGTGAACACAAAAGCTCCAACTCAGTTAGGCTTGAGCAAAACCTCCTACAGGGTACCACTCAGTGAAGCTTGGACAAAAGCTCCAACAGGGGGCCAATCAGTGAGGCTTGGACCAAAGATCCAACAGGGGGACACCCAGTGAGGCTTGGACCAAAGATCCAACAGGGGGCCACTCAATGAAGCTTGGACCAAAACTCCAACAGGGGGCCACTCAGTGAGGCTTGGACCAAAGATCCAACTCAGTGAAGCTTGAGCAAAACCTCCTACAGGGGGCTACTCAGTGAGGCTTGGACCAAAGCTCCAACAGGGGGCCACTCAATGAGGCTTGGGTCAAAGCTCCTACTCAGTGAGGCTTGAGCAAAACCTCCTACAGGAGAACACTCAGTGAGGCTTGGAACAAAACTCCAACAGGGGGCACTCAGTGGGACTTGGATCAAAGCTCCAACTCAGTGAGGCTTGGACCAAAGCTCCAACTCAGTGAGGCTTGAGCAAAACCTCCAACAGGGGGCCACTCAGTGAGGCTTGGACCAAAGCTCCAGCTCAGTGAGGCTTGAGCAAAACCTCCAACAGGGGGCCACTCAGTGAGGCTTGGACCAAAGCTCCAACTCAGTGAGGCTTGAGCAAAACCTCCAACAGGGGACACTCAGTGAGGCTTGGACCAAAGCTCCAGCTCAGTGAGGCTTGAGCAAAACCTCCTACAGGGGGCTACTCAGTGAGGCTTGGACCAAAACTCCAACAGGGGGCCACTCAGTGAGGCTTGGACCAAAGCTCCAACTCAGTGAGGCTTGGACCAAAACTCCAATGGGGGGCACTCAGTGAGGCTTGGACCAAAGCTCCAACTCAGTGAGGCTTGAGCAAAACCTCCTACGGGGGGCTACTCCGTGAGGCTTGGACAAAAGCTCCAACAGGGGGCCACTCAGTGAGGCTTGGACCAAAACTCCAACAGGGGGGCACTCAGTGAGGCTTGGACCAAAGCTCCAACAGGGGGCCACTCAGTGAGGCTTGGACCAAAGCTCCAACAGGGGGCCACTCAGTGAGTCTTGGACCAAAACTCCAACAGGGGGCCACTCAGTGAGGCTTGGACCAAAGCTCCAACAGGGGGGGCACTCAGTGAGGCTTGGACCAAAACTCCAACAGGGGGGGCACTCAGTGAGGCTTGAATCAAAACTCCAACAGGGGGCCACTCAGTGAGGCTTGGATCAAAGCTCCAACTCAGTGAGGCTTGAGCAAAACCTTCTACAGGAGAACACTCAGTGAGGCTTGCATCAAAACTCCAACAGGGGGGCACTCAATGAGGCTTGGACCAAAGCTCCAACAGGGGGCCACTCAGTGAGGCTTGGACTAAAACTCCAACATGGGCCACTCAATGAGGCTTGGACCAAAGCTCCAACAGGGGGCCAATCAGTGGGGCTTGGACCAAAACCCCAACAGGGGCCACTCAGTGAGGCTTGGACCAAAACTCCAACAGGGGGGGCACTCAGTGAGGCTTGGACCAAAGCTCCAGCTCAGTGAGGCTTGAGCAAAACCTCCAACAGAGAGAGCCATTCAGTGAGGCTTGCTATTCAGATCGAGAAGGAGAGGAGAGGAGCCCCAGCAGCTCCGTATCTGCTCGCATCTCACCTGGGAAGGGGCCCAGCGCCGCCAAGCAAAGTCCGGTCGCCCACCAGCTCCGGAGCCAGCCTTGGCTCGCTTTCCCAGCCATCGAGGCAGAGTTCCGTCCTTCCTTCCTTCCTTCGCTCTGGGGCCGATTCAAGGGGATGCTTTCATTCAAGACCCGGCATCGGAAGGGCGAGACAAGAGACCCAAAAGAGGAAGAGGAATCAGAATGCCTGGCAGAGAGATATCTCTATTTGGGAGGGGGAAAAATCCACCAAAAGATCCCTTTTTGTTCGGTTTCCACGCTCCAGCCTCTCCTTTCCCAAAAGACACGATCCCGCGTGGAAAGGGGGGGAAAGAGGCGCCCTCTGGACCCTTTCCTCTTCTTTTCAGAGCGGATCCGGGCGGCGGGGCATGTCTTCCCCGAGGAGGGAGGCGGACACCGGGAATCACGCGTGTCCGGAGTCACGGAGGCAGGAAGAAAGGCTCGCCTTCCCCTCCTCTTTCTGCCTCTCCTCCCTTTCTTCTCCGGCAAGGGAAGGAAGGAGATCTAGTGGACGGGCTCCTTCTCCAGGGTTCTTCAGAGATCCTGCTCTCCACGGCGGCGAGAGTTCCCCCGCGGGATCCGGAGCTCCATCGTGGCGGGCGGCTCCCTTTCGCGCGGCTTCCCAAGCTCGATCTGGAAAGGAACCCCACTCGGAAAGGGAGGAGGAGGGAGAGGGGCGGGGCCGGCGCCCTCCTCTCCTGCGTGCGCGTGCACGACGCCGCGGCCCCCCCTCTTCCCGCCCTTCTCCCCCCTCCTCATCCTTTGTGGATGCTTCCCAGCCACGCCCTCTCCATCCTCGGCACCGCCTCTTACTCTGTGACGTCACCGCGTGTCTAGCCAATCAGAGGAGGGTGGAGGGAGGGGGGAACCCGCTTGGGAGGTTAACTCTTTCCTTTCCGACAATTTGGGAAAAGAATAGCACAGACCTCCCAAGCTCTGAGGATGCCTGCGGTAGGTGGAGGCGAAACGTCAGGAGAGCATGCTTCTGATGCACAGCCATACAGCCTGAAAAACCTACAGCAAGCCATAGCACAGATCTCTGTGCCCCCTTCCCCCCATTATCTGTTTTGAACTGGGTGATACTGTGGACGCAGATAACCCAGGGTTCTATCACCCAAAACATCAAGGCCGAAAATCCCACAATATCTGGGTTGCTGTGATTTCTCCGGGCTGTCTGGAAAAGCTGTCCAGAAGCATTCTCTCCTGACGTTTCGCCTCCATTTACCACAGGCATCCTCACAGGTTGAGAGGTCTGTTGGAAACGAGGCAAGTGGGGTGTATATATCTGTGGAATAATACCCAGGGTGCGAGAAAGGACTTTTATCTGCTTGAGGCCAGTGTGAAGGTTGCAGCTGACCACACTGATCAGCATTGAATGGCCTTGCAGCTCCAAAGCCTGGCTGGTTGCTGCCTGGGGGAATCCTTTGTTGGCCCTGATTATTTCCTGTCTGGAATCCCCCTGTGTTTTGAGTGTTGATCTTTATTTACTGCCCTGATTTTGGAGGTTTTTTTAAATCATGGTAGCCTGATTTTGTTCATTTTGGAGTTTGTTTAAATCCTGGTAACCAGATTTTGTTTATAAACTCTTGGAGGCAAGATTGAATGTTGGAATTGGCCACATTGATTAGCATTGAATAGCCTTGCAGCTTCCAGGCATGGGGGAATCCTTTGTTGGGAGGTGATTAGCTGGCCGTGATTGTTTCTTGTCTGGAATTCCCCTGTTTTCAGTGTGTTGTTCTTCATTTACTGTCCTGATTTACAACAACAACAACTGCTGCTGCTGCTTGCAACCATCAGGAGAGGCGGTAATAATTTAGTATTACTCTAGCAACTGGATGTGTGGATTAAGCATTGTTCTAATGTTATTTAATTGTCAGATAATTTTGTTTTTAATTGGTTGCTACTGTTTAATTTTGTATGATTTATGTCCATTTTGTGTATTATTTAGGCCAGTGTTTCCCAACCTTTTTTGAGCCGTGGCACACTTTTAACATTAAAAAAATCCGGGGGCACACCACCAACCAAAATGACACTGCTGGAGGATGGTGACCTGCTGGGAGCAGCTGCTGGGAGTGCCGAAGCTGGGGAGGGGGGAGGAGCCAGGCCCCACCATGCCCCTCCCCCTCCCCCCTCGGCTTCAGTTCTCCCACAGCTTCGCTAGCTTTGAGGGGGCAGTGCCAAGCCAGCATTGTGCTGGCTCTGCCACCGCTGGCTTGGCACTGCCCCCTCAAGGCTTGCGGCTGTGGGAGCGCTGAAGCTGGGGAGGGGGCGGAGCCAGGCTGCATCATGCTCCGCCCCCTCTCCCTGGCTTCAGTTCTCCCACAGCTTCGCCAGCTTTGAGGGGGCCGTGCCAAACCAGCATTGTGCTGGCTCTACCACCACTGGCTTGGCACTGCCCCCAGGAGGCAGAGCCAGGCTGCATCATGTCCCCCCCTCCTCGGCTTCAGCTCTTCCACAGAGGAGGAGCATGAGCGGTGGGCGGGTTTCAGTAGGCGGGGCTCCTCTGTGTGGCTTCAACAAGCAAGGGGCAAGAGTCATGGCGGATTGGAGGCTGGTTGGGGAAACGGCCGAAGGAGGCGGTGCCCCGGTCCCTTCTTCTTTTTCTTTGCCACTGCCCGGCCCTTCCTCCTCCTCTCCCAAGCAGCAGGAGTTCGGCAGGAGGAGGGGGGAAGGAAGGGGGGCAGAGAGCTTTTCTCGCGGCACACCTGATGACCGCTCACGGCACACTAGTGTGCCACGGCACACTGGTTGAGAAACACTGATTTAGGCATCGAATCGCTGCCTTTGTTAGCTGCTCTGAGCCCCCCCCCCCCCCCGGGTTGAGAAGGGTGGGGTAAAAATAATGTGTTAATTAATTATTTATTATAATTATTAGTATTTATATGTACATAACAACACAGCATACATGCACATTAGGTCCACTTGTTGTTGTTATTATTATTATTGTGGTGTTGATCATTCTATTGATGTTTAATTGCATTGAACTGCAATATATGAGCCAACTCTGACTATCCAATGTAAACACTGGGAATGTGGCACAGCTGGCTGGGTGTCAGCTGCATAAGATCTCTACTGACCAGAAGGTCATGAGTTCGAGGCCTGCCCGGGTCGAGGTGGGCTCTCGACCTATTGTGTAGCCTGTTGTCGACATTTGCAACCCGAAAGACAGTTGCATCTGTCAAGTAGGAAATTGAGGTACCACTTAGTGGGGAGGCTAAATGTAACTGATTTAGGGGGCCATAAAAAGATCTCCAGGAAACACTGAGGAATGAAGGATTGTGATAGCTCCCCCTGGTGGCCAGATGTTAAATTTCCTCTGTCTGTCTTGTGTGTCTGTGTGTCTAAATATAATGTGTACATTGTAATCCGCCCTGAGTCCCCTGCGGGGTGAGCAGGGCGGAATAGAAATAATGTAAATAAATAAATAAATAAATTCCAAAGTTCAACCTATTGCAGTGCAAACGGGGCCGACATCACGAGGTATCTTGGGCTGCATCTACACTGCTATATCATGCGTAATATGGTTCTTGTAGATTGGAGCTGCATTATACAAAGCCTACGCTGTTGAGGATAAGGTGACTTGGAGGTCTCACGTTCTGGTCAACTATCCTGCGGGGAATAGTGACGCAGCATCAAACTGTTATAATGCCAAGGTGTGGATACTTACTGCTGTCCTTGTTTCTATGTCTGTCTGACGTCCTCGGCGGGTAACCTTTTAAACCGAGCATGTGACAAACCCAAATGTCAATTATGTCTCCATTTGTATTCCAGCGATCTTTTGACAGGACTTAATGCCAGGCATGCCAACTGGGGTTCATATACCCCTTCATCTCTGAATATGATCGATGCCTGAATTTACTACCGTAGCAGTGCCTTTCTGCATTCTGTATTGGACAAACAGATCTGGCTGTGGATCAAGGGGGAAACAAGTGCAAGACATACAAGTCAGGCATCTGAAATTGTGTTATTCAAAAATGAGTGCAGGAACCACACATGAGTATAGGATGTGTGGTACCTGGTTTGATAACAGTACATGTAAAAGGGATTCAGTCCTTTTAGTGGTGCAGTGGGTTAAACAGAAAAGGTCTGTGGCACATCCTGGAACGTCTAGGATGCAGGGGCAGTCTTACGTATATGCGAAGGATGCGGCTGCGTGGGGCACCATCTTGGAAGGGCGCCGCCGCACCGGCGGCGCCGCCGTAGCAAACCTCCCTGCTGCTGCATCTGCTTCAGCGCCTGCAGGAGCTTCTGGACATGCGCAGAGGTTTTTGCGCATGCGCAGTGGCTCCAGAGCTGAAGTTGAGTTCTGGAGCCACTGCGCATGCGCGAAAACCTCCACGCATGCCCAGAAGCTCCTGCAGGCGCTGAAGCCAAAGCCTAAACAGGCTTAACAGGCTTGAGCGCCTGCAGGAGCTTCTGGGCATACGCGGAGATTTTTGCGCATGCGCAGTAGCTCTGGAGCTGAAATTGAGCTCCGGAGCCACTATGCATGCGCGAAAAACTCCGTGCATGCCCAGAAGGTCCTGCAGGCACTGAAGCCCGAAGCCTAAACAAGCCTCGTGTGAGGCTGAGGGCGGTGCGTGAGGGCGTGGCCTCGCGTGAGCCACTACACAGCCGCCAGTTCGCCGCTGCACTGTGAGGGAGTCTTTCTCTCCCTTTTCCTTCCATGAAGCCGGTGGTGAGTAGCGGTTTTCTCCTGAGGGGCACCTTCAGGCAGGAGCTTCTGGGCATGTGCAGATGGGGGGGGGAAATAATGTTTTTGGGGGAGCGCCAAAATAAAGTTAGCTTACCATTTAGAATTACCTTAGACCGGCCCTGCTAGGATGTCCCCCCAAATTCCTCAAAATGATTATCCTGTTACATGAGGGCCAGCGTGGTCAAGTCAGATACAGCGATGCTCTCTCGGAGCCCTTTCTAATAACTAATGGAGTGAAATAAGGTTGTGTTCTTGCACCAACCCTATTTACAATCTTCTTCAGCATGATGCTCCAAAGGGCTACGGCAGACCTCGAAGAAGAAGACAGCATATACAGTATATACGCTATCGTACTGATGGTAACTTGTTCAATTTAAGCCATCTGAGGGCTCGCACTCAGACTCTAAACTATCTAGTCCATGAGCTGCTTTTTGCTGACGATGCCGCCCTTGTTGCCCATTCAGAAGCAGCAGCTGCAGAGCTGTTTGGGCTGGAAGTCAGCCTGAAGAAAACGAAAGTCCTCTACCAGCCCGCACCACAGGAAAAACACCATCATTCCCACGTCAGCATAGGCAAATCTGTGCTTAAGTCCGTTCAGCAGTTCACCTACCTGGGAAGCATCATCCCTTCAGATGCCAAGATTGACAAAGAGATAGATCACAGATTAGCAAAGACATATGGTGCATTCAGAAGGCTTCACAAAAGAGTCTGGAGCAACAAGCACCTGAGGCAAAGCACCAAAATCAGTGTGTACAGAGCTATCGTACTGTCTATTCTCCTCTATGGTTCTGAAACATGGGTCACCTATCGCCAACACCTACGACTCCTCGAACGCTTTCATCAGTGCTGTCTTTGCACAATCCTAAATATACACTGGACCAACTATGTGACGAATGTTGCTGCCCTTGAGCAAGCAGGGATCACCAGCATTGAGGCCATGCTATTGAGAACACAGCTGTGCTGGGCAGGGCACGTCTCTAGGATGGAGGACCACTGCCTCCCAAAGATACTACTCTATGGTGAACTTGCCATGGGTCAGCGCCAAGAGAGGCGCCCNCAAAAAGAGATATAAGGACTCCCTGAAACAACATCTCAGACTCGGCCAGATTGATTACCAACAATGGTCCACCCTGGCCTCACATCAGGAGGCATGGAGATGCACTATCCACAATGCTGCGGCCTCTTTCGAGAACACACGTCGAATGGGTCTCGAAGAGAAACGACAATGTAGAAAGAACCGCAACTTGGAAACGACATCACCCAAGGAGACTTTCTGCTGTGCTTTCTGCAACCGAACTTGCCTATCTCAGATTGGCCTTTTTAGTCATCAATGCGCTTGTAAAAAGCATGGGATGAGTTCTTCCTAAGAATCTTCATTCGCGAAGTAATGCTGAGAGAGGGTTAAACTCTTGTGACAACAGGACTAAAGACCAACAGGTTGGAGATTTGAATCTGGGGAGAGCACGGGGTGAGCCCCCTCTGTCAGCTCCAGCTCCTCATGCAGGGACATGAGAGAAACCTCCCACAAGGATGTTAAAACATCAAAAACATCTGGATGTTCCCTGGGCAATGTCCTTGCAGACGGCCAATTCTCTCTTGGAGTTTCTCAAGTCGCTCCTGACATGAAAAGAAAAGTCCTCTTAGTAGACCACAAGCTGAACATGAGTCAAGAGTATGATGCGGCAGCTAAAAAGGCCAATGTGATTCTAGGCTGCATCATATTCCACCTAAACATCAAGAAGAGCATTAAAGGCTGAATCCAATGCAGAGCAGCTAGGCAAGAATCTGATGAACCATTTGACTCTTTCTTTTGCGGCTTCAGCTAGGACAAAGGGCTTTAAAAAAAAGCACACTATTAATTTATTAATTTATTTTATTTACAGTATTTATATTCTGCCCTTCTCACCCCGCAGGGGACTAAGGGCGGATTACAATGCACATATACACGGCAAACATTCAATGCTGTAGACATACACATATATCGACAGACACAGAGGCAATTTTACATTAAAGCTTTCTGGCTTCATAAGGGAATGCTTGATTCCAGCCACGGGGGAACTGCCGCTTCGCCATCCACTTGTGACATCGAGTCCTTCATGGAGTACTTCCTTATTCTTCCACACACTGCTGGAAGGTTTTATGGTGTCATAAATTAGTTAAATTAATTAAATGCCTCCTGCCAACTGATGCCTCCTTAGTTGCCAGCTGCCAACATACCGTCCTGCCATGTATTGCCTCTGCGTATTATTGCTTGCCGGGATCATTTGTCAGGGGGCTTTTGCTTTTATCTGTTTACTGATGTTTTATTGATTTTATGCTGTAAACCGCTCTGGGCTCCAGAGAGAGCGGTCTACCAAATCGAATTTATAAATAAATAAATAAATAAAATTAGGCACCGGGAATGTGGAGCAGCTGGTTAAGTGTCAGCTGCATAAGATCTCTCTGACCAGTAGGTCATGAGTTTGAGGCCTGCCCGGGTGGAAGTGGGTGCTTGACCTTTAAGTGTAGCCTGCTGTCGACCTTTACAGCCTGAAAGACAGTTGCATCTGTCAAGTAGGAGATAAAGGTACCACATTAAGTGGGGAGGCAAATTTTGACTGAATTATGAGGCCATTAAAAGAACTCCAAGAATGCGGAATGAACAACAAGGGACGCTGGAAGACTGAGAGATGAGCTCCCCCTGGTGGCCAGAGTTTGCCTCTGTTCGTCTATATGTTCGTCTATACGTTCTTCTATATGTGTATATGTGTAGCTGTAATCCGCCCTGAGTCCCCTTCGGGGTGAGAAGAGCGGAATATAAATAAAGTAAATAAATAAATAAATAAATTAGCCTCCCCTCCTAAAGTGGTACCTACATTTCCTACTTTACAGATTCAACTGTCTTTCGGGCTGCATAGGTCGACAGCAAGCTAGACTATTAATGGTCGGGAGCTCACTTCAACCCGGGTTGACTTTGAACTCATGACCTCTCAGTCAGTAGTGATTTAATACAGCTGGCTACTAACTAGCTGTGCCTCAGCCCAGTAGGAATTGTGGGAGTTGTAGTCCAAAACACCTAGAGGGGTCAAGTTTTCCCATTCCTGCTCTATTGTATGTTAAAATCACCTTAATGCAGAAACAACTTTTGCCAGCAAGTTTCTGTTCCAGATAACAATGATGGTGGGTCCTTTTTACATTCCTGTTCTATCTGATCCACCGGATTACAACCCTCCAACCAAGTATATAATAAAACCATCTATCAACGGTGATAACACTATGCATTTGATGAAGTGGGCTGCATTCCACAAAACGGGTGTTTTGCCAAACTAAATCCATTTATCTTTTAATGTGTCGCAAAGGCTCCTCGTTGTAATAAATGTGTTCAAATTCAAAGGGATTTTTCCACTCTTCCTCCCCAATGCAATACTCGATCTTTTCACGTAAGATTTCATAGAGACTTCCCAGCCAGGAAAACCTGTCTATTCATTGTGATGCCTGCCTTTGTATTCTTCTTTCCTTGCAAACATTTTTTTCTTCTTTGCTCTTAACCGACAACCACCTCGTCTTCAGTGTTTCCCAACCAGTGTGCCAGGGCACACTAGTGTGCCGTGAGCGACCATCTGGTGTGCCTTGGGAAATTGGAACCTCCAGGAAGGGGGGGGGGGTCTAGTGTGTTGAAGTATAAAAACCCTAAGAAACCTACCTAAAGGCACAAAATTAAAACACCCCGCTAATTGTCTATTTGTTCTCTCCTCTCCATGATTATTTATTTATTTATTTATTTCCTACCTCTTCTCAACGATAAAGGCACAAACACAGTAAACACATAAAACACAGTATAAAACCCCCCACATTACCATTAAAATACAATTACCATATCATACACATTCATTTAAGTTTAAAAATGTGTCTAAAAGTTTGAGCCCTTCAACTTTCCATTAAAATCCAGTCTGCTGCAAATGCCTGGTCCCATAGCCAGGCTTTTACTGGGAAGGCCCGCCTCCCTTTCACCAAGTAGAGACCTCCTCTTACCTCCTGGGGGTTCTGTGTGGGAAGTTTGGCCCAGTTCTATCATTGGTGGGTTTCAGAATGCTCTTTGATTGTAGGGGAACCATAAATCCCAGCAACTACAACTCCCAAATGTCAAGTCTCATATTTTCTCCAAACTCCACCAGTGTTTCCATTTGGGCATATTGATATTCATGCCAAGTTTGGTTCAATTCCATTGTTGCAAGAGTTCAGGATGCTCTTTGATTGTGTGTTAACTATAAATCCCAGAAACTGTCACTCCCAAATGTCAAGGTCTATTTCCCCTGAACTCCATCTGCGTTCATATTTGGGCATATTGAGTATTCATGCCAAGTTTGGTCCTGATCCAACATTGTTTGAGTCCACAGTGCTCTCTGGATATAGGTGAACTACAACTCCAAAACCCAAGGTCAATGCCCACCAAACTCTTATAGCATTTTCTCTTGGTTATGGGAGTTCTGTGTGGGAAGTTTGTGTCTTTCTGCCATTCCTGCCAGGATATCTATGTTAAGTATATTGAAACAGGCCCAGGTTTCACACTGAGTGTATAAATACATTTAAAAACATATTAACTATATGTATTACTGTGTTAGAGTGTCATTTTGTGTCATTTTGGTTGGTGGTGTGCCCCAGGATTTTGTAAATGTAAAAAGTGTGCCGCGGCTCAAAAAAGGTTGGGAAACACTGCTCTATATGTTCCCATTCTTGGCAATGACAACAAGGGACAAAAGACCGGAAAAGCAGCCACCTTTGCTGTACCAAGAAGAGGACCATGTTGATTTCAGGCCCCATTAGAAGCCGCCTGGGAAGAAATCAATGCTTGGCAAGCAAGGGCACTGAGTATCCAAAGGGGAAGATGTTGCGCACAATGGAGAAATGGAAGGCAGGGCAGAGAAAAAGCTATAAAAAGATGACTTCCAATGTCCTTGCAGCCTCTGTGTTGTTTATCTGGTGTGTTTTTCATTTCCATACTCAGAAGAGGTAACGGCAGCTAGACAGGCCTCCAGTTAGAAAGAAAAGGGCCCCATCTATATCTCCAGAAAATGCAATGTGAAATGGCAGTTTGCCTGCCAACCCCCTGAATAAAGAGACACACAACAGTAATTGGATTCAAATTGGGCAACTTTTATTCAAATTAATTACCTATTTAATTGCCTTAACTTAATTCTGGGGGTGTCAGGAATCAAGGTGTATTCAAGTCTAGGTAGGGTCCCAACCCGGCCTATCACAGCAATTTATGGGCAGAACACCTGGATTCCCTGATACGCCAACCAGGGCAACCCTTTTAGGGGAATGAGTGAGTGGACTGGTCTCAATATATTGAGATCAGCCCCTTCCCAGTCCAAGGCCATTTTACTTACTTACCCCTCGACTTGAACTTCAGGGTGACTGCTTGACTTAATGGCCTTCACCCCTAAATGGGGTGCCTTAGGTGAACACCAATTATGGAATTTCCCTAGCTATTTTCCGCCACAGATTGGGGGCAAGTGTCCACTTTGTCCCCATCACCCACCAAATCTCCTAACACCCTCAATCTCAAGCCAGACAAGATTAGCAGTTGCCCAATTCCGAGAGATGAACTTCATCTACTCCGCGAAACACGTATTATCCGGTGATCTCTGCGTAGCATAGAGGTAGGATCCATTACCTTTCACCATATCATGCGCAAGGCCCGAACTCTTTTCTCATTCTGAGAGCCATCACATCTCCACCGCCCTACCATCACATACGTGGCATGGCGGACCAGAGGATGTGGCACTAATGACGCTTCACACCAGCTCCTGTGGAAGTCCGCCCGGACCTGTAGGAACATGCCTTACCCGTCGACAACCCAGGTCGTTACCCCCAAAGGACCAACAATAAATTTCCGGAGGAAACTCACTCCCAGACCAAAAGAGGGGGGGGGGGGTAACAAAACGAGCCAGTGTAGATAGCATCTACCTTCCCCAATGACAATGGAGGCAAAGGTTCACCACCGTGGTGGGTCCCCCACGTCATGAGGTCCTGGCTCCAGATTCAGTATATGATTGACATGTGTGGGCAGCGCCCACCTCTCCATTCAACTGTGGCAATGGAGGCAAAAGTTCCGCCTCCACGGCGAACCAACAAACCTCAGGGATAACACTGAGTGTAATTTTTTTCTTTCTTCTTTCTTTTCTCCATTCCCGAGGGCAATGGAGACAAGAGGTGAACCACCAAGGTGGATCACGCAAGCCATGAGGTCCGGCTCCCGCTTCAATAAGGATCACGTGTGGGGGCAGCACCCCCCTCTTCATTAAGCAATGGTAATGAAGGCAAAAATTCCACCTCCACGATGAACCACTCAACCTCCGGGATAACACTGAGGGCAATGGAGGCATGGGGTGCACCACCGAGGTGGATCACCCCCAAGAAAACATGTTTCCAAACTCTCCAGCCACTCGCAAAGGCTGAGGGCGTGCCTCATATACTGGCCTTATGGCCTTAAAAACAACTGGCTTCCAAACTCTCCAGCCACTTGCAAGTTGAGAGAGTGTGCCTCATACACTGACCTTAATATGGTCTTAAATAAAACTTTCCAAACTGTCCAGCCACTAACAAAGGCCGAGAGAGTGTGTCTCATACCCTGGCCTTCTTGCGGCCAAAGAAAACTGTGCTTCCACACTCTCTAGCCACTCACAAAGGCTGAATGTGCCTCATACACTAACCTTCCTGTGGTCTTAAGAAAACTGTGCTTCCAAACTCTCTAGCCACTTGCAAAGGCTGAGAGAGTGTGCCACATACACTGGCCTTCTTGTGGCCTAAAGAAAAATACTTCCAACTCTCCAGCCACTCATAAAGGCTGAAGAGTGTGACTCATATACTGGCCTTCTCGTGGCCTTACAGATAACTATGGTTCCAAACTCTCCAACCACTTGCTAGGCTGAAAGAGTGTGCCTCATAAACTGGCCTTCCTGTGATCTTAATTAAAACTGTGTTTCCAAACTCTCTAGCCATTCACTAGGTTGAGAGAGTGCACCTCATACACTGACCTTCCTGCGGTCTTAAGAAAAGTGTGTTTCCAAACTCTCCCGCCACGGCAAGGCTGAGAGAGTGTGCCTCATATACTGACCTTCTTGTGCCCTTAAAGAAATCTGTGTTTCCCGAGCCCTCCAGCCACTAGCAAAGGCTGATAGAGTGTCCTCATACACTGAGCTTCCCATGGTCCTAAAGAAAAAATTCTCAAGCCATTTGCCAAGGCTGCGAGAATGTGCTTCAACACTACCCCACCTATGGCCTTAAGTAAAAAAAACCTGCACTTCAAAACTCCCCAGCCAATCACAAAGGCTAAGAGGGTGTGCCTCATATAATTTACCTAGTATGCCAGACTTAAAGCAAATCTCTTGCTTTCAAAACTTACCCGCTTGTACAACTGACCTTCTTTTGGTCATAAGGAAAAAACTGATTCCTAACTCTCAAGCCGTTCCAAAGGCTGAGAGAGTGTACCTCATACAGTTGACCTACTTGCAGTCTTAAAGCAAAACCCTTGTGCTTCCAAACTCGCCAGCTTGTAACTGACCTTCTAGATGTCATAACAAAAAAACTGTGTTTCCTGACTCTCAAGCCGTTCCAATAGCTGAGAGAGTGTGCCTCATACAAATGACCTTCATGCAAGCCTAAAGCAAATCCCCAGTACTTCCAAAACTCACCAACTTGTACAACTGACCTTCTTGTGATCATAAAGAAAAAACAGTGTTTCCTAACTCTCAAGCCATTCCAAAGGGTGAGTGTGTCTCATACAATTGACCTACTTGTGGTCCTAAGCAAAACCCTTGTGATTCCAAACTCACCAGCATGTTTAACTGATCTCCTTTGGTCCTAAAGACAAAACTATGATTCCTGACTCTCTAGCCGTTCCAAAGGCTGAGAGAGTGTGCCTAATACAATTGACCTTCCTGCCGGTCCTAAAGCAATTTCCTTGTCCTTCCAACACTCACCAGCTCGTACAACTGACCTTCTTGTGGTCAGAAGGAAAATACTGTGTTTCCTAAATCTCAAGCTGTTAACAAAGGCTGAGAGAGTGTGCCTAATACAATTGACCTACTTGCGGTCTTAAAGCAAAAGAGTTTGGAAACACAAGCAAAAACCTTGTGTTTCCAAACTCACCAGCTCGTATAGCTGACATTCTTGTGGTCATAAAGAAAACCTTTGTTTCCTGACTCTCAAGCCGGTCCAAAGGCTGAGAGAGTGTGCCTCATACACTGGCCTTCCTGTGGCCTTAAAGAAAAACTGTGTTTCCAAGCTCTACAGCCACTTGCAAAGGCTGAGAGAGTGTGCCTCATACAACTGACCTTCTAGTGGTCTTAAAGAAAAAGCTGTGTTTCCAAACTCTCAAGCCATTCGCCAAAGCTGAGAGAGTGTCCTCATACACTGGCCTTCCTGAGGCCTTAAAGAAAACTAAGTTTCCAAAATCTGTAGCCACTTGCAAAAGGCTGAGAGGGTGTGCATCATACACTGGCCTTCCTGTGGCTGCAAAAATCACTGAGAAAACTGTGTTTAACCAAACTGCTGCAGCCACTTGCAAAGGCTGAGAGGGTGTGTCTCATACACCGGCCTTCCTGTGGCCTTGAAAGAGAAACTGTTTCCAAACTCTGCAGCCACATGCAAAGGCTGAGAGGGTGTGCATCATATGCTGGCCTTCCTGTGGCCTTGAAAGATAAACTGTTTCCAAACTCTGCAGACACTTGCAAAGGCTGAGAGACGTGCATCATATGTGTATGATTGTTGTGGACTCATGTAATGCAAAATATGGTCAATGCTAACTCATATAAACCAAAAAATAGGCAGAATAAAATGGAATTATATGCAAGAATAATCCTCATGCAACAACTTCCAGGCATGCAAAGCGCAAATCAAAACTATATATACCTACCCATGCAAAATCCTCTATGCAACAGCTCTTAGCATTCAGTGCACTATTCCGGGGAGATATATATATATATATATATAATATATATATATATATATACCTAAAATTAAGCTTCTGTTACAGTGGCTTAAAGCATGCAAAGCACAGCTCAGTAGAATAATATTTATGAAGGAGAAATGGCTCCACTGGAATGGCTTCAAGCATGGAAAGCGCAGCTCAAGACAAGGCAGCTTTCAGGCAAGCAAAGCAGAGTTCACGTTCCCATCCCTAAAATGAGCTCAAAGGACAGCACAAAGTCCTGGTCAAGTGGCCGCCAATTATCACTCATATTTGACCGGTGAGCAACAGAAACAAAGAGACGAGCAATTAAGACAATGCTAGGAGGATAATGGCTTGTTGTGGCTGCTGATGTTTTTGGATTTGCAGTTTTATGCACAATTAAAAATAATTGGGAGTTTAGAAAGACTTGCTGATTAACTAAAGGTGAATCACGGTGAAACCTCCTTAGCCGTCACAATCTATTTTCTGCCATCTTTGCCCTGATAATTAAGTTGGGTGAAGTATCTGTCCTCTTTGATGGAGAAGGTTCAAGACCATATAACGCAGGCATGGGCAAACTTTGGCCCTCCAGGTGTTTTGGACTTCAACTCCCACAATTCCTAACAGCCAGTGGGAGTTGTGGGAGTTGAAGTCCAAAACACCTGGAGGGCCAAAGATTACCCATGCCTGATATAAAATGACAATTCCCATGATTCCATTACGCTGAACTATGGCACTTTAAGTGGTGTCAAACCATTCAACTCTAATGTTTATTGTGATTGAAAAGTGATTTTGATTTTATTATTTATTATTTATTATTTATTATTTATTATTTTTATTTTTATTTTTTTTTTATTTATATATTTATTTTTATTTTTATTTTTATTTTTATTTTTATTTTTATTTTTATTTTTATTTTTATTTTTTATTATTTTTTTTTTTATTTTTATTGTGATTGAAAAGTCTTTGCGATATTAACAAGATACTGTGTTGCATTATTCTCATTTCCCACTGCGTCTTTGTTATTCATTGTTGGGAAGAGCAAAACGGAAAAGAAGAAAAATATTTCCAAAATGCCCCTCAAATGTATGCAAAAATGAATGTGTATTAACAACTAGAAATGCTACTAAATTATTACCCCAATAAAGTGATTTTGTATCTACTTGTTACTCTCCCTCTGACATGTAACTTCGTTGAGTCTCTCTTGCAAAGAAAACGGCAACGTGTAGCACATAAGTGTAACTTAGCATCATGGAATTCTAAGTTTCAGTTATCCGCAACATGTTACAATTCTTTTTGTAATTTGATCCTTCCAAACTCCGAAGTTAAGAGGTATTGGAAGCTGGGCTAAATCTTATTGTAAGTCTGAACTAAAGCTGAGCTGTTGAATCTGTAGGATTTACCTTTACCTTCATGTCAAATCATTATTCAGTAATGAAGTCAGTGATACACTTTGCTTATGATAAGGTTCATATCTTTCTAAGTCTGACATCAGAAATATTCAAAGGTCAGTGTGAGGAAGTGTCAATCTCCAAAGTCTTTATTTATTTTATTTATTTATTTCCAACATTTCTACCCCGCTCTTCTCAACCCCTGAGGGGGGACTCAGAGCGGCCTAACAAAAAGGCAACAATTTGATGCCAAACATAGTAAAAATCTATCTATGTATATAATAAAAGTCAATGTTTGCGGCAGGAGATGCAGAGGAAGGGAGGAATATGTGGCAGCTTTTTGATTGGTCGCCAATGTGGGATTATTTGCATAAAGAACTCTCATTGGCCAGCCACAAAACTCCAACACTAAGACACCAGACAGTTTTTCCGTTGGAAATTGAGTGTTCATTTCCTAATAGGATTTCACTACAGAGAGAGGGTTGCCTGATGAACTGAGAGCATTACTAGCATTACTAGCTAGGCCCCAGATTTCACTACAGATAGTTTCCTGATGTACTGCCAAAGGTGCACTACTAGCATTACAAGCTAGGCCCAAAAACAGACACACATCCTTCCAGCCAAAGGTGAAAACACCACTTTTCCCAACAGGCCTCAGCCTGAATTGACAGTAAGGCTTCCTAGGCCTCAGCCTGCAATAGGCCTCAGCCTGCATTGACAGTAAGGCTCCCTAGGCGTCAGCCTGAATCGACAGTACGGCTTCCTAGGCCTCAGCCTGAATGGACATTAAAGCTTCCTAGGCCTCAGCCTGCATTGACAGTAAGGCTTCCTAGGCCTCAGCCTGAATGGACAGTAAGGGTTCCTAGGCCTCAGCCTGAATGGACAGTAAGGCTTCCTAGGCCTAAGCCTGGATTGCAGTAAGGCTTCCTAGGCCTCAACCTCAACTGACAGTAAGGCTTCCTAGGCCTCAGCCCATTTCAAATAACCCGGGCACCGCCGAGTCCCAAAGCTAGTACAATATAAAACCAAAAACATTCAGCATTAAAATACATTAAAATACAATTAACATCAACACATCATACACATTCACTTAAGTTAAAAACAGTGTTCCATCCATAACAGAAGCATTGAGCCATATCCATCAACTTGCCAATACAAATCTAGTCCAAAGTGCTGCCTTGTGCTATTGTGCAAACGCCTGGTCCCACAGCCAAAATTTCACTTTTTTCCTGAATGCCAGGAGGGATGGGGTTGATCGTATGTCGCTTGGAAGCGCGGGGAGCCATCACCGAGAAGGCCCTATCTCTTGTCCCCACCAACCACGTTTGAGAGGTTGGTGGGAGTGAGAGCAGGGCCTCCCCGGATGATCTTAAATTACGAGGTGGGACGTAGAGGCTGATGCGTTCAGACAAGTAAGCTGGGCCAGAACCGTATAGAGCTTTAAAGGTCAAAACCAGCACTTTGAATTCAGCTCAGAAGTGGACAGGCAGCCAGTGGAGCTGACACAACAGGGGGGATCGTATGCTCCCTGCATGTAGCCCCGGTTAGTAATCTGGCTGCCACCCGTTGGACTAGTTGTAATTTCCAAACTGTCTTCAAAGGCAGCCCCATGTAGAGTGCATTGCAGTAATCTATTCGGGATGTGACCAGAGCGTGGATGACCGTAGCCAGATCAGACTTCCCAAGGTATGGGCGCAGCTGGCACACGAGTCTTAACTGTGCAAAAGCTTCCCTGGCCACCGCCGAGACCTGGGGTTCCAGGCTCAGCGATGAGTCCAGGATCACTCCCAAGCTGTGAACTTTGACTAGTGGGAGCCACCCTTGAACAAAAGACCTTTAAAGAAAGAATCCAATGCAAAACAAATGAATGAGAGTCAATGAAGACATTTGACTTAGTCCGTGACAGCTTGAATAGGGGCAATGGCTTGTCACCACACTACATGCATTCAATGCAAATATGTCAGGGCCCATCTCTCATTTCTGATGGTGAGCACTTTTATTTGCATTCCAGTTCCCTCCGATCCAGCAGATTACTGACTAAGCACGACAAGCTGTATCTCAACTCTGGATACCTCTACACTGTAGAATTGATGCAGTTTGGACCCACTTTATGTGCCATGACTCAATGCTATAGAATCCTATGAGTTGTAGTTTGGTGAAGCATCAGCAGCACTCTTTGGCATATAATTTCAGAATGCCGATTAACTGCACTTAATTGATTATATGGCAGTGTAGCTTCATATAATCCACTTCAATCTGCATTGACCATGTAATGCAGTTCAAAATGCATTCTTTGGCAGGGGAGATGCAGCCATAGATACACCTTCAGTCCTTCCTAATGTCTTCTCTTGTAATTAGAATCTATTGGTTTATATTCTAGTCTCTGGAGCCTCAGAGAACAAACACGTCTCCTCTTCTACAAGATGGATTTGCGCTCGGAGCGGAGCTGTTTTGGAAGAGAGATACCAGGTTGGCATAGAACAATGGGACGTATTATCCAGCACTTCAGGGCCTTGCCAGATTGGGGTAGGCTATTCGAAAGCACTTTAGTAATCCAACATGTGTGTGTGGATGTTGACCAATCCCCACTGGGTAAGACTTTAAGTGGAAGGCATCGAGTGTTTCATTTTATATCGCAGCCAGCTGGAGAATCAAAGCTCTCCAAGAGGGAGAGATGCAGAATTATAAAACCCACTGTAAAATCTGTCTCCAGGCTTGGATACTGGCTGCATTGTAGTCAGTAAATTGGCCAGCTCTTACAAGCACTGTCATGCTCATGAAGTTCTTGAAATTGCAATTAAAGCGTGACACAACATTTGGTCTGGGGAGAAACAACAAAAAAATGCCAACACTTATAAACTGTTAGGGTGTGTGTTTTCTTCTTAACGTGGCAGTATTTAGGACGCTGAAACTGCCCAACAGCTAGATGCATCGCCAGGGAAGGAAGCTCATGGCATCTCAATGGGCTACCCAGAAACCTTTGCACAGAGTACTCTAAAGCAAAAGTAGGTCTCCTTGTTGCTCAGAGGCAGCTGAAAATCTAGGAACAAGCATCAACAGAGGTCAGAAAAGTACAGTCAGTCTTCTGTATCCACAGATCACACATCCATGGATACAATCATCCATGGCTTGAGATCATTCAAAAAAATTCCAGAAAGTAGATCTTGATTTTTGCCGTGTTATATAAGGGACATCATTTTGCAGCAACATCATATACAATAGGATTTGAGTATCCACGGATGTTGATATCCATAGAGTGTCCTGGAAACAAACCCTAGTAGATATCTACTTTTTAACTTTGCCCTGTGGATATGAGGAAACCATTATGGCTGCAATCTGGAAAGTCCTTCCTTGGGTCAGGCCCGGATTAACTTCTTTTGGTGCCCTAGGCCAAAAGACGCCTCGCCCCCAGGGCGCTGCTGCGCATACGTGGCAGCAGCCCCAGGCGTGGGGCTTCCGTCCGCCGCCTCCTCCTCGCGCCCTCCTTCCGGTCGCGGGAGGAGAAGGAGGAGGTGGACAGAAGCCTCGGGGCCGGTGCCGTGCAGCTTCTGTTGCCTCCTCCTCCCAAAAGGAGGGCATGAGGAGGAGGCGACGGAAGCTGCACGGCACCGGCCCCGGTCGTGCGGCTTCCGTCTACCTCCTCGTGCCCTCCTTCCGGTCGCAGGAGGAGGAGGAGGCGGCGGACGGAAGCCCCATGGCTGGGGCCAGTGCCATGCGGCTTCTGTCGCCTCCTCCTCCCACGACCAAAAGGAGGGCGAGAGGAGGAGGAAGGGAAGTACCGCCCCCTGGGCGCTGCTGCCCCGGCTGTGCGGCTTCCGTTTGCCTCCTCCTCCCCACTGTCTGGCTTGCCCCCTTGCAAAGGCGGCGAGGAGGAGGAGGGAGGAAAGACCGCTGGCGGACATGCGCGCCAGCGGCCACAGTGGGGCGGGGCTTCCCTTCCTCCTCCTCCTCCTTGCCGCCTCTTTCCTTTACAAGGGGGGCAGCCCAGGCAGGCGATGGTGAGGGGAGGGCGCCATTCCCTCCTCCCTGCCTGGTCGCAGCGCTCTCCCCCCGCCCTCTCCTGAGGTATGATGACTCTCTCTCTCTCTCTCGGGAGAGGGCGGGGGGGAGAGCGCTATGAGGGTTTTTTTAAAAAAAAAATTGGCCTTATGGGTAATCCGGGCCTGCCTTGGGTTTCATAGAATCATAAAATCATAAAGTGGGAAGAGACACCCAAGGGCCATCTTGTCCAATCTCACTTTGCCATTCAGGAACACAAAATCAAAGCATTCCTGACAGATGGCCATCCAGCTTCTGATAAAAAGTCTCCAGAGAAGGAGACTCCACTAGACTCAGGAAGCATAGCTTACCATTGAACAGCTCTTAACATCAGGAAGTTCTTCCTAATGTTTAGATGGAATCTCTTTTCCTGCACTTTCTCTTGGTTTGGCCCACTGATGTACCAGGTACCACTTGTGAGTATTCTCTTGTGTTTTAACCCTTATCACTACACTGCAAGTATTTATTTAAGTCCAAGGTAAATAAGTGACTGGTGAAAAATCAATTAGTTGAAGAGGGACCTGAATCCAGGTCTCTGTATTCCCGGTCTCACTATGTCCTCTGAGTCAGCTTGAAAGAGGCCTATTCATTTGTGATGCAGCAATGTGCGGATACATTAGGTGAGGGAGCAAAAAGCATGCTGACGTCGACGTTCAGCTCCTGTTTGACACTACATTCCTGCACAGCTTCTGAATGTTTATAAACACCAAAAGGTAATGTAATCAAGTGCGGCAGGAAATACACGGCAGGTAGTCGGCGGTGACAAGACTGTCAAATGTTTCTTCCTGCGGAGAGTGACAGGACTGCCCCGCAAACAAAAGCAGCCACTAAGCCACAGGGAGAAATGGAAGTGCTTGGGAGTGCAATTTTTTCCTCTTCAGCCTCCATATTAATACCAGCTCTGGAGTAATAATCATACTAATAGCAAGCATTTCTCCAGAGCTTTCGGCTACCCCATGGCTCAGGCAATAGCCATAGAAAAAGGGCAGAAACAGCTAACTCCTGGGGTGGATAAATGCACAATGAATCAAGAGGGCACTATGGATGTGATGCAGTAACAATGAGGCTGGCGGCATGTGCAAACAGATGGAACCCAGAAACTGCACTTCCAGATTTTGGGGAGAGTACAATGGGATACTGTGGACTGCATAAATGACAAATGCATGGGTCCACGTGCAAATCAAGCCTGGACTCCCTCGTGGAGCTAAGATGACTTAACCAAGACTGTCGTACATTGGACACGTCGTGGAAAAAGATGATGATACTGCTTGGCAAGATGCAAGACAGCAGGAAAAGAGAAAGTCTATATTACAAAGATAGACTTTATCAAGGAAACCATGTTTGCCCACATTCTGCAAGGCCTGAGCAGGACTATGAAAAATAGGTGGACGGTTATGTATCTTACTCATAGGGTCACCATAAGTTGAAGTCAACTTGGCAACCATTAACAACAGCAAATGATAGGATTTAGCCATTCTCCCAAACCCTTTGCTTTAAACCTCTGAAGCCTTGAAACCATAGAATGATACAACTGGAAGAAATTCCCAAGGGCCATCTAGTCCAACCGCCTGCCATGCAAGATAACCAAACCAACCACTACCAACAGAGAGCTAGTAGGGGTGGATATCTCCGGTCGTAATACTTTGATTTCCGTTAATTTTTCGTATTTGAAATTATTTTGACCCTATATCGACCCTCGTCGTCCAACCCGGAAGTGAGCTTTCTAAATCGAAACCGGGTCAGCCATTTAAGTAAAGGGCACATTATTAGGTCGTTTCCGCCCTTTCTTATGTTTAACCCGCCTTTGGTTATCAGCTGGCGAGAGGAGAGTGGAAGGCAGCATCTCCTCTCGCCAGATGACACCCAAACACGAGTTAAAGATAACCCCTGTTTGGGTCTTGGCTGGTGAGAGGAGGGTGCCAGGCTGCCCCCTCCACCCTCCTGTTGCCATCTGACATGTGGGTTTCGAAAGCTCACCGGAAGTCCCAACGTCCACCTATTTTTCAGGACTATGAAAAATAGGTGGACGTTGGGACTTCCGGTGAGCTTTCGAAAGGGATAGGCATGGCTTTGCTGTGCTCCGCAGTAAGCCACCCGTTCCTGAGGTGTGGAGGACTTCTAAAGTCCCCCCTTAGATCCTGGATTGAGGGGATCTTGAGGCGCGTAGCCAGCTGGTCCTTTCGGTGCCCCAAGAACTCCCATCCCTCAAGGAGGGGGGTCAGAGGGTGCGAAAGTTGATCGCGGCGAGCGGACCGAAGGTCGGGAAGGGGGGAGAAATCCCTCCAATTACTATCCCCAGCTCATCTGCAACATAAGAAACGGAAGAAGAAAGGAGGGCAAACAAGTAAGTCTCTCCATCTATTAAGAAAAGTACAGAGTCTCACGCTAGAGTGGCGTTACCTATGGGAAAGGGTGGATAAAGAACAGCTGAAGCCCAAGCAAGGAAAAGAGTGAATAATAATAAAGCCTTGCCATTGCTAACCAAATAAATAGCTAAGAAACAAGATTGGAGATATAAGAAGAGCATACTAAGCTCTAAGTAACTGCTGGAGTGGGTTGGAGGGAAGACGGTGCGGAGGAGGATTTAGAAGAGACCATAATAAATATCTCTTCTATCAAACAAATAAACTAAATAAATTCCCAAGATCTAGTAAAAGAGACTGAGAAGGGAACTACAATAAGGGACTAAACAAGATGGCACTGACCTTGATGTAAGATTGTTATGGCTACGTTCCTCCTTCTTCATAAACAATTGAAGATCTGAAAGCTCCTCCTGGTGAGCGAACACGAGGGCGGAAGAGGAAGTGAGGAGGGAAGAAGAATAAAGTGGCGCACACCATAGAGAGAGAGCTCGGAGGACTGAAAGTACCCAGAGGGAGGAAGGAAGGAGGATGGACCATACAACAGGGGGACTGGAAGTGAGATCGGAGGCCGGAACCCATAGTCAGGAAGAAGAATACCATAGAGAGGGACCATAGAGAAAGAACGAAAAGAAGGAGAAACAAAACCACACAAATAATAAAAAGATCGAGGAAGAGAAGCAGACGAGGACCCTGGAGACGGCGAGAGGAGCGGTGATCGGTGACGGCGGAGGCGGGGTCGGGGCGAGAGGAGGTGACAAGGTGACGACGGGACCAGGAGGAGAAGCAGACAAAAGCGGTTAGACGGGATCTAAGTAGGGGACGAACTTGGATGGTGGAAGAATCTCTGGGGATAATCTAGAAGTGTCGAACTCTGATTTCATGGACCTGGGCCAGCTGAAGATACAGTAATGCAATAAAACAGGAGGGAGACTAAATTAGATATAAAGGGGAAAGGCCGAGGGAAGAAGGGAATTAATTTTTGCCTGTGAATTATTTGAGGGTTGTTTGTGGTTAACCTGTGGGAAATCAACTGGGAATTAATGGTAAAGGGGGACTATCTGATAGGGGAAAATATAGAGTTGGAGTATTAATTAAATAAGGGGAATAATTAATCAATTATCTGGGAGAATTTATGGATTAATTTACTAATTGCAATCTATTGGGGTCAAAATACTTAAAGTATCTAAATATCTGGGCAGTTGGGGAGGAATATTGCCCTTACCCCTATCTGAGGTGTATCTACAATAATAAATAAATAAGGATAAAGTGTATGGGGGAAAGAGGGAATTGGGAATTGATATAAGGAAACTGCTTATAGAACTGTATTAACCATGACAATGCCCAAGGGTAAAGATGGGAGAGAGACAAAACCTCTACCCAGAAGAGGCTCATTCTCTGGCCAGGGACCAGAGGAGGGGGGATTAAAAGAGCTGTTAAAAGAAATCCAGAAAGATATCCACAAAATGACAATTAAACAGGATGAATTGGCAGGGAAACAAGATCAATTACAGAAAATGGCCGAGAAACATGAATTACAGCAGAAAGATACCCAAGAAGAAATGCTTAAGATGAAGCGAGAATTAAAAGAGGAATGGAGTACCATGAAAAAAGAAGTATCAGACGCACTCCAAGATATAAGTCAAATAAAAACAGACCAGAGCAAAATGGAGAAGACTCAGAAAAAAATCCAGAAAAAGGTAGAAACTATGGAAAAGAAGAATATCACCTCAGAAAGAATACAGGAAAGATTGGAATATGGGGAGATGGAGCATCAGCTCAGATTTAGAAACGTGACGGAACAGGATGGTGAGGACATCCGAGAGACAATAATTATCCTGATGGCAAAAGCAATGGATATACCGGAGAGAGAGATGGACAAGATCTTTAGAATACAGACTAATTATGCAAAGAAAAATAAGACCCCTCGGGATATAATTGTGAATTTTATTCGTAAGAGGATGCGTGAGGAGGTATGGCGAAAGACAAACACAAATCCAATTAATTTCAGAGATGCAAAAGTGATGGTGCTCCGGGAATTTCCTATTTCCATGTTGAACAGAAGGAGGAAATACTTCTTCCTTACTAAAGAACTTAAACACCTGAACATCAGATTCAGGTGGGAGAGGAATGAAGGAATTATGGTGACCTACAAAGAGGAAAAAATCTGGTTAACCTCTGAAGATAAAGCGAAGGATTTTTACAGGAGACTAGAGAAAGAAAGGAAAATTAGGACCCCACTTAGCTCGCTTGAAAAGGAGAAAACAGCTAAAAAGGAAACGTTTCAACACCCCGAATCTCAAGGAGCAACCGCCTCAGCATCCGCCTTCATGGACCCGCCAGAAGGGTTGGATGAAGAGTTAGAAGAAGGGAAGAAGAAGGAGAGGATAGTGGTTCGGACATAGATGATATTGTAAATAAGCCTTCTGATGTCTAGTTTTGTACAAGAATTGAAGTTCTACTCTAACAATGTGAACGGCTTAAATTCTCCCAATAAAAGAAAACGAGTTTTCAATCAAATTAAGAATGGACATTATAATGTGGTGGCATTGCAAGAAACATATTAAACAAAAACATGTTTCCCACCTAACACAGGGAAAACTAGGGAAAGTATATTACTCCTCTGCTCCGGAGAAGAAAAGAGGGGTCGCAATATACATAGATGAGAAAATCAATTCACAATTCTTATTTAGAGATGAAGAAGGAAGAATGCTCGCAGTGAAAATAACTGCGGGCACAGAGACAATCATAATTTGTAATGTATATGCCCCTAATGCATCTAAGAAGAAATTTGTGGAGAATCTCAAAAAGAAAATGAACAATGAACATTGCGACCACCTAATTGTGCTAGGAGACTTTAATGGAGTAATGGACAAACATATGGATAAAACAAAAACAATTCAAAAATCAAATACAGATGACAGAAGTACACTACCTGATAACCTAGTAAAATGGATGAGAGAGTACGATCTGGAGGATATGGGGAGACTACGTAATGAAAATCAAAAGGACTATACCAACTATTCTGCCCGACACAGCAGCTGGTAAAGGATTGACATGATGTGGGTAACAAAGACACTTGTAGCGAAGGTTGAAGAAATAAAGATACTTCCTAGAGATATATCAGATCATGGAGCCTTGATAATGACGATAAATCAGAGGAGAGGGACGAGGAAATGGAGACTGAATGAGAATTTGCTGAAAACACCAGAAGATATAAAGATATATAAGGACAAGACTAAAGAATACTTTGAACAAAATATAAATGAAGAGATTCCAATACAGACTGTCTGGGATGCATTTAAAGCAGTGATACGAGGACACCTGATTCAACCCAATTCTAATAGGAATAAGCTAAGAAGATTGAAATTGTCAAAGATAGAGGAAGATTTAAAGAAGCTGGAAGATAAATTGAAAAAAGCCAGGAAATAAGAAAATACCAAAGCAATTAGAAATACTAAGAAAAGAGAAACATAATTTGGAGATAGAACAGATGGCAAAACAGATGAAATATATAAAGCAGAACTCCTTTGAAAATGCGAACAAAATTGGAAAATGGCTTGCGAGAAGATTAAGAAAAAAGAAGCAATCTCAACAAATAGTGAGAATCAAGGTAAAAGACAGACATGTAACGGAGGATGCACAAATAAGGCAGGAGTTCAAAGATTTCTATAAATTGCTTTATTCAGGGGGCAACATTTATGAAGATAAAATCACAAATTATCTAGGCAAGCTAAAACTGAATAAGATAACGGAGGAACAACGTCTTAGTCTGAATAAAGACATAACAGCAGAAGAAATCAAAAAGGCAATTAAAAACTTGAGAAATGATAAGGCACCAGGACCAGATGGGTATACTGCCTGTTTCTACAAAGCGATGTCTGATGAAATAATACCTATTTTGAAGGTGATACTGAATAAGGCACTACATGAGAAAGAATTACTGGATTCTTGGAGAGTAGCGGACATAGTGATGATCCATAAAGAGGGAGCAGATCCAGACGATATAAAGAATTATCGACCCATTTCACTGTTGAACACTGACTATAAGATTTTTGCGTCAATATTAGCCAACAGATTTAAAGGGTTCCTATTGGAGTGGATCGATGAAGACCAGAATGGATTCCTGCCTAATAGAAATATAAAAGATAATGTGAGAGTAATTATTGATGTAATTGAATATTATGAAACAAACCACCAACAAGAATTGGCCTTGCTTTCTATTGATGCTGAGAAAGCATTTGATAATTTGAACTGGAGTTTCTTCAAACTGTTATTAAAAGAGATTGATATAGGATTCCAATTCCAAAATGCAATCGAGGCAATTTATCAAAATCAAAAAGCGAAGGTCTGGATAAATGGGACAGCGACAGAAGAATTTAATATTGAGAAAGGAACTAGACAAGGATGTCCGCTCTCCCCATTAATTTTTATCTTTGCACTAGAGACTCTTCTCATGAAAATAAGGAACAATGAGAACGCTAAAAGGACTAAAGATTGATAAGCAAATATTTAAAGTAAGGGCCTTTGCAGATGATGTGATTTGTATAGTAGAGAATCCTAAAAAGAATATACTTAAATGGTTAGTGACATTTGAAGAGTATGGAGAAGTGGCTGGATTCAAACTAAATAAAAAGAAGACAAAAATTCTAACTAAGAATATAAATAAACATGGCCAAAAAACATTTGCAAGATACGACAGGAATAGAAGTCACATCGAAAATTAAATATCTGGGGATCTGGCTCTCGGCAAGAAATCTGCACTTATTAAAGAATAATTATACAACTCAATGGACAAAGATAAAAGAAGAGATAGAAAAATGGAAGAAATTAAATCTTTTGCTACTAGGAAGAATCGCGGCTATCAAGATGAATTTATTACCGAAAATGTTGTACCTCTTTCAAAATCTACCGATAATAAGGAATATGGATGTTATTAAAAAGTGGAAAAAGGACATAATGAGCTTTGTTTGGAAAGGCAAGAAACCGAGAATAAATTATAATGTAATGAATATGCAAAAAGAAAAGGGAGGCTTTGCCCTACCAGATCTGAAGATTTACTATGAAGCCTGTGCATTATCATGGATCAAGGATTGGATAATATTAACCAAAAGTAAAATTCTAATTTTAGAAGGCTTTGATTTACGAAAGGGATGGCACTCCTACCTATGGTATGGAGGAACCCAAAAGGAGAAGAACTTCGGTAACCATTTTATCCGCTCCTCCCTGATAAAAGTTTGGAATAAATATAAAGATCATATGTATGTCAAGACTCCGACATGGTTGTCACCCTTAGAAGCAAACCAGAGACGACTGCTGGGATGGACGGAATGGCCAAAGTATAAAGATATCATAATGAAAAAAAGAAGGAACTTTCGTACTAAAAACCCAAGAGGAAATCGCAAGGAAATTTAGTAATGTAAGATGGCTCCACTACTTCCAGATCAGAGAATGGTTTAATATTGATAGGATTAAAGGGTTTAGTGATACTGATGGACACTGGGATTTAATATTGAGAATGGAAAAGAAGATAATATCAAAAACCTACTCCATGTTGTTGAATTGGGCGACGGAGACGGATGTAATTAAGCAATCAATGGTTAAGTGGGCACAAAATATTGGGAGGCCAATCCAATTCAAGGAATGGGAAAAAAATTGGTGCAAACACCTGAAAATTACTTATGCGACTGACTTAAAGGAGAACTGGCTGAAGATGATACACCGTTGGTACATTACCCCCCCAAAATTGAACTTAATGTACAAAAATGTAGAGAATAAGTGCTGGAAGTGTAAGAAGCAGGAGGGTACTTTCTTCCATACGTGGTGGACATGTTCTAAAACAAAAGAATACTGGCAAATGATACATGATGAGTGTAAAAAAATATTGAAAATTGAATTTAAGATGAGGCCAGAATTATATTTATTAGGCCTGATTGAAGACGACACTTTTGTAAATGATAACATAGAAAAACTCTTCGTGTTCCTGACAACCGCAGCAAGGATAGTTTGCAAAGATCTGGAAGCAAAACCTCATACCCACAAAGGAGCAGTGGATATGTAAAATAATTGAAATAAAAGATATGGATGAATTAACGTATTGGTTGAGACAGAATAATGGCAAAGGCACTATAAAGACAGATTGGACCTTGATTGATGAATATGTGAAGAATATATAATAAGAAAGGAACACTGTCAGTAATAGATTAGGAAGATTAAGAGCATCGGGGATGCCTCGAATAAAATATTGATTATTGTAATAAAATATATAAATAGCGTGAAATGAGAATGGAAGTCAACATATCCCTTTTCCCCATTTGACCCCTTTTTCCCTCCTCTTCCTTACCCATACCTAATTATTCCCTATTGTTATCATGTATGTTTTGAAAAATGAAAACTGTTTAATAATTATATATATATATATATATATATATATATATATATATATATATAAATAAAGAAAAATAGGTGGACGTTTATGTATCTTACTCATAGGGTCACCATAAGTTGAAGTCAACTTGGCAACCATTAACAACAGCAAATGATAGGATTTAGCCATTCTCCCAAACCCTTTGCTTTAAACCTCTGAAGCTTTGAAACCATAGAATGATACAACTGGAAGAAATTCCCAAGGGCCATCTAGTCCAACCGCCTGCCATGCAAGATAACCAAACCAACCACTACCAACAGAGCTAGTAGGGGTGGATATCTCCGGTCGTAATACTTTGATTTCCGTTAATTTTTCGTATTTGAAATTATTTTGACCCTATATCGACCCACGTCGTCCAACCTGGAAGTGAGCTTTCTAAATCGAAACTGGGTCAGCCATTTAAGTAAAGGGCACATTATTAGGTCGTTTCCGCCCTTTCTTATGTTTAACCCGCCTTTGGTTATCAGCTGGCGAGAGGAGAGTGGAAGGCAGCATCTCCTCTCGCCAGATGACACCCAAACACGAGTTAAAGATAACCCCCGTTTGGGTCTTGGCTGGTGAGGAGGGTGCCAGGCTGCCCCCTCCACCCTCCTGTTGCCATCTGACACACGGGTTAAATGTAATGCATGTTGGTTTCTGGGCTGGCAGGGGCGAAGGGAGGCTATGCCACCCTTCCCCTCTGCCAGCCCAGAAACCAACCCGGGTTAAAGGGAACATGGGTTGGATTCTGAGTTCGCAGGGGCGAAGGGAGGCGCCTCCCTGCTCCTCTCCAAGCCCAGAAACCAACGTGCATTCCATTTAACCCGTGTGTCAGATGGTGACAGGAGGGTGGAGGAGGCAGCCTGGCACCCTCCTCTCACCAGCCGAGACCCAAACGGGGGTTATCTTTAACCCGTGTTTGGGTGTCATCTGGTGAGAGGAGATGCTGCCTTCCACTCCCCTCTCGCCAGTGAGCTCAGAATCCAACCCACATTCCCTTTAACCCGGGTTGGTTACTAGGCTGGCAGAGGGGGCGTGGAGGGGGCATCCCCTGTGCACTGGCCCCACTAACGAAATAGCAACGAATTTCGTTATTAATTACATTTCAATTACGAAATTTATTTTTAAAAAATTGGATTAATTTCTATAATGACCCAGCAATGGAAATCCCCCCCCCCCCCCACAAGTTTAGAATAACTTTTTTAATGGATCAACCACCCCTAATAGCTAGGTATCCATACTCAGCTTAAAAACCTCTAGAGAAAACGACTCCACTAGACTCTGAGGCAGCATATTCCACCACTGAACAGCTGTTACCATCAGGAAACGTCTAATGTTTAGGTAGAATATCTTTTTTGGCAATTTGAAACCATAGCCCCATTGTGTCCATAGTCTTCTCATTGCCCTCTTCTCATTGTGATCTCTTTTCAAACATTTAAACATGTCTATTACGTCTCCATCTGCTCAGCCTTCTTTGATCCAAGTGAAACATTCCCATCTTCCTAAGCTGATCACTTTGGTCACCTTTCTCGGGACAAATGCTATCAGATCAATAGTCTTCCTGAATTGTTTTGTCCAGAGCCGGACACAGTACTATTCCAGGTAAGGTCTGACCAAGGCAGAATAGAGTGAGACTATGACTTCCCTCAGCCTAGACACAGGCAGAACAAGGATTTGAACCCTGGCCTCTCTTGATATCCTATTTCAGGCACGGGCAAACTTTGGCCTCCATGTGTTTTGGACTTCAACTCCCATAATTCCTAACAGCCAGTAGGGCTGTACATTCAGACCTCTGGATCACATAGCTCTCAAACTGGATGGACTGTTCCAAACATACAATACTTGGAGAAACGATGACATCCATTTCCGACTATTTTGGTGAAATGGTGCATATGAATGCCAAAAAAAGCATACTGTGGATTCTTGACACATTCGGTGCAATCACAATCTGTCTTAAATCCTGTGAGGTAAGGTTCTGGAAAGACTGAGCATCCCCATGCTCCTATATTTATAAGAGAAACATATAAGGGTGGTAGTATAACTTTCTAGCACCATCTAGTGTCTGAAAGGTAGTGTCTTAATGCCTGGTTTTTATACCCTGTGTCCAGCACATTGGACTGGCCTGCAGGGGATTCCGTTCTCTTGTCCAACTAGTTACCCTGAACCTGTGAGATCTAAGACTATATTCCAAGTTAGGGAAGGGAAGTTTAACATTTTCGAATGGGTCCATGACTCTACATCCATTCTATCCCCATACAACTTCTCCATGATAAAAGCACAGCCCCCAAAAAGTAGGAATGTATTTAAATATCCTTGCTATTCAATGAAATATTATTCCTACCTATACATTGAGAAAATGTTCAGACGAAATGTAGAATTCAGGATAGACTTAAGTCTCTAGATGTAAGTTTCCCCATTGGCTGTAATTGCATATATATATATATATATATATATATATATATATATATATATATAATACACACACACACACACACATGTGATGTGATTAAACTACATTGTATGGGTCTACACTGATCATATAATGAACTTCCAAACTATACTGTAGATCCAACCTTTACATATCCTTAGCTATGTCAATACTTTAATGGGAGACCCCTAAGGAATATCAAATGCTATAGGCTCTATTTCAGTGGGAAGGAATTAGGTATCTCTAGCAGAGAGTGATAATTGCCTCATCAAACCACAAATCCCAGGATTGCCAGGGGTGCCCACACTTTTTCAGCATGTGATCTACTTATAATAAAACCAAGTCAGAAAGATCTACCTACCTCCTCAAGGCTGGGGAAGGGTGGGGTGGGGGCTTGGCGCGGCCTGGCTCCACCCCCCTCTGGCTTTGGAGCTCCCAGCAGCTTCTCCGGGCTTGAGGATGGCAATGCCAAGCCAGCCTTGTGCTAGCTATGCCACCATTGGCTTGGCATTGCCATCCTCAAGCCTGGAGAAGCTGCTGGTAGAGCGGAAGCCAGAGGGGGGCGGAGCCACGCCGCGCTAAGCCCCGCCCCCTCCCCTCTGGCTTTGGAGCTCCCAGCAGCTTCTCCAGGCTTGAGGATGGCAATGCCAAGCCAGCCTTGTGCTAGCTATGCCACCACTGGCTTGGTATTGCCATCCTCAAGTCTGGCAAAGCTGCTGGGGGGCCGAAGCCAGGGGAGGGGGTGGGGCTTGGCACGGCCTGGCTCCGTCCCCTCTGAGAAGTGCCCCATCTGGCTAGGATCGACCTCCTTCCATCCCGGGATCGACTGGTCGATCGCAATCGACTTCCTGGGCAGCCATAGACCATTCAGATCTTGGTGCCAAACACAGGCATCATTTGTGCTATGCATGGGGTGTCCTTTTTGGATAACTTATATATCTGGCTGATATGCTTATATCTATTTTGTAGTATTGCAGTATTGCAGGGTTGGGAGTGAAATTCTGGATGCAAAACCATTGCAGAAACACAATTGTGCATCTAGGGTAGTGTGACAATATACATTGCACACTGCCCAGTGCCTCTGTGCAGTGCACATTGTATAATGGGATGACAACAGTGTGCAGTTAACATTTCCACTGTGGCTTATATAGTGTGAGAATTGGATAGTGCTAGTCTTTTTACCAGGTCATACAGTGAGTAGGCCACCACTTTGTGAACGTTGAAAAACTGTAAATATCATATAAATATTATTCAATTTTACCAGAGAGAACACCTTTCTAGGAATTTCTGGGTCCTCCAGCATGACTCTAAAGCCAGCCACTGTCAGGAGTAGGCCATAAAATTGTTGGAAATAGCAACCTTCTACAAGCCTCCTATACTAGTTTTTTGTTATGTATATAATTCAGTTTGCTTGCTGTATTAATATAGGCATGTTTTGGTATGCAGCTTCCTTAACTCTATGTTGTGGGAGGGACTGCAAACTATATGATCAGATCTGGGTCAATTCAAACTGAGACTCCATTTTAGAAATCAAGTTTGCATCGGAAGCAGTACATTTTAGAAGTCACTCAGTACAGTATACAATTGCCAGTGTTAGTGTAAAGTCAGTGTCAGTATGCTTCAATGTATCGTCAGTCTTTATTTAGTCAATGTTCAGTCATGTATTAGATTGAAGAGTTAGTCTGTATGCAACAAAGAAGAGACTAAAACAGAATGCTTTAGAGAAATTACTATTTAAACTTGCAACCAATAAGAAATGTACCTGTATGCTAAATAGATGAAGTCTGTAAGTAAATCAACAATGTTACTTTTAATGAAGACTACTTATATTTGGTCTCTTGACTTAAAAGCCAATATATTTTAAGGGAATGTAGATGTTTTTGGGCAACTGAAATAATACTTTGAAGATCTGTTATATATTTTGTGCATTGGCATAATCTTTGTTCCTATCATTTCAAAGAGGTAGCCAGGTATATCAGTCTAACAACTGAGAAACCTAATTTGCCTTGCATGAATACTAAAGGATATATACCACTAAGGAGAAGATTCACTCTAATGAGTATTTAACTCTTCTCAGGAAGATCATAAACTTTTTTTAAAAGCTTATGATTATTCCAAATAGTGTGAATGCCAATTAATCTCCAAGAGGGTCACGCTTCCAAAGGCTATGGGGATTCTGGTTTTCCAAAAGGTTATGATCTCAAAAGTCATCCTTTCCCCCAAAGATTTTGGATATCTTTTCAAAAGATTATGCCTTTTCCAAGAAAAATTGTGCTGAAGGACCCATAAATGCCCTAATGTGTTCTATTTAGGACCCTAGCATGACTCTATGGTCAACTTCTGGTGAAAGTTGACCATATTGTTGTATTAGATGTGCTTCCAAACCAGTGTGCCATGGCACACTAGTGTGCAGTGAGCAATCATCAGGTGTGCCGTGGAAAATTGGCACTCTCCCCCCTCCTAGCAGCCCCCTCACAGGTTTCCAAGGAACAAATTGAGCCTTTCCGCTTGGAAATGGTTTTTTTTCTATTTTACGAGAGTTGCCTTCCCCCCCAAGGAACTGTTTACAGCTTCATGACATGCATAGTTAACTGGAAGCAAGTTTCACTCAGGGTGAAATTTCACAAAGGTCTGGAGAACAAGCTCTATGAGGAGCGGCTTGAAGAACTGGGCATGTTTAGCCTGAAGAAGAGAAGGCTGAGAGAAGACATGATAGCCATGTATAAATATGTGAGAGGAAGTCATATATATGTTGTGTTCATCGAAACAGGCCCAGGTTTCACACTGAGTGTATAAATACATTTAAAAACATATTAACTATATGTATTACTGTGTTAGAGTGTCATTTTGTGTCATTTTGGTTGGTGGTGTGCCCCAGGATTTTGTAAATGTAAAAAATGTGCCGCGGCTCAAAAAAGGTTGAAAAACACTGTATTAGATGACCTAGAGATTCCCAAATTGAACATACTCATAAAAATCACAAATGCTTGAGCCTATAAATGAGATGGGCTAACTGTACTTTCAGAGTGGGAATATATATATATGCAACTTTGAATGATAAGTTTTGGGCAAATGTGGCTGGTACTTAATGCATAACTTTAGTGATATTCCTAGGTGTCATCTATAGGACTCAGAAACTTCTTGGAATAATCCAGAACTGGCAACCTTAGATGCCATTGAGTACAGACAGGTAAATCTGCAGGTGACAGTATCTTGCTTCATGGAGATTGCTTACTTGCTCACTCCAAAGTTGTTTCTATCCTCCAGAACCAATCTGGTAAAGAATGGAGGAGGTCTGTCAAATGAGAGCTGGTGACCTTGCAGCCTGCCTGCTTTAAAAAAAGGATGCTGAAACCCGGCCTTCGGATTACAAGGAAAGAAAGGAAAAACAAGGCACAAGAAGAAGCGGTGGCCATCTCCTAGGTACAAGTACGTAACAATGGGAAAGCACACAAAGGCAGAGAAGAAGAAAGCAGAGAGCTTGCTGGAGGCGGAGGAGAGCTTTCAAACCAACCTCTGTGGAAAAAAAGAAAAGAAAACCTCGGGGGACACGAAAGAAACCACACAAAGGATGAAATGGAGCAGGGCTTCTCTCTTCCCGTTTCAAAGAGCGTCAGAAACAAGCTTGGCTTG
Source organism: Anolis apletophallus (assembly GCA_030556195.1). Lineage (NCBI taxonomy): Eukaryota > Metazoa > Chordata > Lepidosauria > Squamata > Anolidae > Anolis > Anolis apletophallus. The sequence continues at coordinate 20,732,976 of JARBWK010000013.1, forward strand.
GAGTCCCTTCCCTCCATGTCTCCCTGCCAGCGAGACTTCATAGCAGACCTCATTTCCCTTCCAAACCATTTTTACACCCTTCTTTTGCAGAGTTCACTGTAGGAGTATGCTCTAGATATTTACACAGTTTTGTTGGATAGTTCAAATCTCGACGTAACGCCTGACGTGATTGGATTTGATTTCCACCTTTGATACAAGAGCAGGGGTATTGGGTGACTCTGACAGATTGATAGGGAGTGATGTTTCATACTTGACAGCAATGGAAGGACGACATTTAGAAGCTGATTGTATTTCAGAGTTGACATGCAATGGTAAATAGCATTTCATAGCTCAAGATTCCAGGCATTCATTGCTTCTGAGATGGTATGCTTGCTAAAACCAAAAGCCTATTCAATCGACTTATTTCAGTGTAGTAATATTATTTTTTGCACAGAGACCTATTCAATTATACAACTTCATATTTAAGCACACAACGGTTGCATGGGAGGAACTAGAGCAGCACTTCTCAACCTGTTGGTCATGGGGGTTCTGTATGGGAAGTTTGGCCCAATTCTTTCATTGGCGGAGATCAGAATGCTCTTTGATTGTAAGTAAACTATAAACTATAAATCCCAGCAACTACAGCTCCTAAATGTCAAGGTCTATTTCCCTCAAATTCGACTAGTGTTCACATTTGGGCATATTGAGTATTTGTGCCTGTCGGTTGTATGATGAGATAATGGGATATGTAATCCTTAATATCCACAGCTGCAGAGAAAAACTTCCAGCAGAAAATAGCTAATGGATAAGTGAGTGAGTAGCAATAAGAATAAAGCTTGGCTTCTTGTCAAAAACAGGCACAAAACTTTATTTACAAAAATAGTTGCAGCAAACAAAAAACAGTAACATGCTTTTAGTTAAGCAGTCTGTGTGGAAGAAGAAAACAAACATAAAACGTAGTTTTCCTTCAGTACATCCCCGGAGTCAAAACACACTCTTCAGCAACAAGCTAGAAATGGCTTCTGCGTTAATTCACACAAAAAACAGTATTGCAGCTTCCAGCATTCCTGTCTGCTATCACAAGCTTATAGTACAGCAAAACAACTAGTGAAGCATATACAGGATACTTGCCGAAGTCAATACAGTTGCTCCAAATGAAGGATGTTGATTCTCAAACAAACACTTGTTTTTTGGCATAGTTTTGCCTAGCTCCGTCTTCTTTTCATATCTGGTCCTGAAGCTCAGATTATTGAAACAGCAACACGGCAGGAACAAACATATTTACAGCCAGGACACATAAATATTTGAGGTCAATGAAAGCATTTGAAAGCATTCTCCAAAGTAGCCTTGACTCTTTTCTTGTGGCTTCTGCGGCTCTTCCAAAAACATTCCTGAGCCAGCCAACCCAAATTGTTACACTGGAGATTTATACACAATTAGCTGCTCCACCCTCCTAGAGCCAGGTAAACGCAGCTGCAGCTATTCAAACACTCTAACAATAGCTTTACTCCCAACACATAAACTAAAAGAACAAGATACTCAAACCCCAAACTCTTGTTTGATATCTTTATATTCTAACAGTGCCAAGTTTGGTTCAGATCCCTCATTGTTTGAGTTCCCAGTGCTCTCTTGATGTAGGTGAAGTACAACTCCTAAACTCAAGATAAATGCCCACCAAACCCTTCCAGTATTTTTGTCCATCTTGGGAGTTCTGTGTGCCAAGTTTAGCTCAATTCCATCATTGGTGGGGTTCAGAATGTTCTTTGATTTGTAGGTGAACTATAAATCCCAGCAACTACAACTCCCAAATGACAAAATCAATCCCCCCCAAACTCTCCTAGTATTCAGATTTGGGTGTATCGGGTATTTGTATCAAATTTGATCCAGTGAATGAAAATACATCCTGCATATCAGATATTTACATTACGATTCATAACAGTAGCAAATTACAGTTATGAAGTAGCAATGAAAATAATTTTATGGTTGGGGGTCAGCACAACATGAGGATCTGTATGAAGGGGGGAGGCATTTGACAGGTTGAACACCACTGACCTAGAGATTCCTAAACAGGTAACTATTCTATACATTTGCTAGGTTCTCCACCATTCCTCCATGATATGTTCCAAGTTGCTAGGGCCTAAGCAAGAAACAGACTTGAAGAAAGGTGTGCTATGTATGCATTCCACATGTTCTGTTTGCTACCTCCTTTAATCTGAAGATCAAACATCCTCTGTGCTTTGAAATGGATGGAGAACAAGTAGCAGCGGGTGGTGTGAATAGAGATTACTACAACTGGGGCAATTTGGAAAAGTTACTGTTGGGAGTAATGAATCCCCTAGCCTTAAGGGTTCACTCCAGATTTTGAAGGGACTTTCCAAGGTGCTGAGCTGGTTGGAGGAATAGGGGTTCAGCACCTTGGAAAGCACTTCTAAGGTTTGGAATTGAACCTAAGGTTGTCTCCAAAGCGCAACATAATCAACCAATAGTTCTGAGAAGGCAAATGCCACAAATAATGTGCCAGCTTTTAGAAAGCCATAGGGGGTCTCTGTTTTCTCCCTTGAAGGTGGACCACATGGAATAAAAGGTGGAGCTTTGTTATGATGTGGAATATATATCTTCCCTGTCTTTATTTTCTTCAGCAGTGAAACGGAAAAACATGCAATCACCCTCTTGCCCTCGCTGCCAAAACGCTCTCCATTATCTCATAACAGCTCTGCCCTTTTGGGGAGGACTGTGAGCACATTTTCTCTCCCTTTCTCTCTGGTGGGTGGACTCCACACAATGTAAATTGATGATGCGAAACACAGAATGTCTCCTATTCCCAACCTTTTGGTCGCAAAACAGATGCTTGCCGGCTCACAGTAAGGTGGGCAAGCTGTCCATTTCTACATTCCCAAGAAGACATAGCTTCTACTTGCTACTAGGCTTGTGCATTCTGGGGAAACCATGATCTGTTTCAGTGTTCTAGATTTTGGTGTGTGCCCTGATCTGTTTTTTTGGGAGCCTCCCAAATTCCGGAGGGCAGATATCTGTTCTTGCTGTGAGGTGCTGATAGATCCATTTTCTATCCAGCCCATTATGGGGGCAGGGCTTCCCAGGCTCCCCTTCCTGTCATTTTAGGCATTTAGGCTGTTTCTACTCTAGAGGAGAGGTGCTGCAGGCACACTTTTTCTCCAAGGCCTGCACCATGCCACACACTCTTTCCAAGACATTTAAAGGTGGCTTCTTAGAGATGCTTCTACTCTAGAGCAGTGTTTCCCAACCGGTCTGCCGCGGCACACTAGTGTGCTATGAGCGATCCTCAGGTGTGCCGTGGGAAATTGGAACCTTCCAGAATGCTTTGCGGGTGCGCACTCTGGCGTGCGCACTGAGGGAAGGAAGGAAGAGGTGCACATCATGCCTTTCCCCAAGGCTCCCCCCTCCCCATATGCAAATCTTATTTACTTCTCCTTCTTAGTGCTGAGCACAAGCAATAGTCAAAGGCCTTGGTTTAAAGATTGCTAGGACATAGGCCGAAGGGGAGGGCAGCAGCCTGGAAGAGTGCAAGGCGAAGGAGTCCCATCGCGGCGGCTGCAGGAGTCGTTGGTGGCTGGCTATAGGCCGGTAAGCGCGAAGGAGGAGGAGGAGGAGGCGGCGCGAGGGCGGGGCAGAGGGGGGAATTTGCACACGTGAAGGCGGAGGGAGCGAAGGGGCGGGGCCAGGCCCACTTTGAGTGGCAGTGGTTGGCGGTGCTCTGTTGCCGGCGCTTCCTGCTTTCTGATAGGACAAGGCGAGGAAGGGGCGAGGCGATTCCTCTTTTTGCGCTCTCGCTGGAGCATTTTATAGTGCAGCAGAGAAGCCCCAAATAAAAGAATGGGCGGGAAGAGCGTGCGGTGCTGCAGCCCCCCCCCCCCACACGATGGGAAGGTGAGAAGAAGGAAGGGGAGCAGGCCTTGTCTCAGGGTTCAGAATGCTCTTTGATTGTATGTGAACTATAAATCCCAGAAACTGTAACTCCCAAATGTCAAGGTCTATTTTCCCCAAACTCCATCTGTGTTCACATTTGGGCATATTGAGTATTCATGCCAAGTTTGGCCCTAATCCAACATTGTTTGAGCCCACAGTGCTCTTTGGATATAGGTGAACTACAACTCCAAGACTCAAGGTCAATGCCCACCAAACTTATAGTATTTTCTCTTGGTTATTTATTTATTTATTTATTTATTTATTTATTTATTTATTCCAACTTATATCACCGCCACTCCCCGTAGACTCGGAGCAGTTCACAGTCAGGATAACGATACAATGCGTGACAGACAGACAAACAACAAACAACATCAAAAGAAGGAGGGGGGGCGAGAGAGGGGACAGGATAGAGGTCAAGGTGCGGCAGGGGGTGTCCAGTTGGATCCGGGCAGCTCCACCGCGCCGTCAAAGGAGGGAAGCAGGGGGGGTCTCGAGGAGATCCCGCACAGTTGGCCATGGGAGTGCCGGGTGGCCAGGCTTCCTCTGTCCAGAGGTCCAGTGGTAGGGAACGAACAAGCCGAGGGAGTGTCTATCTCCGACCTCCGGTCGGTCCGGAAGGGCCCGTGCCATTCGGCCCTCGAGTTCCAAAAGGTTCTAGGTCTGCCGCTCCTTTGCCTCCGACGGCGTCTCCTCCGGTGGCCCCGTGGCTTCCCCTGCGAGGCGTCTCCAGGGTTGGGGTCGCCCAACCGTGGGCACGTCTTCCCTGGGTTGCTCCCAGACAAGATCATCTCAGGCTTTGTACTACCCTGGCCTGAGCTACAGCTCTTCCTCCAGCCGCCTGCAGGTGGCGAGGTGGGTTGTAGACCAGTCGCGATTATGGGGGGCCCTTGAAGGCGGCCGGCTCGTCGCCGAGGCCGCTCCCCCAGGACCCTTGCCAGGACCCCAGAAACAGCGAGCCCCTCCATCACGGGCTTGAGAGTGCCTGGGGTCACTGATGAGGGATCAGGCAGCAGCAGCTGTTCCGACGTGACGGCCGCGGGGGGCATGGTCAGGGCCCTCGGGGCAGGCAAGGGGGGCGGGGCTGAAGACGCCAGGCCGATCGGACTCGGCGCCATGTTGGAATCACCAGCCAACGCCCCCCCCATCGAGACCGGGGGAACCCGGCACCCCAGCGCCTCCCACGGGTTCCACCATAGCAGGGGGTCACCCCCTGGGTACCTCGGCGTGTTCACCAGGCCGCTCTCCAGACTCGCCACCTGCGAGGAGCCCCTCAAGGTCCCGGCGCGCCTCCCCTCCACTTGGCCATCTGAGGCTGGAATGTCCGACGGGCGCGGTTGCTGCCCGCCCAAAGGGCCAGCAGCAGCCAGCACGCTGGTCTCCCTCTCCTCCTGGCCCAGTCGCCACGGATCCGGGGCGCGGATCCAGGCGGTGTAGGCGATGCAGGCCGTCCACACTGAGGAGGGACGCCAGCACCCATCCCAGCTTCCTTACCTCCCCTAGCTCAGCAGTCAGCTGCTCGACTAGCTGGCTAAGGCCGAGAAGGAGAGGGTGAGTAGGATCCGACGACTCCCCCTGGGTGGCATCTGTGGGGTGGTCGTCTGCCGCTCCCTGGGTGGCCCAGAGAGGGGTGGGAGTCCCGGCCTCCCCCAGGCCCGGCCAGGGAACAGGGGACCACGGTGGGCAGCTCTGGGGGGGGGGGGCGCTGCGGTCGTCGCAGTCGCTGCTGGTCCGAGGATCCTCCTAGAGGCCGCTGCTGTGCCCGACCTGCCTGTCCTGCCCGTCATGCACGCGTGCACGCTGAGGACCGAGGCCGGTGCTCGGACGGCCTCAAGTGTAAACTCGGCCTCGGCCTGCAGAGCCTCGAAAAGGAGCGAAGAACTCGCTGGGGCCTCAGGAAGCGACCCGGGATTCGCCCCGAGGCTCCACAGGTCACCCCCCTTGCATGGGGTGACTGTCCTTGTAGATAGGGCAGCTGTGTGGGGGAGGCTGCACAGGCCTCGGCGGAGCTCGGCGTTCTGTGGGAGTTCTGTGTGGGAAGTTTGATTCCATTCCATCATTGGTGGAGTTCAGAATGCTCTTTGATTGCTGGTGAACTATAACTCACAGCAACTACAATTCTCATTGAAACAGGCCCAGGTTTCACACTGCGTGTATAAATACATTAAAAACATATTAACTATATGTATTACTGTGTTAGAGTGTCATTTTGTGTCATTTTGGTTGGTGTTGTGCCCCAGGATTTTGTAAATGTAAAAAAAATGTGCCATGGCTCAAAAAAGGTTGAAAAACACTGCTCTAGAGGAGAGGTGTTACAGGCAGGTGTGCAAGCCTTAAAGAGGGTTCTTACCTGTTTCTACACTAGAGAAAAGGCATTGCATGCAGGTTGTGTGCTTTCAGAAGGCTTTCAAGCTTTTTTGAGGAGAGGCGCTGCAGGCATTGGCGTGCACACTTTCTCTCCCAGGCTTGCACCACACCACACACTCTTTCCAAGGCATTTAAAGGAGGCTTCTCCAATCCCCTCTTTCAGGTAAGGAGGAGTGATGACCTCTTGGAGCTATCCTCCCTGGGCAGGGGTAAGAAACCTTTTTGACTCAGAGAGCCATGAAAGCAAAATATTTGGAAATTATTTCAGTGAGAGCCATATACTGTAATATATAGTATATTTTAAGACTGAATTCAACTAAATGTGAGTATATACATACATACTATGAGAAAAGAGCTCCCCTGGCAGAATGGCGGGAAACTTCAGACCTGGCTCTGCCAAAGGCATGCTCAGGACTCTGGGAAGGAAGAGAAGACGGAAGGAAGGGGGGAAGAAAGAAAGAAAGAAAGAAAGAAAGAGGAAATAAAGGAGGGAGAGGAAGAAAGAAAAGAAGAACAAACTATGGAAAAGGAAGAAAAGAAAAGCAGGAGAGAGACAAGGAGGGGAAAAGAAATAAGGAAATGGGAAGGGAGGAAAGGAAAGGGTGGGGAAAGAAAGAAAAGGGAGTGAGGAAAAAGTAAAATAATGAAGGGAAAAGAAGAAAATAAAGAAGGGGAGAGAGGGGGAAGTGAAAAGAAAGGAAGGAGAAGGAAAGGAAGATTTGGGGAAAAAGAATAGAAGATGAAGGAAGGAAGAGGAAGGAAGGAAGGAAGGAAGGAAGGAAAAAAGGAAGGAAGGAAGGAAGGAAAGAAGGGGGAGAATGGAGGAAAAGGGGAGAGAGGGAAGGAAAAGGAAGGAGAGAAGTAGAAGGAAAGGGTGAAGGGGAGAGAGGAAGGAATGAAGAGGGAGAATGGAGGAAAGAAGGAAGGGGAGAGAGGGAGGGAAAAGGAAGGAGAGAAGGAGAAGGAAATGGTGAAGGGGAGAAAGAAAGGAAGGAAAAGGAAGGAAGGAAGAGGGAGAATGGAGGAAAGAAGGAAGGGGAGAGAGGGGGGAAACGAAGGAGAGAAGGAGAAGGAAAGGGTGAAGGGGGAGAAAAGAAGAAAGAGGGAGAGCCAGATGCAATCATGAAAAGAGCCACATCTGGCTCTCGAGCCGTGAGTTCCCTACCCGTGCTCCCTGGGCTTCCTTTAGAGAACCCTCTTTTTTCCTGGCATGCTTCAATCTCCTTTCTGCTTTGGCTTTACTACATCGTTACAGCTGTTTCTATTTTTCTACTTTAGTGGGCGAGGTAATTGGTAGTAGTTTTCAGGGAATCAGGGTTTTCTTTTTGTTTACTGTGATTAATAAATAAGATTAAACTGTGATGCTGAAAAGCAGAGGAGGAGCTGAGATCAGCTCCCACTTGCTTTCATGTTGGGTGGGTTTTTGTACCAGGAGGGCCCTTACCGTTATGTGGTATCGAAGGTATCAAAGGAAAACAGATCTGCACACAAGTCTATTTGCTACCCTTTGGACAAGGCTCAACATTATTACAATTTAGATTCATCATTTTGCTTTTTGGGGTTGTGAAGTCCTTTCCACTGTGTTTATTACCGGTATTATTATTATTATTATTATTATTATTATTTGGGGGGGGGAGGCATGGTTATGAGTGATAGTAGTCACTCATTGGGTTTCTAGGTATATTGCGTCCAAATTTGGTGTCAATTCCTCCAGAGGTTTTTGAGTTATGTTAATCCCACAAACAAACAGTGTGTGTGTGTGTGTGTATAAAATTTTGCTTGTATCATTGTCAAATGGATACAATGGTTACACATTACCCAAAACAAGACATTCCATAGATAAAACACAACTTCCTTCTGTGCAAAAACCAACAGAATGTTTTTGTCTCCCTGCGTGAGAAGCATATATCTCCATATTCACACTTCAGAGACAAGAATCAGCAGGTGAAATATTTTTCTAGCACCCCTGGAACTCTTACAAGCTTGGCAAATGCCTCCCAGGGATGAAAGAATGCAAAAACCTATATCCCCAATTATCAGTATTTTCAGCAGCGAATAGATTTGAACAAGGCAAAGCCAGGATCTTCTATTTCAATGGTCAGGAGATCAGATCCAGTTTTTAGCCCAAACATTAAAGGAGCCAAATGAGGTGTATAATCATATACCCAAAAAATATCTTGATTTATTTATCGTATCAGAAGTGAACTGAGGATACAGTTGTAATGTATTTTTAAAAACATAAAGCATAAACTAAATGTCTTTTGACCACTTGGAATGCCTCTGGTGTTGCTGTGAGAAGGTCCTCCGTTGTGCATGTAGCAGGACTCATGTTGCATTGTCATAAGTGGACTGTGGTTTGCTCTTCTCCACAGTCGTATCTCATGGACTTTACTTTGTGGCCCCATTTCTTAAGGTTGACTTTGCATCTCATGGTGCCAGAGCACAGTCTGTCCAGTGCCTTCCAAGTCACCCAGTCTTCTGTGTGCCCAGGAGGGAGTCTCTCATTTGGTATCAGCCATGACATGAAGTTTTGGGTTTTAGCCTGCCACCTTTGGACTCTTGCTTGCTGCAAGTATCTCTATAGATCATAGGAAACTATGTCTTGATTGACAGCATTGTCATACTGGCTGATATTCGAACAGACTTTGGGCCAGAGATATCACTGCCTTGGTCCTTTCATTATTGGCTGCTACTTCCTGGTGGATGCCAGATGGTTCAATACCAGCTAAACCAGGGCTGCTCAGGAAATCAATCCCGATCGACCAGTCGATCCCGGGACCGAAGGAGGTCGATCCCAGCCGGATGGGGCGCTTCTCAGAGGGGGGCGGAGCCAGGCCGTGCTAAGCCCTGCCCCTTCCCCAGGCTTCGGCACTACCAGCAGCTTCTCCAGGCTTGAGGAGGGCAGGGCCAAGCCAGCCTTGTGCTAGCTATGCGACCACTGGCTTTGCACTGCCATCCTCAAGCCTGGAGAAGCTGCTGGGAGCTCCAACGCCAGAGGGAGGGGCGGGGCTTGGCACAGCCTGGCTCTGCCCCCTCTGGCTTCCGCTCTACCAGCAGCTTCTCCAGGCTTGAGGATGGCAGTGCCAAGCCAGTGATGGCATAGCTAGCACAAGGCTGGCTTGGCACTGCCATCCTCAAGCCTGCAGAAGCTGCTGGTAGAGCTGAAGCCAGAGGGGGGCGGAGCCAGGCCAGCCAGGCCACCCCGCCCCTCTCCAGCCTTTAGGAGGTAGGTAGATCTTTCTGACTTGGTTTTATTATAAGTAGCTCGCATGCTGAAAAAGTGTGGGCACCCCTGAGTTAAACAGTATAATTTCTCCAGTGCTGTTGGGCATAGACATCCTGTGATAATGTGGCATGTCTCATTAAGAGCCACATCTACTGTTTTACCATGATGAGATGTGTTCCACACTGCCAATGCATACTGAGCAGCAGAGTAGCAAATCGCAAGGGCAGATGCCTTCTGATAAAGTCCCTTGGATAACTCCTACAAAATCCAGATGGCAAACCATAGCCGATTTATTACTACCTGCCCGGCCCTGAAAAGATGGGGACTTTCCTAGAAAAATAGATGGGCAAAGATATCCAATTTCAAGCAAGTGGAGTTGAAGTTCAGAGTGGACAGAAAGTTATTATTTTGAACTGCAACTGAGCTGGAATCCAATAAACAAGACTGTGTTGCCCAGATACGATTGCTTTTAAATTTCTTCAAAAAAAACCACTGTTTGCCAGACGTTAACCATCAATATTTCTTCCCAAAAGATACATTACTCAATATAGTCCAATGATTTGATAGTGGGGGGAAAATTTAGTAACGGTATTTATCCCAGGGATTCCATATATCAGGGTTTCTCAACCTTCCTAATACTGCGACCCCTTAAATACATTTCCTCACGTTGTGGTGACCCCCAAACATAAAATTATTTTCATTGCTACTACATAACTGTAATTTTGCTCCTGTTATGAATCGTAATGTAAATATCTGATATGTAGGATGTATTTTCATTTCACTGGACCAAATTTGGCACAAATACCCAATACACCCAAATCTGAATACTAAGGGGGTTGGGGGTATTGATTTTGACACTTGGGAGTTGTAGTTGCTGGGATTTATAGTTCACCTACAATCAAAGTGCATTCTAAACTCCACAAATGATGGAACTGAACCAAACTTGGCACACAGAACTCCCATGACTGACAGAAGATACTGGAAGGGGTTGGTGGGCACTGACCTTGAGTTTAGGAATTGTAGTTCACCTACATCCTGTGGACTCAAACAATGATGGACCTGGACCAAACTTGGGATGAATGCTCAATATGCCCAAATGTGAACACTGTTGGAGTTTGGGGAAAATAGACCTTGACATTTGGGAGTTGTTGTTACTGGGATTTATAGTTCATCTACAATCAAAGAGTATTCTGAACTCCACCAATGATAGAATTGGGCCAAACATTCCAGACAGAACCCCCATGACCAATAGAAAATACTGTGTTTTTAATGGTCTTTGGCGACCCCTCTGACACCCCCAGGGGTCCCAATCCCCAGGTTGAGAAACACTGATTTAGAGCAATGGTTTGACAGTGGGGAAAATTAATAGCAGTATTCATCCCAGGGATGCCATATATCCATATTCAATTGGAAATTAACCATGTCAGGATCGATGGGATCAATGTCTGGGATAGAGAGAAAAATCCTCAGGGATTTATGCCATGAATTTATTTATAAGGGTCATCATATTTTCAGGGAAACCTTTTCCCCAATCAGGGCCGTAGCCAGGATTTTGATTCGGGGGCTGAGACGGGGTGGAAGAGGGTCTACCCTAGCAAACCTTTTGTATTGTTATCCCAATAACCCCATTAAAGTGGGATATAATGAGCATAGTGATCAGATCATGATATGAATAAACATAACAGTTTAAATAATGTACCAGTAAGGCCTTCTCGCGGACCACCCTGAGAATTTCGGGGGCTGAAGCCCCCTTAGCCCCGGCTACATGCCTGTCCCCAATGTACTTTCCCTTCTTTGGGTCGCTGTTCTTCACTTCCTCCTCCTCCTCTCATTTTCTTCTGCATCTTCATCCTCACTTTCGGCACAGCTTTCTGTGGACTGAAGGGCGAGCAAACTCACCCCCAGACAGTTCTTTCCACTGTCGAATTAATGTCTTGGATGTTTAATAGAATGTTTAATTTCACAGTGGATCTAATTGTATTTAGAGAATAGATGCAGCGCAAATACATCACCAGCTGCAATTATTTGGATGGCCAGTTACGGGAGGGATGAAAGGAAAGCCAGCATGTTGCTGTGTCCATGTGCAAAGGCTCAAAAAGAATAATAATCCTAATTTTTTTGGGAAGAAAAATGTTCATTGTAAAGCAAAATCACAGTGGAGGCTGTTAGATACCATTTCAGTGGGCAGTAAATCCAATCCAGGTCTTATAGTGAACTTTAAATGATAATGGGAATAATAATAATAATAATAATAATTGATGATGATGATGATGATATTGTTGAAGACTTTCATGGCCGGAATCATTGAGTTGCTGTGAGGCTAGATGGGCCATTAGTGGAGCCCGAGGTGGCACAGTGGGCGTTAAACCATTGAACTGCTGAATTTGCTAACCGAAAGGTCGCAGGTTTGAATCCGGGGAGCGGAGTGAGCTCCCGCTGTCAGCTTCAGCTTCTGCCAACCTATTTATTTATTTATTTATTTATTTCCCACATTTCTACCCCCGTTTTTCTCAACCCCCGAGCGGCCTAACAAAAGGCACAATTTGATGCCCACACAGTAAAATACAATATAAAAACCAAAAACACTCAGCATTAAAATACTATTAAAATACAATTAGCATTAAAACATCACACACATTCACTTAAGTTAAAAACAGTGTTCCGTCCATAACAGGGGCATTGAGCCATATCCATCAACTTGCCCTTACAAATCCAGTCCAAAATGTTGCATTGTGCTAATGTGCAAACGCCTGGTCCCACAGCCAGGACTTCACTCCTTTCCTGAATGCCTGGAGGGATGTGGTCGATCACATGTCGCTTGGGAGTGTGTTCCACAGACAGGGAGCCACTACTGAGAAGGCCCTCCCTCTCGTCCCCACCAACCGCATTTGAGAAGTTGGCGGGAGCGAGAGCAGGGCCTCCCCGGATGATCTTAAATTACGAGATGGGACATAGGGGCTGATGTGTTCGGACAAGTAAGCTGGGCCAGAACCGTATAGAGCTTTAAAGGTCAATACCAGCACTTTGAATTGAGCTTGGAAGTGGACAGGCAGCCAGTGGAGCTGACACAACAGGGAGGTGGTATGCTCCATGTATGTAGCTCCAGTTAGTAATCTGGCTGCCGCCCATTGGACTAATTGTAATTTCCGAACTGTCTTCAAAGGCAGCCCCAAGTAGACTGCGTTGCAGTAATCTATTCGGGATGTGACCAGAGCGTGGACCACCGTAGCCTAGTAGTTTGAAAACATGCAAATCTGAGTAGATCAATATGTACTGATCGAGCGGGAAGGTATTGGCGCTCCATGCAGTCATGCCAGCCACATGACCTTGGAGGTGTCTACAGACAATGCTGGCTCTTCGGCTTAGAAATGGAGATGGGCACCAACCCCCAGAGTCAGACATGACTGGATGTCATGTCAGGGGAAAACCTTTACCTTTACCTAGATGGCTGTCTGTCAGGGATACTTTGATTGTGATTTCCCTGCATGGCAGGGGGGGTTAGATTAGATGGCCCATAGGATCTCTTCCAACTCAATGATTCTATAAGGTAGGTGTAACTTTTATTCATTCATTTATTTATTTATTTACGCCAATTATATTTCACCCTTCTCACCCGCAGGAGACTCAGGGGGATCACAATGCACATATACAGGCAAACATTCAATGCCATTGACATACAACATATATAGACAGGCATAGAGGCAATTTAACATTCCAGAAATCAGTTAAATTTAGACTCCTCACAAAGTGGTACCTAAATTTCCTACTTGACAGATGCAACTGTCTTTTGGGTTGCAAAGGTCGACAACAAACTACACAAATTGGTCGAGAGCTCACCCCGACCCGGGCAGGCCTCGAACTCATGACCTTCTGGTCAGTAGAGATCTTATGCAGCTGACACCCAGCCAGCTGCGCCACATTCCTGGTGCTTTTGTAACTTGTTTCTCCCAGTTTAGTTGTAATCTAAATGAAAATCTCCAGGGAAGAAGGGACTGTGGGGACGTACACTGAAAGTGTCGAAACTACTACTTTTTTTGCCAAGACTGAGCATAGGAGAGCCATGCTAGGACCTGTATACCAAAAGAATAACTTCCTTATGCTCAGAGTACTTCAGCTCCAATCTTCTCCCCTCTGTGTTTAAATAGGATCATTAATAACCATATTGATCATGCATTTATTGCTAACAGCTGGGCCCGGGGAGCCGTGCTCGCTAAGCATTTTTGAGCAGGAGGAGATTGAATTTGTGCCTTCCCAGAGCAGACATTTGGCTTGGCTCCATCTTGCTTTGGACTCTTCCTCTTAATGAGGAGCCACTCCTCCTGAGAAGACACCGTCAGGACATCTCCTGTTGAGCCTGATAGAAATTAATTGCTCCGCATTGACCCCCTTCCCCGCCGCTGCCCTCGCCACCTCCCTCCATAGTAAGGAAGAGACACAGAGCTGGAGCCCAGGAAAGTCAACGAGAATATTGAAGCTAATCGGCTTAAAGAAGAAAAGAGCTTCCCTGGTCAGGAGCCGGAATGGATGGTCGCTAGGCATGCAATCCCAGGCCCGCCTAATCCTCTGATTGATGAGGCAGCCGAGTTGTCTTTGCTGCAGGTTGCCACTTGAACAGCTCAAGATGCCTGTGAGTTGTTGTTGCTGCTTCTGCTATTGTTGTTTGCCTTCAAGTGATTTCTGATTTCTGATTACCCTTCACTGATCATGGGGATTTTGTGAGGCTGACAGTGTGTGACTTACCCAAAGTTATGCAGTGGTTTTCCAGGGCCAAGTGAGAAATTGAACCCTGGTCTCCAACTCTAACCTTTGTATTACAGATAGGTACACAGGGGCGGATCATAATTGAGGCAAATTAAGCGGCCGCCTCAGGGCGCTACGTGGGCTAGGGGCACATCCGGCCCCGGCCGCCATTGCTGCGGGCCAGCATGTGGGTGTGACTCCAGGTGCATGGTGATGCAAAAGACCCTCCTTTTCAGCCTCCTGGAGTGTGTTTTGCGTCACCATCCACTTGGTGTCGTGCCCGCGCGAATGGCACATGCGGCGAACTAGCTGGCCCTGCACATGCGCACACCGGTGAGCATGCGCGAAGCTGGCCCTGCGCATGCGCAGAACTAGTTGGCCTGCACATGCACACACCGGCGCACCACTGGCGTGCGTGTGCATGGAGAGTTAGGGGGCACCAAAAGGTTTGCGTACCATTTGAAATTACCTTCGTCCGGCTCTGGGTACAGGCAGTTCCTTGGGTATGAACAAGATAGGTTCTCTAGGTTTGTTCTGAAGTTCAATTTGTATGTAAGTCAGAACAGGTACATTTTAAGCGTCTCTCTCTCCCCCCCCCCCTCTATACATATTTATGTGTGTGTGGAGTTACACACACACCTATATATATGGATATATATATATATATATATATATAGAGAGAGAGAGAGAGTGTGTGTGGAGTTACCTGTTCTGACACACAAATAACTATGGATATATATATATATGTAGTACACACACACCTATATGGATATATATATATATATATACACACACACACACACGTATATATGAAAGATCTCTCTCTCTCTCTCTCTCTCTATATATATATATATATATGGCGTTAAACTTAAAATGTACCTGTTCTGAATTACATAGATAAATGATCCTATTTAAACTCAGAGAAGTTTAAGTAGGAAGAGAAGATTGAGTATGGGGTTGTTACCCTTTTGAGATACACACACACACACACATGCTTTGGATAGCATAAGGAAGAGTTAATACCCTTGTGGTGTTTGCATTGCTGTGTGTGCCCCTGATCAGAAGATTTCACCTCCAGTTTCTGACCCTGTGTTCATTAGATTTTGAAAAAAACGGCTTGTTGTGAAAACAAGGATTGGTGATAACGCTCCAGCTGAGATCCCCTTTCCACACCTAAATAACTCTTCCATGACTTAATTTCCCTTCTGAGTGGCCAATTTCTCTCACTTCCTGTTGTCTCACCCCCATTCTTAACTATGAGTAATTTGTAAGTCAAGTATTTCTAACTTAGGGACTTCCATAGATAGATAGATAGATAGATAGATGGTCATAGATAGATAGATAGTGGTCATACACATGTGCACATACTATCTATCTCTATCTCTATATCCATACACAAACACACACCTAGGCCTAATTAATAATAATAATAATTGGTGAATTTTATTTTTTTTAACTTGTAATCTTTTGTTATCTGTATTTTGTAGTGTTTTGTGTCATCTCACTCTTTTAATCATGTTGACCTCAAGCCATAATGAGAGGTGGGAAATAAATAAACAAATAATAGTATTATTACTTATAATCTGTTGTATTCTTATGATCAAATAAGCAAAGCACAGTAGAGAAGTAACCTTCACATCATCTTGCCTAACTGCCTACCATTACAGGAATCCACAACCGAAGTATCCTGGACCAACGGTGGCCCATAAACACACACACACTGGCCTGGATAGTTTTCTTTCTTTCTTTCTTTCTTTCTTTCTTTCTTTCCTTCTTTCCTTTCCTTCTTTCCTTCTTTCTTTCCTTCTTTCTTTCTTTCTTTCTTTCTTTCTTTCTTTCTTTCTTTCTTTCTTTCTTTCTTTCTTTCTTTCTTTCTTTCTTTCTTTGCTCCTGTTTCCAGAAAGTTAAGGGAGGTTTCTTGTTTCTTCCAGTTTGATTCTACTATTGCCGACACTAGAGCTTCCCTTTTGAGCAAGAAGGATGTCCAAGTTACATTTGGCATCAGCTCTCTTCTTCTGCCAGACGGTGGCTTCCATGTCTATGAGAACATAATTATTTATTTATTTTATTTATTATTCACACTTATCAGTCGCCACTCCCAGTGTGGCTCGGCGGACTTACAAAAGTGAAATCACAGGATAAAAACACAATAAAACACAATAAAACAGATATTAGCTAGATAAAAACAACTCAGCAAGAGCTGTACACACAGAATGGGCAGGCAAAGTGTCCGAAAGATCAACAGCCTTAAACCCTAAAAGCCTGCTGGAACAGAAGAGTTTTGCATGCCTTCTGGAATGCCAATAGATCTGTAAGGGCACGAACATCGGAAGGCAACACATTCCACAATTGGGGGCAATTATCGAGAAGGCCCTCCTTCTTGTAGTAGTGAGGTGGTACATTTTGAAACTAGGGACCTCCAAAAGTTGTCCCGACTCTGAACGTAGTGGTCTAGTGGGACAGTATGGGATGAGGCGGTCCCTAAGGTACACTGGCCAGCACCTTGAAAGTGATCCTGCATTCCACTGGTAACCAGTGCAGCTCGCGTAGAATAGGTGTAATATGGCTGCTCATAGGAACGCCAGCCAACAGCCGAGCTGGTGCATTCTGGACCAGTTTCAGTTTCCGGATCACCAGCAAATTAAGGCCAACGTAGAGAGCATTACAGTAGTCTAGTCTTGAGATGATCGTGGCTTGGACCACTGTGGTTAGATTGCGACGGGAAAGGTAGGGAGCCAGCTTCCTCGCCTGACGGAGATGGGAAAAAGCTACTCTACTGATGGCGGAGATATGCGCCTCTGTCGCCAGTTGAGAATCCAGGGTGACGCCGAGGCTTTTAACTGTTGATGACGGACGTAATATCGTGCCGTCCAGGGTAAGTAATTGGCGTGTTTAGCCCTATCCCCAAAAAGTGGTTCAGCATTTTGGGTAACCCTTTTAGCACTTGTACTCTAAGGAGCTTTCCAAGGTACTGAAATGATTGGCAGAATGGCATTCAGCACCACGAACAGCTCCTTTACAGTCCATGCTCGTTCCCAAAACCTATCCAAATGGCAGAACTGATTTTGGGAATGAGGTTCAGAACCTGAAAGACTTCAATATTTGGATTAATGTCAGGACCAGATTCATTGCCCATTGACTTGGAAAAACCCATTGATTGCTAGACCTTTCGGATGGAGAGATGCATTTCTTCTTTACCAGACTCCCAGACCTGCCCAAATAATTGATGTTGGGTCTGGCTCCCCATCTCGCCAGTCTCACTTCTTGGATCCCATCCAGGTATTGGAATTTTCTATTTCAACAGGGCGCCAGTCTTATCACATCTCATCAGAATCACAACAGGTACACATTTCTTCCACTTTCCAAACCTCCCTTAAATAACAGGTTTTCTGGGGTTTTTTTTTAAAGAACAAGATGGAACTAGTTTGAATAAACTCCAGCTGAAGCTTTTTTTCCCATCGGAGGAAGATTACTTTTCAGCATTCTAGCTTCCAGAAAATCTCTGCTGTGCCTGGAGGGATTCTGGGAGTTGTAGTCTGAAAAAAGTAACTTCTCTGAGCTCTTTAAACTGAAATAGCAAGGGAACACACAAATGAGGTGCATCTTTGCAAGAAATATTAGGATAAGCTAGTGAATTCTGTACTTGCTCAGAGGCATGGCTCTCCAGAGATCACAATCAGGTGATGAGCTAGTTTTGTCCTAATGGGTAGGTGGGCACTTTGGGTGGATCCCTGTCACGATGCAAGGACTCGGCCGGCCCCTTAATCACACACACACAGACGGTAATCAGCTAACTATTTATTGTAGAATAAAAACACAAGTAAAAAGGCAATTGTCCATAAGATAGAAAAGTTCAGTTCAAAAGCAAGAAATCCGTAGTAAAATCCAAAGACAAGGGACTTGACAAAAGGCTAGGCAAAAGCTCCACAAAACCAAGCGGATCAAGGAACAAGGCAAGGTTCAATCAGGGTCCAAGAAACTTCTTGGCAAGGCACGAGCCGGTAACTAGGCTCTGTGGTTCTTTGCTCGCTACACCTCCTTAGGTTAGAAGTGGCCGAGGTACTGAGGATCCGTTCCCACGGATCCTATACTTAATTCCCTTGGCGAGGACTCCGACGCTCTAGGCTTCGCCTCCAATCTGTGCTTCGGGCCCTCGCCCCCTTTGGCCGGTCTAAGCTGTGGTGCCAGCCCCTCCTGCTAGCCTCAATGCTCCGTCTCCTATCAAAGCTTCGACCTTGCCTCCCAGCACCTGGTTCCCTATCTTCGTGAGAGTCAAACTCCCCTTGTGCTTCCATGGACTCATCCTCCTCCATTTCCCACATTCGTCCTGTGAACCGAGCCCCCCCGTTCTCATAACCTTCGCTGTCACTGCTATCTGAATACCTCTGACCTTCCACATTCTCGTACGGGTCAGGCCATCCATCATCCCAGGCCAGGCTCTCTGTGGGAGAAGAAGGCCCAGCTAACTCATTAACCCCTTCTTCCAATCCCTCCAAATCCTCCTCAGAATCTTCCTCAGCTGCCGCTGGTTCTAATGCAAGTGGGACCCCCAGTGCTGCCCCCTGCCCCCCAGGCACGAAAGAGAACTGGGTTGCTACAATCCTAAAGGGATATGTATTTATTTATTTACTATTTATTTATTTGCTACCTTTATATACCACTTTTCTCCCCCTGAGGGAACTCAAAGCGGTTTCCAACATTATAAAGGCAAAATTAAAACATAAACATAAAATAACATTTAAACATAAAGCATAAAAATTAAACATTGATACAATATTAAATAATCCAAAAATCCGGGTCCAAGATTTGACCCAAGAAGGCATTGCGCCTCCGTATTATTTACATGTGATTTCTAAGTTAACAGTGCGTCATTGTAATGCCATCAATCTGCCATACGCCGAAGCTCCACAGGTCAGTCCCCGGTCTTGGAAGAAGCTCCACAGAGCGAAACGGTTTGGCGCGGGTATTTATTCAATTGTCGACCGCACAGAGTACCCATTGAAGATTTTTGGATTATTTTCGACAAGCTTTCAATCTCTTATGGACTATATATGGACTGTGATTTACTTTATTTTTAACTAAGATTGACTTTGGGACTCGTATATTGGGACTCTCCATTTTGGACATTATTTGGGAGCAATCCCTGAACTGTTTTGAACTTCAAGGCGTGAGTCATTTCTGAAGCCTACATTCTTTATTATTTACTATTGTATCATACAAGTCATATTGATAGAAAGATACTTTGATTTGAATGTATATTTGATATTTGTGCAGAACTTTATATAGCCCAATAGTGGGCGACTTGAATTTCAGAGTAATTGAATACAATCACTGTTGTGAATGAGCCTTCAGCTACTACAGCTAGTAGCATCCGGGAAGATGCTGAGTCAGTAGCATCAAACAGTAGCATGGCTTTGGGCGCGGCTCTGGATGATCAGGCTCCTGCAGCTGGAGTCAAGAGGGCTGTTAGTGACTCAAGCCTTGATGAAGGCAGAGAACAGAGGAGAAAGATCCAGCATATACTTAGGGATCCTACTGAATCAGATACCTTTTTTTGTTTTTGTTTTAAAGTAGTAGTGATACATTAAATGAAAAGAAAATATAGTAAGTGACAAAACTTCCCAAGAATAGTTAGTAGGGGGAGGGGGTCTTCTTAGTTACAGGATAGGGTGTGTGGGTCAAATAGGGGAGGGGTATGGAAGGGCATGGGAGAAAAATACAAACAAAAAAAAGGAAGAGAGAAAGAAAGGGAAGGTACGTGAAAAAACAAGTATATACAAGGCGACCTCCATTCATCCTCTTAGTGGTGTTTCCTGTCAGTCTTTCAATTTCTGTGTATTCATATATTCCTCAAACAGAGTCCAATCTGTTAATCTTCTTGGGTTTCCCGTATTTTTCCTCAAATAAAAAGTTAATTTGTCCATATCTTTTATGCTATAAATCTTGTCTATCCATTGGTCCATTTTGGGTATTTGGTCTGATTTCCATTCTTTGGCAAAAACCATTCGAGCTGCTGTTGACATATATGTAAGAAGTACATATATGTCAGATACCTTTGAAGGGTTTTCTGGGAATGCAGAACTACAGTCAGAAGAAAGTGATACAGACTTAGATTCAGCATTAGTTCAGGAAGTGAGAGATGTATGCAATGCAGACTCTGGGGACAGCACATTTCTGGGGTTTGAGACGGACCGGGATTGGCCGTCTACAGATTCAGAAGCTGATTGGGACCCTTTAAGTCAGCAAGATCTTTGGTTAGCTTGGAGGTCTGGGCATAGTTCAACAGCTGCAAGGAATGAGGATGCTGTTGCTCTGGAACAGGGAGGGCTTTCTGATGACTCTGATGTCTAGTGCTATAAAAGAAGTGAGCATTTGACTTGGCCCTCATGGTGGTCAAGGAGTTACTATTCTGGTTCGTGATCCTGTGTTCCTGACTTTGTGTACCTTTGACCCTGGTTCCAGTTACTCGTGAGTTTATGGGTTACTTCACCACTTTTTTCCTTGGGTGAGCTGATATTGGGAAAAGGTGCGGGGGGGGTTGGGATTCAATGTCTGCTTCTCTGTTTAGCTGCTGCCGTGTACCTCTTGACCTTCGCTGTGACTACTGTGAGTTCCTGCTGCAGAGTGTTGGTATCATATGAGATGGAGGGGGTAGACGCTGTGTTTAATGGGGGCTGTGAATTATGTGCTTTCTGTATACTTAGCTCCTGACGACCCTGGCAAGTCTCCTCCTTTCTCATCTGTCATTCTCCTATCCTACGACCCGTGGACTGGCTATTGGACCTCTCTTCGTATATGCCCCCCGTTGGACGACGCAGACGGACGTCTTGTGTTTGTTTTGAGTTTCTTCTCCACAGCATTTCTTTTTGGGTTTTCCTGGGAGTTTTGTGGGTTTTAAAGCCGGATTTGGCTATTTTTTGTTAGTCCTCCTCCCATTTGTTGTGCAAATAAACTTTTGTTACCTTTTTAACTCCTGGACTCAGCTCCTTACGTCTCTGTGCCACAACAATTACACTCTAGATATAATTTACTCTCCTTTGTTTGAGTCTAACTGGTTGGTTAACCAGACAATCCAGGTGTTTCGCTCGGAAATTACTTATATTGATTACACCATATTCCTGACACCCCTTGAGTTAAGTTAAGAAAAGTTAAATAGGTAACAGTTAACTAAAGTTGCCCAATTTGATCCCAAAGAATGTTGTGTTGTCTCTTCATTTCGGGTGATGGGCGGGCAAACAAATATTGCTAGTGATACAATAAACCTGTGAAGGCTCAGAACAACCAAGCAGCATAAACCGAAGCGGAACGCACACCTGTGTTTACAGACGCACACAAAATTTCACTGTGTGAGTAAAGCAAGTTTCAAGGAGTAAGTTGCAAGCGGAATGCGACTGCGGTGGCCCATATGCCATAACCCCCTGTGCTCTGTGGGGAGGCAGCAGATAAAATTCATCGCTGCACTTAACAGTGGCATTAAAGAAGAAATGGGAAGCAAACAGAGTCGTTGAGAGGCATAAACAGAGGGCGGCTCAAAGGTATCATTAACCGGAGGGGCTGCGGCAGGCTGCGACCTTCACGCAAGGACATTCCATGGGCAGAGAGGAGATCTAGCAGAACACAAATGAGGAAGTTGGCCTGGGCTAAACCAGGAAATGGACAAAGAGGGATAAAGGAGACCCTCTTTGGATGGAAAGATGTTTCTCCTTCGCAGAGTTGGTACCTTTCTGCTTATTTAGGGCATGGATGCAGTTCCCATTTAATCCATTTAATCCAGTGTGATTTTGAGGCCTTCTCAGTCATATCTGCAATAATGTAAGTAAGTACAATCCTATATAGCAGGGGTGGGCAATTATTTTTTTCCAAGGGGCCACAGGAGAGCCAAAAATATTATGGAGGGCCGCACCTAAAGGCTGAACTATGTTCAAATCTACATAATTTATTTATTTACTTACTATATTTACTATATTTTATACATCATTAATATTAACATATTAATATATCAAGAACTATTCATATATTATTAGTATTAATATCATAATTATTATATTATAGTATATATAGACATTATAATATATTTAAATTATAATATAATATAACATTATATTATTTATTTTATTATTATATTGTTATAATAAAATTATTATAAAATAATAATAAAAACCACTAAAATAAAATGAAATGAAGGTGCGAACCAAGTTGGAGGCTGACATCCTCAAGAGAGGAAAGATCCCAAGATAGAATGGCCCAATGGACCCAGCCTAGATGGATGCAAGGAATAATCAGCCCCCCCCCAAAAAAGGCCAAGAGGAAGAGGGCACCCGGTTCCTGACTTCTACCCACCTCTGGCTCTGGTTCCCTCTTGGAGTTTCCACTCTGAAACAAAAAGAATCCGCATTCGGAAGGCAGGGGGAAAAGCAGAGGCAGGCACACTCAAGCTCTTTGGGACAGGAGGAGGCACTCTGCTCC
Organism: Anolis apletophallus; assembly: GCA_030556195.1. Lineage (NCBI taxonomy): Eukaryota > Metazoa > Chordata > Lepidosauria > Squamata > Anolidae > Anolis > Anolis apletophallus. Next base: position 20,755,696 of record JARBWK010000013.1, read on the forward strand.
CTCCCTCCCTCCCTCCCTTTTTGCCCATACGGACACAAAGCATCACGTTGCTTTGTAGCTGCCCCAGTGGGAGTTCACCTCCCTCTCTTCGGCAAGGAAGCCGCGGGCCGGATGGCATCACCCGGAGGGCCGGATCCGGCCCGCGGGGCGGAGGATGCACAGGTCTGCTAAATAGCATTCCTCAAGCTGGGGCCTTTTCACATTGCACAATCAAAGCCTTATAGAATTATAGAATCATAGAGTTGGAAGAGACCTCTAGGGCCATCCAGTCCAACCCCAACCTGCCAAGAAGCAGAAAAATTTGCATTCAAAGCACCCCAACAGATGGTCATCCCACTTCTGTTTAAAAGCCTCCAAAGAAGGAGCCTCCACCACACTCCGGGACAGAGAGTTCAATTGCTGAACAGCTCTCTCACACAGTCAGGAAGTTTTTTCTAATGTTCTGGTGCAATCTCCTTTTCTTGCAGTTCGAAGCCATTAATTCTTTCTGTTGTTTCAAAGTGGTTTTTTAAAAATATTCTCTGTAATCCGCCATGAGCCCTCAGGGAAGGACGGCATACAAAACTGAATAAATAAATAAATAAATTGTTCCATTGTATCCTAGTCTCCAGGGCAGCAGGAAACAAGCTTGCTCCCTCCTTCCTATGACTCCCTCTCACATATTTATATATGGCTATCATGTCTCCTCTAAGCCTTCTCTTCTGCAGGCTAAACGTGCCCAGCTCTTTAAGCTGCTCCTCATAGGGCTTGTTCTCCAGACCCTTGATCATTTTAGTCACTTTCCTCTGGACACATTCCAGCTTGTCAATATCTCTCTTCAGTTGCGGTGTTCAGTATTGGATACAATATTCCAGATGTGGTCTAACCAAGGCAGAATAGAGAGGTAGCATGTCTTTCCTGGATCTAGGCCCTAGACTCCTTATCACATCACTTTAATTGCTATGAAATCCTGGAGAAAAAGTTGAAGATTTTTGTTGTGTGCCAGGGTTCTCCCATTATCAAGGGCTGAGATTTATTAAACCAACACAAGATGAGCCACGACCGTATTTACTTTTAAGAAAAAACTGAAATCTTGAGTCTTTCAAATGTCTGGCAAACAAAACAGAATTGCAGCGCACAGCTGGAGCGACACTAATCAAGGTCAAGGAATCAACTAATGTAGATAAAATCATACTACTTAATCGGTTCAGAAGCAAGGAGAAACAAAATTGCTAAAGTCTCAGTCCAATAGTCAGATGCCAGGAGTTTACATATCAGAGTTCTTAGAATAATGTTCAAGTATTTGAGGGGGGAAACTGAAGTCATAATTCTGAAGTCAAGCCAGATAGTCAGGGGTCAAACCAAAGTCCAAGTCCATAAATCAAAACCAGAATGTTAGTCTAATATTCAGAGTCAATGTTTCAGGATACAACAGGGCCCAGAACAGGATTACAGGAATAAGGTCAGGGTCCAGAATTGTAACCCAGGGGCAGCAGAGCCAAGATCCAGGACAAGAGTACCAATTTTTTTTGGTACATTTGTATACCGCCCCTCTCAGCCTGGAGCTGACTCGAGGTGGTTCACAAGGCAACAATTCAATGCCAACAACATCATAAAAAACATTTAAGACAATTAAAACCATTAACATATCAATTAAAATCATAACAGTAGGGTTGGGTTTTCGGATGAAGAAATTAAATTAGTTTGTATTTGATCCGTTCAAAATGCTAATTTTGAGCTGTACCGCACTTTTCCCACCAAACTGGAAGTGGACTTTGTTTACCGCACTTCGTGGGCCCAAAAGTTCTTTATTATTGTAATTATTTCGGATGTCCCTCTAACAGGAAAATTATCCCCTCCAAAATAGCTTTCCAGACATTACTCACAGTCAGATCAGGGCTTTTGCATGGTCGGAGCCTAATTTAACTGATAGGCCTTCCTCTAGGAAATGAAAAAGCAACCAGAACCATAGAGAACCACAGCGCTAGTCCTATAGCAGCTTGGAGGACTGAGAGGAAAAAAGCCGTTTAAACTCCCAGGGAATTAGGCTAGATAGAAGGACAGAGGAGAAGGACATAAGTAAGGCTGAAAGAAGGGGAGCAGGGAGTGAGAAGAGCACGGAGAGGAGAAGGAAAAGTAAAGAGAATCAAGAAAAACCATAGAGGACAAACGGAGGTTCCTACAGGTGTTTGGAAAACTGAAGGGGGAAAAGCTGGAGTGAGGGAGTCAGAAGAGCATTCGAGAAGCAAGTCCTAGACCAGAGGTGGGCAAATATTGTATTATAATAATATTAATTCATTATATTTCCCTGCAAGGAGGCCCAGGGGCATTTTATAATAATAATAATAAAAACAACAACAATAATAATAAATATTAATTCATTATATTTCCCTGCAAGGGGGCCCAGGGGGCATTTAATAATAATAATAAATAATATAAATTCATTATATTTCCCTGCAAGGAGGCCCAGAGGCATTTTATAATAATAATAATAATAATAATAAATATTAATTCATTATATTTCCCTGCAAGGAGGCCCAGAGGCATTTTATAATAATAATAATAATAATAAATATTAATTCATTATATTTCCCTGCAAGGAGGCCCAGAGGCATTTTATAATAATAATAATAAAAATAAATAATATTAATTCATTATATTTCCCTGCAAGGAGGCCCAGAGGCATTTTATTATAATAATAATAATATTAATTCATTATATTTTCCTGCAAGGAGGCCCAGGGGCATTTTATAATAATAATAATAATATTTATTCATTATATTTCCCTCCAAGCAGGCCCAGGCATTTAATAATAATGATAATAATAATAGGTCCCAGTGAATTGCACTCCAGAGAAGAAGGGAAATGTTGCCCCTTGATTTGCCTGTGCTTAAAACAGTGTCACTCCTGTTTCCCTGCTTTGGACAATTTAGAACTAATTACAAAATTTTGTAAGTAATAACATATCAAATAAGAATTTTTTGATTTTTTTTGTAAGTCATTACAGTAAGCATACCCCCCCATTTGTTTTTAGAACCTTGATTTTTGGGTTCTAAACCAACCCTTAATAACAGTAGTAAAAACAAATCATTTAGTCTTTTAGATAAAAAACATAATCCGATCTTGTAGTCCAGTTGTTCCATAATCCTGTCTGTTACACTGCCTTTTCAAACGCCTGCTCAAATAGCTAAGTTTTGATTTTTTCGGAAGGTCAAAAGGGAGGGGGCTGATCTAATGTCCCTGGGAAGAGTGTTCTATAGTCGAGGGGCCACCACTGAGAAAGCCTTGTCTCTTATCCCCACCAAAAGTATTTGTGATGTAGACGGAGTCGAGAGTAGGGCCTCCCCATATTATCTTAACGCCCTAGATGGTTCATAAGGGGAGATGTGTTCTGACATTATCTGCTATCAAAGAGCTAGCTCCCCCAGACCCCTTTTTATCAAAGTATCTCAGTCACTGCTCATTTCAGCAAGACTTCACAGACCATCCCAGAAGACTGTGGTGCTTTCTTTGAGGAGGAAGCCAGATTAACCCAAAATGGCCCCAAACACAGAAAGAGCCTTGCTCTGCTGGATACCTGCCCTCAGCAGCAGCGGATGAAGGCCAGACAAACTGCTGCCCATGATAATTTTTTCACAACTGAAGTAAAGAAACCTGGGGAATTCACACCCTTGTTTCCCTTTAGTTGGAAAGCTGGAGGCATAAAAACAGGCCCTGAGATCTGGCAGCCCCATCGCAGGCACGCAAATAGACCTGTGAAGAGGAAAAATGTCGAGTAGAGAAGAAAAAGTAAGTGTTCGGCAGGAGGGGGAAGAAAGGGCGCGAAGGGGGAGGAAGAGGTCTCTGTCGAAAGCTGACATGGGCAAACTTGGACCTTCCAGGTGTTTTGGACGCCAACTCCCACCATTCCTAGCAGCCTCAGGCCCTTTTCCCTCCTCAGCCACTTAAGCAGGAAAGGGCCTCAGGCTGTTAGGAATGGTGGGAGTTGAAGTCCAAAGTACCCAGAGGGCCGAAGTTTTCCCATGCCTGTTTTAGAGGGATCTTAAAGTGGTGAGCCTCCTTCCAACATTGTGATTTTGGATAGACAACAAACAACAACATAACATAACATTGTTTGAGTCCACAGTGCTCTCTGGGTGTAGGTGAACTACAACTTCCAAACTCAAGGTCAATTCCCAAGCAAACCCTTTCAGTACTTTCTGTTGGTAATGAGAGTTCAATATGCCAAGTTTGGTTCAATTCCATTGTTGCAAGAGTTCAGGATGCTCTTTGATTGTGTGTTAACTATAAATCCCAGAAACTGTAACTTCCAAATATCAAGGTCTATTTTCCCCAAACTCCATCTGTGTTCACATTTGGGCATATTGAGTATTCATGCCAAGTTTGGTCCTGATCCAACATTGTTTGAGTCTACAGTGCTCTCTGGATGTCGGTGAACTACAACTCCAAAACTCAAGGTTAATGCCCACCAAACCCTTCCAGTATTTTCTGTTGGTCTATTTTGACATTGCTCCCGTTTTCAACCCCATATCTGTGTGAGATGAGCTTCTCTAGCTTGGCTGCGATAAAAACTAAACACAGAGAGAGACTGACAGCTGTTGAGCAAGACCTTCGTGTGTGTCTTTCTCCCATTCCTGCCAGGATATCTATGTTGTGTTCATCGAAACAGGCCCAGGTTTCACACGGAGTGTATAAATACATTTAAAAACATATTAACTATATGTATTACTGTGTTAGAGTGTCATTTTGGTTGGTGGTGTGCCCCAGGATTTTGTAAATGTAAAAAATATGCTGCGGCTCAAAAAAGGTTGAAAAACACTGCTATGGGATACCTTTTGACTGAAATGGATTTTTTGGATAGTTTTGTAAAAGTCTAGACTGAATACAATTGGCTTCCATTGGCACGACGTTTCAGTACCTGTCTAATTTAAGTCTTATTCTCCTTAGGATTTCCATAACTCAGAAATGACTCACGAAAATGGCTAGGATTGATATCTCAGATAATCGAAGGCACTCCATTCCCCCCCCCCCTGTTGTTCCAGTTAGAGTTGGCATAAGGTCTACAGACTTTTTCTTCCCTCGAAATTGATTGCTCGGTGGCTGCCTGTCACAATGAAATAGAACAAAATTTATTTAAATAAGCATTATTATTATTGTGTGTGTTGGTAATGTGTTCCATGACCCCCTTGGCTCTTTTGCGAATCCATCTGCGGCTAAGCGATGGAAAATGAACTCCTTAATGGCTGGGAAATTTGCAGTCAGTCGAGGCAATCGATTCTGAATGATGAAGAGTCAGAGGGGGATAGGACACAAATCTGAAAGTAAGTGAGAGCAGAATGTGAGTGTATGTCGTGATGGAAATTAAAAATACGCCTAAACTGAGCTTGCTGGGAATTCTAAGTTGATTAACACCAAGGAAGCATAATTTCATTTTTGGAGGAAAAGACGTCCTTTGCCTGCCTGGAATATGAAGATGGGCACAATTTGGAATATCCTGTGTTTCCAAGACCACTGTTGAGCTCATTTCCTCACCTGCATTGCTCCAGATTGTGTACATTTAAAGGATAAGCAATACAATTATATAACAAAGGCATGTGAATAAAAATCTTCGGTCTGCCTCTCACTTGCTCTTGTTCACCTTCCTTTTCCTCTGCCATCTCTTGCCTTTGGTGAGGTCTTCACACTGGGTTCACACAGTGTCTGGATATATTTATTGACAGGATGTAACTTCTTGATCTCATGCTATTTCTTATTTCAAAAGGGATCAAAGACACAGTTCAGGAAGAGGAAGGTGGAGGACCTCACGTGGGAGATAGAAAGATACAGAAGAAGCAGTACTGAAGGAAAAGGTGACTCATTGTGCATCTGCACCGTAGAGTGCCATGGCCCTTCCTCCTTGCCTTGGAAAGAGAGAGTGCATGTGTGGTGGGCAGGCTCAGAATGTGCAAATGTCTTCCTGCTGTCGAGCGTCTCTCCTCTAGAGTAGAAACAGGTAAGAAGCTTCCTTAAAGCACGTGCCTCCCTGCAGCTAAGCACCTCTCCTCTAGAGTAAAACAGCTTAAATGCTTAAAACGACGGAAGGGGAGCCTGGGGACTCCCCCCCCCTCCATAACAAGCAGATAGAAAATGGATCTTTCGGAACCCCAGAGCGAAAACAGATATCTGCCCTCCCAATTTCAGGAGGCTCCCAAAAAGTGAATTGGAGCCCACACTGAAAGCCAGGATATGAAACCCAGTGTTCAGTGCGTTAAAGTGCTGAGCTGCTAAACTTGTTGACCAAAAGGTCACAGGTTCGAATCTGAAGAGCGGTGTGAGCTTCCGCTGTCGGATCCAGCTTCTGCCAACCTAGTAGTTCGAAAACATGCAAATGTGAGTAGATCAATAGGAACCGCTCCGGCAGGAAAGTAACGGCACATCATGCAGTCATGCTGGCCACATAATCTCGGAGGTATCTATGGACAACGCTGAGTCTTTGGCTTAGAAATGGAGATGATCACCAATCTCCAGAGTCGTACATGACTGGACTTAATGTCAGGGGAAAACCTTTACCTTTACTTGATAGGCACGTATGAATATGTTTGTGCTGCCCTCAACAGTCTTTCCCCCCTAAATGTCACCCAAGACCATACTTCATTGAGTAAGGCCTGGGAATGTGGCGCAGCTGGCTAAGCGTCAGCTGCATAAGATCTCTCTGACCAGTAGCTCATGAGTTCGAGGCCTGCCCAGGTCGAGGTGGGTGCTCGACCTTTAAGTGTAGCCTGCTGTTGACCTTTGCAGCACGAAAGACATTTGCATCTGTCTAGTAGGAGATAAAGGTACCACATTAAGTGGGGAGGCAAATTTTGACTGAATTATGAGGCCATTAAAGAACTCCAGGAATGCTGAGGAATGCGGAAGGAACAACAAGGGATGCTGGGAACGCTGAGAGATTAGGAGTGCGTTGGCTCCCCCTGGTGGCCAGAGTTTGCCTCTGTTTGTCTATATGTGTGTATGTGGAAATGGCAGGGATTGTCTGCTAAGTATGTGTACTTGTAATCCGCTCTGAGTCCCCTTCAGGGTGAGAAGAGTGGAATATAAATAAAGTTTATTATTATTATGTACATCTTAAGGTATGCAATTTTCTAAGTGGTTGCAGTATTGTCTCTTTCTCTACTTGAAGAGGACTTCAAATTTCCCTTTGTTCGGTTACAGTCAATATAATGACTATCTATCTATCTATCTATTTATCTATCTAGGAATGAAATTGCCTGCTATTCAACATTCAGATGGAGTGATCCAAATGGAATACAAGGGCATAGAGGAAGAAGAATGGACACAGACCATAGATACGAAAAATGGAGAGGAGAAAGTATCATGTGAGAGGGTGACAAAGGAAATGGTGAGCATGGAGAGAAAACATAACAAAGAGAGATTAAAAATAATAAAGGGAGAAAGGACAGGAGTTCAGTCTGGGAGATGGGAGGAAGAACAAAGCCGCTATATAGTGTTGGACAGCAGGAGACTTCTGGCAGCCAGATTCTTTATCATTAATTATCTTTGTGCTGAAGGCAGGGCTCTGGATTCAGGTGAGAGAACGCTGGAAGAGATGTTAAAGGTAGAAAGGTACCAGCTGGGTTTGCAGTGTATAGACTCTGCCGGTCTGTTGAGATCATTGGCTCACAAAGCTTGGAAACCAAGAGGGCTGGATTCACAACCTTCTGAGAGTTTCACAGGAAGAGAATATTGCTCCTCAAACAGATGAAGGGACAACTTCCCATGGTTAGGTTTTCCACCTTCTCAGAATTTCATAGCAAAAGAATATTGATCCCCAAACGGTTACTTGCAAGTAAGGAGAGCTTTCCATTGTTGAGGTTTCCACCTTCTGGGTTTCATAGGAAGAGAATATCGCCCCTCAAGCTGTGCCTCGCATTAGGGACAGCTTTCCATGGTTGCATTCTCCACCTTCTGAGGGTTTCATAGCGAAAGGATATTACTCCACAAACACTGCCTTTCAATTAGAGACAGCTTCTCCTAGTTAGGTTCTTAACTTTCTGAGAGTCTCATAACAGGAGAATATTGCTTCTCAAACAGTGCTCTTGAAGTAGAAATAGTTTCTCATGGTTGGGTTCTCAGTCAGTCAGTCAAAACTTTATTACGGTCACTGACCAGCACAAAGCGGGCACAAGCGCCCTAAGAGGGGAAGGACAACTCCCCAGTAAACAGTTATTTAAAATTAGATTAGAAATCAGTATAAAATATATTTTAAAAGACAGGATATTGTAACAGGTATGGAACCAAAGGGGGAGGGGAGTGGTTGATGAGAGAGGTAGAAAGCACTGGTGGGGGCACTAAAGGGGAAGGGCGAGGTTAGTAGCACACTGCGAATTTAGTAGCATTTCAGCTGTAACATGTTGCTCTAACTGCATTCCCAGCAGGGTGTTGCCTAATGGTATCAGTCATCAACCATCTGATTTTAAGAGCAGCAGCACAGAACTTAGCAACACTGTAAGTTATTGTAGTGTTAGAGTCCGAAAGCAGCAGGGTGGAATAGTATTTTTCATTGCGCCCCGGGTATTTTGAAAGCCATGGTCTAATGAGCTTAGATCTAAGATCTCTGTAGAACATGCATTGAAGAAGCACGTGCTCAGTTGTTTCCACATGACCAGACTCACAGGGGCATAGTCTCTGCTTGAAGGGGGTCTTCCGATACCTCCCCTCCAATACAGCCAATGGGAGGGCATGGCATCTTGCCAGGGTAAAAGCCCTTCAGTGTTTGGGCACCTCCAGGTCTGTTAGGTATGCCATGGGGGCAGTGAGGTATCTAGTGGCTTCCCTAACAATGAAGGCTGGGGAACAGGCTAGGTCGGATTGGCGCTGTATGTCCAGGATTCGTTGCTTAAGGAGATCCTTGGCTTGGTCCCATCTCATGCTTAGCAATTGTCCTTGGGAGAAACCTAGCGTTGCGATCTTTGCTGCTACTGTTTTAATCCACGTGGACTGGAAGTTGTCTCTCATGATTAGGGAGGCAAGGCCACATGGGGAGAAGTATAGGTGTAGCCAGTAATAGAGAATAGCTGTCCATATTCTCGCTTCCACTTTCACGAAGCCTGTCTCCGCAGGGTAGCATTAGGGACACATCTGGGAGGCTGTAGAGCTGCTCTTAGGAATTTCGATTGGACATGCTCTAGTGGGGCATAGTTTGAGAAGAGTCCAAGCTGGGCTCCATACAGCATTTGTGCGATTGGTTTTGCTTCAAAACGTTTAAGTGCCGCCGGTATAAAGTGACCTCCTCCCGTCCTGAGATATCTTAAGATAGTGGATGAGCTCTTTTGTGCTGTCTCTGCCTTTTGAGAGTTTCATAGGAAGAGAAATTGTATCTCAGGGAACAGCTTCCCATGGTTGGGTTCTCAATTTTCTAAGAACCTCATAGGAAGATAATATTGTTCCTCAAACTGTCCCTTGGAAGCAGAGAGGGTGGTTTCCCACCTTCTGAGAGTTTCATAGGAGGAGAATATTGCTCCTCAAATGGTGCTTTGCCTATCCATAGATGAACATGCACATTCTACCAAGCTGAAGACAGACGTTTGAGACATTTCAGGAGATGAAGCAGAACTTGGACAAAGTTACTTTTTTAGACTTCCTCTTCAAAAAGCCCACAGGTAACAATGCTATTCCCAAGCGGGACCCTGACTCCAGGTGGTGTTCGTACAGGAGGACGGCGTCTGTGAGGAGGAAGAGGAGGCCTACCAAAGGAGGAGCAGAGCCTCATTTTTGACATAGGACAGCTATGGTCATAACCAGAAGTCAGCTTGCCCCTCAAAGAGGTTAAGAAAACGCCCCATAACCAACAAAAACACCTTCAGCTCAATTCGGCCATTCTTGAAACCCTTAAGAAAGAAAAAACCCAAAATGACGACACATCCGAATGATTTACATGGGGACGACCCACTTAACCTGGAAGACAAGTATACTGATATTATAGAACCAGGCAAACCCCTTGATCTCAACCCCTACCTTCCTACACTACAACATAATCTAACCAACGACATGGACATGGATATGAGCCCCAAGACAAACGAAAACCTGCCTTTTCAATATGAATACCCAGAATTAAACTCAGAAAACAACTCAGAACTAAACCTAGAAAACAACAATATAAACTTAGACAAAACAAATGACTCCTCAACTAGTAAGGATAACCTTCTATCCTTTTTTGAGGAAATGCCTTCCCTGGAATATCTATTGGAAAATGAAAAAAGAACCATAGAAGAATACAATAAACGCAGGGAAACAATCGAGCAACAACTAAAGGCTCTAACTGGCTTGGAAGAAGAATCCCTTAAATCTGGAGGAAGCCCACACTCCTCGATTAACCCCGATGAAGAACCAACAGAGCTAACAGAGAACGAGAATCCACAATTCGCAATGCTATTTGACATGCTTAAAAACAACATGATCTAATAAGCACCATCAACGCAAACATTGACATAATTTGCTGGACTATCAGAGAAGTGCTCCTGCAAGCTGCACCCCCCCTTAAAATTAATGAGCCTTCAGACAGAGGCCCAAGCTGTCCTGACAGAGCTCTTTCCGGTGATGGTTCTAACCGGAACCAAAACACTCCTCAACTAGACAACAAGTCTAAAAAGAAGCATAATAATAAAATTCCAAAAAATAAGATCAAGAAAAGAAGAGGGAGGGCAAGAAATGTCCCCAACCGGAAGTTGGAAACACAACTAGTCAAAACCAGGAAGGCTGTAAACTTTAATTTCAAGAGAATGTTTAGCCTCCTAGACAACCTTTCAAAACCCCTACAACCTCAGGCTTAACAAGAAAGGCCATAGGATCCACCAAGAACAAAGGAAAGGGAGGCAAGCTGTTTATTAAACCTAATGAACCTATTTCATCAGCAACCCACCCTCAACCAGACAACACCAACTTAGTAAGCTCTATGGAGGGAAATCAAACATCAGAGAAGAAGGATGAGGGCAGCAATAATAACAACATGCCCCACCTAGACAAAAAGATGGATAACCATTCCTCACTTGCCTCCCAAATACACCCTAACATACCATCTTTGGTCCTTAAAAGATCACAATTGGCATTTGTAAATTTTCCTAAACCATCCTACTCCATTTCCCAATTTAGCAGAAAATGCCATCTCATCCAACAGCTTACAGCCATAGGAATATCCTTCATTAAAACAGAGGACATAGAAAATATTCAATATCTATTCTATAACTACGTGACGACCAGGGCACTCATAACCTTTAGAGATGCCAATACAGTAGCAAGGCTATACAAATTAAAGAACCGATTCTCCCAAATAAATATTGAGGTAACAAGAGTCTTTTCCCATCTGGCCCCATACCCACTAATTCCCAACAGGCCACCTCTTATAAAAGATACTTCACTACCAGCTCCTGATAGGAGCCAACAGCCAGTTGAGAACGAGAATCTGACTCATCTGGATGAACCACATGCTGATCCCGAAACCCACCAAGCCCCATATGACACCTCAAATAATATTCTAATGGATGATATGGAGGAATCTAATCTTATTGATGCATTCAGTAAACTACCACTCTCCGACAAGTCGCTCATCATGAGTAGACTGAACTCACTACAATCCTTCTCCGGCTATGGTGCTGACCTGAATAATCCCCAACTTCAAATATTACTGTTAATAACCAGGACATAGGGGAAAACGGGAACCATCTCAATGGAATGGACAACACCAGAACATCTATTGGACATAATCAATCTAATTTTCCCGTATAACCAATACTTGACCCACTGCAGACTCAATCAAAGTTACGTCCTGGAATGTCGCAGGATGGTCTAACAAGATGCAGGATGAGGATTTTTAAAATTTCTACAATCATCTGATATTATCCTTCTACAGGAAACATGGGTATCTGAGGAAGGTGGCATAAACCTACAAGGTTACACTCCTTATTCCATCCCAGCAACAAAAATTAGGAAGTTTGGGAGACCTTCAGGTGGCCTTGCCGTGTTAATCTCAACAACACTCAATGTTGGTATATCCCAATTTTGCCCACTAAATACTTCCAACTTGCTAGTGTTAGCAGTCACTGGAATTGTCCCTGAACCATTATATATCATCTGCACTTATATCCCTCCAGCAAGATCTGGCTCCAAGAAACACGAGACCTGGGATAACCTAAACCACATTATGGAGGAATTAGAAACTCAATCTCTAATCCATGGGTGATCATCGGAGGTGACTTTAATGCCAGAATTGGCCCTACTCCTATCAACAATACAATTTTTGGTCTAAGCATAGACGATGTACCTGAGCTTTCCTCAAGGGTAGCACTGGATAAGACAACCAATGCTGCTGGGAAGCATCTATGTGAGCTGATAATTAAAAACAACCTTCAACTCTGTAACGGACATGGCCTTGGAGATCCAGATGGATATTATACATTCACTTCCTCTAAAGGCCGAGCCAGTACCATAGACTATTTTATGGCCACCAGCCCTGTTCCAATACTCCGCGACTCATTTAAAATAATCCTCGACCGAAAGTGATCATAACCCCTTGCAGATGACTATCCTAACCCTTGGCTCCCTGATTAGGCCTTGCAATGCTGATGGTTCTAACTACCTAATCACCGGAGGCAAGCGACTAAGGTGGAATGACCAGCTCCAAGATAGAATTACCAAAACCTTGGAAACTTCTGACTTTGTTAAACTAAGGGAAAATATCCTGGCCCAGCATGATAATATCATAGGATCATATGAAACCCTCTTATCCTACTTAAAACCATACCTTATAACATCCTCAAATTCTAAACTACTTAAATTCAGACCAAAGACCTGGTTTGATGAGGACTGTCACAAGGCCAAGAAAGGGCTAGAGAAGGCTCTGAAAACCTTAAAATCAACGGCCAATAAAGACAATAACCAAACACATTTATATATAGCTGGGCTAAGAAGCAATTATAAAACACTACTCAACGAAAAGAAACATAATTATCATACAACCCAATGGAAAGAACTGGCCCACGCTGCCATGCAGAAGGACACACAAAAGTTCTGGTACATTATTGCACGAGCAACCAGAACAGCAAATCACTCCCTAGAAGCATCAATTCAAAGTAACGTATGGGAGGAATACTTTACAAATATGTACAGTTACAAAACAACTTTGCACCTCTGTCTACACTGTCCCCAAATCAATGCCCTCCCAGAGTGGCCAGCGGTCACCCCGATCAGGTCAAAAAATCATGGCCAAACAATCAATAAATAAGGCACCTGGAGAAGATATGATCCCCATGGAACTGCTAAATGTAAAATCAGACTACTGGATACCTATCCTGGCCAAGCTGTTCACCCATGTAAACAAAACAGGGTCCATCCCTGAGGGCTGGAGATCAAGCATTATTGCCCCTATACATAAAAAGGGGGACAAAAACCCCCCCGCTAACTATAGGCCAATCACTCTCCTGAACATTACCTCTAAACTGTATGCACGTACCCTATTGGAACGCCTAGAAGATTGGTCTGAGAGCAATGACCTAATATCTGAAACCCAAGCCGGCTTCCAAAAGGGATTAAATTTCCTGATCCGTAAATACACCCAAAATATGAAGCAAAACCTTGATGCCTCTTTTATTGACCTAAAATCAGCCTTTGACTCAATCCCAAGAGACCTGCTCTGGACAAAATTGGAGAAGGCAGACATTGACCCTCGTCTGCTGTATCTGATTAGGGCCCTATATACCAATACCTCGACACAGGTCAAAGTTGATATGGCAGGTCATCTCACACCAAAAATAAATACCTACACTGGTGTCAAACAGGGCTGTATCCTAGCACCTTTTTTATTCAACTTCTATATCAATGATATTGTCAAGGAGTTAGAGGGCCTACAATACGCCCCGGTCACTATTCTGAACCAGAAGCTTTCCCTGCTAATGTATGCCGACGATATCATTCTCCTGTCAAGAACTCAGGTAGGGCTAAGACGGTTGTTGGCTGGATTCTCAACATATTGTAAACAAAACACTCTTACAATAAATTACAGCAAAACCCAGGTTATGGTCTTTGGTAGGCGCCCCAAAACACACTCTTGGCGCCTAGATGAACATGTAATAAAACAAGTCAAATCCTTTAAATACCTAGGAATTTTCTTTTCGAATCAGCCACCTGGAAACAACAGATGAGTAACATCAAAACTCAAGCTTACAGATCAGCCAAAGCAACACTGAGCTTTGCTGCCAAACAAGGTGGTAATCTGGTTAATCCCGCCCTAACTGTTTTCAAAGCCAAAACCCTGGCGCAATTTCTCTACGGGGCAGAAATCTGGGGCATACCTAGTGCCCTAGGTCTAGAAGTGCCTCAAAATTACTTCCCTAAGGGCACTATTAGGCCTCCTAAAGACACTCCAACTGCCATGATCCGCCTTGAAACCTCTGTCCCAACCTAGAAAGCCAAATAGATAAAAGGATCTTGTGCTATTGGCTTAAAATCCAAGAAATGCCAACTGCTAGATTACCAAAAAAATGTCTCTTGGAACTTAACAATGGTCTACCTGTTAACAATTGGGTCCACAAGGCAGCACAACTGGCCATTAAATATGGTCTCTCGGTTAGTGAGCTGGCAAAGCTAGACCACCCCACAAGGAAGACAAAAATAAACAAGACAATATTAGAAGTCACTACACTTACAGACCTCCAGGCTGCCTGTGACTCTCCGTGTGCCCCCTATACTACAGCCTTAGACAACCCACTGGCTACCCAGACTACCTTGACAGCCTGACCTTTGTCCAGCTCCGACGAGCCTTCACAGAGCTCAGACTAAATATGTTTGATTCAGCGGAAAGGGACGGGAGGCTTAAAAAGTCCCCAAAATTGAACGAAGATGTATTGTTGGTTGCCCCTACCCAGAGGACCTGGTACATTATTTAATGTGCTGCCCCCTACACAAAGATCCTAGGGAGCGCTTTATCTTACCTTTACTGGACAACAAAATCTTTCTGAATTCTCAAGAGATACTACTCTACCTCCTTATGGATACAGATAAATATACGACCTGGCGCGTAGCCCTGTTTGCCCTTGCGGCTAAGAAGATTAGGAGGAGGCACATAGCGGAGATGGCTGTCCTATGTAAAGGAGATAATCTGGTTTAAGAAGGTTTAAATGTGACTCATGGTGTATAAGTAACTGGTAACCTTTTATTGTCTACTATGCAAATTCCATATGTATTGTTTTGTGTGTGCGCTCTTTTTTATTTTGGACTTGCAACGGCCTTTGGTCAAAAGCAATAAAATTTTATACATTTTTATACACTCTAACACAGTTACTTTTTTAGACTTCCTCTTCAAAAAGCCCACAGGTAACAATGCTATTACAAAGGAATAAGAGGTTGTGTATTCAGAAATCCCAACTGCCTCCCAAAGATACTACTCTATGGTGAACTCGCCACAGGTCAGCGCAAGAGAGGCACCCCCCAAAAGAGATATAAGGACTCCCTGAAATAACATCTCAGACTCATCCAGATTGATCACCAACAATGGTCCACCCTGGCCTCACATCGGGAGGGATGGAGATGCACTATCCACAATGCTGCGGCCTCTTTCGAGAAGACACGCCAAATGGGTCTCGAAGAGAAACGACAATGCAGAAAGAACTGCAACTTGGAAACAACATCACCCAAGGAGACTTTCTGCTGTGCTTTCTGTAACTGGACTTGCCTATCTCAGATTGGCCTTTTTAGTCATCAACGCACTTGTAAAAAGCGTGGAATGAGTCCTTCCTAAGAATCTTCGTTCACGAAGTAATGCCGAGAGATATTCAGAAATTAAAACTTAAAGCTGGAACACTCTTCTGGCTGGAACACCTTTTGAAAATACACTGGTCACCACCAGTCTTATAATCACTTTTAAGCCCTTTGGCTTATTGGAGGTATTTCAGGCAAGAATGCTCTAGACTTGCATCCAGGCCTGTGCTCGGAGGTAAAACTGAAGAGATTTCTTCTTCAAAATGCACACTGCCACCATTAGACTCTTGTTTGCTGCGAGGAACTGATTTGAGACTTCTTTGACAGAGGCACATGTAAGCAGGGGCGGATTTACCATTAAGCAAAGTAAGCACCCGCTTAGGGCGCCACGTTCCACGCATGTGCCATTGCTGCAAAGGGACTCCAGCTGGACTGAGAAGCCAATCACCCAAAATGCTCCGGCTCCATCCCGTTCCTCCTTTTCGGCCTCACTTAGGGCGATTGGTATCTCGGTCCATCTGGAGTCCCTCCGCAGCAATGGCGCACGCGGAGAACTAGCTGGCCCAGCGCATGCGCACGCTCCACGAGGCCGGAGAGCGAGGGGGCGCCAAAATAATGTTCGCTTACCATTTTAAATTACCTTAGTCCGGCCCTGCATGTAAGGCAAATGTTTTGAACAACAAAACAATGAAGTTTATTTAAGAGAACTTACAAAATAGATATTAAGCTTACTGGTTCAGAGATTTTGGGATGAAAGCGTATGGTTCCTTAAACAGTTCAGATCTTAGTTACAAACTATCACTCCTTTCTCCCTCCACAAAAATTTACTGACAGGATTTCCTCCTTGCATAACAAACCTTAACTCCAACACAGATAGTCCTACCCTTAATCTATCTAACTACTCCTCTACACACTATCTTCCCTGATAGCTATATGTGGTTTTAATGGCAATGTGGTTTTTATGTATTTCTGTTTTTATGTATTTTAATATGCTGTTTTAAGATGTTTTAAATTTGTATAGCATTGAATTTTGCTGTAAGCTGGTCTGAGTCCCTCCATGGAGGTGAAAGTGTTATTGTTTGATTTAATCGTTCATGTATTAATGCTTTGGTCGATGCATTGTAAACCGTCCTGAGCCAAATCGAAAGGACGGTATACACATCTAAAAAATATATATAATATACTAAAAGGTCGGGATACAAAATTTTTAAATAAATAAATAAACAAACAAATAGCTGTAGAGGAGGGGTGCCCACACTTTTTCAGCATGCGAGTTACTTTTTAAAAAAACCAAATCAAAAAGATTAATCTACCTTCCGCGCGGCGCACTTTCCACGTGAGCGCGCCGCTCCTCTCACGGGGCATTGCGGGAACAAGGGAACATGAGGCGGGACCTCCAGAGGCCCTGCCTCGCGCTCCCTCATTTCCGCAATGCCCTGTGGAAGGAGTCCTGTGGATCAACCTCCTTTACCCCCACGATCGACTGGTCAATTGCGATCGACCTCGTGGGCAGCCCTGCTGTAGAGTCTCCTCACTAGCTGACACTGCTAGCTTCCTGACCACTTTCAGACTTCTTCCCTCGAACACTAACTCCTGCTACTCCTCTGACACCCAAACTCCTTCTTCTCTGACACCCAAACACCAACTCCTGTCAGATTTCAAAATGCCTCCTCTTCAGGGCACTTTTTTGTTTTCTAAGTTAGGCTCCGCCCACTTCTCTACCAGCCAATCCTAACTCCCTCATTTCCCTCCAGGCTGCTCTTAGGCACGCCCCCTTTTGGAAATGAATTCCTAAGATGGATGCCGCCATGACACCAGGGCCGTAGCCAGGATTTTGATTCGGGGCTGAGTTTGGTTCGGGGCTGAGACTGGGTGGAAGAGCGTCTACCCTAGCAAATCTTTTGTATTGTTATCCCAATAACCCCATTAATGTGGGATATAATGAGCATGGTGATTAGATCATGATATGAATAAACATAACAGTTTAAATAATGTACCAGTAAGGCCTTCTCGGGGACCACCCTGAGAATTTCGGGGGGGGGGGCTGAAGCCCCCTTAGCCCCCCCTGGCTACATGCCTACATGACACCTATTTAAAATGGCTGCCAATGTCTTGGGCCTACTTTTTTGGGCTTTTCCTAGCCTCCTAGGTAGGGAATTCATCACACTATGCAAACATTCTGTAGGACTGTGAACTATTTCTCCTCTCAGATATCACCAAAAATCAACCCCCTGCATTTCTGGGCCCATTTATCTGCTCTTTGTGATGGAAACAACAAAGTTTTGGTCCTTTCCTCCCATGACTGAAATCTTCTCAACTGATGTATTCAAATGCTTCTTCTCACCTTGGGCCTGGTGAAGCAGCAGCAACCAGTTGAATGTCAAACAGATGAAGAATTGGCTGTCTGGCGACAAGTGTTCCAATTGAATTAGGTGGCCTCAAACAATTTTTTTTCCAGATAATTAGGAACAGACACCCATCACAAAAGGGAAACAGAGAATGCTGGGGGAAGAGGCGCCTTTTGAAAAGCGATCCAAGCAACTTGGCACTTGAGGGGAGGGGGGGTTGATTTCAAAGGTGGCTTCAGATTCTTTCCGAATGCTTTGAGTCCATTACAACCCAGGCTCTCCATCACCAAAGGCTTGTATATGTGTGAGCACAGACTTCGATTTTTCCTCTTTCTCTTGCTGCTATTATTCCTTGTCCTCGTTACAACAAGGGTTCCCACAAAAGGCTCAGCTGACAGCATCTTCCATGGAAGTATCTCTTTGACGATGTTCCTTTTGTTTTTCCACCCTGGTAGAAGCCCTAAAATGCAAAAGGAGATGGAAGTTGCTGATCTCCTCTGAGGCCCCCCTCCTGCCGAAACCTCATGTTTATTGCTAGCCACGCTCCAGTTGCCTGCTGCTTGAAATGCCCCCCGATTGTTTGTGATATACACTTGGACTCAATTCTCAAGCTAATTGATGTCTGCTGGCTTCCTCCTCCTGGGGAACGTTGTACCTTGCCTTGCTTGTTTGGGTCACTGAGTAGTAAGAGGATTCCTTCAGAACTCGGTGGCATTTGAGGAATTTCTCTCTGTGAGTAGCAAGCTGAGCAAGCCTTCTGGAAGTTATTGCTAATTTGATTTAGGCCCACATACATCTCCAGAGAGCGTCCAAATATGGAGATATGGAAGAACAATGCTAGGCTTTCTTTTTTTCCTGTCACAATGGAGTTTTACTGAAATCACAATGCAGCAGAATTATCCTTTGGGACATTATAAAAGCAGCTGGAAAACAAGGGACGGCCACCATTCAACTTTGCAAATTGTTGATTGACACTACATAGTAGGGTTGGATATCTCCGGTTTTAAATCCTTTCAAATCGATTTAATTTCACATATAAAATTAATTTCATAGTTTTTTGACCATAGTTTTTCAGGTCCAACCCGGAAGTGTAATTTCTATACTGAACCTGGGGGCTGCCATTTTTCTTAATTTTTGTAATTAGATCAGATTTCCCCCTTTCAGTTCTCATCTCGCGAGAGGAAACTGGAGGGCAGTAGCACCCTTTCTCCTCTCGCGAGCTGAGAGCTGAGACGAACCTGCCCTCCTCCTCCTCTGGATGGGGATAACCCGCGTTTTCTCATCCAGGGAAGGAGGAGGGCAGACGAACCTGCCCCCCTCCTTCCCTGGATGGGAAAAACACAGGTTATCCCCATCCAGGGGAGGAGGGGGGCAGGTTCGTCTGCTCTCCTCCTTCCCTCGATGGGAATAACTCACGTTTTTCCCATCCAGGGGAGGTGGGGGGAAGCACTCCCTTCTTCCCTCCTTGCCCCTCCCAGCTGACAGGCATCACCCGTGATGCCTGTCAGCTGGGAGGGGCAAGGTGGGAAGAAGGGAGAGCAAGCCCTCCATTCTAGCCTCCCAGCTGGCATAATGAATAAAAACAAAAATTCGTTATTAATAACATTTCAATCATGAAATTTATTTAATTTTTTTTGTATTAATTTCTATAACTAAGCAAAAAATGAATTCCCCTCCTCCAACTGAGTGTAGAATCAAATTTTTCATGGATCAACCAACCCTACTACATAGGTATGATGTGGGACCTCAGCTATCTTTATCAGCTTTCTTTGTTGTTGTGAATTTGTTCAGTCACTTCTGACTCTTCGTGACCTCCTGGACAAGCCCATGACAGATCTCCCTGCAGCCGTGGCCTCCCCCATCTCCTTTAAAGTCAAGCCAGTCATTTCAAAGATATCATCCATCCACCTTGTCCTTGGTCGGTCCCTCTTCCTTTATCCTTCCATTTTCCCCAGCATCATTGTCTTCTCCAAGCTTTCCTGCCTTCTCATTATGTGGCCAAATACTTCATCTTTGCCTCTAATATCCTTCCCTCCAGTGAGCAGTCAAGCATTATTTCCTGGAGAATGGACTGGTTGGATCTTCTTGTGGTCCAAGGCACTCTCAGGATTTTCCTCCAGCACCTCAGTTCAAAAGTGTCTCTCTTCTTTCATTCAGCCTTCCTTATGGTCCAGCTCTCGTAAACATAGGTTACTATGGGGAATACCATTGCTTTGATTATGTGGATCTTCGTTGCCAGTTTGCCCTTTTCTCCACAGCAAACCTGATTGATCTCTGCTTTTTCATATCCTGCCATATTGGAACTCATTGGGCTGAGAACAGTTGATCTCCGAAACATCTCTCACCACTGAAATAGCTTGTATCAAATAAAACTAGCATTCAAGGGGAGACACCCTACTGTGAACAAGGTTTTTGGATGATGGGAAGGATTAACTAGAACTCTTGTGAGTCAGGATCCCCCCCCCCCCAGAAAACAGAGCAAAGTAGAAAGGGGCTAGCATAAAATGGAATGGACAGTCAAGTGAGGAAGAGATCATACAGCAATTTCTCCCTAGTGCAACATGAAGACCCAGGGTCATGACGTCCAAAGTAAACTAAGTCCAACTAGAATAGGATCCTGATACAATGCAGTGTGACACAAATGTCACGTCACCCCTTGATATACTGCAAAAACCCATGATGCTGCCCTCTATGGTTACTTCATGCTTTGCACCAAGCAGACAGGCTCAGAGAAGCATCTGACTACAGATTAGAGAGATGGGCCAAAACTAACAACATGAAGTTCAACAGTGACAAATGCAAGATAGTCCACTTAGGTAGAAAAAAGGAAATGCAAAAATACAGAATGGAGAACGATGCCTGGCTCGACAGCAGGATGTGTGAAAAAGATCTCAGAGTCCTTGTGGACAGGAAGGTGAACATGAGCCAACAATGTGATGTGGCAGCTAAAAAAGTCAATGGGATATTGACCTGCAGCAATAGAAGTCTAGTGCCTAGATCCAGGTCATGCTACCCCTCTATTCTGTCTTGGTCAGACCACTTTACCTGGAATCACACTGAGTCCAATTCAGGGCACTGCAATTGAAGGGAGATGTTGACTCTAAGCTGGAATGTGTCCAGAGGAAGGCAACCAACATGATCAAGGGTTTGGAGAACAAGCCCTATGGGGAGTGACTTAAAGAGCTGGGCATGTTTAGCCTGCAGAAGACAAGGTTGAGAGGAGACATGATAGTCATGTATAAATATGTACGTGGAAGTCATGAGGAGTAGGGAACAAGCATGCTTTCTGCTGCCCTGGAGACTAGGATGCGGAACAATGCCTTCAAACTACAGGGGAGGAGATTCCACCTGAACATTAGAAAGAACTTCCTAATGGTGAGAGCTGTTTGGCAGTGGAACTCTCTGCTCCACACTGTGGCGGAGGCTCCTTCTTTGGAGGCTTTTAAATAGAGGCTAGATGGCCATCTGTCGGGGATGCTTTGAATGCTTCTTGGCAGAATGGGGTTGGACTGGATGGCTCATGAGGTCTCTTCTGATTCTATGGTTCTATGATCCCCACAGTCAGATGCACAATGACAAATCTCAGTATGGATGTCATGACTTTGCATCTGGCAACAGGACAGTAGTCATGTGCTTATGTGTGTCTGCCTGCCCACTGCAAAGCATTGGATGACCATCTCAGGCACCTCCAGGGGCTTTATAGTAAAAGGGGTTGGGTACTGAGCAGCAGGGAAGGAAATACCAAGCACCACAGAGCTGCAAAAAGAATGTCCATGTACATAAACAACACATGGACATACTTTGGAAAAGTCCGTTACCTAGACTGCAATTCTCGGGAGAATCTGGAAAGCTCTGTTCATATGTCTCTCTCGGCATTACTTCGCGAACCAAGATTCATAGGAAGGACTCATCCCACGCTTTTTACAAGTGCGTTGATGACTAAAAAGGCCAATCTGAGATAGGCAAGTTCGGTTGCAGAAAGTCTCCTTGGGTGACGTTGTTTCCAAGTTGAGGATCTTTCTGCGTTGTCGTTTCTCTTCAGGACTCTTTCAATGTGTCTTCTTGAAAGAGGCCGCAGCATTGTGGATAGTGCGGCTCCATGCCGCCCGATGTGAGGCCAGGTCTGTTCATATGATGGTTGTGCAAAATATAGAGTTGGGCCAGAAACAGGACTTATTAATTAAAATCAATTTCGAAATAGTAATGCAAAAGGAGGAATTCTGGGATTTGCAGTCCATAAAAAGAACTTTTCAAAGTTCTGAATCATTTGCGCATGAGATTCAGGGAGGAGGGGAGGAAAGGAAGGGTGATGAGAAATGTGCCCAGGCCTTTTCTCTTCCATCCAAACTGCACTGCCTATTGGCCTATGGTTCCTCATCCACCTCCCGGCACCAGCAGCCGAGCCACAGGGGTTGGGCTTGTGATAAATGGCAAAAGACCAGCGGAGGGCCCTTGTCAAAGTGATTTATGTCAAGTGGAATCATTAGCCAAGCAAGGCCAGATGCCTCTCCCCAGATGAGACAGGGGAGGCCGGCGCTCTGCACAAGAACATTGCGATACGAAAACAGGGTCAAGGGGAAGGGGAGCAAGGAAGTGTCCCTGTCAGCTTGAAGGAGCAGCTTGTGGAGGATGAGTTGAAAATAGGCCAGAGGCAGCGGGGCTCTTGGAGCTGAGTCACACGGAAACAGAGCAGTCGCCACAGAGACCCAAATCCCCAGCTGCCAGGAGTGAGCTTGAGTCAGCAGAAGGAAGTCAGTGCTTGGCAACTTGGGATCAATGCTTCCTCCAGAGAAGACTGGATTTCCCCTGTCTCTTTGCAGATGATGTCCTGTTTTGGTTTGTGCAGACATCATAGAATTGCAGAGTTGGAAGACATCCCAAGGGCAATCTAGTCCACCCACCTGGGAGATGGACACCTAGCCTGTGTTTACAAACCACCAGTGGAAGGTTGTTGCCCGCCAACCCCCGGAATGAAGAGACGACACACAGTATGTTGGATCCAAATTGGGCAACTTTTATTTTAACGTTACCTATTTAATTTACTCAACTGAACTTAGGGGGTGTCAGGAATCAAGGTGTACCACACCGGGGCGTCGTCTTAACCCAGCATCTCAGGACAGTTTACGGACGAAACACCTGGATTGCCTGATTATCCAACCAGGGCAAACCTTTTAGGGAAATGAGTGAGAGGCCTGGTCTCCAGATGTTGAGATCAGCCTCTTCCCATTCCAGGGCCATTTAACTTTACTCACCCAACAACTTTAACTTCTACCATCTCCGACAGGCTAGGCGGCTGGCACCTTACCTATCCAGGGATGACCTAGCCACGGTGATCCGGGTGACAGTCATCTCGAGGCTAGACTACTGTAACGCCCTCTACATTGGCCTTCCCTTGTCGACAATCCAGAAGCTCAAGCTGATGCAAAATGCTGTCGCTCGATTGCTGGCGGGAGCATCGGCAAGAGAGCGTATCACTCCTATCCTGCAGCAGTTGCACTGGCTGCCAATAGAACACTGGATTGTGTTCAAGGTGCTGGTGTTGACCTTTAAGGCCTTGTATAGTCTAGGGCAAGGCTGTCCAACTTCTACCGGCCCAGGGGCCTGAATTCCGGTCACTGATGACCTGGGGGGCCGTAGGGTCTGCCCCCGCCCCCGGCTCCGCGCCCTCCCTGCCCCCGGCTCCGCC
This sequence comes from Anolis apletophallus, assembly GCA_030556195.1. Lineage (NCBI taxonomy): Eukaryota > Metazoa > Chordata > Lepidosauria > Squamata > Anolidae > Anolis > Anolis apletophallus. The sequence continues at coordinate 20,779,435 of JARBWK010000013.1, forward strand.
CTCTCCCCAGCTCCGCCCCCGCCCCTGCATGCATAAAGTCAAATATAGTCTTTTACTGAGATAAAATGCAGGGATAAGATATTAAATTATTTTAATTTAATATTAAATATATTTAATTCTATCCTCCCCTCCCCCCTTATTTTAATTTAATATTAAATATATTTAATTCCATCCTCCCCTCCCCCCTTATTGTATTCCATCCTCCCCTTATTTCATCTTTAAATATATTTAATTTTATATTTAATACATGAGGGGAGATGGGGGGAGGGAATGAGCAGCCCCCTGAGGAGCCCCCTGCTTCAGCCTACCTTTTCCAAACGCGCAGGATCCAGGAGTACCTGGACGACGAGAGAGGCGACGACCAACTGAGTCGAAGAAGGTCCTAATCGCGTCTGTGGGCCTCAGCGATCCAGTAGTAGAGTGGCCAAAGAGTATCGCGAAAATACGCAATCCACACGGGATTTTGCTGTCAACGCCAGCGTGATCTCACGTTGACATCGAAATCCCGTGTGGATTGCATATTCTCGCGATACTTGCTCCGAACCCAAAAGTAGGTATTTTTTTTATTTTTTTATTATTTATTTTATTTTTCAATTTTTATTTTTTATTAAAAATTTTAGGGGGCCGGAGGGAAGGTGCTGGGGGGCCGTATTCAGCCCCCGGGCCGCCAGTTGGACAGCCCTGGTCTAGGGCCAGCATAACTGAGGGACCGCCTCACCCCGTATGTTCCCCCGAGACCACTACGTTCAGCATAACAAAATCTCCTGACAGTTCCATCAGTCTGCTCCTGCCATCTATCTGGGACCAGACAGCTCTGACGCTGTGGACCGCGTTGCCAGACAACGTTCGTGCCATCACAGAGCTAGCTCCCTTCCGGAGGGCATGTAAAACGACTCTGTTTATGCTTGCCTTTAACTAAGCCTCGGCGCTGACCATGCCTTATCCGACAAATGTTTTAATGGTTAACTGTATTTTATGAACTTTGTATGTTGTGTGCTACATGTATTTTAACTGATTGTTGTAAACCACCCCGAGTCTGCAGGGAGGAGCGGTATATAAAATTGGATAAATAAATAAAATAAATAAACTTTAAGGTGAGCGTTAACCTTAATGGCCCTCACCCGTAAAAGGGGTGCCGGAGGTGCACACCAACAATGGGATTCCCTATCTATTTACACTATGCCTATTAAGTGAAATCCACCACCCTTTCTAGCCCCTAAACAGTAAACAGTAAAGGGGTAGGCCAAAAAAACCCTCCCCAGAAATTAGGGTGAGAGAGGAAAAAATTCCTACCTGATTCCATTGTCAATCAAATTCAATACTGTTGATGGGCGGGAGTGGTGGGCCGACAGTTGAGCTCAGAATTAGCTCCAGAGGGCAGACCTTCCAGAAGAAGGTCACCCCCTCTGCTTCCTGAAGGTTCTAATGAACCCCCACCTCTTTTCTGAAGGAGGGGGCAAATCCCTGGGTGAGAAAGGCTGTTATTTATTGTTTGGCCGGAGAGATAGCAAAGCGGTAAGAACAGCTGTGCTTGCAATCTGAAGGTTACGTGTTCGATTCCCGGGCTGGCCTGGACACCCAGCTGTGAGCCCTGTCCACTGTTCACCCAACAGTTTGAAAACAGCCCAGCTGTGAATAGATGAACTGGGAACCGCCAAGCGGGGAAGGATTTTTCAGTAAGGACTTTACAACACCTGAATAAATAAAGATCGGCTGTCGGAAGGTGGAATGCGGAACAGAGGCTCTCCGTCATGAGGATGAAGCAACAGCACGCCCTTGTGATATAATGACGCAGCCTGTAACACAGCCAGAAGAAGAAGAATCCTTCAAAATTGTACTTGTTGTTGTATTGTAACTGTACGTCTTCCGGCAGGGATTGTCTGCCGTATGTGTGATGTAATCCGCTCTGAGTCCCCTTTGGGGTGAGAAGAGCGGAATATAAATAAAGTGTATTATTATTATTATGTCAAAAAGCTCTTTCTAGTTTGCTTGTGTTTACTACAAATCCTCTTTCCTATAACTGGAATCCATTACGTCACCTCCTATCTTTTGGAACAGCAGGAAACTGGATCACTACTGTACATTTGCAACGTTTCACAGTTCTTCAGATATGACCATCACATCACGTCTCAACCTTCTCTTTTTGAGAGTAAGCATACATACGTCCCTCAACAATTACAGCACTTGGTTTACACACCTTTTGTCATCTTATTCACCCTGCTTCAGCTTCTTGGTGTTCTTCATAAAGGTAACCGTCTTCAGTTTGGTGCTCTTCTTTCAGACTTTGGGGTGGTGATCTTCAGGATTGAAAACTGGTTCATGCATTCCAATCTTGTACCCTCTTCCATGTTACATGCCTCCAGACAAGTGGAAGCGACCATCATATACTTTCTCCATCTTCTCTTCTCTAGGTTAACCAGTCCCTCTGTAGTTCAAGTCTTGAGTTCTTTGCAACTGCTATGGCTCAATGCTATGGAACCAGCACTATTTAGCACTACAGATCTTTGGCTAACATAGCTAAAGGGTGTAAAGCTACCATTGCCATAAGGCTGAGAAAAGTGGGTTACAAATGCAACAAATAATTAATAAATAAATATTTTCGTGTCAGGAGTAACTTGAGAAACTGCAAGTGTGAGAGAATTGGCTGTCTGGAAGGCCGTTGCCCAGTGGGACACCCAGATGTTTGAGGGACCAGAGAGATAGCACAGCGGTAACACAGCTGTGCTTGCAATCTGAGGGTTGCAAGTTCGATTCCCGAGCTGTCTTGGACAACCAGCTGTGAGCCCCTGTCCACTGCTCACCCAGCAGTTCGAAAACAGCCCAGCTGTGATTAGATAAAACTGGGAACCGCGAAGCGGGGAAGGACTTTTACAGAAGGACTTTACAACGCCTGGAAAAGTTTGGCTGTTGGGAAGGTGGAATGCGGAAACAGAGGCTCCCCATCATGAGGATGGAACAACAGCACCCCCTTGTGATGTAACGACGCAATGACATAACAACAATGATGTAATGGAGCAATTACACCCTGTGACGCAGCCAGGAAGAAGAAATCCTTCTAAAATTGCACTGTGTACTGTGTATTGTAATTTGTATGTCTTCTGACAGGGACTGTCTGTCGTATGTGTAATGTAATCCGCACTGAGTCCCCTTTGGGGTGAGAAGAGCGGAATATAAATTCAGTATTATTATTTTACCATCCTTATGGGAGGCTTCTCTCATGTGCCTGCATGGGGAGATGGAGCTGACAGAAGAAGTTCGACCTGCTCTTCTTGGATTCAAACCGCTGACCTGTTTGTCAGCAGTCCTACCAGCACAAGGGGTTTTAATCCATTGAACCACTGGGGACTCCCATGATTCCATAGCATTGAGCCATGGCAATTAAAATGATATCAAATTGCATTACTTCTACAGTGTAGAATTAGTTCCTCAGTAGTTTCCCCCCATGGTTCCTCCAGATAGTACTATAACCAAATAAAGGGGCACAATGGCTGCTCTGGGCAATGCTACTATGCCCTTGCAGATGCTTAATCCAGCCCTCCTGCTGTCACCTCAACTCCCACTGTTGCTCCTCTTCCTTCTCTTCCTTTCCAAGCCACCCTGCAAAGGAGAGTTGTGTCTGTAGGAGTTGCACATGCTCAGATCTTGTCAGGAAGCATGAGTAAATGCCCCCGAGGGGGTGTCAGACACAGTTAGGGTGACACACGATATTTATAACAAAGTGTGGGGGAAGGTGTCACATCACATTAGGCCGATGGCTCAGGAACGCTGGAAATTCAGGGATGTGCATGGCAAGAGTGTGGGAGAGCCAGCTTAGGGGAAGGAGGGAGTGAATCAATAAATAAAAGTATGGCTTCCCACATGTACAAAAGAAGCCTTGCTGCATCCCATAGAAGGTCCCTTCTACCAGAATGTGTCCTTCCATTGATATGCCTATCATTCTGTGCAATGAATCTTGGAGAGGAGAAGATGCCTGTATTGTGGGGGCAGGGCTCTCAAAAAGCAAGGAAAACAAGTAGGGTTGCCACTTTTTGATATAAGAAATAAGGGACATTTATGGGATTTTTCACAAAAATAAGGGACACTTCATTAAAAACTTGAAACTCAAATGTTAGGTATAAATAGTTTTATGAACAGAATAATATAATTGAAACTCACAAAAGAAACTGACTTACGCCCTCTTAACAGTACATGGTATGTTTCTGCATGTTTTGTCATGCAGAAAAAACATTATTAGAACTACCTTATTTTCTCCATCTGTATTTAGTACTTGACTTTGCTGACTTTAAAAGTGCACTGTCTAAACATTAAAATAAAATAAATTTTATAAGACAGTACATCATTATTATTATGTCAATAGTTAATGGTATAGTATGGTATGGGATACACAGCATTGTATAGTATTGGCCTATTTTAAGAGTAATTCTCAAGCAACCAGAAACTATCCTTTATCCAGCATGATCTATCATTCCCCTTGGGTAATGGTTAATTGAGTCTACTGTACTTTGAAAAAGTCCTGTATCGCCTCTTCCTTCCAATGGGGATGCAGGCAAGCACACACTCGGGAGCGCGCAACTATCAGCCTGCCCTGCGAGTTGGAATCCCTGGGCAGTAGGCATGGTTTCGAACCCAAAAATCGTGATTCTAAAATCAAAGGGGGATTTTTTTGATTAGTAATAGAAAGACTTACAAAAAAATTCCAAAATTTCTAAAATGTAACGTAATCACTAACAAATTTCGTTAGTAGTTCGTATGCCAGCGCATGCGCATTTCAGATGGTTTTGGCCTACAACTCCCAGAAATCCTAACAGCTGGTAAATTGGCTGGGATTTCTGGGAGTTGTAGGCCAAAACTTGAAAAAATCACACTGAATTCTAGATGGGACTCTCCAAATAGGAAGGAGGGAGGGAGGGGGTATTCTATTCTTGGAAGCAGCAAAGAAAAGGAGGAGGAGCCCCCCCTCACTCCTCGCTGCCTCTCTCTCACCCCGATCCTAAGGGGGCGAGGGCCCAAGTTTGCCCAGGCTGGTCATATACCTACATTCCATGCACATGCAATAATACAGCAGTAATAACAATGGGTATAAGAAGAGGTAAAATTCAAACCGAAGTATTCTGACTGTGGTCCCTCCTCAAGCTGTGAAAAACTGCAAAGGCTCTTCTCTATGAGCCCGGAAAAGCCAAAAGCCCGGGCACAGCGTTTGCTGCCTGGGTGCACACACATACATATTCTTGGGGGATTTGCTGCAGAATCCGGGCTCATAGAGAAGATTCTGCAGCAAATCCCCCAAAGAATATGTATGTGTGTGCACCCAGGCAGAAAACGCTGTGCCCAGGCTTTTGGCTTTTCCCGGGCTCATAGAGAAGAGCCTTTTGCAGTTTGCACCGCTTGAGGAGGGATCACAGTCAGAATACTTTTGTTTGAATTTTACCTCTTCTTATACCCATTGTTATTACTACTGTATTATTGCATGTGCATGGAATGTAGGTATATGACCAGTTGGATTACTTATAATATTAGGCACTTACAGTAGCATTCATTCTATTATACATTGGGTTGGTTTCTCACCCCAATACTCTTTGATGCTTTAGATCCTGGCAGGCAGGAGGCAGGGAAGCCTGGAAAAATGTAAACAGAGAGGTTTACTCAGAGTAAATCCACAAAGGAGGCACTTCATCCAAAGTGCCCTCCTTTGCAGATTTACTTCTGAGTAAACCTCTCTGTTTACATTTTTCCAGGCTTCCAGCCGAAAGAAGGAGCGAGTTTAGGGCTTGCCTTGCCATAATAATTATTGGCAAGGGAGGCGGGAGGGTGGTGAGAGAGAAGGAGGGTGCCCCCCCCCTTACGACCTAATAACGACACTTAAGAAAATCCTGGCCCCCGAAGTTCTATAAAGAAAGTCCACTTCCTGGTTGGCGTTCCAGATGGGGAAATACTCAAAAGTAGCATTTCTTACGAATTTCTTACGAATCATTTCATTTTCATAACTTTTTTCTCATGCCTACTGGGCAGGCATTGCTGTGGAAACCACAGCGTGCACCTTCCTCTGGTCAACCCCATCCAGTCCTGTCCTGTTAGTCAATAATAAGGGACAGGGCCTGAAAAAACGGGACACAAATTTTAGAGCCAAAATAAGGGATGTCCCTTAGAATAAGGGACATATGGCAACTCTAACAACAAAAAAAGAAACAAGTAGGGCAGGCTGACCCACCAATAACATGCAAAAGAGAGGAATCACAGAGAGAGAGATATCGACTATATAAACATAAGTAATTACAAATTCTCAGGTTCCAAATAAACATTTATCTACTATTGTTCCAGTTAGTTAAACATATAATATATTGTTATAGGCTATACATGCACAAATGCTGTCTTTACATTCATATGCAGCAAATACGGGCGGTAAGCTCACATGCAAGTGAGTAGACGTCGTAAAAAGGCGGAAAGGAGTTCCTGCATCATCAGAAAGGGACACAGTCCCGGATGTCTCCCAAAGTATAAACAAAGGTCGTAAATGATAATAGAGTCACGGTAATGAATGCCAGTCTTATAGTTTTATATCATAATGGGGAGACAATCCATGGTCAACGAAACCAATATCGACGCGCGCCTTCGTTTCGCCCCCGAAGGGGCTTCCTCAGGACCAGGGGCGTGGCCTAGGTAGCGTAGTCTCACAGACGTCTTAAAACAGGAACCGCACTGAGGTACAATAAACATAACAAATACAATACTAAATATAGCTAGTGAAAAGGGATTCAAAGTGGGAAACAGCCAAGGGCAATTGGAAATAGATGGGATATTTTGGTAGAAAGGAAGGGGATACATACCAATGCATGAGGAAACACGAGCACCGCAAGTGCTGGCGATATCTATGGGATATCGGGCAGGAGGCGCAAAGGTACGAGGGAGCCAGGTTTAAGTAAGGGTAATACAGGTGTGTCTAGATAAGTAATTCACTGATTGCTAGTTGATTGTTTAACCCTTGTGGTTCCTCGCATTGTAAATTTACTATCCATTTATTTTCAAGCTGTAGGAGCAGTTGTTTTACATTTTGATGGGGTTGGGGGTGGGCTTTCTCTAGTACCATCACAGTAAAATTGTCATGAGAATGATTGCGAGTTTTAAAGTGTGTATATAATATAGAATTATCACAGCCCGTCCGAAAACGTGATCTGTGCTCGCAAATTCTTGTACGGAGTTCCCTGGTGGTCTCCCCAACATAAAGGCCCCCACAGCAGCCACAAATTATACAGTAAACGAGATTTTTTGAATTGCACGTTGCCCATGAGTAGATCTTATAGGTTTTCTTATTGTATGGGCTTGTTATGTAAGTAGAGGTGGAGATGTGTTTGCATATACTGCATTTCCCACATTTCTTTGTGCCATTAGAGAGGGGATTGGGTGAAGGGGCTTCCATAGTAGAGTCCCTAGTGTGCACTAGCAAGTCTTTTAAATTCTGAATTCTTTTGAATGCAACCAGTGGAGGTCTTTCTAGGCCAGGAATAGAACTGATGAGAGGCCAGAAATTTCTAACAATCTTTTTTATTTCTTGCGAATGGGGGGTCAAGGTTAGAGGCCATATTATGTTGGAGGGGGATTCTTTAGGCTGGGTTTTAAGGAGAGTTTCTCTAGGAGTATTATTTACTCTTTTTAGGGCATTATCAAGTACTTCTTAGACCTAACAATATTTGCCCATGAAGGACACATTAGGACAAAAATTTACACTAAACCCACTAGTACTAACTCACTCCTCCACTATTCCTCCTTCCACCCTTACCCCTTAAAAATAACTTGCCATACTAATCTCTTTTGAGGTTAAAAAGGAATTCTTCTTCAAACCACCATTTTGAGAAAGATGCTACTACTTTCCTAGACAACCTAAAACAAAGAGGGTATCCCCCAGAGTACTTGATAATGCCCTAAAAAGAGTAAATAATACTCCGCCTTTTTACGACGTCTACTCACTTGCATGTGAGCTTACTGCCCGTATTTGCTGCATATGTATGTAAAGACAGCATTTGTGCATGTATAGCCTATAACAATATATTATATGTTTAACTAACTGGAACAATAGTAGATAAATGTTTATTTGGAACCTGAGAATTTGTAATTACTTATGTTTATATAGTCGATCTCTCTCTCTCTGTGATTCCTCTCTTTTGCAACTCTAACAACAAGCCAGTGAATAGATTAGCCAAATTTATGGACAACAGATACACAGCTAGCAAGAGTTCTTTACTGATAGTGCTTCCCAAACCTTGCAGTTATCATGAACGCATGGCTAACTGGGCTGGGGAATTCTGATAGCTCTTGTGTTTCCAGTGTGTCCCCAAATCATTTTCAACTTCTAACAACTCCAAGGAAAAATGTCACACTGTAAAATGTTGTTGCAGGTTCTGTTTATTTTTTCCATTGGGAGAAAGCAGGTGCAAAAGAGTAGCAATCATAAGAAGCCAAGAAGTTGTGCATCTCCTTTTCTGCCTGACGTCCAGCGTCCATCTTTACCTCTTTCCTTCTTCAGGAGCATAGCCCTGGTTGTGTGTGTCTTGCCACTTCCAACAACCATTTCAGAGAAGATAAAGTACCGTCCAGCCCCCGGATCAAGGGAGGAGTGAAGGGATCAGGCAGGTATGAACATCTCTGCCTTGATCTCAAGTTGTAAATGGATCTTCAAATGCAAGGAGACTTCCTAAGCATGAGTAATTGGTAGGCGTTGGAAAAAAGATGAAGGGGAGCTACGGAGATATGTCTCAGCCCCCTGCCCCTTGAGCGCATTCCAAATGTGCAGATTTTTCTTCATTATCCAATTATGATGACATACACACCAAACACCAGAAATGATTGCATGTGGAATAGTGGGGATTTGTTTTTTTTGTAAGGCTTCACATTTTGCTGCATTCTTTAATCTTCAATTCTGCAGGACTCGCATTTCCAGCAGCCCCAGGGCTCATAGGAGGAACATTTTGAGAGGACAGCCAGAATAATTGTTCCACTCTAACTCCATTGTTTTATTGGAGAGACCTTGCGATTGGAAAGTAGCAAGTGGTTAAGAATTGAAGAAAACCTTTATATGGTGAGATGGACTGATCCAGAGAATTCTTGGCTGCCATTGGCTGTTTCTATGAAATAGTGATTTTTGTATGGGTTTAGCAGGAAAATCTCTTCAGTACCTGGTTCTATGAAACAGTGATCTATCTATCTATCTATCTATCTATCTATATCTATCAATCTATCTCTCTATCATCTATCTATCTATCTCAGTGGTTCTCAACCTTTTTTGACCAGGGACCACTTTGACCAGGGACTACTTTGAAGATGGAGAATATTGAACCATCACAAAGCACCTATCACTGTTCAAGCCACTCATGTGGATAATTTTGGATTTTAGAGTATTTCAGATTTCAGGATTCCAGATAAGAGATATGAGTAATTGAAAGGACTAAAGATTTTTGAGATTTGATTCAAATGTAGGGATTGAAACCATGGCCACATCAGACTCTGAATTAAGTGTGTAAACTAAAGAATTCTCAACTAAGGTTCAAGTTTCTTTAGAGCTGTGGTTCCCAACCTTTCTTTGACCGGGGACCAATTGAATGGGGACCAATTTGACATGGGACCACTTGACCAGGGACCACTTTGACAAGGGACCACTTGACCAGGGACCACTTGACCAGGGACCACTTTGACAAGGGACCACTTGACCAGGAACCAGAGACCACTTTGACCAGAGACCACTTTGACAAGGGACCACTTGACCAGGGACCACTTGATCAGGGACCACTTGACCAGAGACCACTTTGACAAAGGACCACTTGACCAGGGACCACTTTGAGCAGGGACCACTCTCCAACATTAGTACCAAAAGGATTACGAATCAGTTTTTGGTCAACTTTAGATTTGGTTTGGTTATTTGGGGTAATTATTCAGTTAATTGCATTGGGTAGACCACATCTGCTCTAGTTTCTGATATAGAACATATGCCATCCAGTAGTCGCCATCTGCTTGCCCACAGAAAATCATATTTAATAAGTCTCAGCACTATAAGAGGGTTTCGCAAGACCATTCACTCTCGTTGCAATGGTGTAGTAACCATGAGGCCGCAGACCATATTTTAGTTCTCGTGAACCATTGGCGGTCCATGAACCACAAATTGAGAACCACTAATCTATCTCATGTGTTTACCCTCCAAGAATAGATGTATCCTATAGGTCTAGTATGTCCTTGGTGCCTCCTGGGATTGGGTTCCAGGATTCCCCACAGATACTAAAATCTCTGGATGTTTAAGTCCTATGATACATAATGGCAACCTTTATATAAAACAGTTAAATCCTGATTGGCTTTTGGGATTATTTTTTTTTGTAAAAATAAACATTTTCAAGTCCTGGCCAATGCAATTCATTGATATAGAATCCATGGGTACAGAGGGCTGGCACTTCTTACAGTGTACCACGCTCTGTGTTTTGATTATGAAATCTGAGGTTCACTGCACTGGAAGTAGAATAAGTGAATGTGCAGGCAATGCAGAGAGCTAAATAAGAAAAGAGCACTTAGGCAACCTCTTACCATGGAGAAAAAATGCAAAGTCAAGGGAGCGAGAGAGCTTTGAAAGAGTATCTCTCCATATATATGCCTTCCTGGGAATTGGGAGTTGCTTGAAGGAACTAACTTTGTGTCTCACTAGCAGGAGGAAAACACATGGCCAGATGTGTCCTCCCATTAGACCATGTTTAGCATCAATAACGATCTTATTTTGAGGCTTTTTAATAAAAGACTCATGTCTTCATCAACAATTGGCCCTTCGCATTTATGGATTTAACTCTTTGTGGATCTGATTATCAATGGATTTGGGTCTCTGTAGCAATCTCTAAGTTCTTTAGTGCAACTATATGATCAGCATCAGGCAGACTGGAGGGACTAGATATTCTTAGAAAGATGTTCTCTGAAGTTTTTTAAAAAGAGTTTTTTTTAATTTGTAGTTTTCTGCTTTTGCGTGGCCTTGAATAATAATCAAGCCGTTAGGAGAGGCGGGTAAGAAATAAAATTATTATTATTATACATTGAAACAGTCAAAAAACAACTTCCTAACGCCCTGAAAGATTCCCCCAGTGACTACAAAAATAACCACCTGAAGCCTAACCCTGCCAAGACACAAGTGTGTGCTTTCCACTTACGCAATTGCGAAGCCAATAGGAAATGGAAAATTACCTGGGAAGTTCAAGAGCTCGAACACTGCTCTCATTCTAAATATCTTGGTGTCACCTTAGATCGAATGCTAATATTTAACAAACACTGTATGTACACCAAGCACAAAGTAGCCATACGCAATAACATCCTGCAGAAACTTACTGGAAGTGCATGGGGAGCAGACCCAAAATTAATAAGAACATCAGCCCTGGCCTTGTCTTACTCAACTGCTGAGTATGCCTGTCCTGTTTGGCATAAGTCTGCCCATGCAAAGCAGGTGAATATAGCACTGAATGAGACTTGTAGAATAATAACAGGATGTCTTAAATCTACACATGTTGATAGACTCTATAAGCTAGCTGGCATTCCCCCCCCCCGGATGTGTGATGGGAAGTTACTGCTAACTGTGAGAGAAATAAGGTTGAGCACGGTGAAAGCCACCCACTACATAGCTATCAGCTTCTCCCAGCAGACTCTAATCAAGGGAAAGCTTCATGAAAGCCACCACTCCTCTTAATGTTCCCCCCAGCAACAGCAAGAGCGGCTAAACCAGGAAATCCCAACTGGATGGCCCCCCATGAGGGTCTTCTTCCAGGGCAAACCAAGAAGGGTCAACTTGGAAGTCCCTGAAAAGACTCAGAAGCAGAGTGGGCAGATCTAAAGACAACCTGGCTAAATGGCATAACCTAGAAGAATCCTCCACCTTGTGTGGCTATGGAGCAGAGCAAACAACTCCACATCTGTATGCTTGCCCACAATGCCCTGCCTCATGCACAGAGGAAGAATTGTTTAAAGCTATAGATAACCATGCTGTTGCCCATTTTTGATATAAAATTATTTAGCTGCTTGTGTTCCCTCTATTTTATCAGTTTTAGACTTATTTATGCAATGCTTTTTGACATGAACTATACTCCCAAACAATGTGGAATTGATTCTAATTTATTTTAATACTGTTTTGATGTCAACTTTTTAATGTCAACTTTTTCACTTTGTAGTTGTTTAATGCAGTGTTTTTCAACCTTTTTTGAGCCGCGGCACATTTTTTACATTTACAAAATCCTGGGGCACACCACCAACCAAAATGACACAAAATGACACTCGAACACAGTAATACATATAGTTAATATGTTTGTAAATGGGCCTGTTTCAATGAACACAACATAGATATCCTGGCAGGAATGGCAGAAAGACACAAACTTCCCACGCAGAACTCCCATAACCAAGAGAAAATACTATAAGAGTTTGGAGGGGAAAGAAAGGGTATTGGAGGTTCCAATTTCTCACGGCACACCTGATGATTGCTCACGGCACACTAGCGTGCCACGGCACACTGGTTGGGAAACACTGGTTTAATGCCCTAAAATGATTTTATAGGATTATTCCATAGTTCTGCTCTTCAAGCCACTCAGATACTGTACATCACCATCACCATAATCATCATCATCATGTTTATTTATACCCTGCTTTTTCCCTCCATATCTATATATGGTGGAAGATTGTAAATCATCATCATCATCATCTGTATGCATGGCCAATGCACTTGTATGTATTCCTATGCATCTTGATGTGTCTATACCGAGGGATCAGCCTTCGCTGCCTCTGCCCCTGATATACATAGCTTGTGCATATAATTACGGTTCCCTGAACAAACCTGTCAGAACACTTGTCGAGATCCTCTACTTAATTGCCCAAGACTTAAAGTTTGACAGGAGACATTTATACATTATTGAGGACATACAGCCTTGCGGGAAGAAAAGCGTGTGGCACCTGCAATGACACTGAGGGTTACCGATGGCTGGGTTGAGATTCCCTCTCCTTTTTTGCTGTTGGTGGGAAATGAAAGGAGAGAATGGAAGCATTGCTTCCGTGCAAGCAGATGAGAAGTGCCCTGTTGATGAAAGCTGGGGCTCCAAAGGAGGAGAGCTTTGCTTTCTGTATCCGCCCAACTTCTTTGAATCTGCCTTGGGATGTTTGGCAGACCTTGGCACATTCCTTTGGCAACCTTGGCTTTCGGGATATAGTCCCAGGCTTGGTTGCTTCTTTCTGTCTATGAATTCTCCATTCATTGCGGATTCCAAGCACTGAGAAGCCGCTTTATTGAACTGTAAGGGATTTGCAGCCCATAATAGGTCTGCCTATCTAGTGGTTGCTTCTCTGGAACGGTTTTGTTGGTACAGAAGGGAGACCAAAGTGACGAAAAGCAGAATTAAGATATATTTCCTGTGTTTGGAAAACTTGCAATGCCTACCTAAATTCCCTTTCCCTTAGAAATGGTGGAAAGAAGTACACAGTTTAGAAATATTGCTTTGATAGACTACAAGCCCCAGAATCCTCCAGCTAGTACAGTCCCTGGCAGCGGAGTGGTTGAAAGATATCCCGGATTGCATTGCAGTTTGGGGATGGAGCATCTATAAAGGTGACACAACAGCATGTTGCTGAGCCAACATTTCCGTTGCTAATATCTGCAGACACCTGTCGAGGCCTGTGAGCTCCTTGATCTACAGAGCTGCACGAAGATGAGATTTTCAATTTTGGATGTTGGTACCTTTTGACTCCAACCACCAAGATGGAAATGGCACTAGTCAAGATGTACGTGGGGGCTTTGTGCATAAATGTCTCTGAAATATCATCAGATGGACATTGTTTAAAGCAGGGGTAGGGAACCTACGGCTCGGGAGCCAGATGTGGCTCATTACAAGATTGCATCTGGCTCTCCAGAGCAGTCCGGGCCTTGGTTTCCCAGAATGCAGTGGGGAAGAGTGATGCAAATGCGCTGCGACTGCCGCTTCCTCGCCACCATCGCTGCCTCTTCCTCATCCCCCGCTGCTCTCGGGGCCCTACACCTTCTTTGCCGGGGATGGCGGAGCCCGGCGGCAGCGCCTCGTCCTCCTTTTTGTCCTCTCCCTTCTTTCCTCTATTCTCCCACTTCCTTCCTTTCTCTTCCTTTTCTTTCTCCCCTTCACCCTTTCCTTCTCCTGCTCTCCTTCCTTTTCCCTCCCTCTCTCCCCTTCCTTCTTTCTTCCATTCTCCCTCTTCCTTCCTCTTCCTTCCTTTCTTTCTCCCCTTCACCCTTTCCTTCTCTCCTTCCTTTTCCTCCCTCTCTCCCCTTCCTTCTTTCCTTCTTTCCTCCATTCTCCCTCTTCCTTCTTCCTTTCTTTCTCCCCTTCACCCTTTCCTTCTCTCCTTCCTTTTCCCTCCCTCTCTTCCCTTCCTTCTTTCCTCCATTATCCCTCCCTCCCCCTTCCTTCCTTTTCTATTCTTTCCCCCAAGTCTTCCTTTCCTTCTCCTTCCTTTCTTTTCACTTCCCTCTCTCTTCTTTTCTTTTCCCTTCATTATTTAACATTCTCCTCACTCCCTTTCCTTATTTTCCCTACCCTTTCCTTTCCTCCCTTCCCATTTCCTTCTTTCTTTCCCTGTCCTTGTCTCTCTCCTGCTTTTCTTTTCTTACTTTTTCATAGTTCGTTCTTCTTTTCTTTCTTCCTCTCCTTCTCCCTCCTTTATTTCCTCTGTCTTTCTTTCTTTCCCTCTTCCTTCCATCTTCTCTTCCTTCCGAGAGTCCTGAGCATGCCTTTTGCAGAGCCAGGTCTGAAGTGTCCCGTCATTCTGCCGGGGGAATCCTTTTCTCATAGTATGTACATATATACTCACATGTAGTTGAATTCAGTCTTAAAATATATTATATATATTATATGGCTCTCCCTGAAATAAATTTCCAAATATTTTGGTTTCATGGCTCTCTGAATCAAAAAGGTTCCTGACCCCTGTTTTAAAGCATGGTTGGGGGGATGAGACTCTCCAGAGTACACAGTATATCCCATTATACCTCACCAGCAGATTCAATGGTAAGGAATGTAGTCCAACATGAAAATCCTGAAAATGTCCACTGGTTTATATAGTTTCATGGTATCACAACACTTAGAAGTAGTTCTTGTTTATACTACTATAGCTTCCCAAATTCTTCCCAGCATATTTGCCCAAATATGAGGATTGGCAATTCAACATCATATGGAAGACATTATCATTCCCATCTCCTTCTTGAATGAAGGGACTAGTAGAAGTAATCTCAGAACCTCTGGCAATAATCTTTGAGAGTTCTTGGAGAATGGGAGAAGTCCCAACAGATTGGAGGAGGGCCAATGCGGTCCTAATCCTCAAGAAGGGAAAAAGGACAACCCAAACAAATACCACCCAGTCAGCCTTATGTCGATACCAGGCAAGATTCTGGAAAGGCGATCCCATCTGAACATTAGGAAGAACTGTGAGAGCTATTCAGCAATGGAACCCTCTGCCACAGAGTGTGGCGGAGGTTCCTTCTTTGGAGGCTTTGAAGCAGAGGCGGGATGGCCATCTGTAGGGGGTGCTTTGAATGCAATTTTCCTCCTTGGCAGAATGGACTGGATGGCCCATGAGGTCTCTTCCAACTCTATGATTCTATGATTCTATGAATGGTTGAAACGCTGCCACAGAATTTGGATGTACAGCAAGTCTCTCCAAGAATTTGCTAGGTCCTCTGGTTATTCTATGCTATATTTCTCTTGATAGTTCTGTTGGAGGTGAATTGCTAAAGAGGGACCTTCTCTAGAAACTTGCTAGGTCCTCCAGTGCAACCCTGTCGTGTTTGGAAGTGAGATGATGACATTTGGTCATATCTGTGAACTAGCTGGGAACACATCCCTCACAAATATGGGGTTTCTTACTCTACTGTTTTTGTACTACAACTCCTAGTAAGCAGATTCCGAAAGCTGTAGTTCCAGAAGAGGAATTTCCCCAAGATCAGTTCACTTACAATTGGATACGCAAAAAGAGGAGTACATACTCAAACTTGAAGCTTAGCTTATTGCTATTCCCAACTGGAATGAGCCCATTGAACCACAGAATTTACGTATATTTTCTTCAGATCTATATTATGGATATAAATCTGGACAACAATTGAATCAATAGATCTTTCTTTAGCTGGGATTAACCAGCAGGGTTCATCTATCCTCCCCCCCCCCTTTGCCTCCCAGCTTCATGAAGGGGTAATGCCCCCCAAGAAGAGCAATTCCCACCAAGCCTTTGACTTAGGGATGTAATTCTTCATTAACGGTCTCACAAAAGGGAGCTACAAGTAATTTAGCCATTTGCTTCCCACGTCTTTGCAAATCATGCAATTTTCAAAGCCTATTCCCATTTCAGGGTTGAGTCTAGGCAAAATTTTCTGGTGGGTCTTTTGTGTATATTATTATTATTATTTCATTATTATCTTTTAGGAGTATCTTCTAAAGGAGAGGAAGAGAAGGAGAAAAAGGATCTAAAACTCTCCAAGCCCCCCCCCCCCCAAATGCGTGCGCGCACATCTCACCCACCCGTTTCACACACTAAATAAAAATAATCAAGGAAATAAGGGAAAAGAAAAGAAAATAGAAAAGATTCAACTGTGATGTCCAATAGGGGAAAAGGAGCCGTGATTGTCTGCTTTGTGGTCCTGTTACGGATAGGAAACCATGATGGCTGGGACTTTGCCATTATGGACACCTGACCCAGCCAAAGAAGCTGGATTGGCCGAAGGAAACATCTAAAAACAGATCCATACTCAAGCCTAATAAATCCTACTTTCTGCACAGAAAATGTTGTTTGCTGTGCAGATCCCACAGTTCGCTGACATATATGAATTTTGCATAGAAGAAATCCCAAACTGTGAAAGATCTCATCAGTCCAAAAGTTCTCTGGATGTTTTCCTATTATTTTTAGGGAATTTCAAAATATTCTTTCCCTCTCTGTTTTGCTTAGTGTGTTTGCTCCCCCATGTTAGGACTTGCCAGGGTTTAGCACAAACCCCTAGCAGCAGAACAGAAGCAAAAGGGATTAGGAATTCATCCCTAGTCACCAATTAGTTGTATTTGCATGCTCCTTATTGACCTACAGAGAGGAAGGAAACTAGGTCATGTTGAGCCAATCTGGCCCACTAATGCGGAATCTGGGGCGGCGGGTGGGGGAGTGAGTTCATCCAGCAAGGTCGGCCATCATGCTGAGGGGCGGGTCACTGCCGAAAGCCACCGAGGAACATCATTCGTCAGGACCATCCTACTGGCCTGTCAATCAAAGAACACAACATGGGGGGAAAAGGCCGGAAGGAAGAACGGATGTTGTTGTCATAGTGGGTGCTTTGGGATGACATAGATGGAACTTGACATTGTGGAAGAGCGGACCTCCCAACCCATGCCTGGTTTGGGGCGGAAAACAAATGTATGACAAAACCCAAGAAAATGAGATCAATTTTTTAGAAGTATCTGCCTTTCCTCGCTGTAAATAAATGCAAGTGAAAATTTCAGTTTCAGACCCTGGTAAGCAGACTAGCAGGAAGCTTTTGGGACCTCTTCATAATGGGACAGGCAAATCTATCTATTTCCTTTCCATATATGTTTAGTTAGTTTACCTGTAAGATTATTGCTGTTGTCGTGTGCCTGTGGTGATCCTAAGGTGAACCTATCTTGGGGTTTTCATGTGAAGATTTTTTCAAAAGAGGTTTTCTTCTGAGGCTGAAAGAGTGGGGCTCGCTCAAGGTCACACAGTGCTTTTCATGCTGAGTGGGATTCTGCTCTCCAGAGCCACACTCCAGTGCTCAATTCACTATGCCACATATAGAAGGGATGGATATATCCTTGAATGTTATCAAAAACATGTTGTGTGAGGACCCAA